>OY282605.1:46370260-47064010 GCA_958298945.1 Atherix ibis | reverse complement strand
ATTTTCGGTGAAAAGTTTCAGACAAAATTTTTTGTGGTTTTCTAAAAAAAAAAAATCCCGGTTAGTATTCAGAAAAAATTTCCTACAAACAAATTTTTTAATAAGTCTTTTAAGATAAATTTTTTTATGACAGGCAAATATTTTTTGGTGAATTTTTCCAAAGTAAATTTGTGTGAATGAAATTTTGGGCATTTTAAAAAAAAAAGTGCGTACAAAATTTCCAGGGAAAATTTTCAGATACATTTTTTGACATATTTTTTCGGTGAATTTTTCTAAGATTTGTGAAAATTTAAAAACAAGATTTGAGGTGAAATTTCCAAAAAAAAATTTTTGGTGTTATTTCCGAAATAAATTTTCGGACAAATTTTTGGTGTACATTTTCTGGCAAATTTTTCAATTAATTCTAGACAATTTTTTCGAGCGAAATTTTCGGTGAATTTTTCCATTCATTTTCGGTGAGAAGTTTCAGACAAAATTTTTGGTGGTTTTCTTAAAAAAAATTCCCGGTTAATATTCAGAAAAAATTTCCTACAAACAAATTTTTTAATAAATGTTTTAAGATAAATTTTTTTATGATAGGCAAATATTTTTTGGTGAATTTTTTCAAAGTAAATTTGCGTGAATGAAATTTTGGGCATTTTAAAAAAAAGTGCGTACAAAATTTCCAGGGAAAATTTTTCAGATACATTTTTTCGGTGAATTTTTCGAAGATTTGTGAAAATTTAAAAACAAGATTTGAGGTGAAATCCAAAAAAAAATTTTTTGGTGTTATTTCCGAAATAAATTTTCGGACAAATTTTTGGTGTACATTTTCTGGCAAATTTTTCAATTAATTCTAGACAATTTTTTCGAGCGAAATTTTCGGTGAATTTTTCCATTCATTTTCGGTGAGAAGTTTCAGACAAAATTTTTGGTGGTTTTCTAAAAAAAATTCCCGGTTAATATTCAGAAAAAATTTCCTACAAACAAATTTTTTAATAAATCTTTAAAGATAAATTTTTTTATGACAGGCAAATATTTTTTGGTAAATTTTTCCAAAGTAAATTTGTGTGAATGAAATTTTGGGCATTTTAAAAAAAAGTGCGTACAAAATTTCCAGGGAAAATTTTCAGATACATTTTTTGATATATACGTATTTGCGGTGAAGTTTTCTAAGATTTGTGAAAATTTAAAAACATGATTTGAAGTGAAATTTTCTAAAAAAAAATTTTGGTGTTATTTCCAAAATAAATTTTTGGACAAAATTTTCCGGGTTCCTTTTTTTGACAAATTTTTCAATTAATTCTAGACAATTTTTTCGAGCGGAATTTTCGGTGAATTTTTCCATTCATTTTCGGTGAGAAGTTTTAGACAAAATTGTTGGTGGTTTTCTAAAAAAATTTGTCGGTTAATATTCAGAAAAAATTTTTTAATAAATGTTTTAAGATAAATTTTTTTATGACAGGCAAATATTTTTTGGTGAATTTTTCCGAAGTAAATTTGTGTGAATGAAATTTTGGGCATTTTAAAAAAAAAAGTGCGTACAAAATTTCCGGGGAAAATTTTCAGATACATTTTTTGACATATTTTTTCGGTGAATTTTTCTAAAATTTGTGAAAATTTAAAAACAAGATTTGAGGTGAAATTTCCAAAAAAAAAATTTTTTGGTGTTATTTCCGAAATAAATTTTCGGACAAATTTTTGGTGTACATTTTCTGACAAATTTTTCAATTAATTCTAGACAATTTTTTCGAGCGAAATTTTCGGTGAATTTTTCCATTCATTTTCGGTGAGAAGTTTCAGACAAAATTGTTGGTGGTTTTCTAAAAAAACTCGCCGGTTAATATTCAGACAAAATTTCCTACAAACAAATTTTTTAATAAATCTTTTAAGATAAATTTTTTTATGATAGGTAAATATTTTTTGGTAAATTTTTCCAAAGTAAATTTGTGTGAATGAAATTTTGGGCATTTTAAAAAAAAAGTGCGTACAAAATTTCCAGGGAAAATTTTCAGATACATTTTTTGATATATTTTTTCGGTGAATTTTTCTAAAATTTGTGAAAATTTAAAAACAAGATTTGAGGTGAAATTTCCAACAAAAAAAAAATTTTGGTGTTATTTCCAAAATAAATTTTCGGACAAATTTTTGGTGTACATTTTCTGGCAAATTTTTCAATTAATTCTAGACAATTTTTTCGAGCGAAATTTTCGGTGAATTTTTCCATTCATTTTCGGTGAGAAGTTTCAGACAAAATTTTTGGTGGTTTTCTAAAAAAAACTCGCCGGTTAATATTCAGAAAAAATTTCCTACAAACAAATTTTTTAATAAATCTTTAAAGATAAATTTTTTTATGATAGGCAAATATTTTTTGGTGAATTTTTTCAAAGTAAATTTGCGTGAATGAAATTTTGGGCATTTTAAAAAAAAGTGCGTACAAAATTTCCAGGGAAAATTTTTCAGATACATTTTTTCGGTGAATTTTTCGAAGATTTGTGAAAATTTAAAAACAAGATTTGAGGTGAAATCCAAAAAAAAATTTTTTGGTGTTATTTCCGAAATAAATTTTCGGACAAATTTTTGGTGTACATTTTCTGGCAAATTTTTCAATTAATTCTAGACAATTTTTTCGAGCGAAATTTTCGGTGAATTTTTCCATTCATTTTCGGTGAGAAGTTTCAGACAAAATTTTTGGTGGTTTTCTAAAAAAAATTCCCGGTTAATATTCAGAAAAAATTTCCTACAAACAAATTTTTTAATAAATCTTTAAAGATAAATTTTTTTATGACAGGCAAATATTTTTTGGTGAATTTTTCCAAAGAAAATTTGTGTGAATGAAATTTTGGGCATTTTAAAAAAAAGTGCGTACAAAATTTCCAGGGAAAATTTTCAGATACATTTTTTCGGTGAATTTTTCTAAGATTTGTGAATATTTAAAAACAAGATTTGGGGTGAAATTTTCTAAAAAAAATTTTTGGTGTTATTTCCAAAATAAATTTTTGGACATAATTTTCGGTGTACGTTTTCCGACAAATTTTTCAATTAATTCTAGACAATTTTTTCGAGCGAAATTTTCGGTGAATTTTTCCATTCATTTTCGGTGAGAAGTTTCAGACAAAATTTTTGGTGGTTTTCTAAAAAAAAAAAAATTCCCGGTTAGTATTCAGAAAAAATTTCCTACAAACAAATTTTTTAATAAGTCTTTTAAGATAAATTTTTTTTATGACAGGCAAATATTTTTTGGTGAATTTTTCCAAAGTAAATTTGTGTGAATGAAATTTTGGGCATTTTAAAAAAAAAAGTGCGTACAAAATTTCCAGGGAAAATTTTCAGATACATTTTTTGACATATTTTTTCGGTGAATTTTTCTAAAATTTGTGAAAATTTAAAAACAAGATTTGAGGTGAAATTTCCAAAAAAAAATTTTGGTGTTATTTCCAAAATAAATTTTCGGACAAATTTTTGGTGTACATTTTCTGGCAAATTTTTCAATTAATTCTAGACAATTTTTTCGAGCGAAATTTTCGGTGAATTTTTCCATTCATTTTCGGTGAGAAGTTTCAGACAAAATTTTTGGTGGTTTTCTAAAAAAAAAAAAATTCCCGGTTAGTATTCAGAAAAAATTTCCTACAAACAAATTTTTTAATAAGTCTTTTAAGATAAATTTTTTTTATGACAGGCAAATATTTTTTGGTGAATTTTTCCAAAGTAAATTTGTGTGAATGAAATTTTGGGCATTTTAAAAAAAAAAGTGCGTACAAAATTTCCAGGGAAAATTTTCAGATACATTTTTTGACATATTTTTTCGGTGAATTTTTCTAAAATTTGTGAAAATTTAAAAACAAGATTTGAGGTGAAATTTCCAACAAAAAAAAAATTTTGGTGTTATTTCCAAAATAAATTTTCGGACAAGTGTTTGGTGTACATTTTCTGGCAAATTTTTCAATTAATTCTAGACAATTTTTTCGAGCGAAATTTTCGGTGAATTTTTCCATTCATTTTCGGTGAGAAGTTTCAGACAAAATTTTTGGTGGTTTTCTAAAAAAAACTCGCCGGTTAATATTCAGAAAAAATTTCCTACAAACAAATTTTTTAATAAATCTTTAAAGATAAATTTTTTTATGATAGGCAAATATTTTTTGGTGAATTTTTTCAAAGTAAATTTGCGTGAATGAAATTTTGGGCATTTTAAAAAAAAGTGCGTACAAAATTTCCAGGGAAAATTTTTCAGATACATTTTTTCGGTGAATTTTTCGAAGATTTGTGAAAATTTAAAAACAAGATTTGAGGTGAAATCCAAAAAAAAATTTTTTGGTGTTATTTCCGAAATAAATTTTCGGACAAATTTTTGGTGTACATTTTCTGGCAAATTTTTCAATTAATTCTAGACAATTTTTTCGAGCGAAATTTTCGGTGAATTTTTCCATTCATTTTCGGTGAGAAGTTTCAGACAAAATTTTTGGTGGTTTTCTAAAAAAAATTCCCGTTAATATTCAGAAAAAATTTCCTACAAACAAATTTTTTAATAAATCTTTAAAGATAAATTTTTTTATGACAGGCAAATATTTTTTGGTGAATTTTTCCAAAGAAAATTTGTGTGAATGAAATTTTGGGCATTTTAAAAAAAAGTGCGTACAAAATTTCCAGGGAAAATTTTCAGATACATTTTTTCGGTGAATTTTTCTAAGATTTGTGAATATTTAAAAACAAGATTTGGGGTGAAATTTTCTAAAAAAAATTTTTGGTGTTATTTCCAAAATAAATTTTTGGACATAATTTTCGGTGTACGTTTTCCGACAAATTTTTCAATTAATTCTAGACAATTTTTTCGAGCGAAATTTTCGGTGAATTTTTCCATTCATTTTCGGTGAGAAGTTTCAGACAAAATTTTTGGTGGTTTTCTAAAAAAATTTGTCGGTTAATATTCAGAAAAAATTTCCTACAAACAAATTTTTTAATAAATCTTTTAAGATAAATGTTTTTATGACAGGCAAATATTTTTTGGTGAATTTTTCCAAAGTAAATTTGTGTGAATGAAATTTTGGGCATTTTAAAAAAAGTGCGTACAAAATTTCCAGGGAAAATTTTTCAGATACATTTTTTCGGTGAATTTT
Organism: Atherix ibis; assembly: GCA_958298945.1. Classification (NCBI taxonomy): domain Eukaryota; kingdom Metazoa; phylum Arthropoda; class Insecta; order Diptera; family Athericidae; genus Atherix; species Atherix ibis. Next base: position 47,058,917 of record OY282605.1, on the reverse strand, counting down.
TCTAAGATTTGTGAAAATTTAAAAACAAGATTTGAGGTGAAATTTCCAAAAAAAAAATTGTTGGTGTTATTTCCGAAATAAATTTTCGGACAAATTTTTGGTGTACATTTTCTTACAAATTTTTCAATTAATTCTAGACAATTTTTTCGAGCGAAATTTTCGGTGAATTTTTCCATTCATTTTCGGTGAGAAGTTTCAGACAAAGTTTTTGGTGGTTTTCTAAAAAAACTCGCCGGTTAATATTCAGAAAAAATTTCCTACAAACAAATTTTTTAATAAATGTTTTAAGATATATTTTTTTATGATAGGCAAATATTTTTTGGTGAATTTTTTCAAAGTAAATTTGCGTGAATGAAATTTTGGGCATTTTAAAAAAAAGTGCGTACAAAATTTCCAGGGAAAATTTTTCAGATACATTTTTTCGGTTAATTTTTCTAAGATTTGTGAAAATTTAAAAACAAGATTTGAGGTGAAATTTCCAAAAAAAAAATTGTTGGTGTTATTTCCGAAATAAATTTTCGGACAAATTTTTGGTGTACATTTTCTTACAAATTTTTCAATTAATTCTAGACAATTTTTTCGAGCGAAATTTTCGGTGAATTTTTCCATTCATTTTCGGTGAGAAGTTTCAGACAAAATTGTTGGTGGTTTTCTGAAAAAACTCGCCGGTTAATATTCAGACAAAATTTCCTACAAACAAATTTTTTAATAAATCTTTTAAGATAAATTTTTTTATGATAGGTAAATATTTTTTGGTAAATTTTTCCAAAGTAAATTTGTGTGAATGAAATTTTGGGCATTTTAAAAAAAAGTGCGTACAAAATTTCCAGGGAAAATTTTCAGATACATTTTTTGATATATTTGCGGTGAAGTTTTCTAAGATTTGTGAAAATTTAAAATAAAGATTTGAAGTGAAATTTTCTAAAAAAAAATTTTGGTGTTATTTCCAAAATAAATTTTCGGACAAAATTTTCCGGGTTCCTTTTTTTGACAAATTTTTCAATTAATTCTAGACAATTTTTTCGAGCGAAATTTTCGGTGAGAAGTTTCAGACAAAATTGTTGGTGGTTTTCTAAAAAAACTCGCCGGTTAATATTCAGACAAAATTTCCTACAAATAAATTTTTTAATAAATCTTTTAAGATAAATTTTTTTATGACAGGCAAATATTTTTTGGTGAATTTTTCCAAAGTAAATTTGTGTGAATGAAATTTTGGGCATTTTAAAAAAAAAGTGCGTACAAAATTTCCAGGGAAAATTTTCAGATACATTTTTTCGGTGAATTTTTCGAAGATTTGTGAAAATTTAAGAACAAGATTTGAGGTGAAATTTCCAAAAAAAAATTTTGGTGTTATTTCCAAAATAAATTTTCGGACAAATTTTTGGTGTACATTTTCTGGCAAATTTTTCAATTAATTCTAGACAATTTTTTCGAGCGAAATTTTCGGTGAATTTTTCCATTCATTTTCGGTGAGAAGTTTCAGACAAAATTTTTGGTGGTTTTCTAAAAAAAAATTCCCGGTTAATATTCAGAAAAAATTTCCTACAAACAAATTTTTTAATAAATGTTTTAAGATAAATTTTTTTATGATAGGCAAATATTTTTTGGTGAATTTTTTCAAAGTAAATTTGCGTGAATGAAATTTTGGGCATTTTAAAAAAAAGTGCGTACAAAATTTCCAGGGAAAATTTTTCAGATACATTTTTTCGGTGAATTTTTCGAAGATTTGTGAAAATTTAAGAACAAGATTTGAGGTGAAATTTCCAAAAAAAAATTTTGGTGTTATTTCCAAAATAAATTTTCGGACAAATTTTTGGTGTACATTTTCTGGCAAATTTTTCAATTAATTCTAGACAATTTTTTCGACGAAATTTTCGGTGAATTTTTCCATTCATTTTCGGTGAGAAGTTTCAGACAAAATTGTTGGTGGTTTTCTAAAAAAGCTCGCCGGTTAATATTCAGAAAAAATTTCCTACAAACAAATTTTTTAATAAATCTTTTAAGATAAATTTTTTTATGACAGGCAAATATTTTTTGGTGAATTTTTCCAAAGTAAATTTGTGTGAATGAAATTTTGGGCATTTTAAAAAAAAAGTGCGTACAAAATTTCCAGGGAAAATTTTCAGATACATTTTTTGATATATTTTTTCGGTGAATTTTTCTAAGATTTGTGAAAATTTAAAAACAAGATTTGAGGTGAAATTTCCAAAAAAAAAAAATTTTTGGTGTTATTTCCGAAATAAATTTTCGGACAAATTTTTGGTGTACATTTTCTGACAAATTTTTCAATTAATTCAAGACAATTTTTTCGAGCGAAATTTTCGGTGAATTTTTCCATTCATTTTCGGTGAGAAGTTTCAGACAAAATTGTTGGTGGTTTTCTAAAAAAACTCGCCGGTTAATATTCAGACAAAATTTCCTACAAACAAATTTTTTAATAAATCTTTTAAGATAAATTTTTTTATGACAGGCAAATATTTTTTGGTGAATTTTTCCAAAGTAAATTTGTGTGAATGAAATTTTGGGCATTTTAAAAAAAAAAGTGCGTACAAAATTTCCAGGGAAAATTTTCAGATACATTTTTTGACATATTTTTTCGGTGAATTTTTCTAAAATTTGTGAAAATTTAAAAACAAGATTTGAGGTGAAATTTCCAAAAAAAAAAAATTTTGGTGTTATTTCTAAAATAAATTTTCGGACAAATTTTTGGTGTACATTTTCTGGCAAATTTTTCAATTAATTCTAGACAATTTTTTCGAGCGAAATTTTCGGTGAATTTTTCCATTCATTTTCGGTGAGAAGTTTCAGACAAAATTTTTGGTGGTTTTCTAAAAAAAATTCCCGGTTAATATTCAGAAAAAATTTCCTACAAACAAATTTTTTAATAAGTCTTTTAAGATAAATTTTTTTATGACAGGCAAATATTTTTTGGTGAATTTTTCCAAAGTAAATTTGTGTGAATGAAATTTTGGGCATTTTAAAAAAAAAAGTGCGTACAAAATTTCCAGGGAAAATTTTCAGATACATTTTTTGATATATTTTTTTGGTGAATTTTTCTAAGATTTGTGAAAATTTAAAAACAAGATTTGAGGTGAAATTTCCAAAAAAAAAAAATTTTGGTGTTATTTCCAAAATAAATTTTCGGACAAATTTTTGGTGTACATTTTCTGACAAATTTTTCAATTAATTCTAGACAATTTTTTCGAGCGAAATTTTCGGTGAATTTTTCCATTCATTTTCGGTGAGAAGTTTCAGACAAAATTGTTGGTGGTTTTCTAAAAAAACTCGCCGGTTAATATTCAGACAAAATTTCCTACAAACAAATTTTTTAATAAATCTTTTAAGATAAATTTTTTTATGACAGGCAAATATTTTTTGGTGAATTTTTCCAAAGTAAATTTGTGTGAATGAAATTTGGGGCATTTTAAAAAAAAAATTGCGTACAAAATTTCCAGGGAAAATTTTCAGATACATTTTTTGATATATTTGCGGTGAAGTTTTCTAAGATTTGTGAAAATTTAAAAACAAGATTTGAGGTGAAATTTCCAAAAAAAAAAAATTTTGGTGTTATTTCTAAAATAAATTTTCGGACAAATTTTTGGTGTACATTTTCTGGCAAATTTTTCAATTAATTCTAGCCAATTTTTTCGAGCGAAATTTTCGGTGAATTTTTCCATTCATTTTCGGTGAGAAGTTTCAGACAAAATTTTTAGTGGTTTTCTAAAAAAAATTCCCGTTAATATTCAGAAAAAATTTCCTACAAACAAATTTTTTAATAAGTCTTTTAAGATAAATTTTTTTATGACAGGCAAATATTTTTTGGTGAATTTTTCCAAAGTAAATTTGTGTGAATGAAATTTTGGGCATTTTAAAAAAAAAAGTGCGTACAAAATTTCCAGGGAAAATTTTCAGATACATTTTTTGACATATTTTTTCGGTGAATTTTTCTAAAATTTGTGAAAATTTAAAAACAAGATTTGAGGTGAAATTTCCAAAAAAAAAAAATTTTGGTGTTATTTCTAAAATAAATTTTCGGACAAATTTTTGGTGTACATTTTCTGGCAAATTTTTCAATTAATTCTAGACAATTTTTTCGAGCGAAATTTTCGGTGAATTTTTCCATTCATTTTCGGTGAGAAGTTTCAGACAAAATTTTTGGTGGTTTTCTAAAAAAAATTCCCGGTTAATATTCAGAAAAAATTTCCTACAAACAAATTTTTTAATAAGTCTTTTAAGATAAATTTTTTTATGACAGGCAAATATTTTTTGGTGAATTTTTCCAAAGTAAATTTGTGTGAATGAAATTTTGGGCATTTTAAAAAAAAAAGTGCGTACAAAATTTCCAGGGAAAATTTTCAGATACATTTTTTGATATATTTTTTTGGTGAATTTTTCTAAGATTTGTGAAAATTTAAAAACAAGATTTGAGGTGAAATTTCCAAAAAAAAAAAATTTTGGTGTTATTTCCAAAATAAATTTTCGGACAAATTTTTGGTGTACATTTTCTGACAAATTTTTCAATTAATTCTAGACAATTTTTTCGAGCGAAATTTTCGGTGAATTTTTCCATTCATTTTCGGTGAGAAGTTTCAGACAAAATTGTTGGTGGTTTTCTAAAAAAACTCGCCGGTTAATATTCAGACAAAATTTCCTACAAACAAATTTTTTAATAAATCTTTTAAGATAAATTTTTTTATGACAGGCAAATATTTTTTGGTGAATTTTTCCAAAGTAAATTTGTGTGAATGAAATTTGGGGCATTTTAAAAAAAAAATTGCGTACAAAATTTCCAGGGAAAATTTTCAGATACATTTTTTGATATATTTGCGGTGAAGTTTTCTAAGATTTGTGAAAATTTAAAAACAAGATTTGAGGTGAAATTTCCAAAAAAAAAAAATTTTGGTGTTATTTCTAAAATAAATTTTCGGACAAATTTTTGGTGTACATTTTCTGGCAAATTTTTCAATTAATTCTAGCCAATTTTTTCGAGCGAAATTTTCGGTGAATTTTTCCATTCATTTTCGGTGAGAAGTTTCAGACAAAATTTTTAGTGGTTTTCTAAAAAAAATTCCCGTTAATATTCAGAAAAAATTTCCTACAAACAAATTTTTTAATAAGTCTTTTAAGATAAATTTTTTTATGACAGGCAAATATTTTTTGGTGAATTTTTCCAAAGTAAATTTGTGTGAATGAAATTTTGGGCATTTTAAAAAAAAAAGTGCGTACAAAATTTCCAGGGAAAATTTTCAGATACATTTTTTGATATATTTTTTTGGTGAATTTTTCTAAGATTTGTGAAAATTTAAAAACAAGATTTGAGGTGAAATTTCCAAAAAAAAAAAATTTTGGTGTTATTTCCGAAATAAATTTTCGGACAAATTTTTGGTGTACATTTTCTGACAAATTTTTCAATTAATTCTAGACAATTTTTTCGAGCGAAATTTTCGGTGAATTTTTCCATTCATTTTCGGTGAGAAGTTTCAGACAAAATTGTTGGTGGTTTTCTAAAAAAACTCGCCGGTTAATATTCAGACAAAATTTCCTACAAACAAATTTTTTAATAAATCTTTTAAGATAAATTTTTTTATGACAGGCAAATATTTTTTGGTAAATTTTTCCAAAGTAAATTTGTGTGAATGAAATTTTGGGCATTTTAAAAAAAAGTGCGTACAAAATTTCCAGGGAAAATTTTCAGATACAATTTTTGATATATTTTTTCGGTGAAGTTTTCTAAGATTTGTGAAAATTTGAAAACAAGATTTGAGGTGAAATTTCCAAAAAAATCTTTTGGTGTTATTTCCAAAATAAAGTTTTGGACAAATTTTTGGTGTACATTTTCTGAAAAAATTTTCAATTAATTCTAGACAATTTTTTCGAGTGAAATGTTCGGTGCATTTTTCCATTCATTTTATGTGAGAAGTTCGAGACAAAATTGTTGGTGGTTTTCTAAAAAAATTTCCCGGTTAATATTCAGAAAAAATTTCCTACAAACAAATTTTTTTATGACTCAGGCAAATATTTGTCCAAAGTAAATTTGCGTGAATTAAATTTTGGTGAACATTTTCAAACAAATTAGTCAGAGAGTTCTGGAAGAGCAAAAGTTTACACAAATTCTTTGGTAAATTTTTTCAGAGCAAGTTTTTCGCCCAATTTTTTTTTCTCAATGAAATTTTTTAGGTAAGATTTTGGTGACATTTTTAAACATTTTTTTAAATATTTTGATAAATAAAATTTTCAGTGAATTTTCCTAAGTGATTTTATGAAATTGGTTCAGAAAATTTTTCGATGAAATTTTGTTTCAGACAAAACTTTTCTAGACGACATTTTCGGTGACCATCCAAAACATATTTTTCAGTGAATATTTCCATAACAAATTTTTACACACATTTTCTGGGGAATTTTAATAGAATTTTCAATAAAATTTTTTTAAAAAAATTTTCGTGAAATTAGTTAATTAAAATTTTTAGTTAATTTTCAGAAACAATTTTCGGTGAAATTTTTCGCACAAAATTTTCGGTGAAATTTTTTAGACAAATTTTTTGCCGAAATTTTTCGCACAAAATTTTCGGTGAAATTTTTCGGACATTTTCGGTGAAATTTTTCGGACAAAATTATCGGAATATTAAAAAAATGGCCAAAAAAACTTACTTCCAAATTTTCTATGGAAAATTTTTTCGAAACATTTCAACGAACGGGCTTTGTAGTAAATATCGCAAGAAATTTTGTATGAAAATGTTGACCGGACATTACGTCTGAAAATTTCTTCTAAAAATAAAAATCTGATTTCCGTAAATTTGGTATAAAAAAATCGCCGTTAATCTTACCTCAAAATTTCATAAAAAATAGTCACCAAAAATTTTGCCTGAAAATCTTTTACTAAAAATTTTTTTTAGTTGGATATTAATTAAAAATTTCTATTTTGAGAATTAAAAATTTTTTTGAAAGAAATTTTGTACGTAAAATCAATTTTTATTCTGCCGCAGTTTTCGAATCGAAATCTTTGAACTCCAATAACGACCAAACATGGATTCAAGTACCAAGACATGCGGAAACTGCAAATGAACAACCAAAACGAAATGCTCAAATTGTGTGAGAAGTATATTATTGTAACAGGGACCATCTTAAAAAATTTTGTTTTAAAAAACAACTTTTCAATACACAAAATACATTTTAGAGAATGTCAACTTGAGCACTCGTCAACACACAAGAACTTTTGTATTGAATTCACTTTAACGGAAACCAACAAATAAATAACTTCTCCATATTCCTTTATATTAATTTCTTCTCATTTAATTTAATGCAATTTTAAATAAAATACACCAAAAAAGTAGATTTTTTTTAAATTTATTAAAAACTTGGGTGTTTTAATTTAGCTTGTTTGACGTATATGCTCTTTGATTACGTCGATTGCTGGTGTCTCCTCGCCGTAGTCTTTAATAACGACAACCGAACATCCACAAACTTTTCTTGGTTTACCCTCTTTGTCAATTTTGCATAAACCGGACCATTCACCTAGTTTCTTATGCGAGTCTACCCTGATCAATTTAATATGATGTTCATTGCACAGGGCTGTGATAAGTTTTTTATATAAAGGCTCCTCGAACGACTCAGCCAGAATGCATAATTCAGCTTGGCGTCTGCAATTTAACAATAACATTATCTTATATTATCCAAAATAAATATGATAAACGAAAAATGATTTCTAATAAATCTGAAAAATAAACACAATTTGTTGCTTACTTGTCTAATGCTTTGCAGGCTTGGTGAATACCATGAACCAAACCACCAGCAATAAGTGATTTCTTTAGAACCTCTTGTAAAGCTGTATTTACATCCATATTGGTGCCCTCAACGGGGGCCGCGACAGGTACTTCTCTGTAAACAACAAAAAATTTAGTAAAACATATAATATTTAATATAAACTACAACTTACACATCAACGTCAGCCATTATCGGTTTTTAGAATCTATAGGTATTCTGAAAAAAATATTACAAATTTATTAGCCAACTGGATGACCAGTAATTTCATAAATTTTATTGTAAATTTCAATTTTAATACCACTTTATACCTTTTTGACAACCGGAAAGAAAAAGAGCATCCACTGCTGCCAATGACTTGATATAAAAACAAAACTTAACGAATGTTTACATGCTGGTAATATGCCGCATAATTCAAAATATTTTATTATCAGTTTAATAGATTAGAAAAAAACTATTTTATTATTATATTCATATTATATTGTAAATTTTCTACGCAATTTAAGTTAATTTATTTAATGCAATGAAAACTAAACAAATTTGGTTTTGATTAAGTGGCAAATTCTAACGAAACAAGAACATGTACGGACAATTTTCGTGGAATTTAATATAAATACACAAATTCCCCATTTAAAAACCAATTTTGTTTAATAATAATATAATTTATTTTTGGTAAACAATTACTGAAGTCCGAAGTATGCTGGTTTTCATAAATACGAGGCCCAGTATTTTTACAAGTGATAAATATAAAAAAATGGAATTTATAGAATTTATTAAAATCTGTATTGTATCATTGCAAACTGCTTTTATTCTCCATAAGTCTATTTTTATATTTAAAGAAACATGTAAATATATTCGTTTTTTTGTGCTGTCAAATTGTTTTATTCCATTTTTTCCTCACAAACTTACTTAAATACAAAAAAAAATAGAACAATTAACATTTGCAAAACATATAAACTTTGATCAGAAATAAAGCGATTTAATGAAATAGCAAGACTATTTTTATTTATGATTTTTAATTTATTTATTTCATAGCGACTGCAACTTGATATTGTTGTTGTAATTTTTGAAGATTCTCTCTATGTTTATTCTGCTTCTTTTCCACTGTTTCTACTGCATCATTACATCGTTTTAACTCTTTTTTTATATATTCAATACGTTTGCCAACATTCTGTCTAGATTCTTCAAGATCTTGTTTTACTAATACTGGTCCGAAAAGTTTGTAAACTTTATTTTCAGGGCCCAAAATGTTCAGTTCATCTATGACGCATTTATTTTCATCCAACTGACCCTCTAATACCTGCTTCTGATGAACCAATTTATGAAAATCTGTAAATAGAATCAATTTTGCACAATATTACCTTCTGCACCTGTGAATATATGTCTTTCAAATATTTTGTTAAAATTTCCAAATTTAGAATTCACTGAATAATATATTTTCATATAATATTAAATAAATTATATTTAACAAATTCTTCCAATTTAAATCAAATTGAAATGTAAAAAAAGCCGCTCTTAACAATTTTCACAACAAACGTTTTCATCTTATAGGTTAGAGTTTTTGTGAATCAGATCCTGTGTCATGCACGTTCTTCGAATAGAAATATTCAATTAATGAAGATGTCTTTCTCAATATTACCTTTTTGTCCAGATTGGTATTGTTCTAATTCGGCTTCCAACTTTTTCTGGAGTGCTGCACTGTCTTTATCCATTGTTTATTCTCCTATTAAAAATCCAAATATTTAATAAACTCCTTCTTCTCAAAAAACGCTTTATTTTGACAGATAAAAAATTAGGTTGCCTGATGTCACATACAATGTGCTGAATTTAATATTCAGCTAATGGCAACAAATTGAATGCCAAGAATTGGACCAAGTATCAGCAAGTTTTGTTATTATTGCTTTTAGTGAATATTTGTTCCTTTTTTGGAATTAGGACTATTAGTATTATTATCACTATTATTATCGATTTGATAAAAAGACTACCGAAAATGTAATACTGGTTTTCAGATATCAAAATAAGAATTTGATTAAAAAAATTATAAACAATTTTATTTGTATGTAAATATTTTCTTTTTGAAACTATCGTACATATTTTTGGAATATTTTGAAATAAACACGATCAGAACGCACATCAGCAATTTCAAATATATTGTACAGCTAATCAATTAACATCAATAAAAATTTGTTGACTTTCGTGTCGCTCCATATTGACTTTTGACGTGCTGCGAATTGTTATCAACACAAAAATAGAAAATTGCGACTCTGCGATGTGAGAAGCACTTTGCATGCAGTTAAGATAGATAAGAGGAAGCTTGTTGGATTTAATATTCTCATGATCAAGTGGATAATTTAGTTTAGTTTTGTATAATCTGTGAGAATTGGTGGTACTAAGTACACTGTACAGTGCGTATTGAGTAATACAAATGGAAGTTAATCCACTTAGTATAATAATAGTAAAATCCGATAGCAAAGGGGATCGCCTCCTGTTTCGATACCCCTATAAAGTGGATACACAAAATGAGAAAAATAAGGATAGTAAACGTCGAAATCCATATTCCATTAATACAGTCGACGATATTCTTCAAAATCCCCAACCACAGACATCGAACATATACAAAGGTCAGCTGGCAGGATTTACAGACGAAGTATTATCGACACTGTTTGCCGTGAAACTGGAGCTTTGCGATCAAAAATTTGAACTGAAAGTGAATGATGTACGTTTTGTGGGGCATCCTACACTAATGGAAGCAAACAAAAATAAAGAGGATAAGAAATCGTATATTCTTGTTAATATTGTATTCGCCTTGTACGCACAGGCCAGTTATTCGATTGTTAAATGTTATTATGAATTAAGTAAAAAATTGGGATGCGCTCTTATATATGAAGAAGAACGTGTTGGATATTTATCAGACCAAATGAATATTATAATGAAGACACATGACGAAGTTACCGCTCTTCTAGAACAAGAGAAATCCTCAGATTGTCGAATTGCCCATGATTCATCGGCGTTCGATTTAGTTTTGGAACGTTCAACACTCGCACAGTGCCTTAAATCGATATACCATGATCTTTGTACAACAGGATTACTTAATACCACAATTAATCAATATATTACGTTAAGCTTTTGTTTACCACAAAAGGCCCATCAATTCCACAAAAAGGGTGTTGTTGTTGAACCAGAAGCAATTGACCGATGTTTGGAAGCATTAAAACCTTATCACGGAATGCTTTTATTGGTCGATTTTGCCGAGCTACTAGATTGCGTACCACCATCTGGCGCTCGTATGCTGTTGCAACTGATCGAAGTGTATAATCCTCTGAAAAGTCTACAGAATATGGCATCCGACGCGGATCTAGTCATTGAGCATGTTTACCAACTCGTCGGACATTTGGTTTACTGGGCGAAAGCAACCATAATATACCCATTGTGCGAGACAAATGTTTACGTAATAGCGCCGGATGCTCCTCTCCATATTCAGTCGCCACTCGTGGAAAAGTTTTCGGCACGATTTCCTGGCATGTCCCTCTTTGAAGTTATTAGCGATTTCTCACTACCGACTTCTATTGGTCATCTAACCACACCGCTTCAGCAACCAGCTCGTCAAGGTATACTGGCTCAAATGGTTTTGTGGATGCTGCAGCATCATTTACTCATGCAATTACACACTTACGTGCAGTTCATGCCAAATGACCATGGTGAATGTGACGAAATCTCAGAGTACGAAATTGGCAGTAATCACGAAGATGGTAATCGCAGTGACGTATCAACAGACGAAGAATTGTAAATCTTAGCTTAGTTCTTAAAATAATAAAAAAATATCCCAAATTTAATAAAATTCTAAAAAATTACAGAAATGCCGGCTCCTTGTTGAGTATGTCCAGTCAACCGATGCCAGTGCCTAATACAAGTTGTCGATCAATTACAGATGAACATTTTTCCGGAGCAGATTCGACTGTTTCTGACAATATTGCCGTACAGCCGTCTTCTAGTCATAAATCGAATTTTAGGTATTTTATCAGTTATTTATTTCAATTATTCATTTTCATTTCTTTTGTTAAACAAATATTTTTAATATATGTGTAATGTCAATCTACAGATAAATATAAATAATGAATACTTTTCTTAATTTTAAGTATAACTCAATCGGGGTCACTGAGTACGGAAAACTGCGATAGTCTAGCTTCAATTGAGGACGAAGATAAAATAAAAGAATTATTGAATGCCTTCCAAGAACCAGATCGTTCAGCTGTGCGTAGAGTGCAAGCAGCTTCCAATGCAGAAGATCTTACGTTGATGGTGAAACTTTGGCAAGCTGGTTACTTTAAGGGTGAACATCATTTAGAGGAAATAATGTATTTTGAAAATTTGAGAAGATCTCAATTGCTTCAACTTTTGGACAAATTCCGAGATGTTCTAATTATTTACGAAACAGAAGATCCTGCCATTGCCTCCCTTTACTCACAAAGCTAACATAGGAAGAATTCGTTTTTTTATTTTTTTATTAAAATGCTAATTGTTGACTAACCTGAAGTGCTTATTATTTTTATTAATATTATTAATTTTTTTGTTATTTTATGTTATCGAATTATTATTATTATAAGCAGAGAGTTAAAATTATTTTTCTGATAAGAATTCTATGTATTTGTACATTTGTTTTTATTCAATTTTTGTAATTGTTATATTTTTAAGTAACAGAATTAAAAATATTTTGTATATTCATTCAAATTTCAAAATTTTTATGTTTTTCTCATTTGGTTTCGTGTAATATTTTTCGTGTACGGTTATCTATATGCAATTTTTTCAATATAATCACTTCTAGACCTTAAAGTTTTACTAGTTTCATTCAATGACAAATTAGGTAATAGCTGTACTATAAGTTGTTCAGTAAATTACCTAATTTATGTTAAAAAAATGCATTTTTCTGAAAATAGATTAAAAATTAAATTTCTAAACAAGCAAAAATGTGTAATCAACTTACAATGTCTTATACGAACATAATTGAATTAACCAAGTATTATTATTATTCGAAATTGACCAATACTTAAATATTATCTTATCTATATAAGAAAAAAAAGGAAATATTCGATTCTGCCGATCATTGAGTTCAACAATTTACAACTGTGTTCTCCAATATTCGTCAATTTAAATTTTTAATCGTAGCTAAATGATTTTGATTGTACTTAATCGAATTCATCTTCAAATTCTGACGCAACACAACCAATTGACTATTAAATATTCCAATTATTTGAATTCTACCATCAATTAAATATCAAGGATAAATTGAATAATCATTTTAAATGTTTTTATAGCTGTTAAAGTGTTTTTTTGTTAATAATAATTTAATAAATTTTCAATTTTGTCATTTGTTATGTGAAATAATTTTCAGCTAAAGCATTTTATTTTCAAATTTAAAAAAAAAATATGTTAACAGATCATTTCATTTTATTTAAGTGAATTTGTCTACGATTGAGTGTATATTTACTTTATAAATATTATTTAGGTTATTCTTCAAAATCAGGAACACCATCAAAAGTACAACCTGAACGTTGTATTATGTGACGTGCTGTCCAAATTCCACATCGAATACATGTGTCCAATGATTTATTTTGTATAAATTGTGCTAGAAAACCACCAACAAATGCATCGCCTGCACCATTGGTATCAACAACTTTTTCTCTTTCTAATTTTTCAACTGGAAATTCAGTAATTTTTCCATTTTGTACAAGTAAAACTGGAGATTGACCTTGAGTTATAACAGCTATTCGAGAACGTTGAGTATTCTTCTTTGGTAACGCGCATATACGTAATCCAATCTCTTTTAGATCATCAGTTTCCCAATTTTGTTCTTCAGCAAATGCGACTGTTTCCTAAAATTAATAATAAAAAATGAAGATACTAATTCAGAAGGTAGATAAAAAATATGAAAAAATGTATCTTACTGTTTCATTTCCAAAAATTAGATCAATGTAGGGAAATACAGCCATCAGAGATTCTTTAAAAAACTTTGGGATAAATGGTGCACTGAGATTCATCGCAAAAGGCCGATTATTGCGTAAAGCACATTCTGCCACATCGAGTATACTTTCAGGACTTACAGTTAAAAAGAAACCCTAAAAAATTAATAGTCATAAATTATGCGATCACTACTTACTATTAATTACAAAATAATTATTACAGAAATATAGAAGAATTCAGCTTTATTGATTAGAACTCCATTCTCCGGTTTTCGTATATGATCAATAGTAAAATGGTTAGCGGCACCTAAATCAGCGCATAGAGAACGATGTGTGCCGGTGATAAGAACACCACATTTTCCAGTAGGCACATCATTTTTGTACTGATAACGCACATTAACACCATCAGTCCTCGCTTTATCTTCCAGGATTTTTGAAAAATTATCAACGCCTACACAACCGAAAAAAACAGCCACGTTTGGTTGTTGGAGAATCCACTGTGCAACGCGAAATGTATTTTGTACAGAACCACCTGCTATATACTCGGCATTGAATTTTTCAACTAATTCCTTATATAGAGGCTTATGTTTCTCTTCGGCTAGAATCGCATTATCTGGTTCTAGATCATATTTCTCCAGAAAATTATTCTCTACTACAGCTGATATATCCAATAGTGGATTACCTAATCCAAGCAGTAAACCTTCTCTAAAATAGAAAAGAAAAATCAATTAAAAAATATTCAAATTTAATTTATGATTTTATATTTTTAGCAACATTAATAAACAACAAACAAATTAGAAGAAATATTAGGCAAACCACTCACCCGACCATTTTTTTCAAAAATGATCTATTTTCTCTGATACTATATAGATTCTATTTAGTTTGTTAGTCTCTAAATATAGTGTCTTATCGCTTTGCAAAGATCAAGAGATCAAATGTTTTGCACTGACGGGATCATTGCTTACGATTTTTATCTACTAAAAGACAACTTTACCTCGCATCTGCCATCGTACTATTCGAAGATGATTGTTGTGTCGAGAGAATAATTTAATTCTTTTGATTTTTCTAAATAGAAACCGTTTACTTAACACTAACTAGATTGGAGGAGAATCTACTGTATTACAAAATCAATGACATTTTCTTGATTTTTATAGTCAAAAGAAAATGTTTATGTCATTTATTAGTTTTGGAAAACATCGTACCGAACTGCGACTGTCATCCCTATAAGCACGTGTACCAAGTCGAACACCACCACTTCTTTACATTCAGTTCACAATGCGATGAACAACGCGATATTTTTTATTCTATGGAATATGTTAATGAATTAGAACCAATAATAATTTTATTTATGAATATTATTTTATTTAGTAAAAATATAAAATTTAAATACAAATTATGAATAAATAATTTAAGACGTTTTTTAATTTTATAGTTTATAAATTAGATGATTTCTTTTCGAAAATAAAATAATTTCAAATCTTTTAATGGTTTTTATAAATAATTTATTTATTCTTCATTTTATAGATATTTTCTGAAAAATTTTAAAAATTAATTGCTTAAAAAACAGTTTTCTTTTTGGCAGTTTTGTCAAACGTTAAATTTATTACTGCTGCAAAAAATTATGCCCTTTAATTAACGCTAATTATATCTATATTACTAATTTGTTTGTAAGGATATGTATTTATAAATATTCATATTTTTTTCTGATAAATAATTTTTTTTAGAAAATTATGGTAAAAATATATTAATTTTTAGACTTAACGAAATAATGTTTTTCCAACTATAAAATACTGAATCATAATTATTACAGAAAAACATAATATATAAATTAATTTAAAAATATAATCAATTGAAGTATTATTTTTATGAAAATAAATTATAATAAATATCGAATAAGAATTATTTATTATAATAGAAAAATATGTACAAATAAATATTTATTTATACAAATGGAAAACGGAAAATAAGTTTCTAAATTTTATTATAACGGTAAAAAAACATTTATATTTAAAAAAATAATATAATTATATTTAGAATATTAAAACTATATAGAAAAATATTATAAAATGTGAAATTTTGTTTATTACTACTTTGAAATGGTACAATTTCTACTTTGAAATGGCTTTATGAAGCTCGACGACCGTGATATTATTATATATTATTTAACTAAGAACTATCTAATAAATAAAATATATTTTTTTTTTAAAATAAATTTTATTTTATAAATATTTTTTATTTAAATATAATAACAATAATAATAATTAAAAAATAGTTTTAGAGTGGAATGTTATAAGTGCCATCTATTGTATGATCTTAAAATGATTAATACCGGAAATTAATCAAACTGAAATTGGGAACCGAAACATAAACGCTTCATGTATATAGCTGTCATCTCTTTTCATTCAATAATATTTTCCATGCTGTCGCATACATTTATATAGTCATATCGGAATTATTCAATATGGGCCATGTGTGTGTTGTGTTGTAAAATAATACAAATGGCGGCCATTTATTAGATTTGTGTGAATTTTCCGTAGAGGACATGGTGAAAAAAACTGAATATCAAATAGTGAAATTAATTAAAATAAGCTAATTAAATTGATAGTGAGTTCTTTAATATAAATAAATAAAAATAAATTAAAAGCATTTAGTATAAATACTAAATAATAAGTGAGAGAATTTTGTTGACATTTTTTCATCTTCGAGTCTGTTGTGTTTTAATTGAATATCGGAATTATACGCCGTATTTTCACATCAAAAGAATTTTTTAATGTTTCATTAAAACATTTCAAATAGATTAATCTATATTAAAGTTGTCGTATTCATGTCGTATTTATGTGATTTACAAAACTTTAATTTGAACTTTTTTACAGGAAATTTATAACATTCCTGTATCAATTAATAATGTAAGTATACGCAATATTGGTCATTTTATATCATGAAAATGTATTCCTATTAGAGATATGACTTAAAGAAGATAATAATGGTTATATATCTAAAGGAATATAAGTTAAATAGTTAAATGATTATGTGCCGCTTCGTATTCATCAAAAGTTCTATTATTTCTTATTGAAAAATTGACGCCTAACGAAGCCGCAATTTATTTGGAGAAATCATATTAATTTCGTGTAATATTTGGTGTATTAATAGAAATAACAAATAGTATAGTTTTAATTGACGTTGCTGAAATGAAATTGAATAAGTTTATACGATTTAAAGATGAAATACTAACTAATTTTTAGTATTTATAGAAAACATATTAAATCAATTAAGTGCATTAATGAGAATAACATAATTTTGATTGATAATCAACGTATTGTTTTAAATAATATTAATTTTGCGCGATTTTTTCTATCAATTGCATTGCTGCCATTTTTATTTTCCTGTTGAGAAAAATTATTATTGGTTTTTGTGAATGTATTGCGTCAATTTGGGAATGTATAATAGTTGCGCATGTCCGATTTGAACGATTTTCGATGTGTTAAAATTGTATTACGATATGATAAAATGCGATTGTATTGGCCATACACACGAATACAGCGTTGAATTGATGCGTACGTACGAATGACAAATGCTTGCTACTCGTCATACAGCGAGGGATGTAGAAGGAAATAGTAGATATACATATATAGGGATATCAAATGGAATGGAATGGAGTGAAAAAGAAAAACTGGTCAAATATTTTAATTCTCTTGCTATTGGCAGCATTGTACTTTGTGTTTTGAACAACGCTCCTATAGATGTGGCTACGACTGCGGTTGCGGCTGTGCTATAGCTAGTAAAAATCAGACATTTATTTTACGGCACGGAGAAATGAAAATACGAGAAGTACCTTTTCTAAATAGATAAATGGAATGTTATTTATTTTATTTATCTGCGCCAGTTCGTTATGTTGGCTGCTAGTTGTTTTTGATTGGCGATTATAAGTTGACAGTGTACGTTGAATCTGTTGAATTCATAGCAAGAATAAATGTTTTGATAGTGCGCTCCTGCGCCTCTTGATATTTGTATTACTTTTATTTGCAATAAATCTCAGGAAAAAAGTGAGAAAAAAAATCCGTATGCACTTTACATCATTATATACATCTTGAGCGCGACTTTAGAGATAGCTACGATGATCTGATCTCCACTATGGCCACTATAGTGTTTATTCCTCTTGTATTGGAGTATGCGCTTAACAATGCATTTATTTTATTCAAATAGGTTTTTGCGCCTCTTTTTTAACACAAATTTTATGCACAGAGAAAAAACGAAAAAAAAATCATTAATATCGCTGTATGTATGCGTTTGCAGGTATAAACGAATGTTTTCAAAAATTTTATGTATAGAATTTGCCACGAAAACCTATAGATTTAAAATAAAATAAGAATTTATTTAAATTGATAATCAATCAATCATGTATCAAATATTATTTCAACATTCAATTTATTTGTAAACTAATGTATTATTTTTGAAAAAAAAAAATTTTAATTTAAGTATATCTTAAGAAATTTTTTAGTATCGAAAAGAAGTTAATTTCTGCGAAAGAATATTATTCTGTTCAATGAAATTTGATACAATTAAATGTTGGGCTGTCTCATAGAAAATTAAATTTATATTAAATAAAATCAGCAACAATAACTTGGCAGAAATGCGCGCAAAATAAAAATCGCTCATTGACATAAAAAATAATATTGAAATAAATTTTAGTTTGTATGGCAATACTGTAAATTAGAAATACGTTTTGAATGCTCTTCGTACCTGCTCGATTTCATGTGAATTGGCAACACTATTATCACAAATAGAAATTCCTTCTTTTTTTTTTCTTTTCTTCAAAGTACATATTTACTTCGATTTCAGTGCCGAACAATTGGCTAGCCTGCTTGAGTATCTCACGGAGTTCTGTATTGGTTAGTTTTGCATTAGGTATATTGTTGTCTCTTTTATATATGTCAATTTCTAATGGATTCGGAATCTCCTTATTCGCATCCGCGATTGAATACATTTAATTTGGACATTGCGCAGCAGCAATTTGTTGGAAATATAAGATATTTTTTTGTTACCTCTATTTATTTGGTTGCCTTTCATATTGCTTTTGCTATTGTTATTGCTATTGCTAATGACGATGATGTCTATCTATATAACATAGACTCCATATATTAGTGTATTATTTGTTGTTGGTGGCTTTTTTTCGTATTTTATTTCCTTTTGTTGTTTCATTTTTTTTTCCTCGATCGCATCAAAAATTCGTATAGGAAGAATTGTGTTGTATAGAGTTTTTCATCAGCCTGGCCCGTGAAACCAACGAGAAATATTCTATGTTGAAAAATAAATTATTTGACGAGAGATTTATTGAAAATATGTGTATAATAATTGAAATTAAGAAATTGCACGTCAAGATGGGAAAGAAACTATGTATATGACGTGTTTTTTTGACATTAGAAAAAAAGAAGGAACAAACCAATCAAATCTATATAAATTGATATGAATCCCCATATATGTACATATGAATGTAGGAATGCAAGTATGGTTGTGTTAAACCCTAATTTGGTTTGAATATGTATGCATACACAACAAGTCAAAATAAAAAAAATGACGGAGAATGAGATTTAATACTAGAATACCCAAAATGTTCTATTATTTAGTCAATTTTGTATGCTACCGTTACTAAATCTAAATATTGGATAATAATAAAAAAAAAAAAAACAAATTTCCACAATACATAAGTATGTATGTGAAAGGATGTATGAAAATGTAAACATGCTAATATCGGTTTTCATTTAAACTAATACTATTGTTTTATTATTATTTTTATGAAGAGAACAAGCTAATGTCAAAATTATTTTCTAAACATGCCTTAAAATGCCAAAGGCTTTGAATAAATTTTTGTACGATTACTCACATATTTTCATTGATTTGAAAGTAAATTTGTCCAAACAAACATGTATGTATATGAATAAATAAATTTGAATAAATGTTTATTGTACAATCTTTTTTTTTATTAGCGTTTTAATGGTATGAAATGAGCCCTTGAAAGTAAACAGATCCATTTGAAATTGATTTTATCCAAAATTGTCAGATGAATATATCATCATTATTATATATTGTTGCAAATATACAAAAAAAAAACAAACAAAAAATATATAAATATAATATACTAATGAGGAAGGTAAAATAAAAATAAAAATACGACGCAATATTATTGTTATTATTTGTGTGGTTTTTTTTTGCAAACTTTTTTTTATCGATTCCTTATTTTTTTGTTTATACATAAAAACAGTAGAATAGCCAATAAAAAATTTAATAAAAATTCCAATTGCAGAATTAAATGAATATACACGTGCATATGTAGTCAATATCGAGATGTGTATATACATATGCGTAGCTATAATATAACATGCAAATGTAAATATGGATATGCATCACTGAGGACGGAATTGGATATGTGAGTTGGCGGCGTAGTGCCACAATTCCTCCTACCAACATCAGTCAGTCCCGTCCAATTTGCAAAATACATACAAAACTTGCAGAAAGAGAATGAGAGAGAGAGTTAGTGAAGAGATATGGTGATTGTTGTTAATTTCGTCTTCTCATAATATTAGCAATGAATTGGGTATACCCCGAGTCCATTATCGATTAATCGCACTCATAGAAAACGAGAACAAGATATTATTTTTCACACATACTGACTCTTCTAAACATTTACTCCGTAGGCTATAATATCATCTACGGTTTTGTTTTTGTTCATTTCTCATTTTTCTTTTCTGTTATGTTTTTTTTTTGCTTCTCTTCGCTATAATATATAGCGCCTATATATATAGTCTGTAATCTATACTATATTACATATGTATATACAATATATAAATTTACACTGTTGGTACTGCTACTGTTACTGATGATGCTGCTGTTGTTGTTCGTTCGCTCGTTTATATATCCGACAATGGGGTGAATTTTATTTTAATTCAAATTCATATATTCAACATCAAATCATTAAATTTAAATTAATTTTATTCTTGATTTCGTTTTTGCATTTCAATCAAATTTGATGTATGTATGCATGTACATTCGAAAATACATAAATACATAAAATCGAACGAAAATTACAATTGTTTTTAATATTAAGAAAAACAACAACAAAAAACGAGAAAGAAAACAAAAATGAGACAAAAATATTTATTAAATGGGCATGAAAGAGGAGAACGAATAAATAAATGTAAACAAATCATAAAACATCAATTCAGAAATTACGACTATCGTTGGCATGGTATTTTCGATGTTTAGTTTTTTTTTTTACACCTCTCTTTTCTTTCTTCCACTTTCTATACATACATCTACTTACATCGATAGTTCTTTGTTTAATTTTTATTAAATGAATTTTTTTTAAATTGATAACATTTTCTGTTTCCAAAAAAGATGTTTTATTTTTCTCATATGATGATGTTTTATGATATCAATTACAATTAAAAAGTTGTTCACAGTAAACATGGAGAACGCGACATTTTTTTTTCCCGACCAACCGTCAAAAATGATGTTGATCGATATATTGGGTTGGTGCAAAAGTTATGACGGTTTTTTATGATCCCAGGTAAAAAAATTTTTTCTTCAGAAATGATGAATAGTACCTGGGCAAGCCCCATTATCGAACTTCGAAAGCCGAAATCCATCAAAAAAAAGTTATGCTTTGTGTTTGGTGGGATTGTAAGGGTATTGTGTATTTTGAACTCTTGGAATGCAATCAGAAAATTACAGCAGAACGATATTGTCAGCAATTATCCAAATTGAACATCGTCCTTCAAAAGGATAGACCAGAATTGGTAAACAGAAAAGGGGTAGTGTTTCATTACGACAACGCGCGACCACATGTGGCTATGATGACCCAACACAAACTGAATTGGGATGTTATCAAGAATCCACCGTATTCTCCAGATCTTGCTCCTTCCGATTTTCATTTATTCCGATCACTGCAAAATTTTTTAAATGACAAAAAATTTGATAGACTAGAGCAGGTAAAAACATCCCTTTCTACATATTTCGCATCAAAATCCAAGGAATTTTACACTAATGGTATTAATAAGTTGATAGAAAGATGGGAGGTTATAAGAACGGATGGAAATTATATAATTAATTAAATAAATAATACAAATTAAAAAAAAAAAGTTTAATTGTATATGTAAAAAAACGTTATTACTTTTGCACCAACCCAATAAATAAAGATATAAAAAAAAAACTCGATCAATTGTGATCTACCATATTCCGAATGATGAAAATTTAAAAACACATTTGGATTCTGCGTTAAGGTAAGCAAATCTCCCGAAAAATGCGAAAAATCGATGTAATGTCGAACCATCAAAATTGAAGCGCTCAATAAGTTAACCATTATAACATCGTTATTGAAAATTGACGACGATCTCTGATCACCGGTTAGCAGTTAGATGGTATTTAGAATTCACATTTCAATACTAATGCTACTTGAAATGATAACAAATGACGTCAAATAACATTTTTGATAATTGCGAAAAATACTGTGCATTTCAAATATCTCGGAAGATAGCAGCGAAATTTTGAAGAAAAATCACAGAAAAATTGAAATATAGTGAATCAAATGCATGAGAATTATAACTTTGAGAACTTTTTGATTGAGTGTGATTAGTTGTTCGGTAGATGGCGCACAAAAATATCCTCTCTTATTTATTTTGGTGTATCGAAGCGCATTGGTCAAAACTTGGAAATTTATAAATTATAGATTCGCTATAAATAAATTCCTAAGTCATGCATACATAAAAATGTAGCAGATCCCTGAATCATTTTTAGACAATTCTAGTACTCACATTACACAGTACTACTGTGCCCATTACATTATTTTAAGTAATACTATTTTGGTATACCATATTGAATGATTATTTATTTTGATGATGCATTTATTATTATTGGGGTTAAAATTCTCGGTCTAACATTGAATATATTCGAATTTTAGGTAAAGAGTTTTAGGATATATGAAAATTGATCACCAAATATTCCTTTTTTTTGCATTTTATTAGAATTTGATTATTTATGAAAATGTGAAATTTCTGTTTAAGGAATCTAGAAACGCCAACGGCTATATATTAAAAATTAAGAAATATATTTTGATCAGAAATTCGTTAATGGTATTTTTTTATAATGTTTTAAAATGCCTCTTTAAATGGTTTTTTTTTATTAATTTACAAAATTTTGATCGAGGCTTAGTCTATTTTCATATGATCTAAAATGTAGGTAAATTTCTATGAAAAATCGTTTTGTTTATTTATGGGAAATCGTATTTCTATTAATTTAACTTAAAAAAAGTACCTTTAGTTTTCTTAGTTTTATTGTAATTGTATTAAAAATTAAGAAATATATTTTGATCAGAAATTCGTTAATGGTATTTTTTTATAATGTTTTAAAATGCCTCTTTAAACGGTTTTTTTTTATTAATTTACAAAATTTTGATCGAGGCTTACTCTATTTTCATATGATCTAAAATGTAGGTAAATTTCTATGAAAAATCGTTTTGTTTATTTATGGCAAATCGTATTTCTATTAATTTAACTTAAAAAAAGTACCTTTAGTTTTCTTAGTTTTATTGTAATTGTATTAAAAATTAAGAAATATATTTTGATCAGAAATTCGTTAATGGTATTTTTTATAATGTTTTAAAATGCCTCTTTAAACGGTTTTTTTTTTATTAATTTACAAAATTTTGATCGAGGCTTACTCTATTTTCATATGATCTAAAATGTAGGTAAATTTCTATGAAAAATCGTTTTGTTTATTTATGGCAAATCGTATTTCTATTAATTTAACTTTAAAAAAGTACTTTTAGTTTTCTTAGTTTTATTGTAATTGTATTAAAAATTAAGAAATATATTTTGATCAGAAATTCGTTAATGGTATTTTTTTATAATGTTTTAAAATGCCTCTTTAAACGGTTTTTTTTTTATTAATTTACAAAATTTTGATCGAGGCTTACTCTATTTTCATATGATCTAAAATGTAGGTAAATTTCTATGAAAAATCGTTTTGTTTATTTATGGCAAATCGTATTTCTATTAATTTAACTTTAAAAAAGTACTTTTAGTTTTCTTAGTTTTATTGTAATTGTATTAAAAATTAAGAAATATATTTTGATCAGAAATTCGTTAATGGTATTTTTTTATAATGTTTTAAAATGCCTCTTTAAACGGTTTTTTTTTTATTAATTTACAAAATTTTGATCGAGGCTTACTCTATTTTCATATGATCTAAAATGTAGGTAAATTTCTATGAAAAATCGTTTTGTTTATTTATGGCAAATCGTATTTCTATTAATTTAACTTTAAAAAAGTACTTTTAGTTTTCTTAGTTTTATTGTAATTGTATTAAAAATTAAGAAATATATTTTGATCAGAAATTCGTTAATGGTATTTTTTTATAATGTTTTAAAATGCCTCTTTAAACGGTTTTTTTTTTATTAATTTACAAAATTTTGATCGAGGCTTACTCTATTTTCATATGATCTAAAATGTAGGTAAATTTCTATGAAAAATCGTTTTGTTTATTTATGGGAAATCGTATTTCTATTAATTTAACTTAAAAAAAGTACCTTTAGTTTTCTTAGTTTTATTGTAATTGTATTAAAAATTAAGAAATATATTTTGATCAGAAATTCGTTAATGGTATTTTTTTATAATGTTTTAAAATGCCTCTTTAAACGGTTTTTTTTATTAATTTACAAAATTTTGATCGAGGCTTACTCTATTTTCATATGATCTGAAATGTAGGTAAATTTCTATGAAAAATCGTTTTGTTTATTTATGGCAAATCGTATTTCTATTAATTTAACTTAAAAAAAGTACCTTTAGTTTTCTTAGTTTTATTGTAATTGTATTAAAAATTAAGAAATATATTTTGATCAGAAATTCGTTAATGGTATTTTTTTATAATGTTTTAAAATGCCTCTTTAAACGGTTTTTTATTTATTAATTTACAAAATTTTGATCGAGGCTTACTCTATTTTCATATGATCTAAAATGTAGGTAAATTTCTATGAAAAATCGTTTTGTTTATTTATGGCAAATCGTATTTCTATTAATTTAACTTAAAAAAAGTACCTTTAGTTTTCTTAGTTTTATTGTAATTGTATTAAAAATTAAGAAATATATTTTGATCAGAAATTAGTTAATGGTATTTTTTATAATGTTTTAAAATGCCTCTTTAAATGGTTTTTTTTTATTAATTTACAAAATTTTGATCGAGGCTTAGTCTATTTTCATATGATCTAAAATGTAGGTAAATTTCTATGAAAAATCGTTTTGTTTATTTATGGCAAATCGTATTTCTATTAATTTAACTTAAAAAAAGTACCTTTAGTTTTCTTAGTTTTATTGTAATTGTATTAAAAATTAAGAAATATATTTTGATCAGAAATTCGTTAATGGTATTTTTTTATAATGTTTTAAAATGCCTCTTTAAACGGTTTTTTTTTTATTAATTTACAAAATTTTGATCGAGGCTTACTCTATTTTCATATGATCTAATAAAATGTAGGTAAATTTCTATGAAAAATCGTTTTGTTTATTTATGGCAAATCGTATTTCTATTAATTTAACTTAAAAAAAGTACCTTTAGTTTTCTTAGTTTTATTGTAATTGTATTAAAAATTAAGAAATACAGTGTCGGACATAACTAAAGCACGGAGGTTGTTTTGCTTGCATTTCATTTTCTCTTCTTCTATTAAATTGATATTTTTTATTGAATGTGTACACATTTTGTGTTATTTTTATAGAAAAACGTCATTTATTATAAATAAAAAAAAAAAAAAATATTTATTAACAACAACAAAATATAACAAGATTATTAACAACGTATAAAAAATAGACTGCGACAAAACTAAAGCACCATGTGCAGAATTTGTTATTGTTTTACATTGTTAGGTATTAGCTATAGCTGAAATGATATTTAACGGTTCTAAATTTAATTCTTACTGTTCGAACACAATATAAAATTGAAAAAAAACTGTCTGACAGTATCGATAGTTCATTCTATTGCAATTTTTAAAGTAAGACAGTTGATTATTTTGCTCATCGAATTATTATTTTATTAACATGGCCAGAAATAAATATCCTGATGCATTTAAGGAAAAAATAATAGACAATTTCAAAGGTGGTGATAGTGTCGGAACTATTGCTAAAAAATATGGCATTTGTCATAACCCGTTATCGGTCGGCTGGTTCGGTGAAAACAATTCATAACGGTGGGAGGCCAAGGAAATCTTCAAAACGGCAGGACAATGGCATAATTAGGATGTTGAAAATTGATCCATTTTTATCAGCGAGACAAATTCAAGAAAATTTAGACTTGAATTTATCTGTCCGGTCAATCCAAAGGCGTGCTGTAGACAATGGATTGTGTGCATACCGAATTGCCAAAAAGCCCTTTATTAGTGCCAAAAATAGGAAGGCGAGGCTTCAATTTGCGACGGAACATATTGACTGGCCCATTTCAAAATGGAGAACAGTTTTATTTTCTGACGAATCCAAATTTAATTTGAAGGGATCGGACGGAAATCAACGAGTGCGGAGGCCAAAAGGACAGCGACTCAATTCAAAGTTTTTGAAAGGCACAGTAAAACATGGTGGCGGAAACATTATGGTTTGGGGATGTTTTTCCGGGCAAGGAGTTGGTCCGATTCATAGAATCAATGGAATAATGGACCGATACGGCTACAAAAACATACTAGAAAATGTTATGCTGCCTTATGCTGATGATGAAATGCCTCTAAAGTGGAGATTTCAACATGACAACGATCCAAAGCATACTGCAAAAGTCGTTAAAACATGGATTCAGGAGAAAAAAATTGATGTTTTAAAGTGGCCAGCACAGTCACCAGATCTCAATCCCATAGAAAATCTATGGGAACTTGTAGACCGAAGGATTAAACGGGATCTAGAGTGTCCTTCTTCAGGAAAGAAGGACACTCTATTTGATCAATTAAAAATAGCATGGGAAAATATGCCCACTACAATTATTGCTAATTTAATTGGTTCGATGCCCAGAAGGTGTGCATCGGTAATCAAAAATAAAGGCTACCCCATTAAATATTAAGGATCTTGTGACTGGTGGTCCTATATTGCTTTTTTTCACACATGGTGCTTTAGTTTTGTCGCAGTCTATTTTTTATACGTTGTTAATAATCTTGTTATATTTTGTTGTTAATAAATATTTTTTTTTTTTTATTTATAATAAATGACGTTTTTCTATAAAAAAAACACAAAATGTGTACACATTCAATAAAAAATATCAATTTAATAGAAGAGAAAATGAAATGCAAGCAAAACAACCTCCGTGCTTTAGTTATGTCCGACACTGTATATTTTGATCAGAAATTCGTTAATGGTATTTTTTTATAATGTTTTAAAATGCCTCTTTAAACGGTTTTTTTTTTATTAATTTACAAAATTTTGATCGAGGCTTACTCTATTTTCATATGATCTAAAATGTAGGTAAATTTCTATGAAAAATCGTTTTGTTTATTTATGGCAAATCGTATTTCTATTAATTTAACTTAAAAAAAGTACCTTTAGTTTTCTTAGTTTTATTGTAATTCGTTCATTGTTTTTATAAACTAAATAAAAATGTTCAATTTGATTTGCATAAATAAATTATTCAATAAATATTAATTGAATTAATTTTGATTCATTTTTAGATTTTTTTTTGTATAAACATAAGCAGTAAACAGCTCCAAGATTGAAAATAAATTTGTGAAAATTAATCAATAAAATTCTAACGAAATCACACTCTATCAAATCATCAATATTTCAAGATATCATCTATTAGTTTGCTAAACAAGAAAAAGAAGAAGAAAATCATTGAAATTGTAGAGTAACATCAAAATAATAAAAGCAGAAACCGAGAACAATTGCGAAATAATTATAAAAAAAAGAAGACGAACAAATTATAAATCAACATAATTATTATAAAACGTA
Organism: Atherix ibis; assembly: GCA_958298945.1. Classification (NCBI taxonomy): domain Eukaryota; kingdom Metazoa; phylum Arthropoda; class Insecta; order Diptera; family Athericidae; genus Atherix; species Atherix ibis. Next base: position 47,031,241 of record OY282605.1, on the reverse strand, counting down.
ATGTTATTTTATGTGATGGCTTATAATGTAGTTCGAAAAAGTAAATTAGATTATAATTACAATATTAGCCCCCATGATGTTGGGGGCCCGCCATCGTTAGAAATAGATGATAACAGTTAATTTAAAATTCAAGAACGAATTAACACAACAAAAATAAATATATATATATATATATATATGTATATATACACATATGTATAAATATACCATAAATTAAATAAAGAAATTAAAACAAACAATTCACACTATATTAAAAATTGCGGAATTATTAATATATGTTAATTATCAACAAACAAACGAGCATAAGAAAAAAGCAAACAAAAGAAATTATATTAAAAATTAAATAGAAAAAGTAGCAAAATATTGAAGAATATTAAAGGAAGCTGAAAAAGGAGACGTTTAGTTAATTTTTTTTTTTAAATTTTTTTTTATTTCTATAATTATTATTTTGGATATAAAAATAAGAAATAAGAAGTTTAATTTAGTATAATAAAAACATTATAATTAATATAAAAAGGAGAATATATAGAGAAAAAGAGAAAAGTATACAAGCAAGCACAGATATAACAGTAAAATATTACTATTCAAAGAACAGAATAAAAAAAAAGGGATGTAAAACAAAGTTCATAAATGACCAATTTAATAACGAGGCGAACACTCGTTTGAAATGCCTTTAAAATCATCTGGAATTATTGTTGTTGATAAGGCATCAGTAATTACCACAACTACACAATCAGATAATTCGCAATCGATTCAACAAAGAATAATTTGTACTCGCGGAGGTGGTGCCGGAGTAGCTGGTGGAGGTGTAGGAGGAACTGTTATTGGAACAATTGGAACCGGAGTTGCTGGAATACAGAAAATCGTCCAGGAATGTAATGAGAATGAGTTTATTCACAGAGTTAATAATAATAACCACAACAATAATAACAATTTAATAAGAATCCAGCAACGAACAATCTCTGCAACAAATACAAATATAAAATCAAAACAACAAACATTATTATCAGCAGTGTCGCCACCTTTAGTATCACCGCTAAACGGTAATTTATCACTGAATCATCACGTATTTAACTCGAATCAAATGAATCAAATAAATCGACAACAACAGCAGCAACAGCAACAAGAACAGCAGCAGCAGCAACAAATCCATCATACAACACAAAATGTTCTGCTTACAACAAATCCAACAGGGAGTCATGTTATCGTTAGTGAAGAGCTTGTAGAACAAGCAAATTTTACAAATCATCCAACAACTGGAGTGACAACTGTAACTCCAACTACAGCGAATGCTGGTGTTATTAGTTTGTCAAGTAGTGATTTAATGAATCAGCCACAAATTTTGAAATTTGTAAGCGATGGTCAGGGCGGTAATATGCTGATCGATGCATCCGGTAGCAATAGTTCGAATGCTGCCAACACAAACAATATAATAACGGGTAGCGGACATCATTCAAATTCAAGAGTGCATGTTCTTAGTAATATGACTTTTATGCCGAAAACGAGTACAAATGTTACAGCAGTGACACAACAGCAACAGCAACAGCATCAGCAGCAGCAACAACAGCAATCATCGCAATCGCAACAACAACAACGGCAGCGAACAATTAATTTTGCGAAAAATTTACCATATTTGTCAGGAAAAAATCAAACACAAAACACATCAGTACAAAAACTTGTTAATATTCCCCTTAAGACAAATAATATAGTTAAACAGACCGCAGTAGCAAAACATATTCAACATCACTACGCAAGCACTTCAAATTTTTCGACAGCTGGCAGTGGTGGCATTAATGCAGTTTCAGAAAATTGTGGTGCTGCAACTGTTGTACAAAAAGTAACAGTACCCAAAAATATTCAAGTTGTTACCCGAGTACAAACTATAGCAGCAGGACCAACAGCAACACAAACAACAATTCAACAGCAACAGCAAACCGCGCAAGCCATTCAACAACAACATCAAACCATTCAGCAACAATCACAATCGAATAATACAATGATAATGCAGCAGAAATATATACACAATACTGTAACTATCACCAATAATAATAACAATAATAATAATAATAATAATAATAATAATAATAATAAATTAAATAATAATTCAATTAAAAAACAAATTGGTAATCAATCGATGAAGGTTGTACAGCAAAAAGTAAATAATCAAAATTTATTAACAACTGGTATTACAAATTTAGTACAACAGCAACAGCAACAGCAAGCGCAGCAACAGCAACAGCAAGCGCAGCAACATCAACAGCAACAGATGCTTAATCAAACAAATCAAATACAAACTGTACAAATGACAACAGCTCAAAATCCAATAGTTAAACAAATCAAATCGCATAAAGTGGCCCGTCAAAATCAAGCTCAAAATATTAATTTGGGTACCACTAATAGTAATAGTAATAGTACGACGGCAACAAATGTTCTTAGTATTCAACATCAACAACATTCACCGCATGGAATTGTTGGTGCCGGTGGAAGTTATACGATAGGTGCTAATAAAATAAATAATGTATGCCAATCAACTGTTACTTCCGCTTCCGTTGTACAACAGCAACAACCGCAAATCCAACATATACAAAATGCAACTGGAGCAAAATTTATAACAATAGGACCTGGGAAAAGTTTGAATGCTACTTCCAATACAACAACTAAATATATTATGCAAAATCATATAGTGTTGCCATCTACACAAAATCCAACTGTTAATCAAAATTCAATAAATAATAAATTATCAAATAATAACAATTGCAACATGATTAGCAACAATAGTAATAGTAATAATAATAATAATAATAATATTAATAATAGTAATAATAATAATAATAATAATAATAGTAATAATAATAATAATAATAGTAGTAGTAATAGTAATACTGGAAATTTTATTGTTCAACAAAATATCATTAATACTGGTTGTGGTAATCTTAGCGGCAACAACAATATTATTGGTGGTAATAATGGTAGTACAATTAAATACGTTAATGCTCATGGTACTGTGTCACAATCGCAGCAGGTGCAAACACTTTCGCCTCAAGCAAACCACAATCAACAATTGCAGACACAGCAACAACAGCAGCAAATTAATGCAAAAATCAAAGGTAACAATAATAGTGCACAGCAAAATGTATCATTGCATCAATCTCAAGTGCAATCACATCAGAAGAGTCTACAACATCAAATTCAGTTCAAAAATCAAACAAACAATAATTGCAATAATACTGGTCCACTTACTTCGCCTAACTCAACAACGGTTGAATCGAATTTGTATCTGTCAACAGGCAGTGGTGGTCCAGGATCCGGTCAAACCGAGGATATTATGATAGTAAATGGAACCCAGATGACTGAGGAAATGTCAGCTAGAATATTGCAGAGTTTATCTCAGCAAAATGTTTCCAGTACGCCAGTGTCGAACACGAGGCAGTTCCAAGCGACTGTACAAACGGCACTCCATCCACAACAATCGCCACAGTCGCCGCAACAATACTCCAATCAGATGCAGAAAATAGTTCAGGCAACATCTCCTGCGCAACCGACAAAAATTATAGTGACCTCCTATGATGGATCAAAATATCCCGTCTATAATGCCGTCCATCTGCAATCTTCATCGTCGCAGTCCTCATCTTCATCAGCGGCAGCAATATTGTCGCAACAACCCAATTTACAGCCGCAGCATCATCAACAGCAGCAACAACAACAACAGTTGCAACAACAACAACAGCAGCAACAACAACAGCAACAACAACAACAACAACAACAATTTCAACAAACTATACATGCTCGTCAACAAACCGGAAAATCTCAGGTACCGGTCACATTCGATCGAAGACATCAAGAGGCGGTGACGGCACTGAAACAATCGGCCGAATATTTTCGTGTAAAGTGAGTATTAAATTCAGCCATTTTTATTATTAAAATTTTTTAATGTAACAAACGAACGAATAAAATCATTTTTTTTTAAATTATTATCGTCATCAAAACATTATCATCAGTAGAATTATACTTATTTTATTTTTTCAATAATTACTTACTAATGTATTCGAAATAATTGCAACTAAGGCCAATAAAAACAAAAAAAAATCATTTCATAGTATAAATTTTTGTCAATTATATATTATCGACTTCCTGTTTTAAATATCAACTCTTCCGGATTGTATTAATGTGTTGTCCGCTCCAAGAATTTGACTAATCGTAACAAAATATGATCACAATTTTTGATTACTGTTGGTAGGTTGGCACAAAAACCATATAAAGATTTTGTTTTATAAAACGAGTAATTTCAATTTTATTTGTTTTTATTTAACGTAACTGAAATATATTTTTGAGAAAACTAAGTTTTCGTTTACAGTTAAAATTGTCAATTTGTTTGCAATTAATTTTTGTTTGGGAAATTAAATATTTTTTGCTTAAAATAATGGTGAATAACAAAAAAAAAAATCCTAGAAAAATGATCAGGAAATTTTTTAAAAATTAAGAAAAGAAAATTATTGCCTGTGGTGCAATCATTTCGAATACAATGCAATTAACTTTTTCACAATTTCATTTCTTATTATAATCATTTTATTTAACCATATTTAATTACACTAATTATAATTGTTTGTTTTATTAATTGGCTTTAATTTACTTATTACGTTTTTTTTTCTATTCGCAAATATCTTTTCACTTGCACACTGTTCTGATGCTTTCTTCAAAAACACACATGTGCCTATTCATTATCGACCGATTGATTATTTACTACTACTACTACTATCGCCACATTCAATCATAAATAAAAACAATATTTAAAAATATATATATATGCAAAAAAAAAAAACACACACACAATGTAAATTTATTATTGTTGTTTTATTATATCCTTTGAAAAAAAAAAATTACACGATTACATTAATCCTCATACAATTTATCCTTTTTCCACATTCATTTTACAATCCATCCATTCATTTGCATATATTCCACATGTTTGTAAATAAATAAAAAAAAATCGTGCGCACATTATTCTGTATCATCATCCTGTTCATCATCAAAAACAAATTGAAATTGCAATTGAAAACGAAATCGAATTGTGTGCAGTTCTTCGGAACTAAAATCAAGCATACCCGAATCATCTATAATTATTGAAAATATACCATTGCCATGTTCACTTCCAAGGGGGGATAATGTGCCGGCTGCGCAACAAGATGAGCATGACGACGATATTATTGCTGAAGAAGTGAGGCCAGCACCTATAATGACAAATGATTTACGCCTACGGGCGGTCCATGCCGTCCTACAGGACCATACGTATTCATCACAGATGCCAACATGTTTGCCCATAGACGTGGTTCCAACAGTTACACCCTTAAACGTTTGCGCCAACTCATCGACAACACCACAAAGTGAAGTTTTTTTGGCCACGACGACGACAACTGCTACCAATCATCAGGATGCTGCTGTGCCGAATCTATCAGCGAATCCTCAATTGTCAACACAAGTGGTTATTGGCGGTATTATGCCATCTTCGACAACGATGACATCATCGATTGGAGGATTTCCATTTTTATCAGGAGGCAAGTAGAAATACACCCAAAAAAAAACCGGTATTATTGCAACAACGAAAAAATCTATGTTTGCCATTTTTTATTTGCACTAATAGTTCGAAGCCATGAGGATGATGATGCCAATTCTGTAATAAGCGAAGAATCCAGGACTGGTCCAGGGGGACTCGACAACGATTTGGGAGAAGAAACTGAAACTGCACCTGAAGCGGAAGCGGAAGATGACTCAGTAACACGATGTATATGCGATTTACAGCATGACGATGGATATATGATTTGTTGTGATAAATGCTCGTAAGTATAATTATTTTGAATTTGATTAAAATTAAGCCATTTGTGTCTTTTAATTGTAAAAAGATTTTAAATATTCTACAAAACAAACTAAAAGTAATTTACTGTACGTTTTGCAATTGTTTTTATACAATTTAATCACGAAAAAAAATCACTAAAAATTAAATTATAAATAACATATTAAATATATTCTATGCAATAATTGGTAAATATTTTTGAATATACTTAAAATTATTTCAAAAAATGACAAGTAACATACCAGGTGTATAAGCTTCAATCCGCTATTTGGTCATAGATGGCGTGAGTGAGCGTATTAAGCTAACATGGGCACGCCATACTTTTTTTTTATAAGTTTGACATCTGTCACCATAATCAGGCCTATGGTGACAGTGCTTTATCGGAAACAACGTGCCGTGATTGGTTTTGTCGGTTCAAAGACGGCAATTTTGACTTGTGGGACAAGAAGCGTGAAAATCGGCATAGGAAGGTTGAGGACCATGAATTGAACGATAGACAGATGGAGCGCCGCAAAACACATGCGAAATCTTGCTCGCCAGACAAAAAAGAAAGTCGTTCCTGCATCGGATTGTGACAGGCGATGAAAAGTGGATATATTTCGAGAATCCTAAACGCAAGAAATCGTGGGTTGATCCCGACCAACAATCAACATCTCCCCTAAGACCAAATCGCTTCGGACGGAAGACGATGCTGTGCGTTTGGTGGGATCAACAGGGTATTGTCTACTATGAGATGTTGAAACCTGGTGAAACTGTCAATGCCCACCGCTACCACCAACAACTGATCAAATTGCACCCTGCTCTACGTGAAAAAGATGGTTTATCAACAAAGACATGACGAGCTGATTATCCTCCACGACAACGCACCATCGCACACGTCAAAAATGGTCCGAAACTACTTGGAGACACGCAACTGGAAGGTACTACCCCACCCCGCTTAGTCACCAGACCTGGCCCCTTTCGACTACCACCGGTTTTCGTCGATGGGCCACACGCTCGCTGAACAGTTTTTCGATTCTTACGAAAACGTCCGAAAATGATTTGATGAGGGGTTTGCCTGAAAAGAAAAGAAATTTTTTTGGCGTGGTATCCACAAATTGCCCGAGAGATAGGAAAAATGTGTAGCTAGCGAGGCCAAAAATTTTCAATAAATTTGTTTTGCTTTCTATGAAATAAAAACAGCGGATTTAAGATTATACACCTGGCATTTCATATATCGCCGCTAATATGATTCCGACAGTTTCTCAAAATTTAGAAATATACGTGTATAAAAAATCAAATTGCCAACGTACAAAATCGAAACTCACCTATGATAAAATTTGAAATTTTGAAATGACATTTTACTAACGTCAATATTATTTGAATCTGTCTCATTCTGTTCAATTTAAATTTAGCGTATTTAATTTCGAAAAATTCCCAAAAATGCCAATAATAATAATAATAAGCCAATATTTTCGATGTACTCGTAGTGTAGTGTTTTCCTTGGAGGCAAACTAGTTGAATTTTTATACGCATTAAAAATAAATCACAATCAAAAACTTTTTATCTGTAATAAATTTTTATAGAATATATTTTTATAAAATGACAATTTGATTACTTTGTTTTTAATTTTTTTTATTAATATAGTGCATGGCAGCATGTCGATTGTATGGGAATCGATCGTCAAAATATTCCCGATGAGTATCTATGCGAAATATGTCAACCACGTCAGGTTGATCGTGCGCGGGCGAAAAATTTACAACTGGCAAAACGCAAAGAGCAACATTTATTTTTATTGAATACAACATTAAATCAGACTGCAATTGGTGGTGGAGATAATTTGCAACGTAACGAATCGAGTTCACTTTTTGTTGGAGGTGCTACTATGCCCAGTGATAGATTGCCAACATTACAGACGGTATCGCCTTCTGGGACTACACCTGGCAATTCTCCAATAGGGAAAAAAGTCAAAGCTCTGCCGGCCACTAAGAAGAAGGATGTGTTGAAAAGAACTAAAAAAGATCGCGCAAATGGAAAACGGAGGGAAGTAAAAAGAGTTACCAGAAAGAAAAGTAAATCAGCTGCGAATACGAGCGAAGTCAGTTTAGCTGAGAAAAATGCAACGAATTTGAGACAGTGGATTGAAAATTATGAATTAGCTGTTACGAATCATTATTCGCCAGAACTGCGTGCACGATTACATGCGCTTGGTAAACAACAAAATGCAATGCATAGCATATTGTCGATTGAGAATAAAGCATTAAAGAATTGCTCAGGTTTAGAGAGTAAATGTACAACAGTTCCGCATGCTGGCGGAAAAATTCTAATAAGCAATTTGGATATACAACCCCATAATCCAATAGTTGAATTACGTGGAAAGTATATGCTAACAACTCAGTTTAAAAACCAGAATACATCGATTAATATGAATACAACACCACCGAACTATTTGGCAAATTTAAAAAATCAGAAAACTCCAGGACCATTCATATATTTCTATAAGTTATCGAATGAATCTGGCGTTGGTTTGGAAGTTTGTGTGGATACAAGAACATACGGTAATGAAGCACGATTTGTTCGACGAAGTTGTCGGCCAAACGCTGAAATTCAACATTCATTTGAAAAAGGTACACTGCACTTGTATATTGTTTCATTAACAAACATTATAGCAAGTACGGAGATAACAATACGGCATGAGCCGCATGATCTTGCCGCTTTGGAAAATAAACAATGCGCTTTTCCTATTTCTCCGACTTCAACGCCATGTGCGTGTGGACTCGTGAAAGACTGTCTGTTTGGCAATATATCATTACAACCAAGTAGTAATCAAAACGTTACTAGTGGTAATAGTATGAAAGTGAATCGGAAAATAATTCTGAATGGTTGTATAGGGGAGGCGAAGTCTAATGTTCACAATAAAAAAGATCTCCAGAGTCAAGTTAGCCGTGGTCGGTCGACGTCATCAAGTGGGGAGAGTAATATTTGTTTATTGAGTCCGAATAATAATTCGACATCGGTTTCCAGTACTATGCACGACTCTGGTGTGTATACGTCATCTTCCTCTCCTTCGGTATCTTTGCCATCACCCACACATACGCAAACAATTGGTTCACCGACACAACAAACGCAACAAAAGCAACCACAATTACAGGTGCAAATGCAACAACAGCAACAACATCAACAGCAACTGCTACATCAACAGCAGCAACAACAGCAGCAGCAGCAGCAACAATTAATACTACTTAAACATCAACAACAGCAACTACAACAGCAACAACAACAACAACAGCAGCAACAACAAAAACAACAACATCAGCAACAACAACAACAACAGCATCAACAACAGCAGCAACAACAACAGCAACAACAACAACAGCAACAACAACAACAGCAACAACAACAACAACAGCAGCAACACCAACAAATACAACAACAGCAGCAGCAGCCGCAACAACAGCAACAACAACAAGAACAACAACAACAACAACAACAAAAACAACAAAAACAACAACAGCAACATCAACAACAGCAACATCATCAACAACAACATCAACAACAACATCAACAACAACATCAACAACAACATCAACAACAACATCAACAACAACATCAACAACAGCAACAACAACAGCAACAGCAACAACAGCAGCAGCAGCAACAACAACAGGAACAACAACAACAACAGAAACCACAACAACAGAAACAACAACAACAGCAGCAGCAACAACAACAGCAGCAACAACAACAACAACAACAACAAAAACAGCAACCACAACAACAGCAGCAACAACAACAACAACAGCAGCAACCACAACAGCAACAACAACAGCAACAATACTTGCAGCCTACTCAACAGGATGAGCAACAATCGCAGATAGATTCCGGTTCAGCTCTACCTCCAGCACTTACGCCTACGTCGCCTGGAGATGATACTCCTGCGACTAGCAAAACGCCACAAAAAGCCAATGCTGCCAGTCGTAGGTCGGGCGGAAAACAAGGTCGGACCAGTATTTCAGAAGACACAAATACGACAACTGAAACACAAGACCAGCCAAAAGATGGAAAATTATCGCGAGAAGAGCGTAAGTTGCAAGCGCTTGTTCGTCACATTGAAAAAATGGAAAAGAATCAACAAAGAAAGCAGGAGCTGAAGCAAGCAAGAACGACGTCGGCCACGTCAACTCCGGCCAAACGGAGAAACAATTCGCCTCCTTCCAAACGTACAAAGAGCCAGTCAATAAGTGAAGCTGATGCTGTTAGTCCACCAGAAAAGACTTCCGCAAGAAAAAGTTCGCTTCCGTCAATGCCAGTAAGGAAAAAGAAGCGAAAAGCCAGTAAGTCGTATCAAACGAACAGTAGCAGTCAACAAAAGCGGCGGCGAAGTCGTATGAATAGTACTAATGAATCAGACGATAATTCATCTGAAGAGTCAACATCCCTACTATCACCACCTTTACCATCAGGCTCGAATCAATCGCAGTCAGATATTCAGTCAACTAGGTCTGGCTTCGGTCACGAAGGTGGTAATATGCCTCGAGCACAGGATCAGAATGTGAATCATGCAGTTGGTCTTTTGCTTTCGCTCTCGCAGAAAGAAAAATTTGGATGTAGTACACAAGACGACGAGACTGATAACAACGATGTGGCTAAGACCCCAGATCGAGACATTCTAAACTCTCCGAGTACGAATTCACAACATTTATTAGAGAGCAATACGCCGCAGACGCCGCCAACGGTTAGTTCGACATGTCTTCTGGTCGAAGCAGCTGTCGGTCCATTTGAGAATCTCGATAATTGCACGACAGAGTTTAAACTGCCAGCGAAGACAAAAACAAAAAAATCAATTATGAACGATTGGTTGAATCATGAAAGTGATTTTAATGCAAGTAAAGCTGCACATTCACTTATAATGCCTGAAACACTTCAGATCGCACAAAACTCATCGTCAATGCCGTTGTCAGCATTCCCAACTAAGAATCTAGAGACCCTTGTACAAGCCGCAGCATCGATTTGTGGTGACTACCGAAGGTCAACCTCTAGCCCAGCAACATTTATGTCAGTGCAGTCTCCAGATTGCTTGCAAAATTTGAGTATGGTCGCCAAAAAGGTTGAAGAATTTATTCATCAAAACGATGCCAATTTTGCATACGGCGACGATCAGATAAAATTCGAGCCAGGTGTCGATAACTCAAATAATTTGTGTTTGCCTCTGCATAACACGAATAATGGCAATAACTCGTCAGGGAGCTCTTCAGTGAAGAAGCGTTGGTTACGTCAAGCGATATCCGAAGAATGTACGGACGAGTTAACTACATGTTTGCCAGCGTCTTCACCAACACAGTCAAATCAAGGGGCTAATGGGTTTTCTACTCCTTTAAAGAAACGGCGTGTTATTAGGCAATGCCCTGATACTGATATCGACCACGTCAACTCTCCAGATGATTCGGTATTTATCAAGTTGTCCCACGATCTGAAAAGCGATGACGATTTGGCTAACAGCTTGGGAGAGTATGCTGACGATGAAGTTAAGGATGAAGAACACAAGGATGCATACGAGGCTGATGAAGAACTAGAACTTGTACCGCTTGAAAAGTGCGAATCACAAATAATTGATAATAAATCGAAAGCAGAAATGAAAGTAGAAGTTGAAGACGAAGAAGATAGTGAAATGGTAGATATGAAACCTGTTGTAACCGATTTGGGAGAAGTTAAATCAGACGCTGAAGCGAAAGTTGAAGTAAAAGTAGAGCTAACACTAAAAGAGGAGATCAAAACAGATGAAGAAGAAGTAAAGATAGATACATTTGAATCGAGTAAACCCGAAACTGATGTGGAGACAAGTGCTGAGACGGAAGATGACGTTGACATTTTGACTTTCCCATTGTCGGATGAAAAAATTGTTCGTGAAGATAATTTAGTAAAAATTGAACCCGAAGATGTTGACAAGGAGATTAGAGTTGATGTGGAAAAGGAAGAATCATCATCAGATGACGCCCTTCATAAAATAGAATCACCATCTGCCGAAAAATTGGATGAAGAATACAAAGATGAATGTGAAAACAAGCAGATTATTTTATCCTCGACAGCGTATGATGAAGAAATTGCCACTGACGTTAATCCAGCTGTCGAATCCTCTGAAAATAAGGAGTTGATATGCAATGAAGCCAACCAGTTAAAAGAAACGTTACCAGCCGAGCAGTTTGAATCGGACTTTAGAAAGGAATCAGAGTCCTTCGAAGTTATTGAAGTATCAGAGACTAACCCATCGGAAACTAATGAAACCATTAAACTAGAAACTTCTGAAGTAGCAACGGCAATGACTACTGAAGAAGAAAATATACAAATAGAAAATAAAGTTACGGACGACGAGATCAAGAAGGAGAATTCAGAAGCCTTAAAAAATGAAGAAAACTCAGACGTTTCAAAAATAGAAACGGGTTGTGTGACAGAGATAGAATCCATTTCAGCTGTAATTCCAGTTTTAGATCCTACTGCAGCTTCGGCAACAGTATTAATATCAGCTGACAAAGAAATCGAAAGCTTCGAGAATGTATCCGACGAAATTGCAGATATCCAGAAAAGATTGCACTCCTTCCACACAGAAAATATTATGATACTGCAGTCAAGAAATAAGAAATCGAAAATATCGCGATCACTAAAATTGGATGCGGAAAACATTAAGTTGAAGGTTGATAACGGCAGTAATATTGATAATTGCATCACCAGATGTTCGAAAGATGAGAAAGGTCAGATAAGATCACCTAAATGGGACGAGAAATGCTTGAAAAAGGATGAAAGACGTCGCAGCACTACAATTGGAAGTAAAAAGAAATATTTAAATTTTGATTTAGCTGAAAATGAAGGGAGCACCATACAAAATACGTATCAAATTCGGAAACTGGACAATATGACAATGGTTAATAGTGTGGAGCGGAGATCTTCGCAAGATCAATTGAACGATGTGAAAAGTCCCAAATATGAGGAAGCCAATATCAGATCAACGGGATTAAACGACGATGAAGAAACACCAAAAACCCCAACGAAACCTCCGATATCATCTGATGTGGTAGAAAATGCACTCCCAAAATTGGATGAGAAACATTTGCAAGCAGCTTTGACTATCCCAAATTTCAATCACAATATTGTACCAGGAGTTGTTGATGCCAATCCAATTTCCAGTTACGTACTAAGTCCAGCTGCTCAGTCCTATGACATATCATCTCTATTATTGGGACCACCTCCGCCGCCGCCACCACCACCATCATCTTCTTCAACATCGCCACTTTTATCGAGTTCGACATTGCCTTCTGCATCGTTAACATCATCATCGCCAGTTGCGTCCCAATTGACGTCAGGGACAAGTAGTAGTGATTTGTCATCGCATGGTCTGAACACATCGAGTTCACTGTTCCAGGTCAACCACCCGCCAGTGACACATCTTCCATATTATAACACAGTCTATGGTAAACTGATTGATAAAAATCCGAATAACAACAATAATAATACATCTTCAACTCTATCATCTCCATTGCTGTCCGATTATCTTGACAACAAAGCTAAGAGTTACGGGACACTCGGTAATTATGTGTCGCACACAGGTCTCTTCAGCTTGAATAGCAACAAAACAACGTCAACCAGCAACGTAGCAACAACAAACTTGACGAGCACGAATTCAATCGGTTCGACTCTTTTGACGAACAGTAAAGTTGGTGAATCGTCAAGTTTGTCAGGAACAACTGGTACAACATCGTCGAAAATTCTAACGAAAACTGCCAGCTCAGATCCGCGTTTGAATCCAACTTTGACGGCGCCACTACCAGCACCAACGCCAAAAAGAAAGGTAAATATTGTTGAAAATTATCTAAAAATATTTTTGTCTTTCTACGATTTATTTTTATTTTTATTGCGTTTTATTCCATTGTCTTGCATGAAATTGAGGTGATTAAATTAAAATTCCGTTATCTTTTTAATTAAACTTTCTAAAAGTAAACCTAAAAAAAAAATGCTTTAAATTTTTTGAATTTTTTCTGTGCTTTAAATTTTGTTCAGTAATTTTTCTTGTGGCGTTATGGTGGTACTCATGTGTCACACTTATGCCAAATTCGGCCATTTTGAATGTTCAGTTAATTTTTGATAGCTGCTTTGCTTGCACGTGTTTTGGCTCGTCTTCGATTTTTGCCCATTTTCGACCAAAAACAGCATCGCATTAACATTGCTAAGGAGCTGTTGGACTCTGTCCGCGACGACCCAAATTTGCTCCAGAGGGTCATAACTGGTGACGAATCTTGGGTTTATGGTTATGACGTGGAAACCAAAGCTCAATCATCCCAATGGAAGCTGCAGCACAAGCCATGACCGAAAAAAGCGCTCCAAGTTCGGTCGAATGTTAAGGTTTTGCTTACAATTTTCTTCGATTGCAGGGGCGTGGTGCAACATGACTTCTTGCCACAGGGTAGAACGGTCAATAAGGAATATTACTTGCAAGTTATGCGCAAGTTGCGCGAAGCAATCCGCCAGAAACGCCCGGATTTGTAAAAGAACAAAAATTGGCTTTTGCACCATGATAACACCCCTGCTCACAAATCGTTGCTTGTGCACGAATTTTTGGCCAAAAACAACACACTAATAATGGCGCAGCCGCCGTATTCCCCCGATCTAGCCACCTGTGACTTTTTCTTGTTCCCGAAACAGATTCTTTGATCCATTTATTGAATTTTTTCTGTGCTTTAAATTTTGTTCAGTTATTTTGCTTAAATTATTTACTACTTACTGAATTATTGCTATTTTTGAGCCGTTTATTTTGAAAGTAGTTCAAGATATTTAATGGTTTGCATTTTAATAAATTTAAAAATATTGCTAACTGATAACATGGAAGTATAATGTTTTTGTATGTCTGAGGATAGGCATTATTTATTCCAAGGCATAAGTACTAGGTCTGCTCAAAAATATTTTCGATTTTTTTTGTGGCGTTATGTTGGTACTTCTGTGTCTCAATTATGCCGACAAGTTCGGCCATTTTGAATGTTCAGTTAATTTTTGATAGCTGCTTTGCTTGCACGTGTTTTGGCTCGTCTTCGATTTTTGCCCATTTTCGACCAAAAACAGCATCGCATTAACATAGCTAATGAGCTGTTGGACTCTGTTTCGCGACGACCCAAATTTGCTCCAGAAGGTCATAACTGGTGACGAATCTTGGGTTTATGGTTATGACAAGGAAATTACAGCTCAATCATCCCAATGGAAGCTGCCGCACAAGCCATGACCGAAAAAAGCTCTCCAAGTTCGGTCGAATGTTAAGGTTTTGCTTACAATTTTCTTCGATTGCAGGGGCGTGGTGCAACGTGACTTCTTGCCACAGGGTAGAACGGTCAATAAGGAATATTACTTGCAAGTCATGCGCAAGTTGCGCGAAGCAATTGGCCAGAAACGCCCGGATTTGTGGAAGAAAAAAAATTGGCTTTTGCACCATAATAACACCCCTGCTCACACACGTTGCTTGTGTGCGAATTTTTGGTCAAAAACAACACACTAATAATGGCGCGGCCACCGTATTCCCCCGATCTAGCCACCTGTGACTTTTTCTTGTTCCCGAAACAGATTCTTTGATCCATTTTTGGAATTTTTTCTGTGCTTTAAATTTTGTTCAGTAATTTTTCTTAAATAATTTACTACTTACTGGATTAGTGTTATTTTTGACTAAAATTTCTAATTTTTTTGTAGGCAATTTTTTTAAATTTTTAATTTGCATTTGTATGGTTATATTTGAATTTATCTATGCATAATTGAGCCGTTTATTTTGAAAGTAGTTCAAGTTCATTTTTTTTAAATCGGGATATTTAATGGCTTTCTTTTTAATAAATTTAAAAATATTGCTAACTGATAATATGGAAGTATGTTATAATGTTTTTGAATTTCTGAGGATAGGCATTATTTATTCCAAGGCATAAGAACATGGAAAAAATAAATTTCCCTTACAATAAAAATAAATATATGTATACAATTAAATATATCCATTTAAAAAAATATCCAACTTTTATTCACTATTTAAAAGAATGGAACATTGAAATAAATAATATTTTAATAATAAGTTATTTATTTATTTAGTTCAGAAACTATTTATTCAATAAAAAAATTTGATAAGTTAGATAGTAAAATAATTCGATAAACAATAAAAAAAAAATAAAGAAGAAAATTTATATAATAGGAAATTTATCTTTAACAAAATTTTTTTCAAATTTAACTCAATTTGCTTCACATTTCAATTCCTTAGGTATTTTTAAAAATATACTCACTTGTTTTATTTTGCAACTTTTGCAATCTGTTTATCATTTTCTCTATTGCACATAAGAATAATCGATGAGCAGTACTCAAAATTTTCTTTAAATTATCGTATTTTATATCTTAATTGCGTCCATATATGGAATATCCTTTCTTATATTAGATAAAAAATTTACTTTTTTTTCAATTTTATTATTCATTCTTCTCTAAATCTGCATATGTGGGACCAATTCAAATTACAATAATTACACAGTGTGCCCAAAAAATAACCGAACTTATTTTTAAATCATACAACATGCAGCACCATCTATTGAATTTGCATCATTAAAAAGATACATTTATCCTCTTTCAAACGCACCTAAATTCATGTAAATCGGATGACAGATGTGAAAGTTACAGCCATTTCAATAAAAGAAAAAGTGTGCTAATGTTACAGCACACTTTTTCTGTTTGTTAAAAATAAGTTCGGTTATTTTTTGGACACCCTGTACCCTGTATGGTGTAAAAAATATCCATTAAATGGTTGTATTTTAGTATTGCGATTGGGCTTCGTTTTTTTTGTAAATTTTGGTTTTTTAGTCTCTGCTTCGACGCGGTACTAAATCCATCCTCATTCATTTTATATGGTTCAGTTCTCGAAAATAGCATCCAACATATTTTTAACCAATTTACCCTTTCTAAATTAGTATTTTTCAACTTTTGAAAAATCGCGTCCTCTATAAGGGCAGTCTGATAAGTCAATGATAAATAAAACAGTTTTAATTTATTTATCAAAAATTGATTTATTTTACAACATATGGTATTCCAACTTCTCTATGCTAGCCGTGTAGTATAATTTGTCAAACTGAGCAAATTAGGCCTCAGTTTTAGCTATAACTTCAGAATTGGGCGCACATTTTTGGTCCACCAAGTCATTTCTTCATGTTTGGCAGGAAATCAAATCTGTAGAACGTGGGGGGGGGGGGGGTTTAGCAATTTATAACGTAATTCTAATAATTTTTCTGTTGCAATTGGCGGTGAATGTGCAAGTAGCATTGTCACAATGAGACAGAAATTTTTTCTTTGCCAAATACAATCGTTTCGTCTTGATTTCATTATTCAACTGATATAATTATGCTGTATAATATTGTGCTGTTATCATTTTTCCTTTTTCAAAATAATCAAAGATTAAAAATGTCCAAACAATTCTATAGAAGTCAATATAGTAACATGTTTTTTGTCAGGTGTTAGCAAATGCGGCAGCCATCTCGCCGTTAGTTTTCTCATAGTCAAAATTTCATTTAAGATGTTGCACACACGTTCATTTGAAATGTTTACTATGTTAAGTTAGCTATATCATACACTTTTATTCGATGGTATTTTAAAAAAAATATTTATCATTTCTTTGGTGGTGATCTAAATTGGACATTCTCAACGCCTAGCGTCACTTGTGCTCGCACAACCACAACGGAATTTAGTAAACCACATCTGAATCAATCCACACGATGGTGGTGAAGTCTCCACAATACTTTTAAAAATAATAATTTCTTATTACAAATTCTTAGTGATAACATAGAAATGTAAATATTAAAAAAGGCTAGCTAGATTTTATTTGGAAAATGGACTTAGAGCACTTTTAAAATAAACGGCTTAATTATTAGTTTTGACTAAATATTTACCATAGTTTGGGGAAAAAAATATTTATTCTGCTTCGTCACAGCCAAAAAAATAAAAATAAATCAACGATAAATGTTCAACTTCAGTTAAGTTTAGTGTATTAATAAATTTATAGAAACTATTATTGAATACGCATGTTATTAAATTTTATTTGACCAAATATTTGTTAAGTTTATGTAAAAAATTATTTTGAGTCACATATTTCTGCTTAATGTTAATTTATTAATTTTGCCTATTTTTTTAATGGAATTAAATTTTTTTCTGTTTGAAAAATTAAAAAAAAATAAGCCTTGATATAATTTGGGATATATCTTCTTTTTTTTTAAATAAAGAAGATAATTCTTATTGAGATGTTTTTTATTTTGATTTTTTTTGTAATTATAAAAAATATGGGCAAATGTTTAAAAAGGTAAGAAATTATTCATACGTGTAAATAATCTCATCGAATGAATTTACGTCTATTAAATTAGGAAATTCACTTATTCAGTGGTATTTTTCAAGAGGAATATTCTGTAGTATTTTTCAAGAGGAATATTCAGTGGTATTTTTCAAGAGGAATATTCAGTGGTATTTTTCAAGAGGAATATTCAGTGGTATTTTTCAAGAGGAATATTCATTGGTATTTTTCAAGAGGAATATTCAGTGGTATTTTTCAAGAGGAATTTTCAGTGGTATTTTTCAAGAGGAATATTCAGTGGTATTTTTCAAGAGGAATATTCAGTGGTATTTTTCAAGAGGAATATTTAGTGGTATTTTTTAAGAGGAATATTCAGTGGTATTTTTCAAGAGGAATATTCAGTGGAATTTTTCAAGAGGAATATTCAGTGGTATTTTTCAAGAGGAATATTCAGTGGTATTTTTCAAGAGGAATATTCATTGGTATTTTTCAAGAGGAATATTCAGTGGTATTTTTCAAGAGGAATATTCAGTGGTATTTTTCAAGAGGAATATTCATTGGTATTTTTC
This sequence comes from Atherix ibis, assembly GCA_958298945.1. Taxonomy (NCBI): domain Eukaryota; kingdom Metazoa; phylum Arthropoda; class Insecta; order Diptera; family Athericidae; genus Atherix; species Atherix ibis. Next base: position 47,012,514 of record OY282605.1, on the reverse strand, counting down.
AATAGGAATATTCAGTGGTATTTTTCAAGAGGAATATTCAGTGGTATTTTTCAAGAGGAATATGCAGTGGTATTTTTCAAGAGGAATATTCAGTGGTATTTTTCAAGAGTAATATTCAGTGGTATTTTTCAAGAGTAATATTCAGTGGTATTTTTCAAGAGGAATATTTAGTGGTATTTTTCAAGAGGAATAGTTAGTGGTATTTTTCATAAGGAATATTCAGTGGTATTTTTCAAGAGGAATATTCAGTGGTGTTTTTCAAGAGGAATATTCAGTGGTATTTTTCAAGAGGAATATTCATTGGTATTTTTCAAGAGGAATATTCATTGGTATTTTTTAAGAGGAATATTCATTGGTATTTTTCAAGAGGAATATTCATTGGTATTTTTCACGAGGAATATTCAGTGGTATTTTTCAATAGGAATATTCAGTGGTATTTTTCAAGAGGAATATTCAGTGGTATTTTTCAAGAGGAATATTTAGTGGTATTTTTCAAGAGGAATAGTTAGTGGTATTTTTCATAAGGAATATTCAGTGGTATTTTTCAAGAGGAATATTCAGTGGTATTTTTCAATAGGAATATTCAGTGGTATTTTTCAAGAGGAATATTCAGTGGTATTTTTCAAGAGGAATATTCAGTGGAATTTTTCAAGAGGAATATTCAGTGGTATTTTTCAAGAGGAATATTCAGTGGTATTTTTCAAGAGGAATATTCAGTGGTATTTTTAAAGAGTGGTATTTTACAAGAGGAATATTCTGTGGTATTTTTCAAGAGGAATATTCAGTGGAATTTTTCAAGAGGAATATTCAGTGGAATTTTTCAAGAGGAATATTCAGTGGAATTTTTCAAGAGGAATATTCAGTGGTATTTTTCAAGAGGAATATTCAGTGGTATTTTTCAAGAGGAATATTCATTGGTATTTTTCAAGAGGAATATTCAGTGGTATTTTTCAAGAGGAATATTCAGTGGTATTTTTCAAGAGGAATATTCATTGGTATTTTTCAATAGGAATATTCAGTGGTATTTTTCAAGAGGAATATTCAGTGGTATTTTTTAAGAGGAATATTCAGTGGTATTTTTCAAGAGTAATATTCAGTGGTATTTTTCAAGAGTAATATTTAGTGGTATTTTTCAAGAGGAATATTCAGTGGTATTTTTCAAGAGGAATATTTAGTGGTATTTTTCAAGAGGAATAGTTAGTGGTATTTTTCATAAGGAATATTCAGTGGTATTTTTCAAGAGGAATATTCAGTGGTGTTTTTCAAGAGGAATATTCAGTGGTATTTTTCAAGAGGAATATTCATTGGTATTTTTCAAGAGGAATATTCATTGGTATTTTTCAAGAGGAATATTCAGTGGTATTTTTCAATAGGAATATTCAGTGGTATTTTTCAATAGGAATATTCATTGGTATTTTTCAAGAGGAATATTCAGTGGTATTTTTCAAGAGGAATATTTAGTGGTATTTTTCAAGAGGAATAGTTAGTGGTATTTTTCATAAGGAATATTCAGTGGTATTTTTCAAGAGGAATATTCAGTGGTGTTTTTCAAGAGGAATATTCAGTGGTATTTTTCAAGAGGAATATTCATTGGTATTTTTCAAGAGGAATATTCATTAGTATTTTTCAAGAGGAATATTCATTGGTATTTTTCAAGAGGAATATTCATTGGTATTTTTCAAGAGGAATATTCAGTGGTATTTTTCAATAGGAATATTCAGTGGTATTTTTCAAGAGGAATATTCAGTGGTATTTTTCAAGAGGAATATTCAGTGGTATTTTTCAAGAGGAATATTCAGTGGTATTTTTCAAGAGGAATATTCAGTGGTATTGTTCAAGAGGAATATTCATTGGTATTTTTCAAGAGGAATATTCATTGGTATTTTTCAAGAGGAATATTCATTGGTATTTTTCAAGAGGAATATTCTGTGGTAACTTTCAAGAGGAATATTCAGTGGTATTTTTCAAGAGGAATATTCAGTGGTATTTTTCAAGAGGAATATTCAGTGGTATTTTTCAAGAGGAATATTCAGTGGTATTTTTCAAGAGGAATATTCAGTGGTATTTTTCAAGAGGAATATTCAGTGGTATTTTTCAAGAGGAATATTCAGTGGTATTTTTCAAGAGGAATATTCTGTGGTATTTTTCAAGAGGAATATTCATTGGTATTTTTCAAGAGGAATATTCATTGGTATTTTTCAAGAGGAATATTCAGTGGTATTTTTCAAGAGGAATATTCAGTGGTATTTTTCAAGAGGAATATTCATTGGTATTTTTCAAGAGGAATATTCTGTGGTATTTTTCAAGAGGAATATTCAGTGGTATTTTTCAAGAGGAATATTCAGTGGTATTTTTCAAGAGGAATATTTAGTGGTATTTTTCAAGAGGAATAGTTAGTGGTATTTTTCATAAGGAATATTCAGTGGTATTTTTCAAGAGGAATATTCAGTGGTATTTTTCAATAGGAATATTCAGTGGTATTTTTCAAGAGGAATATTCAGTGGTATTTTTCAAGAGGAATATTCAGTGGAATTTTTCAAGAGGAATATTCAGTGGTATTTTTCAAGAGGAATATTCAGTGGTATTTTTCAAGAGGAATATTCAGTGGTATTTTTAAAGAGTGGTATTTTACAAGAGGAATATTCTGTGGTATTTTTCAAGAGGAATATTCAGTGGAATTTTTCAAGAGGAATATTCAGTGGAATTTTTCAAGAGGAATATTCAGTGGAATTTTTCAAGAGGAATATTCAGTGGTATTTTTCAAGAGGAATATTCAGTGGTATTTTTCAAGAGGAATATTCATTGGTATTTTTCAAGAGGAATATTCAGTGGTATTTTTCAAGAGGAATATTCAGTGGTATTTTTCAAGAGGAATATTCATTGGTATTTTTCAATAGGAATATTCAGTGGTATTTTTCAAGAGGAATATTCAGTGGTATTTTTTAAGAGGAATATTCAGTGGTATTTTTCAAGAGTAATATTCAGTGGTATTTTTCAAGAGTAATATTTAGTGGTATTTTTCAAGAGGAATATTCAGTGGTATTTTTCAAGAGGAATATTTAGTGGTATTTTTCAAGAGGAATAGTTAGTGGTATTTTTCATAAGGAATATTCAGTGGTATTTTTCAAGAGGAATATTCAGTGGTGTTTTTCAAGAGGAATATTCAGTGGTATTTTTCAAGAGGAATATTCATTGGTATTTTTCAAGAGGAATATTCATTGGTATTTTTCAAGAGGAATATTCAGTGGTATTTTTCAATAGGAATATTCAGTGGTATTTTTCAATAGGAATATTCATTGGTATTTTTCAAGAGGAATATTCAGTGGTATTTTTCAAGAGGAATATTTAGTGGTATTTTTCAAGAGGAATAGTTAGTGGTATTTTTCATAAGGAATATTCAGTGGTATTTTTCAAGAGGAATATTCAGTGGTGTTTTTCAAGAGGAATATTCAGTGGTATTTTTCAAGAGGAATATTCATTGGTATTTTTCAAGAGGAATATTCATTGGTATTTTTCAAGAGGAATATTCATTGGTATTTTTCAAGAGGAATATTCATTGGTATTTTTCAAGAGGAATATTCAGTGGTATTTTTCAATAGGAATATTCAGTGGTATTTTTCAAGAGGAATATTCAGTGGTATTTTTCAAGAGGAATATTCAGTGGTATTTTTCAAGAGGAATATTCAGTGGTATTTTTCAAGAGGAATATTCAGTGGTATTGTTCAAGAGGAATATTCATTGGTATTTTTCAAGAGGAATATTCATTGGTATTTTTCAAGAGGAATATTCATTGGTATTTTTCAAGAGGAATATTCTGTGGTAACTTTCAAGAGGAATATTCAGTGGTATTTTTCAAGAGGAATATTCAGTGGTATTTTTCAAGAGGAATATTCAGTGGTATTTTTCAAGAGGAATATTCAGTGGTATTTTTCAAGAGGAATATTCAGTGGTATTTTTCAAGAGGAATATTCAGTGGTATTTTTCAAGAGGAATATTCAGTGGTATTTTTCAAGAGGAATATTCTGTGGTATTTTTCAAGAGGAATATTCATTGGTATTTTTCAAGAGGAATATTCATTGGTATTTTTCAAGAGGAATATTCAGTGGTATTTTTCAAGAGGAATATTCAGTGGTATTTTTCAAGAGGAATATTCATTGGTATTTTTCAAGAGGAATATTCTGTGGTATTTTTCAAGAGGAATATTCAGTGGTATTTTTCAAGAGGAATATTCAGTGGTATTTTTCAAGAGGAATATTCAGTGGTATTTTTCAAGAGGAATATTTAGTGGTATTTTTCAAGAGGAATATTCAGTGGTATTTTTCATGAGAAGTATTCAGTGGAATTTTTCAAGAGGAATATTCAGTGGTATTTTTCAAGAGGAATATTCAGTGGTATTTTTTAAGAGGAATATTCATTGGTATTTTTCAAGAGGAATATTCAGTGGTATTTTTCAAGAGGAATATTCAGTGGTATTTTTCAAGAGAAATATTCATTGGTATTTTTCAAGAGGAATATTCTGTGGTATTTTTCAAGAGGAATATTCATTGGTATTTTTCAAGAGGAATATTCAGTGGTATTTTTCAAGAGGAATATGCAGTGGTATTTTTCAAGAGGAATACTCAGTGGTATTTTTCATAAGGAATATTCAGTGGTATTTTTCAAGAGGAATATTCAGTGGTGTTTTTCAAGAGGAACATTCTGTGGTATTTTTCAAGAGGAATATTCAGTGGTATTTTTCAAGAGGAATATTCAGTGGTATTTTTCAAGAGGAATATTCAGTGGTATTTTTCAAGAGGAATATTCAGTGGTATTTTTCAAGAGGAATATTCAGTGGTATTTTTCAAGAGGAATATTCAGTGGTATTTATTTTTCAAGAGGAATATTCATTGGTATTTTTCAAGAGGAATATTCAGTGGTATTTTTCAAGAGGAATATTTAGTGGTATTTTTCAAGAGGAATATTCAGTGGTATTTTTCAAGAGGAATATTTAGTGGTATTTTTCAAGAGGAATATTTAGTGGTATTTTTCAAGAGGAATATTTAGTGGTATTTTTCAAGAGGAATAGTTAGTGGTATTTTTCATAAGGAATATTCAGTGGTATTTTTCAAGAGGAATATTCAGTGGTGTTTTTCAAGAGGAATATTCTGTGGTATTTTTCAAGAGGAATATTCAGTGGAATTTTTCAAGAGGAATATTTACTGGTATTTTTCAAGAGGGATATTCAGTGGTATTTTTCATAAGGAATATTCAGTGGTATTTTTCAAGAGGAATATTCAGTGGTATTTTTCAAGAGGAATATTCATTGGTATTTTTCAAGAGGAATATTCATTGGTATTTTTCAAGAGGAATATTCATTGGTATTTTTCAAGAGGAATATTCATTGGTATTTTTCAAGAGGAATATTCAGTGGTATTTTTCAAGAGGAATATTCAGTGGTATTTTTCAAGAGGAATATTTACTGGTATTTTTCAAGAGGAATATTCAGTGGTATTTTTCAATAGGAATATTCATTGGTATTTTTCAAGAGGAATATTCAGTGGTATTTTTCAAGAGGAATATGCAGTGGTATTTTTCAAGAGGAATATGCAGTGGTATTTTTCAAGAGGAATATTCATTGGTATTTTTCAAGAGGAATATTCATTGGTATTTTTCAAGAGGAATATTCTGTGGTAATTTTCAAGAGGAATATTCAGTGGTATTTTTAAGAGGAATATTCAGTGGTATTTTTCAAGAGGAATATTCAGTGGTATTTTTCAAGAGGAATATTCAATGGTATTTTTCAAGAGGAATATTCAGTGGTATTTTTCAAGAGGAATATTCAGTGGTATTTTTCAAGAGGAATATTCAGTGGTATTTTTCAAGAGGAATATTCAGTGGTATTTTTCAAGAGGAATATTCTGTGGTATTTTTCAAGAGGAATATTCAGTGGAATTTTTCAAGAGGAATATTTACTGGTATTTTTCAAGAGGAATATTCAGTGGTATTTTTCATAAGGAATATTCAGTGGTATTTTTCAAGAGGAATATTCTGTGGTATTTTTCAAGAGGAATATTCATTGGTATTTTTCAAGAGGAATATTCATTGGTATTTTTCAAGAGGAATATTCAGTGGTATTTTTCAAGAGGAATATTCAGTGGTATTTTTCAAGAGGAATATTCATTGGTATTTTTCAAGAGGAATATTCTGTGGTATTTTTCAAGAGGAATATTCAGTGGTATTTTTCAAGAGGAATATTCAGTGGTATTTTTCAAGAGGAATATTCAGTGGTATTTTTCAAGAGGAATATTTAGTGGTATTTTTCAAGAGGAATATTCAGTGGTATTTTTCATGAGAAGTATTCAGTGGAATTTTTCAAGAGGAATATTCAGTGGTATTTTTCAAGAGGAATATTCAGTGGTATTTTTCAAGAGGAATATTCATTGGTATTTTTCAAGAGGAATATTCAGTGGTATTTTTCAAGAGGAATATTCAGTGGTATTTTTCAAGAGGAATATTCATTGGTATTTTTCAAGAGGAATATTCTGTGGTATTTTTCAAGAGGAATATTCATTGGTATTTTTCAAGAGGAATATTCAGTGGTATTTTTCAAGAGGAATATTCAGTGGTATTTTTCAAGAGGAATATTCAGTGGTATTTTTCAATAGGAATATTCAGTGGTATTTTTCAAGAGGAATATGCAGTGGTATTTTTCAAGAGGAATATTCAGTGGTATTTTTCAAGAGGAATATTCAGTGGTATTTTTCAAGAGGAATATTCAGTGGTATTTTTCAAGAGGAATATTAAGTGGTATTTTTCAAGAGGAATAGTTAGTGGTATTTTTCATAAGGAATATTCAGTGGTATTTTTCAAGAGGAATATTCAGTGGTGTTTTTCAAGAGGAATATTCAGTGGTATTTTTCAAGAGGAATATTCAGTGGTATTTTTCAAGAGGAGTATTCTGTGGTATTTTTCAAGAGGAATATTCAGTGGTATTTTTCAAGAGGAATATTCAGTGGTATTTTTCAAGAGGAATATTCAGTGGTATTTTTCAAGAGGAATATTCAGTGGTATTTTTCAAGAGGAATATTCAGTGGTATTTTTCAAGAGGAATATTCAGTGGTATTTATTTTTCAAGAGGAATATTCATTGGTATTTTTCAAGAGGAATATTCAGTGGTATTTTTCAAGAGGAATATTCATTGGTATTTTTCAAGAGGAATATTCAGTGGTATTTTTCAAGAGGAATATTTAGTGGTATTTTTCAAGAGGAATATTTAGTGGTATTTTTCAAGAGGAATAGTTAGTGGTATTTTTCATAAGGAATATTCAGTGGTATTTTTCAAGAAGAATATTCAGTGGTGTTTTTCAAGAGGAATATTCAGTGGTATTTTTCAAGAGGAATATTCAGTGGTATTTTTCAAGAGGAATATTCTGTGGTATTTTTCGAGAGGAATATTCAGTGGAATTTTTCAAGAGGAATATTTACTGGTATTTTTCAAGAAAAATATTCAGTGGTATTTTTCATAAGGAATATTCAGTGGTATTTTTCAAGAGGAATATTCAGTGGTATTTTTCAAGAGGAATATTCATTGGTATTTTTCAAGAGGAATATTCATTGGTATTTTTCAAGAGGAATATTCATTGGTATTTTTCAAGAGGAATATTCATTGGTATTTTTCAAGAGGAATATTCAGTGGTATTTTTCAAGAGGAATATTTACTGGTATTTTTCAAGAGGAATATTCAGTGGTATTTTTCAATAGGAATATTCATTGGTTTTTTTCAAGAGGAATATTAAGTGGTATTTTTCAAGAGGAATATGCAGTGGTATTTTTCAAGAGGAATATTCAGTGGTATTTTTCAAGAGGAATATTCAGTGGTATTTTTCAAGAGGAATATTCAGTGGTATTTTTCAAGAGGAATATTTAGTGGTATTTTTCAAGAGGAATAGTTAGTGGTATTTTTCATAAGGAATATTCAGTGGTATTTTTCAAGAGGAATATTCAGTGGTGTTTTTCAAGAGGAATATTCAGTGGTATTTTTCAAGAGGAATATTCAGTGGTATTTTTCAAGAGGAGTATTCTGTGGTATTTTTCAAGAGGAATATTCAGTGGTGTTTTTCAAGAGGAATATTCAGTGGTGTTTTTCAAGAGGAATATTCAGTGGTATTTTTCAAGAGGAATATTCAGTGGTGTTTTTCAAGAGGAATATTCAGTGGTATTTTTCAAGAGGAATATTCAGTGGTATTTTTCAATAGGAATATTCATTGGTATTTTTCAAGAGGAATATTCAGTGGTATTTTTCAATAGGAATATGCAGTGGTATTTTTCAAGAGGAATATTCAGTGGTATTTTTCAATAGGAATATTCATTGGTATTTTTCAAGAGGAATATTCAGTGGTATTTTTCAATAGGAATATGCAGTGGTATTTTTCAAGAGGAATATTCAGTGGTATTTTTCAAGAGGAATATTCAGTGGTATATTTCAAGAGGAATATTCTGTGGTATTTTTCAAGAGGAATATTCAGTGGTACAAACTTGAAACTGTTCAAAAAATTAATGTAATGACAAATTTGAATTGCATTCCATAATCCATGTAAATTTCAGTTATTTGAAATTAACTTCTTATTTATATGAGTGCAATTAAAAAAATAAAAATATTTAAAAGACGTTTTAAAAAAAAAAACTTATTTCAACAAACAATTTTAAATATTTTTAAAATATAAAATATAAAATAATGTTTTTATATAAATTTCAATTGAATTTCCATTAGTTATCCATAAATGAATATCGTAAACGTAAACAGCAATCAAGTGAGAACGCAACAAATGGTGAATCACAGAAAAATGGCGATTCCGGTACGAAGGTTAAACGATCTTTGAGTGCGCCCTGTGATAATTTGGAAAATGGCGAAAAGACTGACAGCAATAATAGCAGTGAAAATGAAACTTATTCTATTGATAAAATGTCCGATGTAACAAAAAGTAAGTAAAAAAAAACGATTATACTATTAAGAATAAGTCTTCTTTTTATATGTTTGTATTGATTTATTAATGAAGTCTAAATAATTTCCAATTTTTTTCTATTTGTAATTTTACTTTGCTCTGGAAATTAGTTTTTTTTAAAAAAAAGTGCTGTTGAAATTAGTTTTTTTTTTAAATGTCATTGTTTAAAATATAATTAACATATATATAAAAAAAACTAAATATATGAGATAATAATAAAAATCCTATATTTTGTGTAATTGCTGTGAAGTAGTTTATTGTGTTAATTTTATAATTTCCTCTAACAGTTCAATTTAGTCCTGCCCCAACGTTACTTGAACAACAGCAAGAAACTTTATGTGAACGTTTGAAATCGTTAAAAAGTAAAATGTCATCAAGTTTATGCTCAGCAACATCAACAACCACTACCGGCCTTTTAACCTCATCCGATACCCAATCCTCCTCGTTTGCGTTAGCATCCGATATGACATCAGCAAATGTTGTTAATTCCCTTAATTTAAATAATTGCAAACCTAGAAAAGGTGAGAATTATTTATTCAATTTTATGTTATATGTTTTTTTTTTGTTTTGTTTTTTGTTTAATCAACTCTATAAGTTGTAATAAAAAAAATTCTTCAAATTTATTTTTTCTATATTGAAAAACTAACAAATGTTTTACATATTTTTGTTTTAACATAGTAAAAATTAAGAAGTGAGATGTAAGAAGAAATAATTGAATGAATGGATTTTATTATAATGTTTTATAATAAAATTAGGTTTGATTGGACTAATGGTATGATATGATATTATTGTTATATTACTAAAAGAAGAAAGACAATTTTAATAAAAATTAATGTTTTTTAATCTTGTTTTTATGTGTGAAAAAATGCATAAATATTTATAATATTATTATATTAAATAGTTTAATTGATTTTCTCTATTTATTTATTTCAGACGAATTTCATTTAACAAATCATAATGAGAGCAATAGCAGTTTAGAATCAATATCATCATCATCATCTTCGTCACCATCACCAGTATCGTCAAAATCTTCAACACCTGATAGACAATTAGCTTCGGATGTGTAAAAATTTCAAACAACAGAAAAATCCAGACAGAGTGAATATATTTTTTTAAGTGAAAAACAGTACAGCAAAGATATTATGATAGTTCTCAATATCTATTATATGAGAATGGTTAGGTATTCAATCCAACAAAAACCAATTATTAGTACAATAGGAATGCCCAGACGAATTTTGCATAGAAAAAAAACAGCATTACCGAATAAAGGATACAGTATGGTATCTGGATATGTGTATATAATACCTTTTTTTATTTGTTTATTAAAATTAATAATTTATTGTAAAAAAAATAACATTTTTCTTCATATTATTATTATTATTACTACTACTATTGTAACTACTTAAAAATCGATTTTATTAATTTTTACTCGTAGTCTGAAAAAGAGAAAAACTTTTATTATTATTATTATTATTATTATAACTACTATTAAACTACTTAAAAATCGATTTTATTAATTTTTACTCTTAGCCTAAAGAAGAGAACAAATTGCTATGCTGCAATTTACAAATATAAGAAATTATTTTTTTTTTGTACTTTCTCTATTTTTCAATTATTTCACTATTGTTAGTGCCTAAAGTTTTTTTTTTTTTTGAATACATGTTAAATAATATTATTGGGAGTTTTTTTTTTTTGGTTTTTCTGTATACTTAGTTTATATTAAATTGAAGTTAAGTCTTGAAGTAAGAAAATTAAATAACTTTTTTGTATTCTACTTTTTCAATATATTTTTTTTTTTTATAAAGGAAATCTCCACATTTTATCTTTAACAATTGATCCCAAACATAAAATTTTAAAATAGTTATTTTTCAATCTCAAAAAAAATTCTACAAAATCAATTTACATAAATCAAAATGTTCAATTATTTATCAATTTTATAATTTCTTAGCTCTAATTTAAATACAAAAAAAAAAATTTTATCCAATTATGCAATTTGTCTACTTTTAATTTTCATAAATGAAAAAAGAAGAAAAATGTTTACCTAATAAAAATCTATGTTTATGTTGTAAATGTATACAAAAATATTTGATGATATTAAAAAATACTCATAATTCATAAGAATATTTCTAATTTAATTCAAAATCTATTTAAAATTTAAAAAAAAAATCATTCAATGATATTTAATAATGTAAATCGTTATAATATCCACATGAAATTGTATTATTAATTATAGTTACCGATAATATTTATATGGTAAATAATGAAAAAATATTCGTTAAAAAATCATAAAATTAGCGTCATTCAAAAAAAAAAAAAAAAAATCATTTACCGTCATTCATGAGAAACATTGTCGTTCCCTTCATTTTTGACAATTGTCGTAACGTATCTTTATCAATTTTTTGGTATTTACTTACAATCAAAATTATAGTTTTACCAATCCTTTTTCTCATTACCATTTTTTTTAATGTTACTTAAATAATTCTTTTACATTCTTTTGTTACATTCCATTTTACTATTAAAAAATTAGCTATTAATAATTTACACATTGGATATTTTGGTTATATTTTTATATTACAAAAAAAAATTTTATTAAAAATATTTTCTTTACAATTTTTATTCTTATTTATTCATGTTTCAAGAAGCAAACTGAATTTTATGTGAATTATTTAACTTTTGAAATTAATTACAATCAAACTGTTCCTATTAATCATCTAAACACCAACAAATGGTTTTTCATAATGGCTAGCAATAAGTATGAATGACCCTTTTTTTATGAGATTATTATGAAAATATAATTTAAAAACTAACAAGAAATTTATACATAAAAATAAAAATATTATAATTTTTGTATAAGAAAAAAAAATGATATTTTCAACAAGCTTCAATTGAACTGAAATTTTAATTCAAAAATTGTCGAAATATGCAATTTTCTGTTTTTGTTTTTTTTTGTTTTGTTTTGTTTATATATTATACGACAATGCACACAAATAAGTGAAAGCTCAGAAGATTCATGCTAAATTGTATTTTATATTTGCGGGTATTCATTTGTTTTCATTTCTAATTGAGCATTTTTCCAAGTCTCAAAAAAAATTTGTTTTCTCCTAATATGGAATAATTAACAATTATGAGAACGAAGAAAGATTCTAAATAATATTTTGGACCAGTTAAAAATGTAATTGATAGCAAAAATTTCTTATACATAGAAGAAAAATAATTAAAAAGAAAACAAAAAAAATGACAATTGGAGATATAAGATTTTTTTTTTATTTATTTAAAATAATTGTTTTTTATTTAAATTTATTTCAATTGAAGCTTGTTAAAATTAAATTTTAATAACGATAATTTTTTCATTATTATGAGTTGGAAACTCTTAGAAAATAATAATAAATTTCATGAATATTCAGGAAATGTCTTGTATAAGTGATATTACCACGCGTTTACCTTAGTACCCTTGTACACAAAATTAGAAAAATTCTAAAATATAAAATTATATAAAAATTAGAAAATTTTTAATAACATTCAAATAGAATTATTATTCAAAAAAAAATAGGTAAATATTTATTTATTTAACAATTTTTTTTTAACATAAACATGATTTTTTTGGTAAAATTACTTAAAATTTTATTAGAAATAAAAATATTTAAATAGTTTTATTTATAATTACTTTTTTGGTAATATTTTTTTCTTTTTTTTTGTATCTTGTTTACATATTTATAAAGTGTCAACAAATTATTCGGCAAGAATTTAAATAATCGAAAGTGATTAACATGCAAAATGCAGTTATGAATTTTTTGCACATTCTCAAATTGTTACTAGAAATAAATTTACATCGATTTTTTATATGTTTCTTATTTGCTTGCTATTCACTTTTACAATATTTACACTTCTAACGTTATACTCTAATTCATTCTTCGGATTTGTCTTTTCTCCTAGTCGGTAGCTGAATTATCTACTAATCATATATCCATTATGTGTGCAATAATTATTTATTATATACAAAAACTAACAAAGATATACAAAAACGGATAACAAAAAATCGGGATTTGCAAGTAAAAGTAAAAACCAGAAAACATTTTAGTATGAATTTATAAAAAAAATTTTTTTTTACTTATATTGTATTTAAGTTCAATAATGGGTTGTATATAAAATTTTAATTTAAGTTATGAGATTAAAAGGAAACAAAATATTTTTCTAATAAAAAATAAAAATTAAACGACAGTCAAACTTTTTAAAGTTGTTGGAGAAATGCTATGCAATTTATTGTGAGATAGTGAACAATTGAAAAAAAAATCAATATTTACACACACGCAAAAAAAAAACAATTAAAAAAAAGGACTACGAATGAATGAATAAAAAAATTGAATGTAAATAATGTAAAATAGTACAAAAAATTAATAATATTTTAAAATTAAAAATAATGAATAGACTACCGGAAAGCAAAAAAAAAACTAAATAAAGTGTATAATAGATGATAAAAAAACAGAAAAAATTAACAATTGAAGATGGAATTCAGCTCGAATTTCTATTAATAAAAAAAAACCAATCTAAACAAAAAACCGACTAGTGAATATCCTTTACCGTATTGTGTAAAATAATTATTAGTTGAGTGCTTTGATTGAAAATAAATTAGATCGACTTTTTTTTTATCAAACTTTTCAATCACAATTAAATGTTACTTACTTAAATAGATGCTAGACATAATTGACAAACACATTGGTAATTAAAAAACTAAAACAAGATCAATAATGTACCATAAATTGGGTTCTAAAAAAGAAATAACATAAAAACTATTTTTTAAAAAAACCCATTAGAAAAATAGTTATTTCTCATTAAATACGAAATTAATTCAAAAGAAAACAATAAAAATAATAGTATAGTAGCTATCTTTTACTTATTTTGTCTTGATCCCTATATTTATCATTATAGTAGATATTTTTTTAATATGTGTAAAAATAGTTTTCTCTTTTTTTTCTATTAGAAAAAAAATGCTATAAGTGATAACGAACAATTTTAAGTAATATTTTTTTTTATACAAAAGATACAAGATATAAGTTTATTTTTAAATGAAAAAAAAAGAAAATGGGAAAAGAAAAACTAATTTTTATTAATTCTTTTTGAAACTATAAGATAAAATGAATCAATAAATTAAAAAGAAAATAAGTTAATATATTATATGTAAAAAATAATGAAATATAAAAAAATTTGAAAACATGTATATTTTAACTATTAAGGAAAAGCAGACGGGATCTAACAAAAAGAAACGTAAAAATAAAATAAGTATGTGAACATGCATAGTGCATATTTTGTATAAAGTAGTTTTTAAAGAAATTTTAAGAATAAAAAAGAATTTAAATGATGGATTTTTTCTTTTAGTGCTACTATAAGTTGTTGTTTTTTTTATTTGGTATAATATTGCATTGTACACTTTATTCAGCATAAAAAAAGGTGTTTTTAATCAAATTTAGCTTTTTATTTTTATTTTAATTATACTTTAGATTTTTCTAAAAATAATTTTACTATTGAAATTATATATTTTTTTAAGTATTTTGCTTTATATTTATTAAATTCATTTTTTTAAATTCAATAGATGTAGTGTTTTTCTTAGATTCAATAGATATATAAATTATTCAATAGACTGTGGAAAATATAGTTTGGGTACAGATAGAAAAGAAAAACGTAGAAAATAATTTTAATTTATTAAATGTAAAATTGAACGAATATAAAATGAAATATATATCCAGTGAAAATTTCGATTAATTAAAAATTTTAACATGGCAAAAGATAAAAAATTGAGAAAAAAAAATATTAAAAAATAAAAACTACTGATTATAACGAAAATTATCTTATTTATAGAATCTAAACTAAAGAAAGCAACAAAAGTTTTCCCTAATTAGTAAAAAAACATCTACTATAACTACTTATTACTTCTAGTACTATTATAACTGCTATAACTTCTACTATTTACTTACGTACATATTAAAATAAAGATAAGAAAAAAACTTTCTATGTAAATAGTTTTTAATGAGAAAACAAACAAACAAACAAGAAAAAAAAAACAGCAGAAAAAGAATAATTTGAAATTTATTATAGATTGTAAATGTAAAATATAATATAAATCTAAACAAAAAGAAATTAAACGAAAAAAGATGCAACAAAAATTCGATGAAATTTTATAATGTTGTTTTATTGTTTTTATATTTATTAAAATAATAAGTTTTTACAAACAAAAAAAATATATATACATATATAAATAAATATAGCAAATAGTTTATAAAAAAGAAAATCTATTTAAATAAAGTAAAAAATAAACACAACAAATTTTCTCTACTTATTAGAATATTAAGTAAGAAACAGTCTTTTTTTTTCGTTGTTGTGAATGAACTTTATATATATAAGAGTAAGTAAATATATATATAATAAGCATCTCAAAGAATTAATGAAATAATGAAAATAATTAAATATACATAAAGAAATAAATTATTGTATAAATATGCATATATATACATATCTTGATTTTAATTTTAATGTATTTCTATGCATATTTTGTTAATATAATGTTTAAAAATATAAATAAATAAGAGATTATAATAAAAACTTTAAAAAAAAGGAAGAAATTAATAGTGAAGCAAAAAAGAAAATGTAAATGATACATAGACACATTTACATATGTAGATTATATATATATATATATATAAATAAATAAATTAAAAAAAAAAAACATTTAAAATTAATTATTTTTAATTATTTTATTAAGGTATTTAGTAAGAAATTCAAGAAAAAAAAACCCACGAAAAAAAACAATTCAAATAGAATATGGAAATTAATGTAAAATCTATTTTTTCATATTCTATTTGAATTGTTTTTAAGGGATTATTTTTTATTTAAGTTTTTATCTATCAAAAAAAAAAAGTTGAGGAAAGAGCAAAAATAAAAATAAAAAACTGAAAAAAAAATAATTATAAAATACTTCAAGAAAAAGAGAGAAAACTTTTTAAAGCAACAAAAAAAAAAAAACGACAAAAGAAACTAATGAAAATTTACAAAAATGAAAACCAACTAAAACAAAAAAAATATCCATGTTTGTTATAAATATTTTATTAATATTAATTAAGTAATATACTAAGGAATAAAATAAGAATTATAATAATTTATAAAAAAATAAAAAAAGTTATTATAAATGAAGCAAAAAACGGGGAAATAATTAAAAAGTTATTTTTTCCAATAATAAAGTGAAAAATATTAAGAAATATGAATTTTTATTTATTATTGTTTATTTATTGTAGCGCTTTCAGTTTGTTTTTTTGTCCTTTTTATAAATTTTTCTTTTTGTTATGCTGAATTTATTCCAAGCTTTTAATTTATTAGTTTTTGCTGACTATTTGTTTCTTTGCATGTGTTTGCTTTTATTGTATGTGTGTGCTCGTCCTTGTTCCGTTTGTTTTTAATAATTGAACAAAATTGAATTTGATGTTTAGGATTTTTTTTTATTCCAAATAATAAATACTAATAACAAATCCAATAGCTGAAATTAAAAGGAATTGCACCTTTACATTTTCAATTAATATTTTCAGTTTATGAGTTTATTTATTGTTTGTCTTAAGTAAATAGTAGATTTTTTTTTCTTTTTTTGTATCTAAAGTAAAAATCAAGAAAGTATATCAAATAATAACATGGAGTGAATTTATAGTATTTTTTTTTACCAATAATTTACTAAATACTTAAAAAAAAAATTATAAAAATTCTTAAAAGAAAAATTTGGGAAATTTTTCTCTGGTAACCAATTTTTTTTTTGTGTAAAAACATTCCATGTGAACAAAATTTATTAAATTTTTATTTAACTAAAATCGAATTCATGGAGTTTTTTTTGGTTGAAAGTGCACAAAAAAATTCAGCCATTTTCATAAATGTACAAGTATGTATAGAAAGGAGTAGTAGTACGCTTGCAAAATTCTTTTATACAAAAATTTCAAATCGTACACAAAATATTTTTTTTATAATTATACAAAAGTTG
This sequence comes from Atherix ibis, assembly GCA_958298945.1. Classification (NCBI taxonomy): domain Eukaryota; kingdom Metazoa; phylum Arthropoda; class Insecta; order Diptera; family Athericidae; genus Atherix; species Atherix ibis. The sequence continues at coordinate 46,995,522 of OY282605.1, read as the reverse complement.
TTATTAAATATGCAAATCTATCTGTATTAATTTATTAAATAATCAAATCTTTATATTTTTCTCAATGATTTAATTTGAAATTAATTGTCCATTCAATAAATTGTGCGCCTAAATCTATGCAATTCAAATGAAATGTCATGCCAGTCCTATATTCGTAACCGGGTGGGACAACAGAACGGGCAAGCTTTCTTTAGATAAAATTACTTATATATAAATAGATAACAAATTGTTTAAATAAAAATCCATAAAATTCTTTATATACTCGTATAAACGAATATTTCATAATTTTCCATAATTTATAAAATTTGATTTCGTACTTAACTTTATTTCAAAGCTTGTTAAAAGTTTTAACGAAACTCAACGAAAAGTATATTTGGAAAATTTATTCTGGATAAATTTTGAAGAAAAAAAACCATGAAAATTTATTATTGATATTTAATTTGAGGCTATTTCAATATAAAATTATCAAAAACTAATACTTACAACGAGAATATTATTAAATTACGTAAATGAATTGCACAAATTATATTTGTATGATTTTAAAATAAATATTTTCTTATCACATTTAAATAAAAGTTTACAATTTACAAAAGAAAATAGAAAAATTTCAATTAATAACTAATTTAATTTTTAAATAATTTATACTCAGTTTTTTCTATTGTATATTAACTTCTATTAAAACGTGTAGTTTTTTGTTGTTGGAAATACAATTATTTTAATAAATAATTTTATTTTATACATTTATAAAAAAAACCTTAAATTGGGAATGATTGACAAAAAGGAAATGTATATTGTTTAATTAATTTTTATTGCAAATATTTTGTGAACGTTTTTTTTTTATTAAAGTAAATTTCGCTTCATGAGTAGCAATTTAAATTTAATTCACGCAAAGTGCTTAATATAATAATATACTATACAATATGTATTTATTAGGGGTTAATTTTTTTTAGAAAAAAAAATGAAATATTTTAAGCAAATATATAATATATATAAAAATATGCGCATATTTTTTGGTAATTTTTTAAATCATTTTATGAAGACGACGAAAAAAAAAGCATTTCTTTTTCAAATTTGATATTTGTATAAAAAATAAGTAGAAAAAAAAACAAAAATTCGAAATTATTGTAGTTGTAGAAAATAGTATTAAATAAATGATATTAAAAATACATATATAGGCCAAGCGAAAAATTTGTCGACAAATTTAATAAATACATATTTTTTTTAAAAAGCAAAATCCCCCAAAACAAACAAAAATAATTACCAAACGTGTACATATATTTTTTTTTTTTTTTTTTTATATATATATAAATAATAAATGGAAAATATTGAAAGGACAAAAATCAACACAAAAATATTCAAAAAAAAAAACCTATATAACAGAGAAAAAAATATTTTCTATAACTTATATTTATATAAAAATTTATTGTGAAAATCAATTTAATAGACATAAAATATATATAGAAATGGAAAACTACATATAAATATATAAATAAATAAATAAAATTCTATTCATACCATATAAATGTATGTGTGTGTAGCTCAAAAAATAAATTAGTTTTATTACAATTAGAATGAAGAAAAAAACAACAATATAAAATAAACGCACCGAAAAAGCGAACGTTTTCAAAAAAAATACTTAATTTTGTGTACTAGATTAGTAGGTGATTATGAATACTAGATGAATTAAAAGAAAATAATACCAAAACCAAAAATTATATTTAACTTATAAGATAATAAATAGGATTATTTATTTTTTTAAATTAAATCTCAATATTATATTGTAACTAAAAATGCATCAAATTAACGTATAAAAATATCAAATAATTTTATATATCTTAAATACAGAAATTTATTTAAAATTAATTTTGAATTATTACAATATTATATGTAAAAAAATTTTGTAAATAGATAAATTGTGTATTTAATAAAAAACAACAACAACAACAAAAAAATACAAATATTTTTAAAAAAGATTAAATGTGTGTTTATTTTTTCAGTTTTTTTTTTTTTAAATAAACAATATTTGCTATATTAGAAATTATCGATAAGAATTAATTAAGAAATGAACTAAAAGTAATAAATCGATTATAAATCTAAAATGAAAGAAGAAAAAAAAAACAATACTAAATATTGAATAAAATCTAATATTTTTTTAGATTTTTAGATTAAATATGAGAAAATTATTCTTGTACATTACGTATAATAAAAGGATACATTAAAAATAAAATGAATAATTAACAAATTCCTATGTACATACATATAAAAATATAATATATATTCTGTACACTTGAACTATAAGAAAAGGGGGGTAAAAAAAAAAACAAACCACAGAATCGAAATTAAAATCTTTCGAATGGGGCATAACGAAATAAAATAAGAGTAAAAAGAAAAATATTTTTTAAAATAAAATCCAATAATTATAAATAATTTAAAATTAATTCAATTATTATAGCATATAAGATTGAATCCAAGAATTATTGAAAATGACGAAAAAAAATAATTAAATTTCATTTAAAAATACCAACAAAAAAAAGAAGAAAATTTAAATAAATTATTGAAAAAAAAACTATTACTTATAAAATACTATATTTAATTCTAGTATCATAAAAGAGAAATACACTTAAAATAATTTAGTTATAATATGTATGTATGTTATTAAAAAGAAAAGATGAAAATTTTATTCTATGCTACCAATTAAAGAAAAAATTTACAAAAAAACAAAACTTAAATACATAAAAATATAATTAAGGAAATTAATTAACAAAGAAAATATGATGAAATATGACAACAACAACTAACAAAAAAAAAAAATGGTTCAAAATAAAACATTTAAAAATTCTTCTTTTTTTCTTTTCTTCTTTTTAATTATTATTAATTTTTTTTAGTAGGACTGTCAGTTTCTTTTTTTTTGTTGTTACAAAAAAAAGTATTTTCCCATTTTTTGAAACAAAATTTGCCGTTTATTTATACAATTTACGAGGTCTATTCAAAAAATATCGTGAATTTTGAATTTCCGCTGGTTACGTATATTCGATTGGTTGGTAGTCATGTCTCTCACTTATGCCGACAAGTTCGGCCATTTTGAATGTGTTGAATGAGTAAAATAAAAATCACTAATGACGAACACAAGGATAATAATTTATTGACAAATAAAGCGCGTGCTATCGCGACGGCGAGAGCAAAACGCAAAGCACGAATGATTGAGATTGCTCAGTGTAATATAACAGTAGTTATTAAATTACAAAACTAACACGCTCCCATAATCGAAATGATTCACAAAGTTATCTGCAAAAGATAGTACGGGAGGTCCAAAAGAAAAACATGAAGTTTGATTAAATTAAATTAATCCCAAATTTTTAACGCAAAAGTCAATTTTAGCTTTAGGCAAAGCTTTAGTTAGGATGTCGGCGGTCATCTCTTCAGTAGGCAGATATCCAAGTTCGAACTTCCCACTCTTCAAGGCATCTCGAACGAAGTGAGTCCTGATGTCGATATGCTTCGATCGAGCGTGAAAGACGGGATTAGTCGCGAGTTTGCTTGCCGACTGATTGTCGTTGTAAAGTACTGTTTTAGCCAAGTAGGAAAAGCCGAACTCCTTCAGAAAGCAAGACAAATAAATGGCTTCTTTGGACGCATCCGATAGACTCATATACTCGGCCTCAGTTGAAGATAAGGCCACAGATTTTTGTTTTCTGGAGCACCAAGAGACGGCGCCGTTAGATAAGGTGAAGACGTATCCTGTGTAGGAGCGCCTGTCTGAGATATCCGAGCCCCAGTCAGCGTCGGCGAATCCCTTTAGGCCGTCTTCGTCCGGTCTCGTCCCGACCGACAGGTACATGAGGGCACCAATTAATTCACGGTAGGGCAATGAGACGGATTTATGACTTTTGCTGGGCTCGAGTCTGGTTCCAGTCGCGATGGGAGTGGAGACAGGCTTGCAATCGGCCATGCCGAAGCGATTCAAGATCTTGCTGATGTAACCGCTTTGACATAGTGATATTGACGCTGCAGTTTGCTCGATTTCGATGCCAAGGCAATACGTAGCCAGTCCCATGTCCTTCAAGTTGAACTCCTCGGCAAGACCCTTTTTGATTTCTCTGACTCTTGACACGTTCTTCGAGGCGAAAAGAATATCATCCACGTATAGAAGAATGAACGTGAATTTGTCGCGGGAGTCGACGTAAAGGCAGGAACAAGAAAAACTCGCAAGGGGCCAGATCTGGGAAATACGATGGCTGCGGCATTATGCCGTGTGTTGTTTTGGGCCAAAAATCCGCGTACACAAGCAACGATGCGTGAGCAGGGGTGTTATCATGGTGAAAAAGCCAACTTTTGTTCTTCCACAAATCCGGACGCTTCTGGCGGATTGCTTCGCGCAACTTGTGCATAACTTGCAGGCAATATTCCTTATTGACCGTTCTACCCCGTGGCAAAAACTCATGATGCACCACGCCCCTGCACAACTAAAAAAAAAACTGTAAGCAAAACCTTCACATTCGACCGAACTTGGTGCGCTTTTTTCGGTCTTGGCTCGTGCGGCAGCTTCTATTGGGATGATTGAGCTTTCGTTTCCATGTCATAACCATAAACCCATGATTTGTCACCAGTTATGACCCTCTGGAGCAAATTTGGGTCATCGCGGACAGAGTCCAACAGCTTCTTAGCAATGTAAATGCGATGCTGTTTTTGGTCGAAAATGGGCAAAAATCGAAGACGAGCCAAAACACGAGCAAGCAAAGCAGCTGTTAAAAAATTAACTGAACATTCAAAATGGCCGAACTTGTCGGCATAAGTGAGAGACATGAGTACCAACCAATCGAATATACGTAACCCGCGGAAATTCAAAATTCGCGATACTTTTTGAACAGACCGCGTATTGGGTTGTCCGGGAAGTAATTGCGTTTTTCTTTTTCTTTTTGCCATCTTTCTGGTAGTACGAGTAGCATGATTCTACGCTCATAAAATTTTTGTTCTTTGCTGGCTGAGCAGATTTTTGACCTCCTCATTTGAATTAAACCGCTTAAAAAATTTTTTGTAGAGACCGGAACAAATGATAATCGGAAGGTGCTAGGTCTGGAGAGTATGGAGGGTGTGTCAGTATATCCCATCCAAGCTTTTAAAGCTGTTGCTGCTTTATCCTGTTGGAACACTGATTTGAATCATTAAATTTGTCCAATTGATGATAGTACACTTCAGAATTGATCGTTGTGTTGGTCGGTAAGAAACTCAAAATAAACGATTCCTTTGAAAGCCCACCTAACAGATAGCAAACTTTTTTTTGATGAATATTGTTTTTCAAAGTGCTTTGAGCCGGTTCATCTTTTCTACTCCAGAATTGTTTGCGCTTAACATTGTTGTAGATAACCCCCAGTGATGACACACTTCAAAAATGGATCATTTTCTTGGCGTTTGAGAAGCAAATCACAAACGTCAATGCGACGGCACAAATTTTTTTCCGTAAGAAGATGAGGAACACATATGTCGAGCTTTGAGATAAAACCTAGCCGTTTCAAATGATCATGAACGGTAGTATTCAATCAATTTAATCTCTCAGCAATCTCACGAGTTGTTATTCGCAGGTTTGCAACAATTAATGCCTTTATTGTATCTTCGTCAGCTTCAACTGGACTTCCAAAACGTGGTGCATGTTCGACATCAAAATTGCCGGATCGAAATTTTGCAAACCAGTTTTGGCACTGGCGCTCACTTAATACATCTTCTCCATACACGTCGGATAATTTTTTTCTTGCTTGAACAGCATTTTTATCTTTTTTATAGCAAAAAAGTAAAAATGATGTTTTTCACTTTCCATATTTAAAAGGGTATGAGACAAAAACTACAGTGCAGAATCAATCGAATTTTTTGACAAGCAAGCCTTGTTATGGCAGCTGTCAAAATACATATGATTATGCGGCTTAAATGTGAAGTTGGTTATGAAAATATACAATTAGGTCCAATAATAAAGCCCGCTTTATACGACGCTGATTTTCTTACTCGTTTGCTTGCTTTCTACCGTGCTGGCTGGGTGCGGTGCTAGAAAAGACGTGTCTGCTTGCTTTGCTGCTTGTTTACAAGCTAGTTTTCTAGAAATAGAAATGGTTCTATTTTTCGTGATCGATTTGCTGCTTATTTTCAATTACAAGGCGAGACAGGACAAGTTTTAACCTGAGCCTATAAAGCACGATAGCTAAAGTACTGCGTTTGCACTGTGTTACAAAAAATTATATCAGCAACTAATGAAAATAAAAGTAGACAAATCTCTAAGATAAACTATCAATTAAGTTTCTTATACAGAAGTCCTTGAAAGACTCAGAAATAGAATAGGTTCTATTTTTCGCGCAATTTTTGCTGCTAGATTTAACAAGAACCAATGAGTAATAATTATCAGGAATGAAATCCAACTTTCACAAAAGCATCATGTGAAAACCAACACGCATAAAAACAATCGCCAAATCAAGCGCCGCAGCCAGCTTGAAACCAAGTAGCGAATCTAGCAAAAAAAAAAACAAGCTGGCAAAATAGCGTCTTGTGTAGACGGCTTTAGCCCATGTAACTTTTTTTTTATTTTCCAAGATAAAAAAACACAAGGAAGGACGTCATTCAGGTAAGTATGCAGTTATTATATATCCACATTTTTGAATTGTTATAATAGAAAAAAGTACTTTTCAAAATTAATTAAACAACAGAAAAATTAATGAAAATCATCTTTTATGCTAATAAAAAGAAAAAACAAGTAACATACCATATGCTTCAATACAGAAGCCATATAATTGTTATATTGCGAAATTGATATTTGTTGCAGAAAATTTCCAAAAACACGAAATTAATTAACTAAGTTAGAAACTAGCTTGAAAATTAAATATTTGTGAACGTGTCTAGAATTTTCAATTTCATTTTATGTTGATAGCTTTAAGTACCGTTTTTCCTGGTTTTCGGAGAAATATCTGGCATGAATGTTTTTATATGATATTATTTTACAAATTATTAAATACGTATTAATTTCTATTCGTCGGCGATGAACAACTTCCGACATATTCACATTTCTGAGCAATCATCAAAACCAGCTAGAAATCCAACTTTAAAAAAAGCTTGCATAAAAATCGTCATAAAATTAAGCGGTACAGTCAGTTTGAAAATAAGCAGCAAATCCAGCAGACAAACAAGCATGAAAACAAGCGTCGTGTGCAGATTGTTCTTACATACAAAGTGATTTTATTCAAAGTATTCTGCATTGGAAGACACAACTTTCTTTTCCATATGACAACAAAAAATATGATTCAAAATAAAACATTAAAAAATATAATATAAAAAATATTATTCTTTTTTCTTTTTTTAAAAAAATTATTATTAACATCTGTTAATTTTAGTAGTAATAAGATTTTCGAAAATACTGGTAATTTTGACAGGACCATCCGATTCTTTTGTTTTTGTTTTGAAGAAAATTTGTTATTCATTTATACAATATAATAAAGCCCGCTTTATACGACACTGGTTTTCTTGCTCGTTTGCTTGCTTTGTGTCGTGTTGGCTGGGTGCGGTGCTAGAAAAAAAGTCTTTGCTTGCTCCGTTGCTTGTTTACAAGGTAGATTTCAGAAATAGAACCGCTTCTATAGCACATGAGTATTTTTATATTATTTTACAAATTATTAAACACGCAATAATTTCTATTCGTCTGCGATGAACAACTTCTGATATAATCACATTTCTGTTGACAATAGAACTGTCACTGTGCAATCATCAAAACCAGCTACAAATCCAACTTTAAAACAAGCATCGTGTGAAGCTGACATATATAAAAGGCATTACAAAATACATTCAGTTTGAAAACAAGCGGTACAGTCAGCTTGAAAACAAGCAGTGAATCCAGCAGGCAAACAAGCACGAAAACAAGCGTCGTGTTCAGAGGACCTAACATACAAAGTGATTTTGTTCAAAGTAACCTGCGTTGGAAGCAACAACTTTTTTTCCATATTTCGGGTAATAAACGGATGCTTCGAAGGAAAAATTTTTTTGCTTCTTTTGACTCGATCCATTCATAAAGCCATTTTTCGATACTTTCATAAAAAGTGAATCGCTCTTCGGAAAGGGCCGTCTGCATGGACCGGACTAAATGGAAATTTGAAGGGGCAATATTTGCCGAATACGACGGGTGGCAAAAGTTCCAAGTATTTTTGGACTGTTTTTGGAACGTCTGGTCATGTCTATCGTCCCATTCCGGGCGTTTTTCGTTCAAACCTGGATTCAACCTTATTGGGTCAGTTCAAAACATTCCATATGATACTGGTCTCAACACTTTTTCATATCCATTAGATGCAGCCCATAAGGATCACCAGTGATGATTCCGGACGGTTTCAGGAGTTCATTATAAATAACATCCTTCTGATGCATGAGATGACCTGGATATCAGATGACATTCGAACCGAGCATATTGCATTTTAGCGTTGATGAATCTGGTTCTCGTGGCTTTATGGAAGTTTAGGGCTGTAACAATGCGATGCCAAAATTCTTTTTTTTCTGTCGTGCTAGTAGCATCCCGCACGTGACCAAACGGACTCAAATTCCTACTTTTAGGACCACTCCCATTTACATGCAAACGCTTACCGACACTAAATCTATTGTATCATCACTTAAAGCAGTCGAGCGTTTGGATTTATTTTCTAAATAAATAGCCGTCACAGGCCTTAATGTACGTGGGTCATTCAACAAGTACTTAGCCTACAAAAGAAAAACGAAAATTTTGGAAAGGTGGCAATTTATTTTTTCACATAATCTCCTTCCTACTGCGACGCCCACAGTCTCAGCTATCTCGTGAACCTTCAATCGACGGTCTGCCAGCACGAGATCGTGGACTTTTTTAACGTTTTCCTCCGTAGCAGCCGTTTTTGGGGCACCTGGGCGTGGCTCATCAAAAACCGACGTGCGGCCACGAACAAACTCGTTGAACCAATTCTTGACGGTCGTCATTGAAGGAGAAGAGTCACCATACACAGCATCCAAGCGATCTTTGATTTCGCTGCGCGTTTTCTTTTCCAAAAACAAGAATCTAATCACCGAACAATATTGTTCTTTTTCCATTTTTGTGCAACCGACCGATAAGCTCGCTTTCAAAGGCTCTCAAAACAAAACTAATGAAGGGAATCGACTGAAACTTTCACAGTAGGCTACTAAAAGAATGTACTGCACGATGGTAAATTTCTTATGTGACAGCAGTTCCATCGGGCGGTGAGCTAAGTACTTGTTGAATGACCCACGTAGGACTCGGTACTTTTGAGGTAATTTTTTAATGATCCTTTTTTGCACAATTCGGCCATTACTTGACGAATGTCCATTTCTAAATCCTCAATTGGTATTTTGAAGATTGTTTGCGTAAACACAATTTTTTCGGTAGTTTCACAAGAATTCTATCGACGTCAGAGCGTCCTGAGACCTTTTCCCGCAATAAAGCCGAAATTTGTCGTGTTGTTTTAGCTTTTTTGAGGGTAAATATGATCCAAATTAAAATCTTCAAATCCAGTCCAAAAATAGTCGGTTATCATACGGTTATAGTGCTTGGAACTGATGACAATGATCTCTGCTTCTTCATTTTCAAAGAAACAGAGATCATTTGTCGATACCTTCATATCGAAAGCGCACCATATAGTGACTTTCTATTGCTTCTCCATTATTACTTGAGGGTTTCTAAAGCCCCATATATGGTAATTTTGCTTATTAACGTATACATAGAGCCAGATTTTAGCCTCATTGTTGAAGAAAATTTTGCGTTCACCGTCGCTACGGCAGAATTAACAATTTTGTAGAAAAAAAAAGCGTATGTTTAGTAGTAGTTATTTGATGATCAAATGTAAAATGGCAAACCTTTTCTAAAATAAATATTACCTTATATGACATATACGAGGTCTGTTCAGAAATTTGTTTAAGCCCGAATTAAAAATAACATTTACGAATATTTTCCTTTTTAATATGGTTACTAGTATATTTATTTTTAATAATGTATTAGTAGTAAAACTTCTAAACTTAATAAAAAAATTTAAAGCCGTTAAAGTGTTAATATAATTTTGAACATAAACGAGTACGGGGTCTGTTCAAAAAGTATCGCGAATTTTGAATTTCCGCGGGTTACGTATATTCGATTTTCAATTTTTTGTGGCGTTATGTTGGTACTCATGTTTCTTACTTATACCGACAAGTTCCGCTATTTTGAATGTTCAGTTAATTTTTGACAGCTGCTTTGCTTGCTCGTGTTTTGGCTCGTCTTTCATTTTTGCCCATTTTTCACCAAAAACAGCATCGCATTAACATTGCCAAGGAGGTTTTGGACTCTGTCCGTGACGACCCAAATTTGCTCAGAGGGCCATAACTGGTGACAAATCATGGGTTTATTGTTATGACATGGAAACGAAAGCTCAATCATCCCAATAGAAGCTGCAGCACGAGCCAAGACCAAAAAAAGCGCGCCAAGTTCGGTCGAATGTGAAGGTTTTGTTTACAGTTTTCTTCGATTGCAGGGGCGTGGTGCCACAGGGTAGAACGAACAATAAGGAATATAACCTCCAAGTTATGCACAAGTTGCGCGATGCAATCCGCCAGAAACGTCCGGATTTGTGGAAGAAGAAAAAAATGGCTTTTGTCATTTTTGGTAAAAAACAACACACTAATAATGCCGCAGCCACCATATTCCCCAGATCTGGCCCACTGTGACTTTTTCTTGACGCTACGCTACGATTGAGAAGATAAAGACGGCATCGAAGGAGGAGCTGAACAACATCACAAAAAATGATTTTTTGAAGTGTTTAGAGAATTGGAAAAAACGTTGACACAAGTGTGTCCTTAGAAAATCTTATTGAACGAGGATCGTTCGATAAGTCCTTAGAAAATCTGAGAAATTGCGCTCGTAGTGTCGGTAAAGTAGCACTATCGACAGGAAAACTGTCAAAATTTCAGCTCGATCCATAGCGTAGGTCAATTTCTATCGTCGATTAAAGTTAACGACATTTATTTGTGCATAACAATGGAAAAAAGCGAGTTTAGGGCTGTCATCAAACATCTCCATTTGAAAGGCTTAAGCCCGAAAGAAATCAAAGCCGAGTTGGATGCAGTTCATGGAACATCTGCACCTGTGTTTGCGACGGTTTACAATTGGTTGAATGAATTTAAACGTCGCCGTTCATCCACAAAAGATGAACATCGTTCAGGACGCCCAGTTGACGTGTCTACTCCTCGACAAAATCCACGATCTGATTTTGAACGATCAGCGAATTAAAGTGCGCGAATTAGTTGAGGCCACGGGCATATCACAAGGTACAGTCGCTTCAATTTTGCATGAAAAATTGTCTGTGAAAAAAATTTCGGCAAGATGGGTGCCGCGTTTGCTCTCAGATGAGAATAAGCGCAATCGTGTAGTGGACTCTGAGGCTATGTTGGCACTCTTTCATCGCAATCCTGCCGAATTCCTTCGTCGATATATCACTGTGGACGAAACCTGGATACACTATTACACTCCAGAAACGAAGAGACAGTCATCACAGTGGATTTTCAAGGGTGAACGGGCTCCGAAGAAGGCAAAAACTGTGCCATCGGCCGGCAAGGTGATGGCCACGGTGTTTTGGGATTCGCAGGGCATCATTTTTATCGACTACTTGGAAAAAGGAAAAACTATAACAGGAGTGTATTACGCGTCGTTATTGCAACGGTTGAGTGAGGAAATCAAAGAGAAACGCCCCCATCTGAAGAAGAAAAAAATCCTCTTGCATCAGGACAATGCGCGTGTGCACACCTGCGCTGTTTCCATGGCCAAAATTGTGGAATTGAGAATGGAATTGTTGCAGCATCCCGCTTATTCACCAGATTTGGCCCCGAGTGACTATTTTCTTTTCCCCAATCTGAAGAAATGGCTTGGCGGACGACGGTCCACTTCCAACGAGGACGTCATTGCTCAAACGGATGAGTATTTTGCAGAACTTCCGAAATCCTATTTTTTGGACGGGATAAAAAATTTGGTAAAACGGTTGGAAAAGTCTAGAAGGAGATTATGTTGAAAAATGAAATTTTTTTTTTTTAAAACAGTTTTTTCCATCTTTTTCTAAGGACTTATTGAACGACCCTCGTATCTGGTGGGGATTACTTTGAAGGGGACAAAATACGTTCATGAAAAAATAAATAATTTTTGAAAAAAACACAAAATTCGCGATACTTTTTGAACAGACCTCGTATATGTTGCACAGCTATCAAATGACATTACTATACTTTCCGAATTACAAAATGGATTATCTGTTATCTTGTGGAGCTCCCGCTGATTAATCTTAAAACAAATTGAATCTAATTATTTTGAAATAATTTCTATTTAACTCATAAAAATTTGATCCAAATTGTTCTCCAAATACCCTATTTACTCAATGTTGAAAAATTTTGTTTTTTGTTTGTTTTTGGCACTAAAAAGTGCCCATTTTTGAATTGTAAATTTTTATTTTTATAATTTCCTCTCTTAACGTTAAGAATATAATATTCAATTGGAAGTTAAGAATATTATCACAATCAATAGGATCAAAATATTATTTAAAAAAAAAAAACAAAACAAAACTCCAATAATACAATATTTTAACAATTGAACGAAGTCAGCACACACTTTATATAAAAATAGCTATTTTAATTCACCTTGAAGTCGACTGCAGTTTATTCTTTTTACTGAATTGTTTCTATTTTCTATATTTAGAATTTACATTTTGATTCTTCGACATTCCAATATTTATTCATCGTACATGTGGTAATTAATTTCTCTACAAAGAAAATTTCATTTCTTAGAAACAGATCAACCTCATTGCTTTTAAGAGTGTTTAACCTTTTTTTGCAGATAAGTTTTCAATTATTTAAATGGATTTATTATTTTTCTATGTAAAAACATGTTTGGCGTATGCTATCACTTCATGGAAAATGGTATTTTCGAATTTCTTCGAAACTCTATAAAAATACGATTCCATTTAATATGAAAAGATTGTAAAAAATATAAATACGGACCGTTGTTATGTTTAAATTTCATTGCGCTTTTTGAATTCATAAAATTTCCATTACGAAAACTAGATGTCAGTACGGGTCATATCATAACTTCAAAAAAAATTCTGGACAAAAATATACATATCGTTCGATTCATTGCCGCCTTGTGCGTATGCACATACGGAAATATGATTTAGGTAAGGGGGCCTGTGGAGGATTTCTTTAATTGTCACCAATTATTATGTCGAGCATAGCTTAAAGTGTGTTCAATTTTTAGTAGAATTTAAATAGCAGTTTTTGAATAATTAACAATTTTGATAATCTGTACACTTCAGGGCAATTGACAAGGTTTGGATAAATGTCACACAAGAAAACATCGATTCTATGACGGACAGTTTCATGGAAAATTTAGAAACTTATTTTTTTAGGCGTACTTTGCAAATTAGAATTTAAACAATTTAAATTCGACTCTGCTGAACACAGCAATAAGTTTTGCTACACTTCAGCACAAGTTTTCTGGGACTTGAGCACAAGTTTTCCGAGACTTGAGCACTAGTTTTGAGGGACTTGAACACTCGTTTTGGGAGATTTGAGTACAAGTTTTGCTACTTTTGAGCACTTATTAGTTTTGAGGGACTTGAGCACAAGTTTTGACGGACTTGAGCACTCATTAGTATTGAGGGACTTGATCACAAGTTTTTTCAAACTTGAGCACTCGTTTTGCGAGATTTGAGTACAAGTTTTGCTACTTTTGAGCACTTATTAGTTTTGAGGGACTTGAGCACTAGTTTTGACGGACTTGAGCACTCATTAGTTTTGAGGGACTTGATCGCAAGTTTTGCCATACTTGAGCACTCGTTTTGCGAGATTTGAGCACTCATTAGTTTTGAGGGGCTTGAGCACAAGTTTTGACGGACTTGAGCGCAAGTTTTCAGGGACTTGAGCACAAGTTTTCCGAGACTTGAGCACTAGTTTTGAAGGACTTGAACACAAGTTTAGCGAGATTTGAGCAGAAGTTTTCCGATACTTGAGCACAAGTTTTCTCATACTTGAGCACAAGTTTTGCCATATTTAAGCACAATTTTTGCGAGACTTGACCACAAGTTTTCTATACTTCAGCACTCGTTTTACGAGACTTGAACACCAGTTTTGCGAGATTTGAGCGGAAGTTTTCCGAGACTTGAGCACAAGTTTTCCGGGACATGAGTACAAGTTTTCCGAGATTTGAGCACAAGTTTTGCGAGACTTGAGCATTAATTTTGAGGGACTTGAGCACAAGTTTTGCGAGACTTGAGCATTAATTTTGAGGGACTCGAGCACAAGTTTTGCGAGATTTAAGCACAAATTTTACGAGATTTGAGCACACGTTCTGTGAGACTTGAGCACCAGTTTTGAGGGACTTGAGCACAAGTTTTGCGAGACTTGAGCACAAGTTTTGCGGGACTTGAGCACAAGTTTGGCAAAACTTGAGTACAAGTTTTTCGAAATGGCCTGAATTTTTTTCCAGACAAGATTCAAGTGACTCTACAGCTTTAAGAAAATAACCTCCAACAAAGACCAAACTGATGTGAAAAAAATTTCCGTTTGTGTATGTGTAGATATGACCCTGTCCGTTTTCGAAAAAGTTAATTTAAGTGATGAAGCCCATTTTGACTCACACATTCGATTATTGTGCTTATCTACACCTCCATTACTCAAAGTCGCAGAGTTACTTTGGGTCCCATAGACAGAAACCAGGTGTCATTTTACAGCACCATGTCCATGACGCCATTTGACGATTTGAAGCTTTGGTGTGTGGCGGTCGTTACTAGTTTGGTAAGCGAAGCTGGTCTGTTTTTGGTAGGGTAGACCTGTTAGAGTTTATTGGAATGATTGATCAGGTTAAAAAGGCATACTTCGATCAGGTTAAAAGGCGGACTTTGATCATGTTAAAAGGCGGACTTCGATCAGTTTAAAAAGCGACCTTTGATTAGGTTAAAGATCGGACTTTGATCAGATTAAAAAGCGGACTTTGATCAAGTTAAAAAGCGGACTTTGATCAGGTTAAAGAGCAGACTTTGATCAGGTTAAAGAGCAGACTTTGATCAGGTTAAAAAGCGGACTTTGTTCAACCTAAAAAACGATCTTTCATCAGGTTAAAAGGTGGACTTTAATTAGGTTAAGAAGTGGATTTTGATCAGGTTAAAAAGCGGACTCTGATCAGCCTAAAAATAGGACTTTGATCATCTTAAAAAGCGGACTTTGATCAGGTTAAAAAGCTGATTTTGATCATCTTAAAAAGCGGACTTTGATCAGGTTAAAAAGCCGACTTTGATCAGATTAAAGGCAGACTTTGATCAGGTTCAAAGGCGTACTTTGCTCAGGTTGAAAGGCGTACGACCAGATTAAAAAGCGGACTTTAATCAGATTAAAAAGCGGACGTTGATCAAAATAAAGAGCGAACTTTGATCAGGTTAAAAGGCGGAATACGACCAGGTTTAAAACCTGACTCGAAAATAAAATTGTTCTGGGAGATTTAGTAGTCCCACAATGGGACGAACCCTACTCGTAAGGAAATTCCGGGTTTGTTGACATTTGCTTATAATATTTGGGTTAGTAAGCAAAACACCACAGGATTGCCCAATTAGGCCTGTATAGTTTTCCAGAAGAAAGTTTTGGTTGAAAGCACTATGTCCCATCCGAATTGTGAGTAGTTTCGTATCCAAAATTTCGGTAAGGATGTTGAGTAGCCTGGATTGTTGGTAGTTCGCCAGTAAAACCCTAAAAGGCCTCACTATTGGCCCTTTCTGAGGATGTTGTTTGCCATTCTGTGAGTTTCTCCAACCAACTGATCAGTACTTTCATTTTCGCTCATTCCAAAAAATCATGTATTTTATTTACACTATTAATTAAATGAAGATATTAAATAATTTTCCCATTCAGTAATTTTATAGTATTTATATGTATTTGCATATTAATTTGTATACAGTATTGATATTTCTTTAAAATTAAACAATGTTTATTTATTTGAATAATCTTCATAATATATATTATACATTTTATGTGTTTTATCTTTTGTCTATCTATCTAGCTGCCTAACTATACCATTAAATCTATTTGTTCTTTTCTTTACTTTCATTTATTTTTCTTAACTTTTAACTTATTTGCGCTTTCTTTCCACTTTTACTACCATATAGTACATATTTTATTTATCTTCCTTTTATTTGGCCTAAATTACAATTCATTCGAGTATATCTATTAAAATTTACATTTTCTATCTCATAAGATATTTTTCTACTCGTACGAAAAAAAAACTATTTTACAATATAATTTTTTTTGGCTCGACTAATATTTTTTGGTAAGAAAAAAAAATAATTTAAATGAACAAAATTGATTTTTTAATTAAAATAAAATAATTTTTTAAATATAAAAGCAAACTTATCAATTTTAAAAACATATTATTTTCGAGGGTATACAAAAGATAAATTTGTTGGTGATATTTGTTTGGAGTTAAGGGGCCGCCACAGCCGATAACAATATGGAGGAAGAAATTCCTCCAAAAATTAATATATGACAGAGTGTAGGAACTATAGGGGCATAACGTTAGTGAGTATCATCTTTAAGATATTCTCCGTTATCTTATTAGGCAGGATAGCCCCAGTCGCCCAACAAATTATTGGCCCAAACCAAAAATGCTTCGCTTGAAGGAAATCATCAACTGATTGTCATAATCAGGGAAAAACTTTACACATCTCAGAAAAACTGCTTAGACTGACTAGGCTGACCATGACTAGTGTGAGAGGAAGAGTAAAATCAACCGAATCACTTTCGGAGCTATTCAACATCCACAATGACCCTTTCGTGGGTTCCTTTCGACCTAAAGGTACGATAACACCATTCGAAAAATGTTTAAATTAAAAGAAAAATCATCAATTTTTTCATTAACGCTTGAACATGTTGGACGAACACCTTCTTCTCGATCGAGCATGTTCGAGACGAACAAATTATGGAGATTTGCTCGAATGGTCTAGTCGACTCAAATCGGAGACCATCGATAATTTTAGGCAACGACCACGAACACGCAGCTCGAATAAAAATTTTCATTTGATTTTATTTAACGAAATAACCGCACGAACTTTATTACAATTTTGACATTTCGAAATGTGATTTGTGTGAAGTACGTTCGCGTTTTGAAAATTGTTTATTTTGTGTTTTAATTTACTGGTTATTTTTTAGACTGAAGCACAATTTTTACAAGACTTGAGCACAAGTTTTCCATAATTGAGCACTCGTTTTGCGAAACTTGAGCAAAAGTTTTCCATAATTGAGCACTCGTTCTATGAAACTTGAGCACAAGTTTTCCATATTTGAGCACTTGTTTTACGAAACTTGAGCACAAGTTTTCCATAATTTAGCACTCGTTCTATGAAACTTGAGCACAAGTTTTCCATATTTGAGCACTCGTTTTACGAAACTTGAGCACAAGTTTTCCACAATTGAGCACTCGTTTTGCGAAACTTGAGCATAAGTTTTCCATAATTGAGCACTAGTTTTGCGAAACTTGAGCACAATTTTTGTGAGACTTGAGCACAAGTTTTCCATAATTGAGCACCTATTTTGCGAAACTTGAGCACAAGTTTTCCATAATGAGCACTCGTTTTGCGAAACTGGAGCACAAGTTTTCCATAATTGAGCACTCGTTTTGCGAGACTTGAGCACAAGTTTTCCATATTTGAGCACTTGTTTTACGAAACTTGAGCACAAGTTTTGAAGGACTTGAACACAAGTTTAGCGAGATTTGAGCAGAAGTTTTCCGATACTTGAGCACAAGTTTTGTTTTACTTGAGCACAAGTTTTGCCATATTTAAGCACAAGTTTTCTATACTTGAGCACTCGTTTTGCGAGACTTGAACACCAGTTTTGCGAGATCACCATTTTTGCGAGACTTGACCACAAGTTTTGAGAGACTTGAGCACAAGTTTTCTGAGACTTGTACAAAAAAAAAATTTCGCAAAATTTATTGTTCAACGATGGCAGTGTCGTTAAATTGGCGATTAACGGCGCAACCAGTACCAAAAGAAGTTTTGACAATAACTTTCTGTATAAATCGTGTTTACCGCCCTTCCTCCACCTCCTTGGAGGATCGGTTAGTACTGTAGCTCTTCGTTTTCATCGCTTTCATTATCCCTGCGATTGCTGCTACCATTGCTGCATTCTCTTGTATTATTATATTTTCCATGTTTTACTTTATTTATAATTTTTTTTTATGTTGTTTAAATATATTTTTACCTTTTCGTTGATTGCCAAATGTATTGGAGTGCAAAACGCGTTCAAGAAAATTGTTCGATGGTTCGAGTCCGTGATTGAGAAATGTTCGAGCTAAAGTCCATTGCTCGAATGGTATAATCGGTGTTAAAAACTTTGGAAGAATTTGCGATGAACATTTGGCTAGAATAATTCGAGAATTTCTCTAATGGCCTAATCGAAGCTTAAGGCTGAAAAGTGATTAGTGACTCTCAGGGGTAAGCATGACGGGCACTATCCTCATTTAGTTCGTTAAGCTTTTAGCAGACGCAAACAACATCGGTGGTAGGGGGGGGGGGGTTATATTTAAAAAAGAAAAATCTTTTCTGATTAGCGGAGTTTTGACAATTTTGTTTTTCCTGATTATTTTTTTAATATAATTTTTAAATATAAAGCCAACCCCCCCCTCCCCCTCACCATTCATAAATTTTTCGTGAATAACAAATGTTTTTTCTCTCAAATTTTATTTATTTTCGTATACCCTCGATCTATTTTAATTGGCAGATAATTTTTTAACACTTTCAAAGAAGTTATTATAAGGACGGATAATTATTTTATATAAAAATTTGCCATAGCAATTTATCCTTAAAAGTTTGCTTGAATAAATAAGAATAGAAAATTCTTCTATAACAATGCAAAATTATTTAAAAAATTATTAGCTTAAATTGAGCTTTACTTAAATTCTAAAGTTTTCTACTTTAAATTAATACTAAATAAATCATTTTTTTTGTTTGTTTTAAAATTTACTTGGTTTAAATGAACAATTGTTGCCTTTTTTTAAAAGTAAAGTTATTTTTAATATTTAATTAATAAGCTCTTTTAATTTCATTTATAATTACGAGTAAAAAAAAATAATTCAAAATATAAAAATGTACATTAATTTTGTTAGCATTTATTTAAATATTATTTTTTGTTTTTTTTTTATATTAAAAAATCAAAAATAATAAAAAAAAAAATTTTTTAAAATTTTTTTTGTAGAAAGTAAAAATTTTTTTAATTTTTTATTTTTATTTTCATTAAATTTAATAAAGCACAAAATTTTAACAAATTTATTCTAAAAAACAACAAATCTATGTATGTAGCTAAAAATCGAATAAAAATTTAAGTAAAAATTTCAATTTTATTATAAATTATTTAAAAAAAAAAACATTTATTATTAAAATTTTTTTAATTTTTTTTTGTTTATTATTTAAACTAGGCTCACTCAAATTATTTGGCTTTGATTTGATTATGCGTTCTTTTCTCATGCATTCCAAACATTTCCGTATCCGGGGTTCTCTTTTTGTTGCGATCATTTACAAAAACACATTCACAGAAATGTACTAGATTTATTTTAGCTTTTCGATTATTTTGTTTTCTTAATAATAATAATAATAATAATAATAATAAAAAAACGAAACTTTTTCTTAAATATTATTTATTATTACCTGTTTCGAATTTTTTTATTCTTATTTAATTTTTATAATTATCATAATTTTATAATTAATTCGCAATTTGAATTGATTTAAAAAAAAAAAAAGAAATCTACTCTAAGCTATGTAAATTATTGTATTAATTATAATTTTTTTTGTTATTTTTCCTATACGATAATTATTTTTATTGCATTTTTTCTTCTTAAATTTTGATTGCATTTATTTTTATATAATTTTTTTCAAATCGCTTTATTACATTAATTTTAATTTTGATTTTTCTTTCTTTTCCACTTGTGAGCAGATTTTTATTTATTAAATTTTGTATATTTAAAAATTATTTTATTATTTTAATTTTTTTTAACTATCATATTTATTTGTCTTTTTTTAAAATTAAACTTTTTTTTTTATAAACAACTATTATTCATTAGAAAAAATATCATATTTATTTAGTTTTGTCACCGTTTTTATTAAGCTTAAAAATTTTGTCAATACTTATGAAAAAATAACTCAAATTTTTTTTATTACGAAAAACAACTCAAATTTTTTTATTGATTAATTGAACATATAATTTATGATTTAAACAATTGAAAGAGAACTACATAAATGATTTTATAAATTTTAATTAATAAATTTTTTTCTTCTGCTAATAAGCATAACTATTACATAAAAATAAATTTGATCTTTTGCTATTTAAAGATGATATTTCGCTGATGTGATACATTTTTTTATTTGTACCGCTTTCATTTTTATAGTAAAACATTAATTAATTAATGAAAATTTAATTATTATTATATTGTATATTATAAATGATGACGATAAAAAAACATACAATAAAATAAAATATTGGTACAAAATCCAATTAAATATTATTTTTGGTGACTTTCATTTTTATTTTTGCAATATTATTATTTGCTATAATAAATATTATTTTTTTCTCCATATTACACATATTGACAATTATTTATAATATTTAATATTAATTTTCATCAAAAAATAAATGAAATAATACTAATTAAACAAAATTAATTAACTAAGAAAAATTTTTTTTCTGACAGCGGAAAACTTAAAAAAAAATTATTCATGTTATTAAAACTGAAATTATTGTAAATATTTGCAAATAATTAAAAGTTTTATATTTAGTAAAAGTATTTTCCAATAATATCACATATAAAGTAGTATTTAATGAAATTGAATATTTTTATTAAATAAATTGTGTTTTATATAATGAATAGTAAGTTTTCTGGGTTCTCGAAATTCAACCTGTATCGTTCCTTTTTAAAGAGGGACTTTAATATAAATATTATATAAGCATTTTTTTTTTAATTAAAAAACGGTACCCTTATTACCCAGTAAAAATTAGGTAAAATTAATAATTGATAATAATACGTTTTTCGTTATTAAGAATAATTTGATTATCGACGATTATTATTATTATTATTATTAAAAATAGTTTTGAAAAGGATTAGGAACATATTTAGTAAAGGGTAGATTTTTTTTTGATATGATATAAAAAGTTTTCAACCCTAAAAAAAAAAATCAGGTTTGAAAAAAAACATAAAAAGGAATTTTTTTTAAAATAAAACATCGTAAAAATTTATGATTATATAATTTTAAAAATATGTACTAGCGGTATAAGCTTAAATCCGCTGTTTGGTCATAGATGGCGTGAGTGAGAGTATGAAGCTACCATGGATACGCCATACTTTTTTTTATGAGTTTGACATCTGTCAACATTAATTAGTGCACATTGTCAGCAATTTCGTATAACAACATACATTTTTCCTTTGGTAATCATGTCTAGTTTTGTGACAGAGAAAGAGCATATACGGGAAGCTCTGCTTTTCACCTTCAATTTGAAGAAATCGGCTGCCGAATCGCATCGAATATTAAGGGAGGCCTATGGTGACAGTGCTTTAACGGAAACAACGTGCGGAGATTGGTTTCGTCGGTTCAAAAAGACGGCAATTTTGACTTGTGGGACAAGAAGCGTGAAAATCGGCCTAGGAAGGTTGAGGACCATCAACTACAGGCTCTTTTGGACGAAGACGATACCCAATCGCAAAAAATGCTCACGGAACAATTAGGTGTTACTCAACCAGCCATTTCCATGCATCTGCGTGCCATGGAGAAGATTGAAAAGATCGGAAAATGGGTGCCGCATGAATTGAATGATAGGCAGATGGAGCGACGCCAAAACACATGCGAAATCTTGCTCGCCAGACAAAGAAGAAAGTCGTTCCTGCATCGGATTGTGATAGGCGATGAGAAGTGGATATATTTCGAGAGTCCTAAACGCAAGATATTGTGGGCTGATCCCGGCAAACCATCAACATCTTCCCCAAGACCAAATCGCTTAGGGGCGGAAGACGATGCTGTGCGCTTGGTGGGATGAGCAGGGTATCGTCTACTATGAGATGTTGAAACCTATTGAAACTGTCAATGCCGACCGGTACCACCAACAACTGATTAAATTGCACCTACGTGAAAAAAAGACGGATTAAAGTGCTCTGCGTGAAAAAAGGACGGATGATCAATAAAGACATGACAAGGTGATTTTCCTCTACGACAACACACCATTGCACACGTCAAAAATGGTCCGAAACTACTTGGAAACACTCAACTGGGAGGTGCTACCCCACTCCACTTCTTCTCCAGACCTGGCTCTTTCCGACTACCACCTGTTTTCGTCGATGGGCCACGGGCTCGCTAAGCAGCACTTCAATTCTTACGAAGATGTCCGAAAATGGCTTGTTGAGTGGTTTGCTTCGAAAGAGAAGGAATCTTTTTGTCGTGGTATGCACAAATTGCCCGAGAGATGGGAAAAATGTGTAGCTAGCGAAGACAAGTACTTTGAATAAATTTGTTTTTCCTTTTTATGGAAAAAAAATATGTTTTTTTAATAAAAAAATAGCGGATTTAAGCTTATATACCTGATATATTTTAAAAAAAAATACTTTTGTTTATTTGATAAAATAGTAAATTTTATCGAAAATATTTTATTTATAATTAAGAAATTATGTTAATTATAAATAAAATTTTTATATCGAAAATATGAAAGCGCACAAAAATTATACAAAGAATGCATGCAGTACGCAAAAAACCAAGTTGTAAGAAGCAAACAGCAGACAGCAAATGCAACAACTTACAAATTTGTCAGTGCGTACAGCACGACTCACTTCGCCGTAATTTCGCCCCATGTTAATACCAATCTGCGAACACGAACCGATTTTAGTTGAGTGCTTACTGAATGATGCTTTCACAAAGCATTTGCTTGCTGTCTGCATCTAAGAATCCATAATCTTCAGAAACTGTTCAAAAACTCAAAATTGTTCCGTTTTTTTTTTCAAATAAAAAAATTTAATTTGTGGGTGGCTTTTTTTTATTTTATTATAAAGACATGCATTTTATATAAAAAAAAGGAATACTTTTATAAAAATAGGATAATAAGAACTAATTTTTAATATTTTTGCTGAGAAATCTTTTGTTGTTATTTAGAAACTATTGGGTTGGCAACTAAGTGATTGCGGATTTTGACAATAGATGGTATTAGCACATTCTTTTGTTATGTCAACGTGTTCAAAGTGCCTAACCTATATTGTTTTCTTGTTGTTTGGACTTCCGCCTTTAATTAAGTAAAAAATTGTATCGTTTAGCTATTTAGCTTTGTTTTCATCCAAATTTAAAAATGGAAGGACAAGACGTGCATTTTAGAATTATTTTATTGTATTATTTTCGAAAAGGCAAGAACGCATCGCCATCCATCGTATATGGGAATGAAAAGGCAGTGTCAAAATTGGTTTGCTAAATTTCGTTCTGGTGATTTTTCACTAAAAAATGCGTTGAAGTTGATGAGACCCATATCGAGGCCATTATCGATTCAGATCGTCATAGCACAACACGTGAGATTGCAGTGAAGCTCAATATATCACATGCATGCATTGAAAAAAAAAATTAAAACAGCTTGGCTATGTTAAGAAACTCGATTTATGGCTTCCTTATCAGCATAAGAAAATTCATCTGCGATTCGCTTCTAAAACGGATCCATTTCTGAAACGACTGATAACTGGCGACGAAAAGTGCATAGTTTACAACAACGTTAATCGGAAACGATCGTGGGTGATGCGAGATACATCACCTCAGAATCTTTGGTCACTCGTCAAAAATTATTGGAATTAGGTTGGGATGTGTTGTCACATCCACCATATAGGCCTGACCTAGCGCCTTCAGATTACCATTTATTTCGTTCCATGCAGGACTCCTTAAATGGTAAAATTTTTAATGAACACGAAATTATGACACTGCCTGAAAAATTGCAAAGGGTCATCGACAAAAACGGACAATACCGAAGTGAATAAAGTTATATTTTTAAGTAAAAATTTTGAATTTTTCTTCTTATTTAAAATCCGCAATCACTTACTTGCCAACCCAATATAATACTATCCTTTTTTTAATGAGAAATATTTAATATAATTTTGGTTGAATTGTATTTTTGAATACTGGTCATTATTTTCTTTGGAAAAAAAAATACTATTCTTTAAAAAGGGATAAGAAATTGTCAACAATTTCTTTAAAATCTATTAAAGAACCCGTTTAAAAACTATTTTGAAAAATAATCAAAAAATTCAAAACAAAAAGAAACATTTTCGAAGAATAAAAACAAAGCTTTCAAATATAAAAAAAAAACAATTGAACTTTAATAGTTAAAAATATACAAATTAAAAGACGTTGTTGCTTAAAGTAAAAATTCAACGTTAATATTTTTTTAACCATTTTGAAATTATATTTTATAATAAATAAAAATTTTGGTAATTTAAAAAAAAGAAACAAAATTTTTTTAATTATTGCAAGTAATTTTTTAATAATATTTTTGGTAAATTAATTAATTTAAACATTTAACAATTGATAATTGAATCAATAACCAATCAAATTGACATTTTTAACTTTTATTTTAATAATTTTTAATATTTATTGTATATTATATAATATTTATTTTTAAAACTGTTTGATTTTTTGATTTTATTATTTTAAAAGAAAAAAAAGTATTTTAAAAAGATTTTTTTTTAAAAAAAAAAATAATTTACGAGTGCAGTATGAAAAGTCTGTGACAAAAATTGATTTCATTTTTACCATAATCTCTGTTTAGCTAAATACATTTTTTCCAACTTACCAATTTGTTAAACTCAGGCAAAAAAGGCCTCAGTTTTGGTTATAACTTCAGAAATATACGGAAATTTCTTTCCACCAAGCCATTTCTTCATGTTTGTCAATAGGAAAAAGTCACAGGAAGCCAAAATGATGGCTAAGGAATCAATTTATAACGGAATTCCACTTATTTTGCTGTTGTTATTGCCTATAAATAAGCTGATGCATTGTCATGATGAGATATAACGTTTTTTTTTTTAACAAATGAGATCGTTTTGTATTGATTTCAGTATTCAACTGTTTTACAAATACTGCATAATGGTGTCATGTTATCGTTTTTTCTTTTTCAAAATAGTCGATGAAGATTATACCATGTGCATCCCAAAAAAATAGTAGCCTTTTCTCGTGTGATATGGTGAATCTGTTTTTCAGTAACAGTTATGAATGGCCGCGTAGATTCATTTTGACAAGGCTTAAAAATGTCCAAACACCCTATCGAAATTGTTACACAAATACATTTTAGGTCAGGTAGTAGTAAACATGGCAACCATTGGCCGAAAACTATCTCATTACCAAAATATGATTTAAGATGTTGACTACACTTTATTTTGAGATGTTTACCATTTTAGATATCTCATACACTTTCATTCGGCGATCTTGTAAAACAATATCATGGGTCGCTATTACGACAACAACGGAATTCAGTAAATCAATTCGAAATCATTCCATACGATGCTGCGGGGTCTCTATTTTAGTTCTCAAGCTTGGTTTAGATATAGTTTTTTTCCTCAAAAAAATAGTATTTTATAAACATACGAAATTACCTTTTTTCGATGTTAATAAAAAAAAAATACAAACCTTGTCTCCTTTCAATGACTGTCAAAACTAAACTTATGAACAGATATTTATAAAATTTTGTATGGCGTGTTTTTCATAAAATGCCAGATAATCAGGTAAATTTCTTACATTTATCACTGACTTATCATACTGCACCCATACTCATGCTATTATTCTTTGATATTATTTATTTTATAATATAAATATAATTATTTTTATTGTACAATAATAAAATAAAATTAATCATTTAATATTCTACTACTTACTAAGAAATTTAGAAAAAAAACGACCAATATTTTTTATATTATTATTTAACAAAAACTATTTTCATATAAAGAAAATTTAAAAGATACATATCTGCCTAATAATACAGTATATTATTTAATATACACAATACAGAATATTTATGTATCTCTATTTATTAATTAATTGATTTATTTAATGCTTGTATAATTGAACTTTTAATTTATATGATTTTTATTTTACTTAAATATATACATTTAATTGAAAATAATCAAATTAACAAAATAATAATAAAAACTATCATATTTTTTTTCTTTTTTCGTTTTTTTGTTGTTGTTATTATTGTTAAATTACTTATTTATATTTATAATATCATAGTTGTTTTTTTTTATATTATTCTTTTTTTTTTTAAATTAAATTTCATTATTAAATTATGAATATTATAAATTCTATTTTATAAATCAACAAAAAATAATATTTTTTATAAAAAAAAATATTGATAAAGAAACAAATTTTATTAATATAATTATTTTTTAAGTTTTAAAAGTTTTTTTTTTATTAATAAATTTGTAAATAATCACATTTAGATAGTTTTTATTTTTAGTTTAAAGAGCATTTGAAGATGAAGAAAAAAATTGCAGACGATTTAAATTAAATAACAGAAAAAAATATGTTGAAGGATGTATGTATGTACATATAGCATATTAAATGAGCAACATTAAAATATTTAAAAAAAAATCTCCTTATTACGGAAGTCGAATAACTCCGAAATTTTTTGATACTGAAATATGAAATGACTTTTGGTATTACTGTGGTCGAGTGAAATTTTGAATTTTTAAAGTTTCCAGCTTTGTCAGTTATCCTATCGCTATACATACTCTATTTGTTGTAGATTTATCAGACACTACTTAATGTGTGACTAGTGTTTATCACTCAAATATGAACCCATTCTTCTATAATAATATCCTCGAAGTATTGTTAACGTTTTTTTCTCTCACCTAAATGCTTATCTTTTTTTTTTGGTCGAATGATGTAATACTGTCTTAAGAGAGTCATAACATCTTATCTTTTGTCACTTTTGTAAAATTAATAATACGATTATTATTATTTAAAGAAATACTATAAAATTCTAAGCTCCTAATCAGATAATAAAATGTCATTTTTAAACCTAATGAACAATAGATATATTTTGATAAAAAAAAAAAATAATAATCCTAAAGTTAAGTGATCCCTAAAAGGACTTACTGATTGCATAAAATACTTTATAAGGGTCATGTGTTATTCATTCGACTATCACTTTAACTCTTTCTTATTCTATTCCGGTAATATCTAAATTCTTGCCCTGGCGAAACAAGCGATAAATTTTCACTGCAAATATCATACGCTCGACAATCGTAATACCGATTCAGTATAACCATGTGAAAATCTATCTGTTTGAATTAATACTATAGTAAATAACAGAGAATTATGCATTTCCTTTTTTTATTATCAATTGGGGATTTTTAAGGAATTTTCTTGTATAACATTTGAAGTGAGAGAGCTAATAAATTTTGCCTGCCTATAAATTTGAACGTTTCAAATGACAGCGCTGTCATTTTGTGTTCCGCTGTGGCCACAATTTAATCCCGGAGAATTATACGATTCAACAATGCGTCGTTATAGTCAAATCTTAGCAAATTCCACATGAAAAAATATTTCTATCAGCAACGACAAAAGGTTTTTTTGCTGAATGGCTACGCAAACAAAAAACATTCTCGGATTTGGGGCAAAAAGCAACTACAACGGTTACAGGAGCTTCCTTTTCATTCACTGTCTGGTGTGGATTTTGATGGGACTGCTTCAGAAATGACGGTGGCGCGACGGTACTTGTCAAGACAAGAGGTATCGAACAATGATAGCAGATTTTTTTCATCTCAATCGAACGATATGGATTTGGAAAATATCTGTATTTGCCATACAGCAGTTGAAACTAATTTGAATTAAAGTGTGTCAAATATTATTTAATAAAATGTTGACATAAGCTGGCCGCCAAGATCGTGCGATTTAACGCCCTTACCTTTTTTCTATGGGACTACGTCCAATCAAAGTTATATGCCAGAGTTGGTCAAATGAGGCTCTTTTTTCAGTTAAATACGGCTACCATTAAAAATTGAAATCCACAATGCGTTATTATAGTCAAATCTCAGCAAATTCCAGATGAAAAAAAATTTCATCAGCGACGACGACAGGTTTTTGGCTGAATGGCTACGTGAACAAGAAAAATTCTCGGATTTGGGGCACAAAAAACAACCATAACTGTTACAAGAGCTTCCTTTTCATCCAGAAAAACCTACTGTCTGGTGTGTATTTTGATCAATGATAGCAGATTTTTTCTTATCTCAATTTAACGAAATAATCTTGGAAAATATCGATTTAAGGCCCCTATCTTTTTTCTATGGGACTATGCCCAATCAAAGTTATATGCCAGAGGTGGTCAAATGAGGCTCTTTTTTCAGTTAAATACGGCTACCATTAAAAATTAAAATTCATTTTCTTTTTCTTATTTCTGAATTTTTTTCCATGAATCTGATTGAATCGATTAAGTAAGGGTAGCGTTCAAGTCTTTAATGCTATGGACGCACATCTGATATCGATACCATGAATGCAGATATATCATGTAGAATACTAACCCCTAACAAACATACTAACACCTAACATAATAGTTTGTGATATAGTTTGACGTTTCGACTTTTGTGTTTTGGCGGCTTGGCTAAGAAAATTAAAGATTTTTTATCATTGAATTTGAGCTATTTATAAATACGATCAAAAGCCTTCGATAATATAATTGAATTAGTAGTTTTTACTTTCAAAAGTCAAAAGCTCCTCGAATTGCTGCTGCAATAATAGTATGGCAGTATGGCGCTGATGGTTGGCGTATAGAGAAGTTCAGATACCAGGTTTGTGTCTAGGGAAACCACATACAAATTCGTGTTATGGATACTAGGAATATTAATTGAATACGAGATTTTGGTATTTGGTGATATATACATGGCATTCAACATATGTTAGTATCGATACCAGATGAGTGGCACTAGCAGTACGAAGGTGCTTCTATGGTAGATCTTCTGTTGAATCTGTGTCACCCTCTGGTCTATGCCATCAAATCTACAATACTTTTCCAGCTTTGGAACATTATTCAAGCCATCGGTGAAATTCAACCGGATACATGCGGAAAAATCATTAAAAATTCAATTTTAAAAATCGATCACCCTTTTATGAAAACAATTTTTTTTAAAAACCATTTTAAGATTGTATACATTTTATTCAGGGCAACTTTAGAACGTACATTATTTGGAGTATTTTTCAGGAGATAATATTTATTAATTTCAATTACTTTCAGAAAAATCGATATTATCACAATAAAATTTTGTTTTCTTCAAATTGCTTTTAATTAAAATATTAATTTTTTCTTATTGCTTATTAATATTGTTTATTCAAATGTTTTTAAAAAACAACAACAACATGCAACTTACTACTATACTTTATAAGATTATAAAAAAAATTTTTATTTATTTTTATTTTTAATATTCTTGAAGTAAATGCTAAAAATTCGATTAAATCGTCTGCAATTTTTTTTCGCTTCTTTCGCTCATATTCGAATGAGTATATTAAGGATTTTTTTCTTTCTCTTATCTACGTATGTATTGTATGTACAAACACATATGCATACATATATATATATATATATATATATATATATATATATATATATAAATTATTATTTTTATAATATGATAATTTTATTATATAAACTTTTTAAAACATAATTAAAAAAAAAAAATTTAAAAAGATATTATTAGAAAATATCAAGCAATAATAATAATTGTATAATTCTAATAATTCTAATACTAATAATAATTTTTTTTCTAATATTATAATTTCTAAATGATTATTGATTTATTACTTATTTTGCAAAAAATTCGTCATCTTCTTCACTAGATTCGGTCGAATTTAATGTCCAACGATAGAGCCTGTCTTCGCAGCCGCCATCGCTGACAATCCTTTCGGTTCGTTGAGTATTACGATTTATTCCTAATATACCACTATGAAATGATTGCGATCGCAAAACTACGGAACTACTATAATTTTTTTTTTTTTTTTTAAATAGGAAGAAAAAATAAAAATCAATTCTAATAATGAAAAAAATACAAAATCGAAAAAGATATAAAACTTAAATTTAATTTAAAACTATTTTTAATATTTTATAAGCAAAAACCAAAAAAAAAAAACGAAGACATTTAATTAAATAGAATATATATAAAAATGTTTGGTGATAATTAGTGATAGTAGTAGTAAGTATATAGTGTTTAAATGGAATAAAAAAAAATTATAATGGAAAATAGAAGAAAAAATGCGTTTACATGACAGAAACATGAAAAATGAGATAATAAAACTGCAACCAACTTCAGATCATTTAACTGCAAACAAATTTCAACAATTCATTCCACCAGAAATCAATTTGCGTAAGTGTAAAGGGGCCCACACACAGGCCAACTGGTCAACCGATCGATTGGCAGACCACGCCACACACGTTCCAACTTCTTTCAAAACATTCAAGTATTTTTGACAACCTTATGTCAAAAAATCATTTGTTTTTCGCTTAGATTAAAGAATACCTGGATAGGCCCCTACCGTATATGTATACGCATTTTTGTGTCCAACTTATTGCCAAGCGGCGAGAATTCGCATTTATCACATAGCTTTTTGTGGATATTTTTATGTAGATATGACACTCACTGCCATCTAGTTCTCGTAATAGAAAATTATTACATTGCAAAAGCCTAATTTATATTCTTTTTAATTCACTTATTAAAAACAAAAATACAATTTAAACACAACGATAGGCAATTTTTATTTTTTTTACAATCTTTTGATATGAAATGGAATTCTATTTTAGGTTTATTATTCATTTCGTAAATATCATTCAAATATAAAGCGCCTCAATTTTGTGGACTTTCGGAGAGTTTTACAATCTGCCATTCTCCATGAAAGTGATTACAACTCGAACTAATATAACTAGCGGTGTCATTTTAGAATTTATTATTGATAAAAATTATCAAGTGTTGAAAGTGCAATTTAAAGTGTTGTTTTTATGTATTTTAAAATATTTAAAAAAAAGTAAGTATTTTTATAAATAGTTTTATTATTAATAATATTTAATAAGAAGTTTTTATTACAGAAAATGAAGTGTTTTGTGAGAAATTGCTTCTCATACGAAAAAATGAGGAAGCCGGGAATTTCTTTCTTTCGGTAAGTTGACATATTTATTTTTACAAAACAAATTAAGAAAAAGTTTATTTGTGATGTGCCTAAATGGCTTTTAGTGATATCTTTTGTGTAAAAAGTGGTTAAAAAGTGAAAAGTTCGGCATTGAAAAAATGTAAACAAATCCGATGTTGACAGTTCAATGTTTACCATGAAATAGTACAGTGCCGGTGTATATAAAGTGTGTGTAAGAAAGTTTAAGGGACCGAATTTTTTTAATAGTGCGAATAATACTTCAATTTATGTTATTTCTTAATTGAAAAAGTAAATGTGACGATCGAATATTTATATGTTGAGGAGGATAATGAACATGTAATATAAAAAAAAATGATTGATATATAATTTTGCCTTAATTACTTTTATTTTCTAGGTTCCTAATAGCAGCACTGAATGTGAGGACTCGTCAACAAAGAAAGTAAGTAATTGTATACATGTATTATAATATTTTCTCCTATGCACATTGAAAGCATTGTTTTCTATTGATTCATTAAATTATTATGTTTTAATTAATAATATATAATGAAATAAAAAAATAATGTATTAAAATAGAATACTGCGTTTTATTGCATATTTACAAAACTAATTTCATCAAACAACAAGACCCGCAATGTTAAAAAATCTGCTTCTTTACGCATAAATGACATCACATATGAAAATGATTTTGAACGAACCGCTTCAATCGCATACTGAACTTTTAATTTGGCCCCCAATGATTTACGCCATTTCTGTTGTATTGCATGTGTGTGCGTTCTATGAATGTATTGCCAACAAAAGTTGGACAGAATTTTTGTGTAGAGGCCTATCCAGTACTTCTTTAATCTAAGGTTTTTCGGTTTTTGTGTGAAACACATGTCCGCTGAAACGTCAAAAATTTTGTGCTCAGAAGAATGAGAAGAACGTTTTAGTCAGAAGAAATCTCTTCGTCGTTTATTGTTTATTTTTACTACTAAGGTGCATAACTTAAAAATGCGGGATTGACAACAGATGGCATAACTTTTACACATGGTTTGTGTTAATAATAACTCATATGGCATTTTGGAGGTTAAACATCTGTCATTCATTCTCGATTAGTCATTGAACGAAATAGTGTAAACAACAAAGTTTTTTTTTTTGCTTGAAAAATTTCGAATTTCGTACCAAAAAAGTCCTATTTGCGGGAAGTGTTGATTTACTTCTTCAAGTGCAGCTGAAGCACATCGATTGCTCACCGAAGCTTATCCTGAATATGTTCCATCGATTTCAACGTGCGAGAGATGGTTTGTGCGGTTCAGAAGTGGTGATTTTGACACGGAAGACAAAGAACGACCAGGTCAGCCAAAAAAGTTTGAAGATGAAGATTTGGAGGCATTACTCGACGAAGACTGTTGTCGAACTCAAGAAGAAATTGCAAAATCATTGGGAGTCACTCAAGCAGCCATTTCAAAACGTTTGAAAGCAGCATAATTCATCCAAAAGCAAGGAAATTGGGTCCCATATGAATTGAAGCCGAGAGACGTTGAAAGGCGATTTTGCATGTCCGAAATGCTGCTTGAACGGCAGAAAAAAAAGTCGTTTGTGAATCGAATCATTACTGGCGACGAAAAATGGATTCATTACGACAACCCAAAGCTCAAAAAATCGTATGTGAAGACCGGCCAACCAGCCAAATCAACGCCAAAGCCAAATATCCATGGCGCCAAGGTAATGCTCTGTATTTGGTGGGATCAGAAGGGTGTGATCTATTATGAGCTATTGGAATCGGGCCAGACGATCACAGGCGACCTCTACCGAACACAATTAATCCGTTTGAAGCGAGCATTGGCCGAAAAACACCCGGAATATGCGAACAGACACGAAGCCATAATTTTCTATCATGGCCTCATGTTGCAAGACCGGTTAAAAATTATTTAGAAAACAGTGGCTGGGAAGTTTTGCCTCACCCGCCTTATAGCCTAGACCTTGCCTCGTCCGACTACCATTTGTTTAGATTCATGCAAAACGCCCTCACCGGAATACGCTTCACTTCAGAACAGGGCATCAAAAATTAGCTCGATTCATTCTTGGCCTCAAAACCGGAGCAGTTTTTTTGGCGCGGAATCCATATTTTGCCAAAAAGATGGGAAAAAGTAGTGGCTTCCGATGGACAATACTTTGAATAAAATTTATTGTAACAATTTTTCAAAATAAACACTCAAAGTTTGCCAAAAATCCCGCATTTTTAAGTTATACACCCCATATTCTCTGGTATATCTTCTTTCTGGTATAAAAAACAAATTAAGTAAAGAAGTTATTTACTTCAGAATTTACGAGTTGAAAAAAGTGCATGCTTATGTTTTTATTTGTTATTTAAATATGGACAATATTGCAATAAATTATTTGTCTTTTGGCAGATTTGTCAAAAAAGATTTTTATTATTTGTCTTTTGGCAGATTAGTCAAAAAAGATTTTTTAATAAATATCAAGTAGAGCGGCACTATCTAGGTGAAGTGATAAATATTTACAAATGCAAATTAATTGTCTACTATGACCGAATGCGAAGGGAAAAAAACTGAATAGACAGGAAAACTAACCAAGAACGGCAACAAATTAAAGTGTTTTTAAAAACTTTGGAATACACACATTTTTCTACAGCCTCTAACCATATTGTCTTAATATTTATTAGTGTCGAACGTCTTTTTAATTTATTAAAAAAATAGGGGAAAAAATGAGTGATAGGGACAGTGAATTACTTCTTACTTTGGGTGTGATAATATGTAGTCAAGATAAAGAGGGAGAGATTCACAAAAAAACAGGAATATGGACGAAAGAGTGGCTAAAAAATTAAGAAGCATTTTTCAACATGAGATTATTGAAAGAACTGAAGGCAAAACAACCGGATGACTACCAGAATTTTATGCGGATGGATGAAGAATCTTTTGAGTATCTTTTGGCTCTAGTCAGGCCACACATATCCAAACAAGATACGAGGGTCATTCAACAAGTACTTAGCCTCACCGCCCGATGGAACTGTTGTAACAAAAGAAATTTACCATCGTGCAGTATATTCTTTTAGTAGCTTACTGTCAAAGTTTCAGTCGATTCCCTTCATTAGTTTTATTTTGAGAGCCTTTGAAAGCGAGCGTGTCGGTCGGTTGCACAAAAATGGAAAAAGAACAATATCGTTCGGTGATTAGGAACACCGAACGATATTGTTCTTTTTCCTTGTTTTTGGAAGGGAAAACGCGCAGCGAAATCAAAGATCGCTTGGATGCTGTGTATGGTGACTCTTCTCCTTCGATGGCGACCGTCAAGAATTGGTTCAACGAGTTTGTTCGTGGCCGCACGTCGGTTTTTGATGAGCCACGCCCAGGTGCCCCGAAAACGGCTGCTACGGAGGAAAACGTTGAAAAAGTCCACGATCTCGTATTGGCAGACCGTCGATTGAAGGTTCACGAGATAGCTGAGACTGTGGGCATCGCAGTAGGAACGGTGCATCATATTCTACACGAAGAACTGGGCATGAGAAAGCTGTCGGCGCGATGGGTGCCACGTTTGCTCACACCGGAAAACAAGCGCAACCGTGAGACCACATCGGCGACGTGTTTGGCGCTGTTTCAGCGCAATCCAGCGGAGTTCTTGCGTCGTTTCGTGACCGTCGACGAAACATGAATTCACTGGTACACACCAGAGACCAAGGAACAGTCGAAACAGTGGACTTCACCCGGCGAACGTGCTCCGAAGAAGGCGAAGACTGTTCGATCGGCCGGAAAGGTGATAGCCATCGTTTTCTGGGATTCACAAGGTGTGATCCACATCGATTACCTCGAGAAGGGTAAAACAATCACGGGGCGCTACTATGCTGACTTATTGGGCCGATTTGACGTCGAATTGAAGAAAAAGCGGCCCCGCTTTGCGAAGAAAAAAGTGCTGTTCCACCACGACAACGCGCCGGCTCACACCTCCGCCGTCGCCATGGCCAAATTGGTCGAATTGCGCTACGAATTGCTGCCCCATCCACCGTACTCTCCAGATTTGGCCCCCTGTGACTACTTTTTTTTCCAAACCTGAAAAAATCACTCGCCGGGAATAGATTTGGGTCGAATGAGGAGGTCATCGTCGCCACGGAGGCCTATTTTGCTTCCCTCGAGAAAATGTATTTTTTGGACGAGTTAAAAAAGTTAGAGCATCGCTGGGCCAAGTGTATCGAGCTTAAAGGAGATTATGTGGAAAAATAAATTGCCACCTTTCCAAAATTTTCGTTTTCCTTTTGTAGGCTAAATACTTGTTGAATGACCCTCGTACTTCCTTTTAATTTTGTAGAATTTTCTTCTATCACAGTTGTAATCTCCTTGAAGGTTTATTAAATACTTAAATAAAAACAACTAATTCTTTGTATTTAAATGTAGAAATAAATTTCTTTGAAATAAATTGCAGTTTAAATGATCTAATCTCTTTGTTTTGCTTTATAATGCGAAGCCAAATGATCAATTTTATTTTTGATGATAATAATATAAGCACGATTATAGGTGAAAATTGTAGCCAATAATTCGAATCCAACCTCGATTGAAATATTGACACGTACAACAAATTCAATTATAATCACCCACGACAATTAGACATTCAAATAAATATTTACTTAATAATAACTAAAAAAAAAACCAAAGCTGTTTTAATTTATTTTGTCATTTTAGAGACGTTGCTGAAATGAATAAAATTTTCCATACTTTTAAAGCTCATCTGCATAAATATTTAATTATTATTATTTATTTTTAATTGTTTTTTTCTTTCATAAAAAGTAGTAATGATATTTATTATTAATTAATGCATATATTTACTATTAAGCCAATAAGTGCAGTAATTTATTAATCGATTAATTAAAAACAAAGCTGTTGTTGAGGCTGATTTTCTGTCGTACATATCAGACTGTTCACGTTGCAATAATTTCCGTAAAAGAATTTATTCAACGCAAAATGTGAAATTCCATAAAACAACTGCAGTTCTAATATTGCATGTGCTGATGATCAATTAAATTAGAATATTTTCAGAATGAATGTTAATTTGTAGTAAATGGTAAAATATCAAAATAAATGCAATGGTTTTTCTTCTCATTTGAACAGAATTTAATTTTATTGTCACAGTATTTTTAGAAAATGTTCACATACCAAAATGCCAATTCCAAAGGGTTGAATAATTTTGATAAAAATACTACAATCTTTTTAGGAAATATTTATAGCAAAAAACTCAACTCTGGACATTAAAAAATATATTAATTTTCTATAAAAAAAAGCCTTTTGTGATTTATAAAAAATTTAATATTTTTTTGGAATAATTTGTTTTTAATTTCCGAGATGGTGTAGATTTAAAAAAAAAATATTTTTATTTTTTGGCAATTACTTAAAAAAATGTTAAATTTTACTATAAATTAATAAAAAAATTCCTACTGATTAATTTTGAAAATTAATTTCACTGATGAATTTTTCGAGAATTTTAAATTTTTAATGAGAATTTCATTTTTTACGATAAAATTTTTCTGTTTTTAAAATTCCCTTTGGCATAGAAGAGAAAATCTAATAATAGATTGGGGAAAACTATGAGCTGCTTTTATATGGCAAAAAAAAACTAAATTAGGAACTCTACTATCACAATCGGACCTTTTCAAGCTAGCGATTGACCAGAAGCGGCCAAAATTGGCCAATAGGAGAGATGTTATTATCCATCAGGACAACGCCAGGCCACACACGCATACAGTGACTCATCAGAAACTCTGCGAGCTTATTTGGGAAGTTTTGATGCATCTCCCTTATAGGCCAGACCTGGCACCAAGTGATTACCAATTTAGTTGGTTTTTTTATTTGTTAAAAGATCTTCCATGGAATAGTTAGTCCCGTTAAGCGTGGATCGGATTGAATTGCTTCAGATGACGTAAGGTTCACTTAAAAAAATGACGTAAGGTTGCTGACCTAATTTTTATTCATAAAATATTGATTGTTGGCCTCTGACTTACGAGGTCTGTTCAAAAAGTATCGCGGATTTTGAATTTCCGCGGGTTACGTATATTCGATTTTTGTGGCGTTATGTTGGTACTCATGTCTTTCACTTATGCCAACAAGATCGGCCATTTTTAATGTTCAGTTAATTTTTGACAGCTGCTTTGCTTGCACATGTTTTGGATCGTCTTTGATTTTTGCCTCAATTTCGACCAAAAACAGCATCGCATTAACATTGCTAAGGAGCTGTTGGATACTGTCCGCGACGATCCAAATATGCTCCAAAGGGTCATAACTGGTGACGAATCATGGGTTTATGGTTATGACGTGGAAACCAAACCTCAATCATACAAATGGAAGCTGCCACACGAGCCAAGACCGAAAAAAGGGCGCCAAGTTCGGTCGAATATTAAGGTTTTGCTTACAGTTTTCTCCGATTGCAGGGGCGTGGTGCGTCATGAGTTCTTGCCACAGGGTAGAATGGTGAATAAGGAATAATACCTGCAAGTTATGCGCAAGTTGCGTAAAGCAATCTGCTAGAAACGCCCGAATTTGTGGAAGAACAAAAATTGGCTTTTGCACCATAATAACGCTTCTGCTCACGCATCGTTGATTGTGCACGAATTTTTGGCCAAAAACACACTAATACTGCCGCAGCCACCGTATTCCCCAGATCTGGGATAGCCCCAAGAAAAGACGACCCTCCGCTACGATTGAGGAGATAAAGACGGCATCGAAGGAGGAGCTGAAGAAGATCACAAAAAATGATTTATTGAAGTGCTTCGAGGATTGGAACAAACGTTGGCACAAGTGTATAATAATCTGGTGGGGATTACTTTGAAGGGGACAAAATAGATATTCATAAATAAATAAATAATTTTTGAAAACAAAAAACACAAAATTCGTGATACTTTTTGAACAGACCTCGTATATATAAACTTTGATATAGGCATGTTGGCCATAATCTGAGACGCTTTTACCTATGCTTGACATGTTAAGGTCTCTTTATATAATTATGGTCTTCATCAGCCATTGAACCGAATGTGTTTGTCTGTTAATAATTGCAAGGAATTCAACCTCAATTTAACAAAGGACTCTTTGAAAAAGCGATTGTTATCAGTGCTTTGTTAGGGTTTTTTTTTGTTGGACGCTGAGCTTTTGTTACTGTTTGTAAGCAGTTTACTTTTTTCTTATTTGAGCTAAATTTTTTCGATTGGTGAACTGGTTATGGAAGATGTGTGCTTCGAGTTGAAACTTAAAGTCAATTAAAATGAAAATAAAAAACTTACGTTCTCCTCTCTTTCCTTAAGAATCTCTGAGTTGGAAAGAAAACCTCCCTGCCACATCCGTATTAGAAATTGTTGTTAGAAGCAAGGTAAAGGGTGTCTACGAGACTAAGTAGATGCAGAAAGGCAAGCACCAACCCATTCAAATAGAAGTTCACCCTTCGTTGGCGACCTGTTGGCAGTTAGGATGGCAATTGAGACTGAAATCAATATCTCCAAACATCGTAGAATAGCGATTTTTAGCAACAGTCTCGCAGTTTTGAATGCAACTAGTGGCTCATCAGTTAATCCGGTTCTCAGCTGTACTCGGATTGATTACTGAAAAACCAAAATGTTGTACTATATTGGGTTCCTGATCATGCTGACGGGGAAGTCTCTCCATCGTCCTATTCCCATTTAAATTCCGAACTGTCTCCATCTACTAAAGCTAAGACTAGAAAATTCGAGAAATGGTCGAATTTAAAAAAAAATCCGTAGTTTTTCGGCTTTACGGTGTAATAATTTGAAGGTAATCATTGAGCAAAAGCCGACAAAATTGGCTAACAGAAGAGTTGTTGTGTTCCATCAAGACAACGCCAGGCCACACACGTCTATAGTGACTCGCCAGAAAGTTCAGGAACTTGGTTGGGAAGTTTTGATGCATCCACTTTATAGTCCGGACCTGGCACCAAGGGATTTCCATCTTTTTTAGTGATAAGATATTGTCATTAAAAGAAGATTGTGAAAATTACTTAGTCGAGTTTTTCGCCAATAGGGACCAAGGCTTCTATGAGAGAGGCATTATGAAAATACCTTTAAAATGGCAACAAATTATTAAACAAAACGGTGCATTTTGACCCAAATGGGTCAATCCGAACCATGTTAAATAAAGAATTGATATATAAAAATTATGGATTTCTTTTTCCCAAACCAAATATTGCTCGCTATTTTAAAGAATTTTTTCTTTTAGAATTTAAAAAAAAAATTTTTGTAATTACTTAAAAAAAATTTGAATTGTTCAGTTTTATCATAAATTAAATAAAAATCCTACTGATTTAAAAACAAATTAATTTCATTGTTAAGAAATTATATTTTTTTTCATTTAAAGCAGTCTAATGAGAATTTTAATTTTTACTCTAAAATTTTGCTATTTTTAATATCCTCGTTGGTTATACAAAAAAAGTTTTATATTTTTACAATTTTTTTTAAATTATTTCAACTAAATAATTTTCTCTGCAAAGAAAATATTTTTTTTTAAAAAAATTCTTAATAAAATTGCAAAAATTAATAGAATTTCATTAAAATATAAATTAACAGAATTCAAATGATTTGTGAGAGGGCCTCGAACGAAATACGAATTTTTTATTACAAACTAAATATTTTCAAAGTATATATTGTACCTGAGATCCTCCCAGGCGTACTAAGGGAGGGGAGTTATTAAAGCGTGATAAGTAAAATTGTGTTTTTTTTTATAGAAATTTGGGGCAATGATTGGTGGTGAATCCACGTGTTTGACTTACGAAATCTTCCAACGAGTCTTTGGGGAGCATTCCTTAGTAAAGGCACAAGTTTTTCGGTGGTATTAGGATTTTTTAAGGGGGCCCAGAACTAGTGGTAAACGAAACTTGCTCAGGAAGGCCTTTAACTTTGAAAACTGACGAAAATGTGCAACGAGGGACATTTTCGGCTCTCTCGAGATCGAATCGTCCAAAATAACCTGTTATTAGGTTTTTTTTATTAAGAAGTCCTTGAAATATTCAAGAAAGCATCCTCTGCCAGGTGGCTATCTTTATAAACGAATTTTTGTCGGCAAAAGGCCATTTTCCCACCAAATCCTTAGCCTCCCTATTACCCTGATCGGAGCCTGTGTGACTTTTTTTATTCTCCAAGATCAAAAATCACTTAGAAAGACGTCTTCTTGGTACTTTCGATTACAGCCAAAGGAGTGCAATCTAGCAGCTGGAAGTAATTTAAGTTGAAATCGTTCAGTAGTACTTGGAAGAGGGAACACCTCCGCCGGTGTATAGCTGCCCAAGACAACTTATTTGAAGTGGGTGGTATTGATTTATAAAAATAAAATAAAATTTTTGGTAAATTTCTTTCCATGTCTTGGTCAACAACCACTCCACAATTATGATAAAGTAAATTGTTCTGCTTAATCGAAAATTGCTTTTTAAATAGGACTCATTCCATTGTGGAGCTCCTAGACCCAAAAATTCCTAATCGAAGTCTTCATTTTCATTTTCTTGATTTTTTATGCTTCATAAAATTTACCCATTTAAAATTGCGCTCTCTCCAACTGATGTTCCGCCAGTTGCTTTCAACGCTAACACACACGAGGCATGAAGTCGCCAAATCGACTTCTGGTCGTTGTGCTTTAAACTGACCCCTGACACATGTCTTAAGCACCTTATACAAACAAACAATTTAAAAATAAAATAAAATAATCGGTCTTATTAGTTTTCTGTATTCAACTTTTTAAGGTTTACCTCGTAGACTAAAACATTTTTTACCTCAATTTTTTAACATTTACTCTTACATTTTATTGTATTTTTTTATTTTTAATAAGATAACTGAATTCTTTTTCCCAAATTATAAAATTAATTTTGTTTATTCAGAAGTTCTTAATTTTAAAACTTTTTTTTATTTTTAAGGGGATATTTTTATTGATCTTACTCTTGATGGAGTGGTAATTGTTCAGGTCTGAATATTTGGGAATCTTTAATTTGTTACAAACAAAATTTCGATTAACTTTTTTTTTTAAATTTAAGTGGATTTTTTTTTAAATAAAAATTTTAATTTTTAGCAAAAATAATTTCAATTGAGAAAAAATTCGTTCTTACTCGTATTTTGAAACTTTGGTAATAGTTTTGGGAGTTTTTTTATTCACGTTTCTAGATTGGATCATTGATTTATCATATTGCCATCGTAAACTGTCAAAGTAGCTTATTTCTAATAAACAGTTATTTATAAAATTCTTATTTGACATCTTTTTAAGAATGGAAAATGATAAAAATAATATCGTTTTAATCATATCAGCTATACCTCTTACATTTATCATTGACTCATCATATTACCTTCTTAAAAAGTAAAAGTGGCTTACCATATATAATAAATCAATATGTTATTTTATACTCATAATGACATACAAAAACTAAACTAGACGAAGTATTGAGATGTATTTTTTATATCTCTTATTTTTATAGAGGTTTGATTTGCATGTTCATGTAAAGGAAATTAATTAACTAATTCGGGGGGAATAATTTAAAATTGTATGCGCCATCGTTAAAATATGCGAATGTTTATTTCAATTCAGAAAAAAAATTTGTTATTACTAGTATTTTGAAACTTTGGTAATAGTTTCGGGAATTTTTTTATTCCTGTTTCTAGATTGTATCATTGACTTTTCATATTGCCATCGTAAAATGTCAAATTAGCTTTTTTTATAAATTGATATTTTATGCTCATAATCACATACAAAAACTAAACTAGACGAAGTATTGAGATGTATTTTTTTTATATATCTTATTTTTATAAAGCTTTAAATATCCAAATTTGAGTGACAGTTTTGCAACTGTTTAGCTTCCTTAAGATACCATTTAACTCTGTTTTTTTTACCATAAAAATTAGCAATTTTTGAATAGTATTTTACCAGATATTTCAATTAATTCCTTTTCCATAATTCATTTTAAAGCAATTATTTTAAATTAATGAAAACCATTAAAACTTATTATAAATTATCAGTCACAATTTAAATTTGCATTAAAAACGGTTATATTTAAAAAAAATTCAATTTAAATAAAAAAACTTTTCTGAATTGGAAAAAAACGCTTTTTTTTAAAATAAAATGAAATTTTTTAAAATAAATTTAAAAAATTTCATCAAAGATGTATCTTAATTTTGAAATTTTTCATATAATCGCAAAATTGTATTTTTCTTTACGTTTTTTTAATTTTTTATTTCAAATAAAAAAATAGATGCATCTGAAATAACAACAGTACCATCAAAATTCCATACAGTAAATTTAGAAATGCATATACTCGTATTATGGAGAAATTTTGTAAAAAAAAAATGTTAAGCTTTATTTATTATGATATGATATATATTAATTTTAACGTTGCACAACGAGTGC
The DNA here is from genome assembly GCA_958298945.1 of Atherix ibis. Lineage (NCBI taxonomy): Eukaryota > Metazoa > Arthropoda > Insecta > Diptera > Athericidae > Atherix > Atherix ibis. The sequence continues at coordinate 46,952,972 of OY282605.1, read as the reverse complement.
TCTCCGAAAGATTTTCCTGCTTTCTTGGTTCGATAATTTTAGAGTAAATAAACTTTCTCTTAACAACTATTATTTGATGTGGTAAAGAAAATTAAAATACTCGTAAAAATAATAAATGGTCTTGTATCATTTTTAAAAAAGAAATTTCAACTGTGTTTAAAACGGATTACCATTTTTTTAAAAATATTATTTACTTGTATTATCTAACATATTCGCAATACGCTAATTTAATAAGTAAAAACTTTATACTATAAGCATTTTAAAATTTTGTTCAAACAGAAAGTATATATATAAAAATATATAAAAAAAAAGTCTTTGAAAAAATTCTACTACTTAATATATGCCATCAGTTTGGTCACACCTTGGTTCATAAAATTCAAATTACACTAATACACGCTATCCAATTTGTAGGAAGGTATGAACATTTTGGTTTTTGTTTTTTTTTGCGAAGCCTATAAACTTTTTATTAAATGTAAAAGTTCTGAAATTGCGTGAAATTAAGTCTTTCGTCTTTTAGGTATTTTTTTCTCGATATTTTCATTTATAAGTTTCGGTAAATAATTGAGGTCAACTGACTTGGCTTAAATTCTTCGTTTTTGGATTATATTTTTTCTTACACTTCAATATTATTGATTATTCAGTTTTACTAATTAACACCAATTTACCTTTTTTAATGGTTAAGTATTTATTTTTTTCTTACAAATAATTTGTCAAGTTCTATTGTATTTTCACAAAACAATTTACCACATTTTTAATCGCATTTTTTTGGTTGTCATACCAATTTTGTTATCAGATACTAAATAAATTATTACAAAAATATATTGCCTTCCAAGGATATAAAATCAAATCATATCTTCTTAAAAGAAAACTTATGTAGAAATTTCCATGATTTCGTTAATGAATAAATTCAATAAATTTTTTAAACAAAATTTTCCAAAAAAAAACCCTCAAAAAACCAACTAAAAGCTAAAAATGACTTCAGAAAAAAAAACAGACCCATTTTAGGCTTACGGAATATAAAATTCAAAATGCTTGAACCTTTTTTTTCGTTTTGGGATTGCTTTTAATTTTGTGAAATTTTTATTTATAAATAATAGTTTTCTATAAAATTCTTAGTTTTTTTATAATATTAAAGTGGAAACTTTCTTAAAAATTTATAGAATTTTTAAAAACCATTTCGGCTAAGCAACAATAAAAATAAAAAGTGACATTTAATGACATCGGAACGTACACATATTCGTCAGTGACACTGAATTCGAATTCAGTCTGAGGTAATGATATAGTCGGGGTGAGATGGTGTTTAATTGTCGCCAAAATAGCCTCAGTTGTTGTAGCTCTTAACATGAGTGGAAAAAACTTCCAAAAACCAAAAAAAAAAATGTAATTGGATTATTGATAATTGAAATATTTAATTTTAAAAAGTTTTTTTTTTTATGACTAATATAGTTTAAATTATAGAATGACTTGAGATAAGTTTGGCATTTTTTTCTTCTTCTAAGGAAATGGAATATTTTTCAAATTAATTGTAATCATCAATAAGATTTGAATATGGCGCTAATAAAGAGTCTTTCAAGGGCAGTATGATAAGTCAGTGATAAATGAAACAGAGAATTAATTTATTTCTTTATGTTTGGAAATATAAAAAGGTACAAAGTGCCAAATTTGTATAAAACTGTGAATAGGGAAGCAATTCATAACATAATTCCACTAATTTTGCAGGTGAATGTGCAGGTCCATTGTCATGATAAAACACAACTTTTTTCTTTGACAAATGCGGTTGTTTTATCTTTATTTCATTATTTAACTGGTCTAATAATTCTACATAATACTGTTCTGTTGTTATTTTTCGTAATTTCAAAATAATCGGTGAAAATTATAGCCATAACTTTTCCTGTAGATGAAAATATTTTTCCCTTCTTTGGTTTCAGATAATGTTTTTTTCTCAAAAGATAGTGTTTTATTAACACGCGAAATTCACTTTTTTCCATATTAATAAAAAAAAGCACAAACCTTGTCTCCTTTCAATGGCTATCAAAACTAGATTAATGAATAGATATTTATAAAATTCATATTTGGCATCTTTTTAATAATGTAAAATGCTAAAAAGAATATCTTTTTAATCATATCAGCTATGTATATCTCTTGCATTTATCATTAACTTATCATATGACCTTCTTAAAAAGTTTTTGTATGTCATAATGACATACAAAAACTAAACTAGACGAAGTATTGAGATGTATTTTTTATATCTCTTATTTTTATAAAGCTTTGATTTGCATGTTCGTGTAAAGGAAATTAATTAACTAATTCGGGGGGAATAATTTAAAAATTTATGCGCCATCGTTAATATATGCGAACGTTAATTTCAATTAAGAAAAAATTTGTTCTTACTCGAATTTTGAAACTTTACTAATAGTTTTGGCCATTTTTTTTATTCATGATTCTAGATTGGGTTTTTGTTAATCATTTTCATATTTTAAGGGGAGACACTCCAACGAACATTTTAATTTTTATTTAAAAAAAAAGAAATATTAAATTAAAAAAATATGCTGTTCTTAAAATAGATTGCCAAATATCATAGAAGAAGTAAAAATGTCCAGAGAGTTTTCTCTAAAAGTGATTTTTAATAAAAATTACGAAAATTTCTTTGTTTCTATCCAAATTTGAGTGACTTTTGTAACTGTTTAATTTTTTTTTTTTTAAATAAAAATTGTAACTTTTATCAAAAATATTTTTTTAGTTTATTTCAATTGCGAAAAAATTTGTTCTTACTAGTATTTTGAAACTTTGGTAATAGTTTTGGGAATTTTTTTATTCCTGTTTCTAGATTGGATCATTGATTTATCATATTGCCATCGTAAACTGTCAAAGTAGCTTATTTCTAATAAACAGATATTTATAAAAATTCATATTTTATAAATATCTGTTTATTAGAAATAAGCTACTTTGACAGTTTGCAGCTATACCTCTTACATTTATCATTGATTTATCATAATACCTTCTTAAAAAGTTAAACTGGCTTATATCATAAATTGATATTTTATGCTAAACTAGATGACGAATCGAGGTGTAATTTTTATATCTCTTAATTTTTATAAAGTTTTATTTGCATGTTCGTGTATAGGTAATTAATTAACTAATTTGCGAATAATTTAAAATTTATTAGCGCCATCATTAAACATATGCGAACGTAATAAATTTTAATGGGATCTATAAATTTATAATTTTACTTAATAAATGGTTTAATTTAATACAAAAAATAACCGACTTAGTTAAAATATTGGTTGAAAAATTATTCAGTTAATTCGATTTTGATTTTTTTACGAAGAATACTTAAAAATTAAAAATATAATAATTTGAATTTAATATGATTGTTTGTATGTAAATTTGAAAATAAGTGACACTATTTAATAGGAATAATATATTTTTTATAAATTTTTGACAATAAAATCCTTCGGAAAAATTAAAATATATAAAATTTTTAAATATTTTAATTTTTCCGAAGGATTTTATTTAAATCAAAAAAAGAAGAACCAGAATAAAAAAATCAATACGAATAAATGATGACGTCCATGAAATAGAGTGAAAGAGAAGACAACCTTAACCTACAATGTGACGAGCGGATTGAGTCATTGCTTTCGAATAATTGCTCGGTGCTGATTGCATTTTATAAAAAAATTATTTACTCACATCGATTTTGATTGTGGTGATTACTCAAAAAAAAAGAGAGAGGAGAAACGAAAGATAAAGAAAGTAAATGAATTGGTATAAAGAAAGACAAAGCAAAATGTATCACCATTAATTGATTAAGTGCGTGTAAGACACTTTAAATGTCATTGACACTCTCTAGCAGTACTGTGCTCTCCATTATCGAAACATTTTATTAGAATTTAAATAATTTACCCTCTCTCTTAACGAATAGAGCAAAAAAAAAGCAAACGTCAACAACAACTGATTGTGTCTTATCAAAGCTAATTTCAAATAGAACGGGAATATTGACATTTAGTGGCATGCTATTTTTAGAAGAATAAAATCTATTTTCTTACGGTTTCAACGAATTTTCCTATTCAATTATTTAAAAATGAATAAAAAATTGCTATTTTGAACTGATTTTAAATGGCCGTTCATTCGAGCCAAATTAGTGATCAAATGTGCAATTGGTTCGTACATGCATAAATGGGCATGTATTGAATATTTGTATTCAGGTACGTATACTAATTAATCGGTCAAACAAAAAAAAGACAAGAAACAGTAAACTTAAGGTGCATATATGGGTGTGTGTGAACATACTTATCTGTTGTGTAATAAAAAAAAACAATCACATCAGATTTGCTAACTAATTTAAGTGGATTTGTTGAAATAATTAGTTCATAAAAAATTATTCAATAATAAAATTTGGATACAAATATCTATACCCATACATACACGTATGTACATATTATAAATATTGTCTTATTTATGAACACTGCCAATATGTGCATATGTGTTAGGTAGGTAGGTGTCCTTGAAAATGATTTTTTTTTCATATCTATTGGCTCGTTAATGGGTAAAAAAGTATAATAAAATTTATTTATTACAGAAATAAAATTTATTTTAAAATAATATAAAAAAAGACCAAAAAATTTTTTTTTGCTTAGTTTTAAATTTTATGAAGGTTGTTTTTTTTAAAAAAAAATTTTAATGGTGTTTTTTAAATAAAAAAAAATAAAAAAAACAAATTTAATTTTTTTGATTTCTTAGAAATAATTTCAAAATATCATTCGTGAATTGGTTTTTTTTTCGTTTTAATTCGAACTATTTTTAATTTTGTATTTGTCTGTAGTGTCACTGAACGAATATTTGCTAGAGGCCATTTTGTAGCGCCACTATCATAAGGCCATCGGGGTTGGCGACCTCATGATTCGTCTAGGTTTGAGAGGATATTTATTTTCTCTGAATATTAGAATGGAACAATAATAGATTGTTAAATTCTATGAAATACTAGTTATTTCATTTAATAAGTGATCAAATTTTATGATAAGCACTAAACGTCAGAAAGCCCTTCCCTCTAATTTAATAACCAGCTTATGACGCAGATTTCTCACAATACCAATAGCCCGCCGCGACTTAACGTTACTGTTGTTTAACGGCTACGAAATATCAAACTACAATCAATACCAGCAGTGCTGTTGGGTTTATCGAATCCGCAGATCTGAGCAGGTTTAACGGTGCCTGGAATTTACAAGGTTTAGCGAACCCGCAGATCTGATTAGGCCTAGCTGTGCCTGGAATTTACAAGGTTTAGTGAACCCTCATATCTGAAGAGGCTTAGCGGTGCCTGGAATTTACAAGGTTTCGTACTATAGCACTAAGAGTGGGAATACACACCGAAGTACTCTTGAAAAAAACCAGTGATTGCACGGGGTTCGAGTGCCCCACTGTGGTTGGTCACACCGTACTCGACCAAAGTGAGGTGTCTTTGGCAGAAGCGTGGTGGCTGTGGTTGATAACCAAAGAGCAGTAATTATCCAGGACACTATCACTGCATATGATAGAAAGGATTTTGACAGGACGTGCCACCAATAGTAAGAGTAACTAGCTTGTAATTGATTACTGACTGTTAGCACACAGCTTACTGGTGACGGATGTAATTGATTAAGTTTAGGAGATTAGATGGAAGCGCAAAAGATGGGTCCTAAAGAGGGATATTAAAGAAGAGTTCAATGGCTTCTCTTCAAAAGAAGAATATGCTAGAGTTCATTGGCTTCAACGAGGGAATAGACTTAATGGCTTAATGTTTGGAACAAGCAGGTTCATTTTTGATTTTTGTAAAAAAAAGGAAATGTTAGAAAAAGGCAGCTTACGATATAAATAGAAATACTTAGAGGTCAACGTGTTAAAAAATTGTTATGGTAAAATTGAGTGGAAGTAACTTATAAACTTAAAACTAACCAGAGGGATGTTCTCAATATTAATCTGAGGGATCTCAAGGCTGGGTTGGATTTTATGAAGCTGGGTGAGAAGATGAAGGTGCAACCGTTTGGATTTTGTTGGCTGAATAGACGAAATCCTAAACTAGGAGAACTGATCACAGGTGGTTTTTGGTATTATAAAGGGTTTTCCAATAAGAGTGACATGACTTCTCAGTGACGTTTCGGCCATTTGTAATATGCCATGATCTTTCAATTTTTATTCATTGTATTCAATAATGTTTACAATTTCATCATGGAGATATATACGCAAGAACAACGTTTACAAGTTATTCAATTTTATTATCAAAATAATCGTTCTCCAATTGCAACTTTTCGTGCGCTTTTGCCATTTTATGGTCGTAATAATCGTCCAACTGTTCCCGCTATTCGTCGAATTGTTAAAAATTTCGAGCGTACATTTTTTTTACATAATGTTCAAGTGCCAATAAGACAAAGAACCGCTCGAAGTAATGAAAATATTGCTGCCGTTCAGGCAAGTGTTGCTGAAGACCGCAATTTGTCGATTCCAAGACGTTCTTAAGAATTGGGACTGTCTCAAACCACAACCTGGCGGATTTTGAGAAAGGATTTGGGCTTGCATCCGTATAAAATTGTTATCACTCAAGAACTGAAGCCATTGGACCACCGTAAACGTCGTGAATTTGCTGATTTTGTCTTGGAACAACTTAAAAACGATGAGGCTTTTTTTTTGAGAAAATCATCATCTTCTCTGATGAGGCTCACTTTCATCTGAGTGGTGGGGTAAATAAACAAAACTGTCGATTTTGGTGCGAAGAAAATCCACTAATTATTCATGAACACCCATTACATTAACCTAAATTGGCAGTTTGGTGTGGTTTTTGGTCTGGTGGAATCTTCGGTCAGTACTTCTTTCGAAATGAAGCTGGTAACACCGTTACTTGTCCATGGAGAGCGGTATAGATCGATGATAACCAACTTTTTATGGCCGAAATAGGAAGAAGTTGATCTTGACAACATCTGGTTCCAACAAGACGGGGCTACGTGCCACACAGCACGTGCAACAACCGAATTATTGCGAGAAAAGTTTGGAGATTCGATTAATTCAAGAAATTGTGACATTGAATGGCCTCCAAGAAGTTGTGCTTTAACACCATTAGACTATTTCTTGTGGGGTTATTTGAAGTCATTGGTCTTTAACAATAAACCAGACTCTCTTCAAGCTTTAGAAGTCAATATTGAACGTGTTATTCATGACATACGGCTTGATTTAGTGGAAAAAGTGCTTTATCTAACGATAGGTATGCCACGTTTAATAACAGTATAACATTATTGTTTGACAAGCAACTATGAATACTTCAAAGAGCAGTTCTAGGAAGAGTTTCTATAGTTACAATGTTTGTTTTCCTGAACTTGTTAAATGACACTCATTATTACGGTTTTCAGTCCGCATGTTGAAAATATACGAATAAGAAGGGTGCGAATTCCTTTTCACCTTAACGATTATTAGGAAAATAGATTACGAGTTCTTTTTTTTGAGCAAAGAGGTAATTATAAATTAGTTATGACACAGAATTTATATATGTATGGAAATAAAAAGAGATAAATTATTACCAGTTTCAATAAAAATAGACTCTACTGGAGTAGTCCAATATGACTGTAACTGGCTAGTCCAATAGTGTGGTTAATCGTCGCCATAGCATTCGCAATAAATTGAGTGGGCAAAAATGCAGACTCATTTTGAGGATAGTTATAAATAGAGAGGTCTAAATTTTCCAGGGCCCTGGCGCCATTTTGAATTAGGGTTATAAGAATTAGACCACCATTTTATCAATTTAAAGAAAGAAAAACGACTGAATAAGAAAATAATTAAAAAGACGTTTTCGCACATAACGAAATGTGCGAAAAAGACAACTAAAGTTACTTCAAAAGGATCAAGTCCTGTCAGAAGTCTAGAGGATGAAGTCCTGCAAAAAGTCTCGTGGATCAAGTCCTGCAAGAAACCCTTTATATTTAATTTGATGTTAAAATTCTTATTTTTTTTAAGAGAATTTCTAACTAAACAAAAAAAGCATAGGAGAACATTTTTATACAATTTTTAATAGCGAACCGTTTAATAGAGAAGTCTTAATTTTTTAAGAATTATGATGAATGATGCCATTTTGTCAATTTTATAAAGAAAAAATATAAAACAGAAAAATTTTTAAAATCAGGTAGTAAAAATTTCCGGAACTTCTTGTCTTCTATTTCCTAAAGGTCATTATTAGAGTGTGTGTTTTTTATTTATTCAGGCTACCCTGTCATTGTCATACTGCCTTGGCACCTAAGATTTTACATTCTAGTAGAAATATTACTGAAAATTACCATAAAACAAGGATTTGAATACGATACTATGACTAAATTAATTATTTCACACAACGTCAATAAATCGGTATTACAGTTAACGAGTACGAGTAAATTTGTTATTTTACGTAAAAACAATTAAATTTATTGATAAAAGCCGGCAATTCGAAATTATCTAAAGTAGATAAATAAATAAAAACAATTTTTTCAATTGTAATTAAGAAAAAATCATTTACACAAGGCGAAAATTAAAATTTTTGCCAAAAATTCAGTCTTCCCCTCGACAACTGTAATACCAATTCAGTAAAAATTTCCGGAACTTCTTGTCTTCTATTTCCTAAAGGTCATTATTAGAGTGTGTGTTTTTTATTTATTCAGGCTACCCTGTCATTGTCATACTGCCTTGGCACCTAAGATTTTACATTCTAGTAGAAATATTACTGAAAATTACCATAAAACAAGGATTTGAATACGATACTATGACTAAATTAATTATTTCACACAACGTCAATAAATCGGTATTACAGTTAACGAGTACGAGTAAATTTGTTATTTTACGTAAAAACAATTAAATTTATTGATAAAAGCCGGCAATTCGAAATTATCTAAAGTAGATAAATAAATAAAAACAATTTTTTCAATTGTAATTAAGAAAAAATCATTTACACAAGGCGAAAATTAAAATTTTTGCCAAAAATTCAGTCTTCCCCTCGACAACTGTAATACCAATTCAAAAGTCATTCAAAATTTGCGTATTATACGATTTCTCATATTCGTAATAAGCTTTTGTCGGCTGGCCTTACTTTAAAATCACTCGAAATTAGATTATTTTACCAAGGAAAAAAAAATTTCTTCAGATATAAATCTTTTTTTTAAGATTAAATTAAAACAATTTTTTTATTATTATTTTTTTAATTTTGTGAAATAAAAATAAAATTTAAAAAAAAATCTAACCGAGCTTTTGAGATTAACTGGTATAAATAATACAATTTTATACGAATAAGAAACCCAATAATTTCTGCTTTATTTATTTTCAAAATTTGTTTGTACGAATATTTTTCAACATGTTTATTCGTTACATTAAAAAGTCGATTTCTCTTAATATTATTTTGAAAATTCACAAATATTTATTAATATGAGTAAATCTGATGTTGTTGTATTAAATACAAATATTCGTGCTAATCTCAGTAACGGTTGATTTTGACATTTGCAATATTAATCACAATGGCGGATTTGAATTGGTTTTTATTGAAATCAATGCCAAATGACAATTGTACGAATACATTTGAGAATGATTAATATTTGTTTTGACTATACAATAAATTCCAATGAAATCATCAATACCTGTTATATTATTGAATATTGATGAGATTTTCAATATTTTTTGGAGATTGTTCGTAATTTGTGATTGTTCGTTTGTTTGTTTTGTTTATTTATTCATGCACGTGAGATGATCTCTTGTGGGACGATCATTTGACAATTCTATTCAAATTGTCCGCCTTTGCGTGACGTTCCTAATTTGTTTGAATAGTTGTTCGCCATTTTTGTCGAAGTGTTTTAATACAATATTTATTGATTATTATAATATATTCAAAATATTTATAGAATACTCTAAAGATTCTAAATTATCTTGTAGCTTTTTCTTATTGAATAAGATTATCTTAAAATATGAGAGGATAAATGGAAATAATTTTGAATATTTCACAATAGAGTGTTACAATACACACGAATAAGAAATGTTTTTTTGGCTGCTCGCAAAATTGACACAAAGATCGGATCTTTATTGGAAATAATATTGTATTTATTTTGATAGATTTAGAAAAATTTAAAAAATTTAAAATAATAATAAGGTTTACATAATTTTTAAAAATAATTTTTTTATAGCAACTAAAAATGAGCTCATACTAAATATCATTTAAATGATTTTTCGTTTTATGAAGGTGCATAAACGTATATTTATTTTTATTTTTTAATTATTAATTTGAATTGTTACGCAATTATTTAATTTTTGTTCAATATAAATATTCTTGTGTTATTTTTAAACTATTAAAGAATTGACCATAGAAAGGATTATCCATTTCGTGGTAGAGCTCTGGCATTTGACAGCTGTCAAACATATGCCATTTTGGATGACAATTTTATTTACTTGAGATTTGTAATTTTACATTATGGAATATATTATCTAAAAACTTTCGTACAAATTTGGTAATTCTGCCGTACTCACAAATTTCGCGCAAACTTTCCTTAAGCGATGAGGCGCATTTTTCGCTTTATGAATGTTTCAAATTTGTAACTATTAATGCAAATATTAGAGTTTATCAGGTAAAAATGAAATGCCTTTGCAGTGGTTATCATAATATCGCAATTTTGGGACGCATAAGCCAAATTGTCATATATGAGGTTCTGAAAACTCACCAAAAGCCATTGTATCCACGGAAAGTGGCTGTCTTTATGTTATTGGTCCATCTTTCTTTGAAAAAGAAACGAAATGCCTTTTTCTGTGTGGCTCCGAAAATGCACAAGCGACTGTGTAGAAGCCATTGTATCTGCGATACTTTACCGTCAGTTAAGAGGTCTGTTCAAAAAGTATCGCGAGTTTTGAATTTCCGCGGGTTACGTATATTCGATTTTTGATTTTTTTTGTGGCGTTATGTTGGTACTCATGTCTCTCACTTATGCCGACAAGTTCGGCTATTTTGAATGTTCAGTTAATTTTTGACATCTGCTTTGCTTGCACGTGTTTTGACTCCTCTTCGATTTTTGCCCATTTTCGACCAAAAACAGCATCGCATTAACATTGCTAAGGATGTTTTTTTGGACAGCATCGCATTAACATTGCTAAGGATGTTTTTTTTTTTGAGAAATTTGGACTCTGTCTGCGACAACCCAAATTTGCTCCAGAGGGTCATAACTGGTGATGAATCATGGGTTTATGGTTATGACGTAGAAACCAAAGCTCAATCATCCAAAAATTGACCTTTGCACCATGATAACGTCCCTGCCTCACGCATCGTTTCTTGTGCGCGAATTTTTGGCCAAAAACAACACACTAATAATGCCGCAGCCACCGTATTCCCCAGATCTGGCCTCCTGTAACTTTTTCTTGTTCCCGAAACAGATTCTTTGATCCATTTTTTGCAATGGTCAAAAATCGAAGACGAGCCAAAACACGTGCAAGCAAAGCAGCTGTCAAAAATTAACTGAATATTCAAAATGGCCAAACTTGTCGGCATAAGTGAGAGACATGAGTACCAACATAATCCGCGGAAATTCAAAATTCGCGATACTTTTTGAACAGACCTCGTTTAAGAGTCCGAATTTTTTCAGTCTGAATTTGAAGATTTTCATCTAGTCTATGTGTGGTTTTAACAAGACGGCGTCTTAAATAACACAACATGACAAATTTAGTTTTGAGTGCGCGATAAGTTATCAGTACGCATAATTTCGAGATTTAACGATTTCAATTGGTCTTCAAGATCGTGTGATTTGACACCGTTGGACCCTTTTTCTATAGGGGCTACGCAAAGTATCAGCTTAACGCATATAATCTTGTAACTTTAGAGTATTTAAAAAACAGCATCCGTCCAAAAAGTTATCGAAAATTAAAAAAAAGGTCTCGTGACGGCCATTTTAATTATGATAAGGTCCAAGCAATAAAATGATCGAAATCTGAATTTAATGTTTTTTAGATTGAATTTTACTTTTAATTTTATACAAAAATTCATATTTATTTCTAGAGAATTTCTTACTTAACAAAAACGGAACTAAACTAGAAGTTTTAAAATACGATCAATTATTTTTGATCATATTTAAATACTTATATTTTTAGCAAACTTTTTAATTTTTTTTATAATAGAAAACAGAACAATACAAAAATTATGTAGAAAAAGTAAAAATTCAGTTAAAATCTTTAAGAAAACTTAATTCCTTTTTCATATTTCCCATATTTTAATTGAACCTCAGAATTATGCATATTTTTTTAAAAATTATTTACAAAAAAAAAATTGAAAATATTCACAAAATCTTTTTAAAAAATTTTAATTCTTCAATAAATAACACAATTTTAGGAGTTTACTTTCTTCGGAACAAGAAAAATATGCTGTAAGTGGAAAAATTTGCTTGAATACATTAAAAAAACTAACCAAAACACATAAAATTCAATTAAGCTTTCTCTGAGTTTTCTTTTTTCTTGGCCTTTTAATTACAAAGCTCAAAGAAACATTTTCAAATTACGATTAAAAATGGAATTTTCGTCTTATTGTAACAGACATTTATTAATTTCCCCTCCCACACTCGCTATTGTTGTTGTTGTTTTTTATTTAAATAAGGTAAAAAAAATTAGAAAATTAGAATCTTTATTCAATTATCTTCTTCTAATTATATTTTGTTTAAGACAAGATATTCCGAAGACATTTTTTCTACAAAAAAAACTTTCCCTTATTTTAGCAACGTTGATAATAGAGCAAATAATTACTTTCTTGATGCGATGATGTGGTGGTGGGTGCAAATTAAAAATGATACCAGAACTTGTGGATGTACTAGACAAAATGAATATTAATTGAGGTTTTAATTTAATGTAGGAATCTTTTAAAATGTTTATTTTAATTTTTTTACAAAAGAAAATATAAGAAGAGAAAGTACCTCGGATAAGTGAGTTTCTTTTATTAATATGAGAAGAGAAAAAATATACAACTTTTTTCTATAAAAGAGAATTTTTATTTAAATCGGGAATTTTTAATGTGATTGTTGTAAGTGTATTATTATAATTTTTTTTCTTAAGTTATTTTATAATAAAGTAATAAGTAATTTTTTTTTTACCTATTTGAAAAATTCAAATTAATAATGCTTTTTACGAAATCATGAGACTGGCATCACTGAGAGCGATGTGGCAACACTGAGGACTTCTTCTTATACTGTACGTCTGCCTGACCCTGTAAAGCGTTTTAAGTAAAATTGTATTTTTGTGGTCCCTTACGAAAAATGGAACAGCGATATTTGGACCAACAATGTGCCATTAAATTTTGTGTCAAGCTTTTAACTTATTACAAAATAAAAAACGAAACTTGATTTTTTCGTAGATATTTTTTATAAATCAAAACCGGGGATTCATTTCGGTTCATGCTCAATGAAGAGCACAAATTTTTCAGTGGCATAAAACATTTTTGAAAAGCTGAAAGGCTATCACTCTGGTTCAGCAAGGCCTTCAACGCCGAAAACTGATGGACAGGGCTCTTAGGTCAACCAAGTTGTTTTTATAAATATGTCCTTGAAAGGCTCAGAAAAAGGGGTTCTTCTATTTAGAGCGATCATTGCAGACACTTGGATGCTTATCGAATAAAGAAAGTAACTGGAGAGAATCGATTACTATGGACCATCAAGAAAATAAAGAAGCCTGTCGCTCTCACCATCGGTGACTGCCGTTTCGATACCTGGGAGTCCAGATAGACTCTAGGTTAAACTTGGCGGAATATCTTCAAATTGCTACTGAAAATGAAAGTCGAATGGTGACTGCCTTAGCAAGGATCATGCCTAACCCACGGAGGGTACAGACAGAGCTGACGCAGGCTGCTACCCACAGTTATCAAGGCTATGATACTTAACGCAGCCCCTATCTGGGCAGAAGCTATGGGGACAGAAACGTACAAGCGTCAGGTGATGGCGATATATCATTGGAACCACTTAGAATCCAGACAGTAATAAATGTGATGGCAGCGACACTGGGATTTATCCATTAAAGAAAGATTAACGTACGAGGTCTGTTCAAAAAGTATCGCGAATTTTGAATTTCCGCGGGTTATTCGATTTTCGTTTTTTTTGTTGGTACTCATGTCTCTCACTTAAGCCGACAAATTCGGTCATTTGAATATTCAGAATGGAGCAAATTTGCGTCGTTGCGGACAGAGTCCAAAAATTCGGCTTTGCTTGCACGTGTTTCGGCTCTTCGATTTTTCCCCATTTTCGACCAAACACAGCATCGCATTAACATTGCTAAGGAGCTGTTGGACTCTGTCCGCGACGACGCAAATTTGCTCCAGAGGGTCATAACTGGTGACGAATCATGGGTGGAAACCAAACGTCAATCATCCCAATGGAAGCTGCCGCACGAGCCAAGAGTGAAAAAAGCGCGCCAAGTTCGGTCGAATGTGATGGTTTTGCTTACAGTTTTCTTCGATCATGAGTTCTTGCCACAGGGTAGAACGGCCAATAAGCAATATTACCTGCAAGTTATGCGCAAGTAGCGCGAAGCAATCCGCCAGAAACGCCCGAATTTGTGGAAGAACAAAAATTAGCTTTCGCACAATGATAACGCCCCTACTCACACATCGTTGCTTGTGCGCGAATTTTTGACCAAAAACAACACACTTATAATGCCGCAGACACCGGCTGTGACTTTTTCTTGTACCTGAAACAGATTCTTTGATCCATTTTTTTGAATGGGCAAAAATTGAAGACGAGCCAAAACACGTGCAAACAAAGCAGCTGTCAAAAACTAACTGAACATTCAAAATGGCCGAACTTGTCGGCATAAGTGAAAGACATGAGTACCAACATCACGCCACAAAAAATCTAATATACGTAACCCGTGGAAATTCAAAATTCGCGATACTTTTTGAACATAATTCGTATTATGTCATTTCTGACAACAGTCACATAGAACGGAAGAGGAGGCCATGGAGAGGTGAACTATTTTATTGCAAAATTTCTGATAGGACATGGGATCTTGAGGGCATATCTTTATCGCTTTCAGTTGGATGTTGATGCGACATGCCCCACTCGAATATGTCTTCTTCCACTGTCCACAATTTACCGCAGAAAGAAAGGAACCAGACAATATTCAGTGAACGACTCTCCCAGAAGGGCGTCATGGCTGAAATGATAGCATGTCAGGTACCTTCGATTATGATAGCTTAAGACGCATTCTGAGTCTTGAGGAAAGAGTGAGAAAACACCAGCCTACTGGATATATAGGATAATAGGCTTGAATCCAGTTTGGTTCCCGTGAAGTAATTCCTGACAACGTTCCCTAGTCTACCTATTCACTTGATCTGAGTTCGTGTGAATTTTTTTTTGTTCCTCAAGATCAAAAACCACTTGAGAGCACCTCATCTCGGTACCGTCGATAACATCGAAAGCAATGTAACTGAGAAGCTGGAGGCTGCTTTCCAGCACTACTACGAAGAGTAGACAAATCGCCTACGCCAATGTAAAGCTACCCAAAGAATTTTATTTTATTTTTAAGACTTATTTTTTTTCAATAATTCAGTAATTTGTAAAATATTTTTTATCAAAAAACTTTTGGCCTGCAGTGAGTCATAAAGTGTTGTGATATTAATAATGTCAAAATTGATGAATCATAAAATATTGTTTGTTCTTTTTTGCAATTTTCCTTTCCAATGGAAAAATTATCAATAAGAATGCACACCTTTTAGTATTGATAATCCTAATCATTAAAAATACATTAAATTTTTTTTCTTCTGTACATTATTAAAATTAGTTATTAAAAAAAAATATTTTCCATACAATAACTAATGTACTTAATTTGGGAACCAGAACTTTTAAATGTGGACTCATAATAAAATTAATTTGAACTCACAAACAGTGTATTTTCTGACTCACAATCATTGAAATTTACTAAATTGTAAAAATAATAATCAAATTCCAATGATAAACTAAATAATTTGTATTCAAAACAGAAGATATTATTTTTATATTAAAAAAAGAAATCTCGTAGATGTTAGCTAAAATTTTTTTTTTAATTTAAGGTTCCTAAGACATATGCCAAGGGGACAATTTATAGCCGCACGACCACGAGACCATTTGGCGACAGTATGTTACGTTTGGGTTAGCATTGCGAGCTTACCTAATGGAAATGGTCGAACGTCACTTTTTTGGATAAGGAATTGCTGGGTCTAGGAACATGGAGCATCTACACATTCCTTGCTCTAATTACCTCATGATGACTTACCAAAATTTTTGTTACGAAAAACTGACTAGAATTTTTACCGTTCTGAGATAGTGTTATTAATCTGAAGATTCTATGTTCCAGCACGAGTAATTGATATACTCAGGATTTTCATGAGACAAGAAGGATTTGTTGTGGAAATTACCGCATTATTTATGCTGATCTAAGCTTTTATATTGCATATTATATTATTTATTTTGGCGAGAGGCACCTTTATGTTAAATCCAGATACTAACATGATGAAGTAACATGCACTGTGTAGGTTGGTAGCTATAGGAGATCCTTGTGGAATACCATTTTTTATCGTGCGTTTTTACGAAAAATGATCGTTTTTTGGGTTACGAAAAGGATCGTACTGGTAGGTACGATCCTATCAGTTAGGTAGGATCGTAAGCGTATCAGTATTGTAGAATCGACTTCCGTGACCTATAGCAATGTTAAGAGTTGACCTTCGTATCAAGAACCTGGTCAAGTCTCAGGGTTAAAATCTTTTTCAGAACCTTGGTAGTGCAAGGTAATAGAAGCAAATTTTACGCCTGCCAGGTGTTTTTCTCTTAAGGGAATTTAATGACGAACTGAACTCGGAAAGAGATACCGGCTCTGGCTGGTTCAAGATAATGCTGGAAGCTGCCGTGATGGACGAAAGATTTTCCACTAAGGATTGTTTCCACGAAGGGTAGGTGAATATTCGATGAAAAAAAGACTAAGGTTTGTGCCAGTTCCTCAATGATGCATGACAAGTTGGTTATAATCTGAAGCTTAGGTTACAAAGTTCATGTAATGCCCGATTTAAAGGAAAAATTTACCATGTAAAAATTTTGCTGGTGCATAGGATTGTACAGGTTTGCCACAAACAAAATTCGCACATTGCACGAGCAGTCTAATTATAGTGTTTTTGCTTGAATAAACATTTTCAAGAATAATTAAACGCGATGAACGAGGTATTTACATGATTTAAAGGGGAAATTCACCCTGTTGTGCTTGTCTGACTGTGTAACCTATGCGTGAGCATAAAAAAATTGTGCTCGTGCATAGGATTGTACAGATTTGGCACGAACAAAATTCGCGCATAGCACAAGCAGGGTAATTTTAATGTTTTTGCTTGAATAAACATTTTCAAGATTAATTAAACGCGATGAACGAGGAATTTACCTGATTTAAAGGAGAAATTCACTCTGTTTTGCTTGTCTGACGGTGTGACCTATGCGTGACCATGTAAAAATTTTGCTCGTGGATAGGATTGTACAGGTTTGCTACAAACAAAATTCGCGCATTGCACGAGCAGGTTAATTTTACTGTTTTTGCTTGAATAAACATTTTCAAGAATAATTAAATGCGATGCACGAGGAATTTACGCGTGCAAACGGTTTATGCATTTTTTTAATGGTGAATTCTCTAGTAAATTTAAATTGATTTTAAATATAATATATAAATATTGAATTAAATCTTATAATAATATTTTATTATAAGATTTAATTCAATATTTATATATTATATTTAAAATCAATTTTAATTTTATTGTTCATTTTTTATTTTCAAATATTATAAATAATTTGATACTTGCAACAACATACATTGATCTGTCAAGTACAACTATGTTACACTAGTTTTTGACACTTTTTCTTTAAAATTTTCATCAGGTAACTTGCATTTTAAATAAATCAAAATAGCTTTAAATTATAAATAATAAATGATAAAGTCATAAATTAAATAAATCATATTAACATATAAGAATAAATACGCATTGATGAATATACTGGCAAATGTCAAAATAAACAACGAGTAACATGTACGATCAATATGTACGAACATGCACAATTAAACCATTCTCCATGATTGCTACGATAAAAAATTGCTTGTCATCGAGAAAAAATCGTTCCATTGCATGATTAGTGTAATATACCGGCGAGTTGTTTGTAGAATTGAACGATTTAGCAGCGAACCATTTGCAGGCGAAAATCGTGCATTGCACGCACGGTGTAATCTAAGCTTTATGCTCGGTCTCAATAGATGGAATAATAAAATTTCTCTGACGACCTAAAATGCGGTTAATAACTCTCCGTGCTTCGTGCGGTGAGATTCTGTAGTTAATTTAGGCAGTAAAATCATTCCAGACTATACGTTAGGCCTGTCTCAACACTCTTTTAACTTTAATTCAATAAGATTAGAATAAAAATGTAAAAAGATTAGTCTTACTAGAAGAAAAAAAGCCAATTTTTTTAATTTAAGAAGATTAAATTACAAAACGGGAATTATTTCTTCAGACTAAATTTATTTCAGGTCGTAATATTGCCATTTCGTATGAATAACATAATGGTTGACGTTTAGATATACCAGTGGGAAATGGAATGGTTCCATGTGTGCTGCTTCTTGATATTGCATCAACAATGATTTTACCACGTTTCCTGCTTTTTAATTTGAAAATGGGAGATTAGGTAGATCATCTCAGTCCTTGGCAAGCGCAGATTTAAATCGAACCCAATCTGCAATTTCTCCTATGAAACGTGAGAATTGGCCTCCACAAACAGGGGCAATTGGTCATTTTTTATGAAATTTTTTATTGTTATTCCTTTTTAAAATTATCGTATACTTTTTTCATGTTTATCTCTATTTTAAGTATAAAATTTATAATACACTTTATATCGGACAAAAAAAACACAACGAAATATGAGCTTTAAAACTTGAAGATGTAAAAAATCGACATGGGATTGGGTAATATGATCTAAACAAATGGCAATCTAGAAATTTTATTTTCTTTTTTCTCAACCAAATCTCTCATTCCAAAACTGAGTTAATTATTCTTGGCTGAAGCTGATTTCAAAGTGTCACTACAGATTCTTAAATGCCCGCAGCTGCGATATTATGCTCCCATCTTACCCATCTTACACAATTTTGCACATTCTCATAGCATATTACGAGTAGTACCCCATCCAGAGGAGATATCTACGCAATATTTACGATTTATATAATTTAAATGTTCCTCCACGTAATCTTGATTTATTGGAGCAGCTGTATTTAAATCGTATCTACTTGACTTACGCATAATAATAAAGCGAATAATTTATTATTATTTTTCGTTTTTCATTACGAATTTTAAAAAAAAAATTATGTGTTGATTAATGTTAACAGGCATTAAGAGTTCAATGAAAAATAGTCATAATTATGGCAAGAAGTTGACTAAGTAAACATTTTCCATATCAATAAGAGCGATAATAAAAATACTAATAAAAACAACAACAACAACAACAAACCCCAGATAGAGGAAGAAGGCAACAAAAAATACTAGCAAAATAATGAGAGAAAAGAATTAAAAACCGACCTACCAGACAGAAAAGTGAACATAAACCACTTAAGATCTTCATGGTATGTGAACATGACCTACATTATTATTTTGGCTCAATTAGTAGTGCTTATAACTGCTGGTGTGTAACATGGCTATAATTTCATTAAGAAAGAGAATTTGATAAATCGAATGACCGAGTAAAGGCCCGAACACAATTCTAACGATAACGAGTAACCATAGCTAAAACCGCTGTCAAAATTTATAAACAATTGCGACGACCGAAGATAACGAGAAATGAATTTTATCGGCGAATTAGA
The DNA here is from genome assembly GCA_958298945.1 of Atherix ibis. Lineage (NCBI taxonomy): Eukaryota > Metazoa > Arthropoda > Insecta > Diptera > Athericidae > Atherix > Atherix ibis. Next base: position 46,933,136 of record OY282605.1, on the reverse strand, counting down.
TCTAGTTCCTAATTTTGTCGTTATCTTGCACATATTTCAGTATTTTGTAATGTAGCAGCTTAAGTTAATCTCAACTTGTTATTTAAATCTTAGATTAAAGAATACCTGGGATAGTCAGATTTTCTTATATGTTGACGCATTTTTTTTGTCTGCATAATTGCAAGAGCGGCGATAAATCGTACTTCTTGCATAGATTTGTGTAGATTTTTTTATGTAGACATGACACCCACTGACATCTAGTTTTCGTAATAGAGATTTATTGAATTGCAAAAGCATAATTTATATTCATTTTAATTCACTTATTGGAAATAAAATTGCAATTTAAACACAACAATAGACAATGTTTATTTTTTGTAAAATCTCCTGATATGAAATGGAATTGTAGGTTTATTATTTATTTCGTAAATATGAAGCGCCTCTTCAATTTTGTAGACTTACGGAGAGTTTTTAAACACGCCATTCTCCATGAAAGTGGTGGTAGCATACCGAAATGCTTGCATATTTTTGTTGCTTTTTAAAGGTCTTATTTTGGCACTTGTCGGAAAGTACAAGTGAAAGTGTAGTTTTTATATTTTTTGAAGTATTTATGAAAAAGTAAGTATTTCAGAAAATGAAGTGTTTTATGAAAGGTTGCTGATAATTCAACGGAATGAGGAAGCCGGGAATTTCCTTTCTTTCGGTAAGTTGACATCTTCATTTTTAATAGAGAAATTAACAAAAATTTAGTTTATAATGTATTTAAAAGGCTTTTAATGATTTATTTTCTTCAAAATGTGGTTAAACAGTGAAAAGTTTGTCATTCAAAAAATGTAAACAAATGTGATGTTGACAGTTCAATGTTTACCACAAAAAAGTATGTGTTGAGGGGAACGCATTTTTCAGTATGTTTTCCATTTCATTGTGTTAAAATAAATAAAGTATATTCGATAGGTTTATTATTTAAAATAAATTTGTTTTTAATTTGTGCTTTCGCTTGCTCTATTAGACCATTTTGCATTTACTAAATAATGTTTTTAATTTTTTTTAGAATATTAGTTTATTGAAGTACATTAAATTTTCCACCTTGTAATTTAATTTTAACGCATTACAAAAACAGCAATATTAAAAAAATCGATTTGTTTACGCATAAATGACATCACATATGACAATGGTTTTAAGCGAACCGCTTCAATCGCATACTGAAAAGTTTAAAATTGGCCCCCAATGATTTACGCCGTTTCTGTTATTTTGCATGTGCTCGCGTTCTCCGAATGTATTGTCAACAAAATTCGACCACAATTTTTGTTTAGAGGCCCATCCAGTTCTTCTATGATCTAAGATTTAAATAATAAATTGATCAGATGACATTTCCTTAATCGATGCAATTCTGTCTGAGCTGTTGACTCGGGCGAGATTCGTAAACGATTTTAGTTATCGTACAATTTGTGTTCGGGGAATACAATTCCGGTGGAAACTGAAAACTGCATGCAGTTGGTGCTATCAAAATTTTTAAAATCTTCACAGTCTTACGGGAAGTAGATCTTGTCTTGTTGTAGTTCAAGTATTGCCATACATTTCAGCGTTTTTTTTTTGACAGTTAAAATTGAAATAAAAAAAGTAAATACATTATTTGTAGTTATACAAGGTCAACCAACCAGATGAAATACCAAGGTCGATTCCGGTTGTACTTTCGGGTCTTGAGCTGACTTAGCCGTGCCTGCGGATTTATAAGATTCCTTACCGTAGCTCAATGAGCGGAGTACAAACCGAAGTACTCTTAAAACAAAAATTGGTACTACGGGAATCGAGGTGCTCCATGGTGTAGTGGCTGTGGTTAATACCCATATAGTGGGTACGGTCTCCGGATCGCTGGTGGGAGATACTGGTAATTATATCGGTCGCTGTCACTGCTTATGACAGTAGAGGTGTCATCCCTATTGTCTTGTAACTCAATCCCTATTGTTGTAGGCGACTCGTGGTTTTATGTTTAATGACAGATAAGTTACGTTAAATAACCTAATACTACTCCTGGTCTAGACCATACTTCCGGTTTTTGCGCCCTTCCTTGATGATGATGATAACAATATAAGAATCTATCAATTTGAAACTTTTTTTTTTAATAGGGTTGAAATTGACTATGTTGACAGTTCTGTCATTCAGATTTTTGACAAGTTCACAATAAAAGGTTTACCATTTGTTATAGTATATTAAATTTTGCTTGAGAACAGTATTAAAATAATTCAAATCTATTACGAAAATGGTTGACCTGTGAAAGGTACATTTCGTAAAATTCACGATATTTTTGGTCAGTCAATAATTTTGTGGATAAATTTTAGTCTACTGGTTTGGTATAAGGCGTTTTCCTTTGGACCAATTTTGCTACTAGTCGTAAGTTCTAGCTGTCATACAATTTACGTTAGGTGGATTTTAGTTGCTAAAGTGAAAATAGATAGTTTTGCGGGTTCGTTGATTATGTTGAAGAGTCATATTTTTGTCAGTATTGTTTATGTGTGAATAAACTCAGTTTTTATTGTTTATGTGTGAGTAAACTCAGTATTGTTGCTGACTATTTTGAGGTTATGTTTCTACTAGTGTTTAGAATTTGGCTTTCCTTTGGTCATCTACCGACTAGTAGCAAAATTGGTCCAAAGGAAAACGCCTATAGAACATACACATATCAACAAAAACACGTGCTCGTACAGGCAGCTCAGCTGATAATATTGCTTCGGTGTGTAAAATTGTCGCAGAGGATCCAGTTTTATCGCTTGCACGACGTTCTCCTTTGTCCACATGGTTAATTTTGCACAAGTATTTTATCTCTTAGGCCTTACAAGGTCCAATTGGTGTAATAATTAAAGCGACCAAATCATTTTCAACGTCGAAATTTCGCTGACTGGATCAATAAACGTGGTGCTGGTTTTTCAACAACAAAAAAAACTTAGTTCATTTTCACTTAGACTGCTATGTTAACAAGCAAAATTGCTACATTTGGGAATCTGAATATTACATTAAAGGCTTTATAGACCAAAGGCATCGTTGGTCTGTATTTTGTTCGAAAATGAGTCTAGAGCTATAGTTACTGTCAGTGGAGTGCACACCATACATGAATGTCGACGACTTGTGGTTATTTCCAACTACCCCCAGGAAATAATCGATTTATTTAAAACCAAACTCCAATAGACATCTAATTTTTGCGGAGAGCTGATGTTGGACCTTTTCTTGTGAGGGCTATGCAAAAAATATGATTTATGAATTCAAGAGCTCAGAACCAATATCAACCGTGTCATTCGTGAAATAGAGCCACCCATAATTATACAAAAATGTGAGCCAATTTTTTTTTAAAAGGATCGATGGCTGTAAAAATAGTCATGGTGGACATTTGTCCGATATTTTTTTCCATTATATTGTATATCCGGTAAAGTGTCTATCATAAAGAATGACGCAATTTTCATACAAAATGTTGTGTTTCATTGAAAATTATTGGTAGTCGCAGTATTAAAAAATCGAATAAAACATAATTTATTGTGTTCCTACCATAAGAATTATTGGAATTAGCAAACTCGTACCGGATTTGTTGCACATAGTTTTTATTTCGTGTACGAGTATACCTTCGGGAATGCAACAGAAAAATATTTTTTTTTGAGTTATTTTTAAAATTAACAAGAATATTTATTGTTTGCCATCGCAATTATTTATCAATTTCAAAATACTTTCATTTTTAGATGAATCGGATGAAGATAATTATTGTATTTTGATATTCTAACAAAACGAACAAAGAATGCGTAGAAAATTCTCTGGAATGCTAAAAGTCCACCCACGAAAACAAATGTGCTTGTGTTCATACGTCACCTACCGTTCAGTTCAATGTCCCACAATAACTAGTGTGAGGGCGGGCAGATTGTAGGTTTGTTGTTAATTTTCCACAATAGAGCAGATGAAATTTAGCGATTTTCGTATATTTTTAAATATAATTTTGATTAGGAATGAGTTTGATTTAGTTCTATTCTTGTTCGAAATTTTATAAACATTTCAAATTGTTTTTCTACTTTCAGTCGTGAAAAGAAATTTCAAAGTATTTATAAAATTTCGAATATGAATCCAACTAATTCCTATTAAAAATCATTTTTAATGTTGGCTTTGAAATAACAACATTTTTAATAGTAAATAATTTATAAAATTTTTTTTCCGAATATTTTATTACATTTAAAAATTTCAATTTCAATTTATGAATAAAAATGAATATATTAAAAATGAAAATAATCTAAAAAAAAAATTTTTAATTCGGGGTAATTTTTTTTAAAAGAATATTTCTCTTAAAATAGGGATTTTTTTTTAAAAAAAATTCTTAAAACTTCTAAATAAATTTGAAAAATGTTGCCCTATTTTAATCTTCAAAAAAATTATACCATAAAATTTTTTTTTAAATTTTGAAGTGGTTTAAAATTTGTGTCCATTAGTTAAAATTATTAAAATTTACCAACTGAAAATGAGGTACCCAACTAGTGTTCACTATAATATGTTAATTTTAGGACTTTCGAGGAAAAAACCCTAATAAAAAAGAGAATATTCTTTTTTCGCTTAAAAATATTTAGGTAAACATCCCTTAAACCACTTTTTCAGATTTTTTCAACAGAAAATTTCTTTTAACATTTATTTTTTTGTATATTTTCAAATATATTTTTATATATTTGTTCACGTTCGAAATTTTATAAACACTTAACTCTTTTTTAGCGGCTTTAAAATTTTTTAAATTTTTTTTATTAAACTTAGAATTTTTAATACTAATACATTATTAAAAATAAATATTTTAGAAACCATATTAAAAATATATTTAATTCGGGCTTAAACAAATTTTTAGCCAAATTTTAATTATTTAAAATTTTGTTTTTTTCTAAACGATTATTGAAAATAAAAGAAATATTTTTTTACAATTAAGCCAACATCTATTTTTACAATCTTTAAAAGAGAAATTTTCCTTTAACAAAATTCTCTTTCCAAAAAATCAAAAATTCTCTAATTTTGGATATTCAAAATTTCGTCCCCAATTTGGCTTTAATTAACCCGATTTGGTACAAAAAATATAAATTATGGTCTTTTCGGCATTACCATTTCTTTATTCCTTATGGAAAAATTATACAAGGTTATCCATTTCATGATCCGGAAATTACAGTCCTGGCATCTGACTGCTGTCAAATATATTTGTCAACGAAGCTTGCATTTGTTAAGTTTTATCAAAAATATTGGCAGTAAAATTGGGAAACAGCCGTTTGCCAGTAGATGGCGCCAGTGTCATTTGCGAGTTTTGTTTTTTGCCTTCAATTAGAAAAATACTGCGGCTGAGGCGCGTCGATTGAACGTAAAAACTTATTTTGAGGCTCGTATTAGTGAGAGAAAGTATCGCGAATGATTCCAACTCTACAAAAGTCTTAATTTCGACGTGGAAAACAATGAGCATTACTGCCAGAAGTTGAGGCATTACTGGATGAAGATCCACGTCAAACACAACAAGAACTTGCAGATTCATTGGGCGCGGCTCAAGAAGCCATTTCCCATCGTTTGAAAGATTCGGGAATGATCCAAAATTGGGTACCATACGAGTGACATTCGCTGCTCCAACAGTAAAAAATTAAGGGTTTCTGCATCGAATTGTGACTCGGCGATGAAAAATGGATCCATTACGATAGTCCAAAGTTAAGTAAATCGCGGGGGTGCCGCGGCCATGCATCAACATCGACGGCCAAGCCAAACATCTTTGGCTCGAAGCTCATTTGGTGGAATCAGTTCGGCATGGTATATTATGAGCTGTTGCAACCGGGTGAAAACATCGTACGAGCTCGCTACCGAACACAACTGATGCGTTTGAGTCGAGCATTGAAGGAAAAACGCCCACATGTTGCTAAGGTAGTTAAAACCTACCTGGAAACACTGAAATGGAACGCCCTACCGCATCCGCCGTATTCTCCAGACATCGCCTCATCCGACTATTACCTCTTCCGATCGATGACATGTGGCCTGGCTGAGCAGCACTTCCGATCTTACGATGAGACCAAAAATTGGGTCGATTCTTGGATCGACGAGAAGTTTTTTCGACATGAAATCTGTATGCTCCCAGGAAGATGGGAAAAAGTTTTGGCTAGCGATGGACAATTTTTTGAAGCAAGAATATGTGAGCATTTTTCCACAATAAAACATCAAATTTTGAAGAAGAAAAAAACGGCTGCTTTCCATTTGTACTCCTATTACCACTGATCAACGCGTTTACAAATCAAAACCGTTGTTCAGTGGTATTATTTTACCACTGAAAAATGTGTTAAACTTTTAAAAACTTTGTCTTAAAGTGGTGACCTGCTGTACATACGCTTTGTGTTTATTTTTAGCGATGAGACTCATTTGTTACTCGATGGATACGTAAATAAGTAAAATTACCATATATGGGGCTCTGAAAATCCACAAGTGAATGTGGAGAAGCCTTTGTATCTGCGGAACTTCACAGTCAATTCTGGGCGATATGGCCGTATGATAACCGACTTTTTTTTGCCCCGAACTGAACGATTTTTATCTGGTCCATATGTGGTTTCAATAAAGTGGCGCAGCAAACTACAATACAAAATAATAAATTTTGACTTTATTGCGCGAAAAATTCCCAGAACGCGTAATTCCCAAATTTGGTTATGTCAATTTGCCTCCAAGATCATGCGATTTGACGTCGTTGGACTATTTCTTGTCGAACTACACAAAAGATCTTGTTTTGGCAGACAATCCATCATATTTTATAGCAGTTAAAACCCAAAATTACAGTCCGAAAAAAGACATAAAAAAATTATCTCCCAAGGATTAAGTCCTGCAAACTGTCCCGCGGCGGCCATTTAAATGATATTATTATATTCCATGCATACTGGTAGTAAGGTATCAATTGTTTATCAAAAATTGAAAATTTAATTTTTATTTAATTTTTTATTAAAAATAGTTCCAATTTCATATGCATTTTTTCAATGAAAGAATCATTTTTAAAAAAACGGATGATCATTCATAAGCTAATATCTATAAAAGGGGAAGCCTTTAAAAAGTCATTTGCTTGAAGAAAAAAAAACCCTTTAACGGAAGTGCTTATGAGTACCTTTACGAAAACCATATTTTTTTTTTGATTAAAACAGAAGGTATTGTTTGTTAGGAGCAACTTTAAACAAAAATATATTTCTTACCATAAACTCAATATCTGGGAAAAGGGGAAGGGGGATAGGGGGTATGTAGATTTCGTACAGGATAGAACATTCCAATATGTTTTTACCAAATGTTACTGATTTAAAAAATATTTAAAATGGTTTAGTGCGTCCTAAAATGGAACATTAAGAAAATTGTGGTTTAGTGCGTCCAATTTAAAAACAGAAACACTTAGAAAATTGTATTTTTTTTGGAATTTTTTTACTCAAAATACACCTGGTCTTAAAGTTTGTTTTCTGTAATAATACTGAACATGAATTAAGAGTGCTTGGATTAAACACATAATACATATAACCTTGATATTTCTTCAAAAAAAAACCTTAATTAAAAATTCACTTTCGATCCAATATTTAAAAAAAATTAAGCAGAAATAAATATTTTTGCAAAAACAAATTGAAGATATTTTCATAGGAGCACATTTCATAAATTTTTTTAAAAATATTTTTACCAAAAAATACAGCAAAATGAGACAAATATAAAATTTTTTTTTTAAATAAAAAATGACCTTCCCTACACAATCTCTTTCTTTAAGGTGTTATCAAAAAAAATTCTGTGATTATATACTTACTGGACGGACACACCCTGTATATGACTTTTTAATGTATTATTCTTGGATAAAAAGTCATAAACAGAATCTACAGGGTGTGTCCAAAATGTGAAAAATAAACCGAAGATGAATGAACAAATAAATACAATAAATAAATAAAACAAATGAGGCATCTTAAAAATACTAATACTAATAATAAGTTGGCAAGATGATGTTTGGTTATTAATGAATTTTTTTTCGTCTATAGCATTATAGAAGTAGTATTTCAATAACTAATAATATTAATGATTTAATGGTGATATAGTAATTTGTTTTTTTTCCTCATGTTTATAGAGTGGGCCATCTGTTGGTTTTTATTTCAACTTTTCAAAAAATAATTTCCCAAAACAGACATACTTAATTTTTTTTTTACAGCCGTCCACCAGTATCGGGTTTTTCAACAGCCGTCCACCAGTATCGGGTTTTTCATATTGAAAATACTCAAAAGTGTCAAGTTGCTATTGAAAAAACCGATATAAAATAGTACAATTTTAGTCATGGAGTCATTAACAATAGAACAATGCAATTTAATTATCGAAATTTATTACGAAAAGGGGTGGTCTATAAAAATTGCATTTTGCAAAAGTCATCTTTGGTTACGAAGCACATTTTCACATCGACGGCTATGTTAACGAACAAAATTGTGGAATCTGGTTGAATCTGCGGCGCGGAAAAGCCTCATGTGTTTTACGAAAAACCGATACATCCACAAATGTCACTGTTTGGTACGATGAGCAGGGTATTGAGGAAAGGCAGTGGGAATGTTGTACAAGGGTTTGTTTGTGGCGTATACGGTGCTTATTTTTGGGGTGATGTAATGCCCAAAAACATGGGCAGCCCACAGCAGTTGGTTCTGTATGCGTGTTTGAATGTCGGTAGGTCGGTCTCCACCGTTGTAATGCAGGTCTTAATGGGAGAAATCCCATGTGGTCTAGACGTGCTCCGTAGAAGTATTCCCTATCGGATGGGGGTGACATTGTATTCAGTATCTTGGAGAGCGTCAACAGCGGTCTCTAATCCTGGTGAGAGTGTATGAGATCTGGCAACAGCGGTGAAATGACAGTGTAAATGAGAAATGGCCTGTTCCTAGGTTGTTTGATTACCGAGCACGGTATTATGAATGAGTTTCTATATGAGACAGGATTTAATGAAAGAGCAGTGTTTATGCGGTCGACCACAAGAGAGAACCTGTCACCCAAGAGAGTGCCTGTTTTGTATGAGGATCTTAGCGATCTGAATGCATGTGCAATTAGAGTAAATGAGAATGGAGTGGATCTGAGTGGTTCACTGAGTATGTGTGACAGTTGTCGAATATTTGAATAGGTATGCCATGGCAGTGTTTAAGAGAAGGAAACGTTTAGTCAACCTGAGTCGGTTTATCCTTCTTACAAGTATCCTTCTATTGTAGCTCTTTGAGTGGGAGTATGGGGTTTGAGAGCCCCACTGTAGTTCTTTTGTTGCGCCCGGCCAAAGTGAGTAACCGAAACGTGATGGTTGTGGCGGGTACAGTCTTAGGACAAGAAGGTCAGGAATACCAGGATCCTGTGTACTATCACTGCAGATATTAGCAGAGATTTAGTTAGCGTAACTAGCTTGTGACTGATTGTTAGCAATGGTCCTACCTGTTATGAGTATAGCTGGTTCAGTGGCAAAACGAGGGAAGCGATCTACTGGTTGAGACCGCTCACCATTGGAATTGAACGGACGGTTAATATGAAATGATTGACTGCTTCAAGCATGGAACACGAAAGATGCTTTAATGATGAATAGTACTGTTGGTATATGAGGCCACTTGCCATAAGGAAACCCAAAGTTGTGCGTACATAAGGATTTGAAGAAGAGGAAACCTGATTAAATTTTGCTTGCACAAATTAGTTCAAGCAGGAATTCAAAGAGGAATTGGTGAAAAAATGGATATGTACATGTGTTGGGTGCAACAATCTGGGATCAGTCAGGTGGACTGGCGAAATCCATAAAAAGACAGGTTTGTTTTGCGGAATATAAGCAACTCGTGAAAATTATGACTAACGATGAGTGGAATCATTGGACCGTTCTTTTTCGAAAATGATCGTGAATTCTGAACAATATCGTGACATGTTAACAAACATTTTCTGACTGAAATTGAATGAATTGAATGTGAATGAGCTTTGGTTTCAATAAGACGGCGCTAAAATCTTGCGATTCGCCACAGGTGGACTTTTTTTTTAGAGGCTATTTAAAAGGAAAAATATATGTCAATAACACAACAACAATTCAAGACCTAAAGAACACCATTCGACAAGAAAATAAGGCCGTTAATCTACTTTTATTGGGAAAAATTATCAAAAATTTCGACTTTCGGATGCAGGCCTGCAAACTGAGTCGTGGTGATCATATGAATTATATCGTTTTTCATTCATAATTCTAATAGATTCTACTATCATTTGCAATAAAAAATTCCGATGTTTGCTGACGAAATGTGTGTTTTCTTTCAGTTTAAAAAAATACCAACAGATGGCCTACCATTTTTTGCTAGTAAAAAATTTAAATATTTTTGAAAATTTCCTTAAAAAATATTGAAAGGGAAAATATTCCCACCCAAAAAAAAAAATATGAAAATCAACATGAATAAAAAAATTACGCACACTGGAAGCAATCCAAACGAATAGTAACATACACATGAACAATAATGACTACATGTATACACAAAGGCAAACGTATACATTAACAGCAGATGAAAACGATTAGTCTTTTGTTTTTTTTTTTTGCTTTTTGCTATTGAAGCGATTATTAATATGAGAATAGGAAAAAAAATAAACTTCACTTGAAGCCCTTCGTTTTTTTTTTTTTTAAAGAACAAGCACAAAAGCTCAGAAGCCACATGAACGGATAAACTTTTTTTTATAATCAACAATTTTGCACACAAAAAGTTAATTTTCGTTTTTTATTTTTTTGTTGTTGATTTTTTTTTGTAAATTATTAATTATTTTTTGTTGTTTACCATATAGTAACGGGATCTACGTAAATGTTCATACATGTAAACGGGTTTGTCCTGATATTAGAAATCAGTTACAATTAGTCCCTGTCAGAAATCCTTTTCGCATAAATCCCTTTCGGGCCTATCCATTTTTCAAAACGCACACGACGAAATAGAATAGAAAAAAATATTTAAAAAAAAAAAATAATGAGAAAAAAATTTAAGAGGAATTTTAAATATTTTAGATATATTGTTTTGTTTTGTTGGTATTTGTTTAAATTAATTTATAGAAAATAAGAGTTAAAAAAAAAAAACCAAAAAAAAAAAAATTTGTTTTGTTCGTTTCGTTTATAAAAATAATTTTTTTTTTAATTTTGTGAAATAGAAATAAGAGTAAAAGTATAAGAAAAAAGAGGGTTGAAAAGAGAAAATGAATTTTTACTTACTTATCACTTGTTTTCACCTGTGTCTGAGCTACTTTCTTTGCTTCTTCTTGTTTTTTTCGACCTTCGGCAGCTGCCTTCATCGGGTCATAGGTGGCGCGTCGTCGCCACATAGCCAGTTCGGCTTCTTTTTGTTTCGGCACTGTTTGGAATCAAAAAAGTTATATAATTTAAAAAAAAAAATATTTTGGCGTTTATTAGAAATTATGAGAAAATTAATAAGAAATATTTTTTTTTATTTTCCTTCAGGTTAACGTGACAAAAATTAAAAGAGCAAACAGGTAAATATATTGGCTATTAGGAAAAAAATCTACTATATCTATAGAAAAAAAATGACTACTCCACAAGCAAGTCCTTACACCTGCCTGGACATACGGCATTCAGTTTTGGGGATGCACTAAACAAAGTTATTTAAATATAATACCATGTGTATAAGCTTAAATCCGCTGTTTAATCATAGATCGCGCCAGTGAGCGTATCAAGCTATCATGGGCACGTCATACTTTTTTTAATGAGTTTGACATCTGTTAACATTAATCAGTGCACATTGTCAGCAATTTCGTATAACAACATACATTTTTCCTTTGGTAATCATGTCTAGTTAAGTACCAGAAAAAGAGCATATGCGGGAAGCTCTGCTTTTCTGCTTCAATTTGAAGAAATCGGCTACCGAATCGCATCGAATGCTTATGGAGGCCTATGGTGACAGTGCTTTATCGGAAACAACGTGCCGAGATTGGTTTTGTCGGTACAAAGATGGCAATTTTGACTTGTGGGACAAGAAACGTGAAAATCGGCCTAGGAAGGTTGAGGACCATCAATTGCAGGCTCTTTTCGACGAAGACGATACCCAATCGGAAAAAATGCTCGTGGAGGACTTGGGTGTTACTCAACCAGCCATTTCCATGCGTCTGCGTGTCATGGGGTAGATCGGAAAATGGGTGCCGCATGAATTGAACGATAGGCAGATGGAGCGACGCCAAAACACATGACAAAAAAGAAAGTCGTCCCTGCATCGGATTGTGATGGGCGATGAAAAGTGTATATTTTTCGAGAATTTTAAAAGCAAGAAATCGTGGGTTGATCCCGGCCAACCATCAACATCTTACCCAAGACCAAATCCCTTCGGACGGAAGACGATGCTGTGCGTTTGGTGGGATCAGCAGGGTATCGTCTATTATGAGATGTTGAAACCTGGTGAAACTGTCAATGCCTACCGCTACCACCAACAACTGATCAAATTACACCGTGCTCTGCGTAAAAACAGGACGGATTATCAACAAAGACATGAGAAGCTGATTTTCCTCCACGACAACGCACCACCGCACACGTTAAAAATGGTCCAAAACTACTTAGAGACACTCAACTGAGAGGTGCTATCCCACCCCGCTTATTCACCAGACCTGGCCCCTTCCAACTACAACCTGTTTTCGTCGATGGGCCACGCGCTCGCTGAGCAGCACGTCGATTCTTATGAAGATCTCCGAAAATGGCTTGATGAGTGGTTTGCCTCGAAAGAGAAGGAATTTTTTGGCTTGGTATCCACAAATTGTCCGAGAGATGAAAAAAATGTGTTGCTAGTGAGGGCAAGTACTTTGAATAAATTTGTTTTTGCTTTCTATGGAAAAAAAACATGTTTTTTTTAGACTAAAAAAGAGCGGATTTAAGCTTATACACCTGGTACAACGGTTCCAGGACAAAGTACTAAGAATTACCGTTGATGCACCTTAGTACACTAAAAATACAGACTTCCATAGAGATCAAAAAATTGATACTATAGAGGAAATGGCACAAAGTCACGAACAAAGATTTCGACAAAATGCCAATGTTCAGGTTATCAAACTTCTAGACATCAAAGGCACAACACGCAGACTAAAAAGAATTAAACCATTTCAGCTGGTATCACTACAATATTTAAAAAAAATGGGGAAAAAACAGAAAATAAACGAATAACTGGAAAAGTTCCTACGATTTGGTCGTGACGCATTTTCGTAATAGATGGCGTTTCTTATTGTTATGCCATTTAACAACTGATAGTTTAAGCTTCATTTTTTAAAAATATTGATTAATTTTGTTTATTTTCTACGGATTTTACAGCAAGTTGAAGATGGAGGACCAAACTTTGAATTTGTGTCATATTTTATTATTTTACTTTCGTAAAGGGAAGAAAGCGCATTAAGTTTATGAAAAATTTCGTAAAGTTTATGGTGACAAAGCTGTACAAGAGCGTCAGTACTAATGACGAATCACGGAATTCCGTACTGGTAACTTTGATCTCAACAACGCTATTCGGACTGGAAGGAAAACCGTGGTTGATAACGACAAAATAAAGGCATTTATTGAGTCAAACCAGCGTTACACGACACGAGAGATTGCAGAAATATTGAACATCTATCATTCAACCGTTCACGACTATCTTGAAGAAGCAGGCGGGATACATAAGCAACCTCGACCATTTGGGTTCCTCATGAATTCAAAGAAGTTCATTCGATGACATGCATAAACATCAGCGACATCCTCAGTAAACGTTGGGAAATTATCCTTTTTGAAGCGATTGATAACTGATGATGAGAAGTGGTTCGAAAACTGTTTTGTTTCCGGCGTGATGATCCGCCTCAGAAGACATCGAAAGCGGATATTTAGCAGAGGAAGGTTATGGGATTTTGTGTTTTTTGAGCTTTTACCAAGGAACCAAACAATTAATTCAGAGCTTTTACCAAGGAACCAAACAACCTTCTATGGACGAGGAATTATGAAGCTCGCTGAAAGATGGCAAAAAGTTATCGAGCAAAATGGGAAATATATCGAGCAAAATGGGAATATCAAAATCATTGATTGATCTCTGTTCTTTATATAACTAAATAAAAATTTTAAAACATCATAACCTCGCGCCATTACTTTTCCGACAACCCAAAATATTTATTGTAGCTATTATGCAGATAATAATCTGCTGAGTACCATCTAAAGGGGTAATATATTTTCAAATAAACCGTGTGGCCATATTCGACATGTCAAAATCTTCTGTCAATCTCAGTTGTATTCAGTGAGTTTTGCAATTTATTCATGGAAAGATACACGCCTCAACAACGCTTGTAAATTATGAATTTTTTTATCAAAATAATTGTTTTTTTTATTGCAATTAATCGTGCACTTCTTCTAATATACACGTATGGTCATCATAATCGGCCTAGTGTACTCGCTATTCGTTGGGACTGATGAAAGTTTTGAACGCAATCTTTCTTTACACAATGTTGACGTGCCAGTAAGATAAAGATATGGTCGAAGTGCAAAGAATATTGCTGCCTTTCAGGAAAGTATTGATCAAGACCCAAAATTATCGATTTCAAGGCGTTCTCAAAATTTAGGACTATCTGCCTCAACCATATGACGGATTCTACGGTTGTATTTGGGCTTACATCCTTACAAGATTCTTAGCACACAAGACCATTGCAAACGTCGTAAATTTGCTGAGTTTTTCTAGCATAAGACCAATCTTCATCTGTCTGGATCGGTGAATAAACAAAATTGTCGTTACTGGTCCGAAGCCTATTCATAAATTATTCACGAGCTACCTTTACATGCCGAAATAGTGTCCGTTTGGTGTGGTTTATTTTTTTCCACCGGTGGCATCATGGGCCCTTATTTTATTCAAAATGAAGAAGGAGTTGCCGTTATTGTCAATGGTGAGATTGATGATAACAAACTTTTTGTGACCTCAATTGGAAGATATTGATTTAACGAATATGTGGTAACAAGGACACGGCGCTAAGTGCCACACAGCCCATGCCACAATCGATTTATTGCCGTAATTTTTTCCCGCAACCCAATACAACACTACTATGAATCGCGGGCATGAGATATGCGTAGTGTGTTATAAGATTTTATTATAAGAAATAAATAAGGGGCTTGTGGAATTAATGGATAACCTACCGACAGCACAATGAAAATATTGCGGCTTTTGCTGAAAGGGTGCGTGAAGACCATAACCTCTCAATGAGAAAACCATGAGCAGCTGGAAACGGATCCCAGATTTGGTGAAAAAATCATCTTGAGCAAGCGACGATAGGTATTTTTAGTTGAATGGCTACATAGATAAGGAAAATAATCGGATTTGGGATGAAAAGAAAAGGCGCCGGTACCAAGAGACTACCTTATATCCAGAAAAATTTACTGCCTGGTGTGGATTTTGACCGAACGGCATCATCGGGCCTTAGTGTTTTCGAAATGAGGCTGGCGTGATGAAATATCGAGCGATGACAACCGGTTTTTCTGGCCTCAAGTGGACGATATAGACTTGGAACAAATTTCCAGTTCAGACAAGGGACTTATAGTAGCATTATTTCGAGACATGCTGATATCAGCTGGTGCCAAGATCGTGCAATTTAACGCCTTTAGACTTTCTACTATGGCTCTACGTTAAGTCAATAATCTATGCTAACAAACTGACAATACTTTCCGAACCGGAGAACATCATTCAAACCATCGGTGAAAATCATTTTTCCTTCCTACAAGCAACTAAACCAATCAAAATCATATTTTAGCTCCTTCAATTGACGCTGCAGTAATAGTATGGGAATATGGCACTAAAGGTTGGTGTATAGGGAAGTTCAGATATCTGGTTGGTGTATAGGGAAACAACGTACAAATTCGTGATATTGATACCAGGAATATTCATGGAAAACCAGTTGGTTTTTCTTAGGTCATTCAACATTAAACCCCTGGATAACTCCCCCCCCCCCCCCCGCTGTAAACGAACCTGCGGAGGTAATTTTTCAATAACGATGATATCGAATATAATTTAATTTGCAATAAAATATCCACCATAAAACTCTTTTAATTCAAGTTTAAAATAGAAAGAAAATTTCCATTATTGGCACAGTTTATTTGTATTTTTGTAATTTTCCTAATAAAAAATTAAACACCACTTATACAAGAATAGATTCATTTTTTTTTTCAAATAAAACTAAAAGGGTTATTCTAAAAGATTAAAAGAGTTTCTTTTAATATATTTGATAATCTATACTATTGATTTTTTTTGTAGTAAAATTCATTAGAATTTTCTTTAATGAAAAAATATCTTAACTATCACTAAATAATAAAATCCTAATATATAATAACATGGTACTAAAACCCATTTGGACTTACGGACTTGAACTTTAGTATTCAATCAAGCTTTTCAATTCTCGTCGAATACAATCACTTCGATCTAAACATCTCCTTTATTCGTGAATTATGTTTCGCCTTATAAAAATCTCTATTCTTATAAAAGTCGCCTTGTACATCAACTCTACTATTGACGACCCAGAGGATTATTATTCATAAAAGCGCCGTAAGAGACCATAGTTTCGAGATTTTTTTGAATATTGATTGAAAAAAGCCTCCGAAAGAAGAGTAGTACTCATGAATGCATACTCCTTCTTCTCATTTAAAGAAGGATATTGTACAAATATGGTTTTAAAAAAATGTCAATAAAATTAAAAAACCGAAAAGATTTTAAGCGAAGGTCACCCTACCATAATAACTTTGAAATATAGAATCTTTAGTGAACTTTGGTTAACAAAATTTACTTCTCAACCAAGGATCTCATAAGAGAATTTAAAATTCAATTATTTTAAGGACACACTTTGTACGAATTATGACAATAGTTTGTCAATTTAGTTGGGTGACCGTTAAAATATAGTAACTGGAGTAGAACCACTGCGGATGCTAACTAAGAGTTTGTAAATTTCGCTCAATTGCTGAAAAGGACAACTTTTAAAGGGAAATTTTGTTAAGTTTTTTTTTAAAAAAAGAGAAAATTTGGAAACTAATGGAAAAATCCACCGGCAGATGGAGAATGGGGAAACGTACAAAAAAGTTAACTGCCCATAAAAAGCTGTTCGAGCAGATTTTCGGAGGGTTTACATGTTCCCAAAATGCTCGTTGAGTTATTATTAAGTGAACTAACAGAAAATAGTGAAAACTTTCCGGTTGCGTGCAATAAAAGCTATTAAGTATAAAATTAATTAAATTTAATTATTGCGTTAACGACTATTTCTAATATTCTACAATATTTTCTTTTTAAAATATTTTATATTAAAAACTGCGATAGACTTTAATATTTATTATAATTTTAAAAAAAGAAGAAATTCTCAGCAATTCTCAGCAAATAAAAATACGAATTCTGAACAGAAATTTTAAACTAGTTTAAAAATGTTGACCACCAACAAAAAAAAAATTCAGTTAAGAAATTTTGAAAGCACCAAAAAGGAATCTGAAATAAAGGATAAACAAGCAAGAAAATGGGAATTGTTTCAAACTGAATGATGTGTGGGTAGATTGCTTACCAGAATTATCACGTTTTCCACCAGTGCTGGATGCACTCATACTGCTTGGTCTGCCGCCAGCCGATTTAACGCTACGATTGCTGGCTCGCGTCGGATCCGTTCGACTCATTGTCACGGAAGCGCTACTTGGACTGCGACGTATCTCGTTTCGCGGTAGCAAAGTCTTTTTTGTCTCGTCCTTGCGTAGAAAATTGGCGCCCTGAGACGGTTTGTATTTCGAGATGTCCATGTACTTCGGTTGGACTTTTTTGCCGGTCGCCGCGGGGGCTGATGCGGTTTGTAATAATTGCTTTTTGGCCGATGCAAGCGAATTGGGCACATCTCCACGCAATCGATTCAAACTAGAATCTCGGGGCACTGACTGGCGCATAGATGCGCGTGCTCCACTATGGACAACACGCCTCGGCATTTCCGGAGTATTCGGACATGCCATAACACCGCCAGCATTCATTTTGTTTGTGGTATTGCCGCCCATCGCTTTAGCCACTTTCTGTCTGCTCCTTTCGATTCGCATCAGCAAGGCTTTGTTGTAGCGTGTATTCGTTATGGGATCCGGCTCCGGGCATACCTCCACGGGCTCTTCGAACTCATCCGACGAGTAGTATTCGTCGCCCAGGTCGTCCTCATCGTTGATGTAATACTCGGCGTTCTGGTCGAAATCGCTGTACATTTTTTTAAAGCTAGTACTGCTCGCTGATTTCTGGATTAGATTTTTAGAGGCACCACCTGATTGCATTTTTAAGAAATTTTGGCTTTTTTGAAGGCTTTTGTGAATCGACGGTGTTCCAGACATTGAAGACGACATGCTTTGAGACATTGGCTTTGTGGAAAACGAACTGGACCGTCGGATGGGAGATTGTTGCTGGTGCTGCTGCTGCTGATGCTGCTGTTGCTGCTGGTGCTGATGTTGTAGTTGCTTTTGGGTGGATTGATGGGTGTATTGCTGGAATTGTTGCTGATGGATTTGTTTGATCGATGCAACCGTTTGGTCGATATAATTTCGTTTATGTTGGTGTTGCTGGGGCAATCGTTTTGGTGAGCCGAGGATAGCGTCAAACGAGTTTTGCCGCGGCCGCGTTCGGTAGTCAGACAGTCCGCTGAGCACATCGCTAGTCAAACTTTGTGTCATCAAATTATTGCGGTAATCGAAGGACAGGTTCCGTTTGTGATAGACGTGCTGCTCTGGGCTGGACCGTCCATGTTCGGTGTGTGTCGGACTATACTCATCCGCCGAGTAATGGTGCTGTAGTTGGTGATTATGGTGGTGGGTCTGCTGCGGCGAGGCGTAGTTCGAGGAGTGACGCGGTGAATTGCAATTGCTCGTTGGTGATTTCGAACTTTGCAGAGAATTTTTTCGACTCAATGATTGTGCTAAATTCGATATGGCTGCGGCAGTTTTTTGTAGATAAATGTCCGTTTCGGGTCCGGCCGTTCCACCGTACCCTACCCCGGTCAAGGTCGATTGCGATAAATCCTGTAGGCTGCTGCGGGTGTGACTACCACTCCGTGCCCGACCAACGGTATGCATCGGTGATGGAATTCGCGAGGGGCTTAACGGTGGCCGCGCACATAAAGCGTTCACGTTGCCGTTGCTGCAATTGAATTCGCCACTCAAACTCTTGTGGTTGCTGTCGATGTTCGCGTTTCTTGCGTTCGCGTTTGGCGACGTTGGCTTACACGCCGAGACGTTCGTATCGCTTGAATACTCACAATCGCCAATTGCATGATTCCGAAATCGGTCAATTGGCTTATTGTAATAGATTTGCGGTGTTTCGGTGAATACACACTGTGACGTTTCGAAATCGTAGCTGCGCGACATCTGATTCTGATTCTGGTTGCTGGGTTTGTTTGGCGTGTTTTTTCTCGCGTTGCGCGCCCACTCTTGTATCCAATCGCTTTTCGTTTGTGCTGTTTTCAGGCCCGTCTCCGAGACAATCGGCTTTTCGTAGTCTATCAACGGTGACGTCGGAGTAGTCGGCAACAGGTTGCCAGTTAGTTCGATGCCATTGAGAATCTGCGAATCAGTCTGATTGAAAACGTTCAACTTGTACTCGGCCTTCTGATGATCGGTAAATGCGTTCGGATAAATGGTGCCCACTACATTTTTGACATTCGTGTCGGCGCTGATGTACTCGGAACTATCGATGTGTGATTTGGTCAAACTATTTTTTCGACTCAACTTTGGATTATGGTCTAATGTTGCCTTCTTACTCAAAATGCCGCTTGTTGTCACACTCGTGAATGTGCCCTGATCGCTGGGTGAAACGATTTTCTTATCCGGAGACTTTGTTATGCTTTTTACGCGCGATTTTATTTTTTCTAAATAGGATATTTTCGGTTTCAAGCTCGTCGAATCGTGATAACATGAAATTTCTAGGATATTATTGCGGCGGTGACTTTCCGACGAAACCGAAAGAAATGGCAAATTAGTCGGCCGCACCTGTCCTGTGTCCATAACTTGTTCGGAATTTAAATGTGTGTCTGACTCAGCCGCAGCCGATTTGTCGATGTTCATAAGTTCTTTTTGCTCTTCCGTATAGTTATCACCATCGACAGTGTACGTTCCTGCCTCGCTGACACTTTCGCAGTCGTTCTCGAGATTCTTTTGTAATGAGAAATCATCCAGCGGTGGTTCGGGACAAACAAAATCAACTTTGTTCAGGGCTAATTGCATCGCCGTGGATCGTGGCGTAAACGCTGACCGATATGCGTTATCTTCTGATTTTTTCTGCACCACTGCGGTTCGCTTCGCTTTCGTTTGCGGTTTAGCGTATTGTTTTTCACATTGAGGGTCAACCGTTGTCTTTTGGCGATTTTGAGAATTTTTACTATTTTTATGGGCGGCATTAAGGGTGACCTTTTCAGATTGTTTTTGTATTTCTCCTCCAGGTTCATGTGTGCTCGATCTTGGTGACCAACTATGCCGTTTGCTGGCGTCACGGACTCCGGAAGTGCTACGTTCACGTATTCGCAACTTCACTTTAGCTGCTTCGCTCTCAATACCAGATGTTCGGTCATTCGTGGTGGCATTTCCACGACGACTTGGCTTCGCACTTTGCGCTGAAGAAATTCGCGATGCTCGCGCTGTCGTTGGTGTGGTGGGAGCACTGTGATCTTCGAGCTTCGATAGTGAATAACCGCGCCTATGACGATTTTGGAATCGCTCGACCATATTTTTGTATTTGGCTGTAGCTGCATCCGACTTGGCATCACCTTCGCCAAAATCAATCGTAAAGGCCAACGACTGCTTGGAAGGAGAATCATCTTCTGTGATATGCGACTCATCACTTTTATCCGGAGAACTAATCGAATCGTCAATTTTCTTTATGTTCTCCGGTGTAATGTCAGTCTTCTCTTTACCATACCGATCGTCATACGCTTCGAAATTGCACGGCAGTCTGGGTCTGGTAGAATTATCATCACACAAAGAAGTTTCCCCAGCTTCCATACAACTGCCATGGACCACCGGGTTGGTCTCTCCATTGTCCAAATTCATTTTCACAAAGTTTTTGACATTTTCTCGTTCATTACCAACTGCCAGAATTGTGGGTGTATTTGTGCTGTCAAAAAGCGCCTTCGCACCGTTCGACTCACTACGGCCACTATTGCACGAGATTTTACTCAAATGATCAGCCCCAATATCGTCCATTTTCCTTTTTTCTGGACTCGATTTGTCTACTGTCTGGCCAACACTGCAATCCACTTTAATTTTTCCACGCACCACAAAAAATACTTACTCACAAACCTGTTGTAATAACCTGCTATGGATTGGCACAAAATGATGTCATACACGGCCAGCTACAACAGCATTATTGCTTGCCATTCCAAAATATTATGTGCATACTCAAGTGCACGAGAATACGAGTACAGTTAATGGTCAAAAGAAGAATTCCAAAATACCTTTTCTCTTCTTTGTCACTAACTTCTTATAATTTTTTAACTTCTAACTTTGAATACACTCACATTTGAAAGAATTTAAAAATTTCTTATTTTTTTTTGTTGTTGAACTTTTTGATTTGATATTAGAAACTATAGATAGAATATACACTACACCTGCATACACTTGCACTTTTTTTGCTATTAGAAGAAAAATATAAACAAACAAAAAAATTGTAAAAATAACTACAAAAGAATATTTGCACTTGAAAATTTGACGTTGTCGTTTCTTGCGAATATTAGTGATGCGCGAAATATTCCAAGAATTTCCGCACTCCTATTGCTGATTTCGATCGAATAATCAACTGTCTCGCGTTTGTCTGGTTGCGAATTACTACATTTTCAATATTGCACTTGATTACCACTAACATCCGCCACATATACCTCTGCAGGTTTTCGGTTTTCTTTCCGCTACAATGATTTTTCAAGTTTTCCGTCGTCTTTCACTACACTCCGTATGTGCATTCTTATTACCACATAAATTTCTGAGCAGAGTTTTTGCGATTTGTCTATCTGACATCGACGATTGTCGAACCTGACATTAAGACATGCAACTAACTTCATTATTGTTTTGCTTTCAATACGATGAACATTTGTGTGGATTAAATATGTTTGTTTCTGTCAGTGGTGTATTTAAATATTTAAACCATACAAATGTGTTCGCAAATATCTGAGTTATTTGCTTCTAATATAATTTTTTTAAAGATATTTAATTGTTAAATATTGTAATTTTTTTAACTTTTTAACAATAAAGCTAAATAATTATATTGTATACATAAAATTTCATTGAAAAATCAAAAGAAATTCAAATACATTTTTGTATTTTGTAAAATTTTATGAGAATTTCGTTTTAATGAACATAAAAATGTATGTGACTTCAATGTAAACAAATTTTTATATACACTTTTCCTAACCAAATACAACTATTCAAATTAATAACAATGTAGAAAAGAGTAGGAGGAGGATCGTATAGAAAATCATATTACAAAATGTTAAAAATTAAATAAAGAAAATTTCAGTATTAAGAATCACTTTTTTTTTAAATTTTTAATAAAACACACATTTTATATGAAAATTCGCTTATTTTTTATTGAAATATATTCTAGAGACATTAGTATTTACAAAAACAGATCCTTTCTGTCAAATTTTTGGTTAAATGTGGCTCTATTCTAAGGATACGCGCTATTAAATTTTGCTTGGACTATTCTCATAAACTCAATATTTCACATAACCCTTCAAAAAGAAGCCCAACGGCGTTAAATCATATAACCTTGGTGGCCAATTGACTTCACCCCTTTACGAAATTAGACCATTATTGAATTTGGTTTTCAAT
The DNA here is from genome assembly GCA_958298945.1 of Atherix ibis. Lineage (NCBI taxonomy): Eukaryota > Metazoa > Arthropoda > Insecta > Diptera > Athericidae > Atherix > Atherix ibis. Next base: position 46,910,356 of record OY282605.1, on the reverse strand, counting down.
AAATCGATTGTTCCTTGGGCAGTGTGGCACGTAGCGCCATTCTGTTTAAAGCACAAGTTTTTGACATCCATGCTATCAAAAATAGGCTATAAAAAATTCGTTACCATAACTTTGTAACTGTAGAACAACCCTCATAGCTTAACGTAGCTATCTTCGTCCGAGATGATGTTTTTTTAAGAAACCAGCTTTCCAAAATCGACCATTATCATAATAAATTTGAATTTTTAAAACTAAGTTTTTATCTAAATTGAAGACATTATAACAAATGGTAAATTACTACTATGGAACATGGCAACCAACTAAATCACAGCACTGTCAACATAGCTAATTTCAACCCTAGTGAAAAAAAGTTCTAATTGGTAGATCATCTCTTCCAGTTCGGCCACGCTCTTCCAGTTCGGCACTACCAGTTTATTTTTGGTGTCCCGGTTATCGCCGTCGCTCCACAAAAGGCAGGGCCAACCTTATTTTCCGGCAACATAAATGAAGCTACTGTAGACATTCCGGGTAGGATCTTCCTCATCCATACGGATTAAGTGTCCTGCCCACCGCAGCTTTTTTAGGTTAATTTTGTCTACAACTGGATCCCAAGATTTTTCGCCGTTAGCGTTAATCTCGACGAATGCTTCTCGTACAGCTCTTTCTGATCAACACATAATATCGATGGCATCAGAAAATCTGATTCTTGAAAACTTTTTCCTGTGCCTGAGACTATTATGGATGTTAAATAGTTCTGAAAAAAGATTACTCCTCCTCTCACACAAGTCACGGTCAGCCTAGTCAGTCTAATCAATTTCCCTGGGATGCCGAACTATCGACCACCTTATGTAATAAATCTGCCCTTATTTCACAAATTTGGCGTTCAATAATCAATTTTTATGCATTAATGATTGCTGGTTTATTGACTTAGACCAATAGCTTTAAATAACCTTATAAGAAGAAGTCCGAAGGTGTTTAATAACAACTTCTTGGAAATTATCAACTCGCCGAACTTTTCTGGCAATAACTCATTTGTGGCCTGGGCTGTGTGGCACGTAGCACCGTATTCTTGTAACCACATATTCGTTAAATCAATATCTTCCAATTCAGATTACAAAAGGTTCGTTATTATCGATCTCACCATTGACAGTAACGACAACTCTTTCTTTATTTTGAAAAAAAAATAAGGATCCATGATGGCACCGGTGGAAAAAAATAAACCACACCTAATGGTAATTTTTTGTGAATGTAAAGGTTTCTCGTCAAAAACAAAAAACAATTTTGTTTATTAACCGATCCAGAGCGATGAAGATTGGCCTTATTGCTAGGAAAAATTCAGCAAATTTACGACGTTTTAAGGATGTAAGCCCAAATACAACCGTTAAATCCGCCATATTGTTGAGGCAGACAGTCCCAAATTTTGAGAATGCCTTAAAATCGATAAATTTAGGTCTTCATCAACACTTCCCTGAAAGGCAGCAATATTCTCGGCACTCCGACCAAATCTTTATCTTACTGGCATTGTGTAAAGAAAGATTGCGTTTAAAACTTTCCACAGTCCCAACGAATAGCGAGCACACTAGGCCGATTATGACGACCATAAATTGGAAGAAGTGCTCGATAAATTGCAATAAAATAACGATTATTTTGATAAAAAAATTGGATAATTTCCAAGCGTTGTTGAGGGGTGGGCCTTGCAATGACAGTGAGAGAAGATTTTGACATTTCGAACATGGCCACACTCTTTATTTGAAAACATATTACCGTGTTGAAAAACCACTTAGATGGTACTCGGCAGAGCATTGCCTACATAATAGCTACAATAAATATTTTCGATTGTCGGAAAAGTTATGGCGCAAGGTACTGGTGTCTTAAAAAGTTTATTTATTTATATAAAGAACAAAGATCAATCAAAAAAGTATTGCCCATTTTGCTCGATAACCTCTTGCCATCTTTCAGCAAGCTTCATAATTCCTCGTTCATAGAAGAACCTGTCTTTATTCGCAAAGTACTGAACGAGGTGCTGATTAAGAGTCTTATCTGAATTGAAGGTCATACCACCCAAGGATTTTTGAAGGGACCAAAACAAGTGGAATTTTGAATTCCATACAAATACCTGAATACGTCAGATTTTCGTATATCTATACGCAATTTTCTGGCTTAATTATTGCAGAAGTGGCGAGAAATTGTAACGCTTGCATACTTTTGTGTAGATATTTTTATGTAAAATATAACACCCACTGACATCTAGTTTTCGTAATAGAGTTTTATTAAATTGCAAAAGCATAATTTATATTCATTTTAATTTACTTATTGGAAACGAAAATATAATTTAAACACAACAAGAGGCAATGTTTATTTTTTTTGTAAAATCTTTTGATATAAAATGGAATTGTATTTTAGGTTAATTATTTATTTCGTAAATATTAATCAAATATGAAGCACCTCAATTTTGTAGACTCTCGGAGAGTTTTTAAACACGCCATTTTCCATGAAAAAGTGGTGGTAGCATACCGAAATGCTTGCATACTTTTATTGCTTTTCAAGTTGTTATTTTGGCATTTATCGGAAAGTGCAAGTGAAAGGGTGGTTTTTATATTTTTTGAAGTATTTATATAAATAGTTATATTATTGATAACATTTAATAGGAAGTTTTTAAAAAAAGTGTTTTATAAAGGATTGCTGGTAATTCAACGGAATGATTAAGTCAGGAATTTCCTTCATTTCGGTAAGTTGACATCTTTATTTTTACTAGAGAAATTATCAAAAGTTTTATCTTACAATGTTTTTAATTGGCTTTTAATAATTTATTTGGTCGAAAAAGTGATTAAAAAGTGAAAAGTTCAGCATTCAATAAATGTAAACAAATGTGATGTTGACACGTAAAATGTGTGTAAGAAAATTTAAGCGAACGAATTTTTCAGTCTGTTTTCATTGTGTTACTCGTAAAAAAAATAAAGTATATTCTATAGGATTATTATTTAAATAAATTCGTTTGCATTTGTCCTTTCGCTTGCTCTATTAGAGCATTTTGTAATGCATTTACTAAATCATAATGTTTTCAATTTAAAAAAAAATTTGTTGCTAATTATTGAAGTACATTAAATCCCCCCCCTTGTTTTTAGTTTTAAAGTATTAACAAAACCCACAATATTACAAAAATTGATTTGTTTACGCTTTAAATGATATCACATGTCAAAATGGTTTTAAACGAACTGCTTCAATCGCATACTGAAAACTTTAAAATTGGCCCCCAATGATTTACGCCGTTTCTGTTATTTTGCATATGGGTGCGTTCTTACGAATGTATGGTATTGCCTACAAAATTTGAACAGAATTTATTTGTAGAGGCCTATCCAGTTCTTCTATATTCTAAAGAATTAATTTATTTGGTTTAAAAATGGCTACCTCATTTGACAGCTTTCGGCCATTTTTATTTCGCTAGCCTTGTACAAAATAGGTTACTGTATTTACTATATGGAGGCAAATATTTTTTTTAAAATTACCAATTTATATTTTTTCATGCTCTTTCACTTTATTATTTTTTATTTAATAAATAATATATAGTGAAATAAATAAATAAATAATATTTTATAAATAAAATACTGTGTTTAATTGCAAATTTCCAAAACTAATTCCATCAAACAACAAAACCCACAATATTATAAAAATTGATTTATTTACGCATAAATGACATCACATATGAAAAATGGTTTTAAACGAACCGCTTCAATTGCATACTGAAAAGTTTAAAATTTGCCCCCAATGATTTACGCCGTTCGTGTTATTTTGCATGTGGGTGCGTTCTACAAATCACGACCAAATTTTTTGCTTATCCAGTTCTTCTATAATCTAAGTTTGTGAATAACTCTAGTACTTCCAAAATGGTAGAAATTTCCTCAGTTACTAAATAATAATGTTTTCATATTTTTTTTAGAATATTAGTTATTAATTATTTATGTACATTAAACTTTCCACCTTGTAATTTGGTTTTAAAGAATTAACAAAACCCGCAATATTAAAAAATCTATTTGTTTACGCTTTAAATGATATCACATGTCAACATGGTTTTAAACGAACCGCTTCAAACGCATACTGAAAAGTTTAAAATTTGCCCCCAATGATTTACGCCGTTCGTGTTATTTTGCATGTGGGTGCGTTCTACAAATCACGACCAAATTTTTTGCTTATCCAGTTCTTCTATAATCTAAGTTTGTGAATAACTCTAGTACTTCCAAAATGGTAGAAATTTCCTCAGTTACTAAATAATAATGTTTTCATTTTTTTTTAGAATATTAGTTATTAATTATTTAAGTACATTAAACTTTCCACCTTGTAATTTGGTTTTAAAGAATTAACAAAACCCACAATATTAAAAAATCTATTTGTTTACGCTTTAAATGATATCACATGTCAAAATGGTTTTAAACGAACTGCTTCAATCGCATACTGAAAACTTTAAAATTGGCCCCCAATGATTTACGCCGTTTCTGTTATTTTGCATGTGGGTGCGTTCTTACGAATGTATGGTATTGCCTAAAAAATTTGGACAGAATTTATGTGTAGAGGCCTATCCAGTTCTTCTATATTCTAAACAATTAATTTATTTGGTGTAAAAATGGCTACCTCATTTGACAGCTTTCGGCCATTTTTATTTCGCTAGCCTTGTACAAAATAGGTTACTGTATTTACTATATGGAGGCAAATATTTTTTTTTAAAATAAACAATTTCTATTTGTTTATGCTCTTTCACTTTATTATTATAATAAATAATATATAGTGAAATAAATAAATAAATAATATTTTATAAATAGAATACTGAGTTTTATTGCAAATTTCCAAAACTAATTCCATCAAACAACAAACTCACAATATCACATGTGACAAACGAACCGCTTCAAACGCATGCTGAAAAAAGTTTAAAATTGGCTCCCAATGATTTACGCCGTTTCTGTTATTTTGCATGTGGGTGCGTTCTACAAAATTCGACCAAATTTTTTGCTTATCAAGTTCTTCTCTAATCTAAGGATGCGAATAACTCTAGTACTTCCAAAAATCTAGTACTTCCAAAAAAAATAACTCTAGTACTTCCAAGATCTGTCATCACTTATGGTCGCCTATTTAATATAGAATTTTTTTTGATTGTATAACAATACAAAAATTAACAAATAATACCACACATCCATATACATTTTATATAATATATTTTATTTGTTTTTAGTTAAAGTTTATTTCATATTTATTTTATTCATTCATTTATTTATTTATTTATATATTTATATAATAATCCGATTTAACAAACACAAGTTATTCTTAAATATTTTATTTCATTTCATGTTTTTTTTTAATACTATAAAGGCAACTAAAACTACATAATAGATGATGATAGATTTCTCTTTAAAGATAATTCTATAATTTCATTTAATTTATCTTTTTTCCATTCTTTTCATATGATCTTTTTCTGCATCATTTATACAACTCTTTATTTATAACTATTTAAATAATTTTTATTTAATTTCATTTTATTTTAATTATATTTTTTTTTTTTGAATCATTCTTATTCCATTAATATATGCATATAAATATTTGTTTGTTTTTTTTTGTTTTTATTTATATATTATCATATAAATAAATAAAATACTATTAAAATACCAAAGAGATAATAATTAAGAATTATTATTTATCAGTTTTCAATCTATTATCTATTTGGTATTTTAGAATAGTATAATTTTTTTTTAAATTAATTGTGATTTTTTTACTTTTAAATCGGTTACATTTTTGCTTCTTTATTCTTTTAGTTATTTCCTTTGTTACTTAATTGAATTATATTTTTTATATATTATTTTTTATAGAAATAATAATGTTAACAATATTTTTGTTGTTGAAATTTTTGATTATTTTTATTGACTATATACATACACACCGTATATACCAATAAATTTATACAATATACTGAAGCGATTATAAATGTCCAACTTGTGTTTTAATTAAAATTGACAGTTAAAAAAAAATGGCGATCGCAAAATTAGGGTTTAATATTATTTCAGTTTTAACCTCAATAAAAAAAAATTGTAAATTTATTAATAGCATTCTGACCGTTAGACGATTATAAGGTGATTTTTTGATGATTATTAGTCAATAATAATTAATTATAATTTTTAAATGAACGAAACACATCCATAAGACTGCTATAATATATCATAATTTACAATAGTCAATTTTGACATTAAAAATACTAAACAATATATTTACTTATATTACATAAAGAATTGAATAGAAATAAATAATATTATGCAATAAAAATTCAGAACAAATAATTGTCGATAATTCTTTCATATCGTATATAATAAAATTTTTTTGTTGTTGATTAAATATAATTTTTTATAAATCTTACTATACATAATTTTCCATTTGTTGTAATTAAATTTGTCTTTATTATGTATTATTAAGTTTTTATTATTTTATCATATTTTAATCATAATAATATTCAGTGCAAAGTGATGACGATAGTTAGTAAGTAGTTCTCTCGCTGATATACTTGTTCTTGTACGATTAATTATTATTATTATTTAAGAGTATTATTATTATTATTATTAGCAGTGTACATATACAATATTTTTTTATATAAATAATTTTGTTAATTTAATTATTATTATAATTAATTTTATTTAATTTTTTTTGTGATTGCTACTTGTTTTTTTTTGTTTTTTAATTAAATTTATTGTATTTTTTCGTTTTTCCAGTATTGTTTTTTTTGCTGCTTTGAGAAACCATTAATATTCCTGTTGTGTGTTATTATTATTTTGTTATTATTTTTTTTTCGGTGATTTAAATAAAAATTAAAACTAAAATTATATAAAATTTAATAGGAACAAATATATTATATTCACAAAAAAACATAAATTAGTCTTACTTAATGATAATTACAAATATTTTGAAAGAAATTCAAATTTAAAAGAAAACCGTTAAATTTCTTAGAAACCTCGCCTATTTTCTTTATTAGAAATAATTGCTAAGCTTTTAAGTTATAATAAAAAAAATATTTGTAATTACAGAATTTTAAAATTTAAAAATTTTTAATATTGTAGTTTTTTTTTTTTTTAAATTTTAATGAAAAATTCTTTTAAAAAAAATGAAACTACAGAAATTTCAAAATTTTTTTCAAAAAGGATAAGTGCAAAAAATAAAAATTGATATTATTTTTATATTTATCATATTGCAATTTTTATTATTACAATAACTTTATAATTTTTTTTTTTTTAAAAGAAAATTATTCCTCATTTTATAAGTGGAAATTCTTTTAATTGACACCAGATTTTTTTTTTTTAATTAGGAATTTCCTTTAGTTTTTCTTAAAGATTAATATAATATTATTAAAAATAATAATGGTTTTTTTTTGTTTTTTGATTTTTCAAAATTCATAACATTAGTTTTAATACAATAAATTTACATGTATTGTGGACGTGATTAAATGGAAAATAAATTATGTTCAATTATATGTTAATTAATTATAATATATTGTATTTAACTATTTAGTGAAATAAAAATACAAATCATTATAGTTAATAATTTAAATTTTATCAAAAAGTTGACAATTTACGTGAAAAATGACAGGAGTTCGATATTAGACAAAATGGCCGACCATTTAGATGTTTGTTTACAGCGGTTGTCTTTTAAGAAGTTTGAAGAATTCGCTTCGGAAATTTGGTGGACTTTTCTTTAAAAATATTTTTAACTATCGTAATAAGAAATATTAGTTTCTATATATAACATTCTAGAATAAACACGTTTTAGGAATAAGGACCTTAGAAGAATTAGGACCTCCTAGAAATAAGAAACTTTTTGCAATAAGAATCTTTTTGAGATAAGAAAATCTTAAAAAGGGACCTACTAGAGACAAGAAATTTTATGTAAAACAAAAATATTCTAGGATAAACACGGTATAGGAATAAGGATCTTCCAAGAATTATGACCTTCTAGAACCTTTTTTAGACAAGATTAAAAATAATAACGGTTTTTGTTGGTTTTTTGATTTTTCATAATTCATAATATTAGTTTTAATACAATATATTTTTATGTATTGGACGTCATTAAATGGAAAATAAATTATGTTCAATTATAATTAATTATAATATATTTAACTATTTAGTGAAAAAAAATACAAATAATTTTAGTACCGTAAATAATTTAAATTTAATCAAAAAGTTGATAATTTACGTGAAAAATGACAGGAGTTCGATATTAGACAAAATGGCCGACCATTTAGATGTTTGTTTACAGCGGTTGTCTTTTAAGAAGTTTGAAGAATTCGCTTCGGAAATTTGGTGGACTTTTCTTTAAAAATATTTTTAACTATCGTAATAAGAAATATTACTTAATAAAAATATTCGAGAATTATTAAAGAAAAGTATTTTTTGGCCAAATTCCAAAAAAAAACCTCTAATGTGACAATATTTATAGTATAAAAATAAATGTTAAATTATTGAAAGGAAAACTCAAATGTTCGGTTAAGTTTTGATATAAAAAAATTTCCACATTCCTTTTTATGAAGTATTTTATTTTTTTTATTTTGACCAAGAAGTGGTATTTTGACCAAAAAAATTTTATTCACTTTTGCTTTTCAATCTTTTTCAATACATTCTGTCCGTTAATAATTTGTTTTTTAAATCTCTCAATTCCATTAATGATGAATATAGTTGAAAATCTTAGTTCAGATAATAGAATTATGATTATTTTTATTTTTTTTTATTTATATCATGAGCAGATATTTTATGTTTTTCTTCTTTTTTTTTAAATTATGGATTATTATAATTTTTAATATTGATAAAATATTTTAAGCCAGAATTTTACATACATTTTTTCTTTAAAATTTACTATTTAATAAAATTTTTAACGGTTCAAATTGTTTTTATTTGTTTTTATTATAGTTATTTTCATTCTAAAGGCCACTTTTTCTATTATTAGTTTTAATTAATTAATTAATTTGCAATTTCTACTATTCAACAAAAAAAAAACGTTCATTTCTCAACATTTAATCTATTTTTATTTGGTGTGTTTGAATGAGTGTATGTGAGTGAGTGTGTGTGTTTAACTTTAATTTTTAGAAAAATTAATAAATTAAAAATAATAATTTTAATCATTAAAAAAAATACTTTTCCAAAATTATAGTCTTTTTTTTTTAGTATTTTTATTATTATTATTTTACATAATTTCAACATCTTTTCTACATTTTTTCCCCATCATATATTGTAATTTATGTATTCAATGTCGCAAAATTTTGTTTAAAAAAATAAATTTTGTTTATTATATAGTAAATAAAATTCAATTTGCACACATATATACACATACTTCGAATATAGATGTATATATTTATTTTATATAAGATTAGATAGATAATAATGAATTGTTAAATTCATTAGTTTTGGGGCTAATAAGCGTTATTAATATATATATTTAAATATTAAAATAAATAACAAATGCATTTCTATAGTCAAATTTTTATGGAAGATTAGATAATTTAATTTATTTCAAATTTAATAAATTCGGTTTTAAGCCAAATAGAAAAATATTATCTTTCTTAGAGTTTTTAGTAAATTTTTTTTCAATTGTTTTCTTCCTTTTTTATTTAACGATTATTTTCTATATAAGAAAGTTTTTTGTTGTCGAAAATATTTTATTTTTTTTTTATTTTTATTATTAATTTTGATTAAATTTTTAATTATTACAATAACAATTTTTTTTCCTTTTTAAATTTATAACTTTTTAAAATAATTATTGTTAAGTTTTTATAAAGTTGAAATTGTTGACAAAAGAAACTAGAAATTTTTCTTAAATATTAATTTTTTAAATTTAAGAGTTTAATTTTTGTCCCTTAATAGTTACGATGAGAAGAATAAAAACGATAATTTTTTAAATAGTATTAATTTTTGTGCGTTTTTTTTTAAATGATATTCTTTTGTAAATCAACTAAACTTTTTTTTCAAATTTAGAAAAATGTTTATTTTTATTCCATTTTAAATTTTAGATTTCATTACGTTTTTTTTTTAATTAAAATCAATTTTGAAAGAAAATAAATTCAAAATGTCGATGGTAGTTTTGGCTAAAAGTATTTAAAAAATGAAAATTTTCAGGAACATGTGCTCTTCTAGCGATTAGAACCTCCTAGATATTAGGACCTTCTATGTATAAACAAGTTTAAGAAATAGGGGTTTTCTAAGAATTAGGACTTTCTATATTTCTTAGTAATTAGGACCTCCTGGAGACATATTAGAACCAAGGACCTCCTTATAAATAAGAAACTTAAAAAAGGGACCTCCTAGAGACAAGGAACTTTTTGTAAAATGACCTATCAGAGATAAAAACATTCTAGGATAAATACGTTCTAGGAATAAGGACCTTAGAAGAATTGGGACCTCCTAGAAATAAGAAATTTCTTGCAATAAGAATCTTTTTGAGATAAGAAAATCTTAAAAAAGGGACCTTCTAGAGGCAAGAAATTTTATGTAAAACAAAAATATTCTAGGATAAACACGGTCTAGGAATAATAATCTTCGAAGAATTAGGACCTCCTAGAAATAAGAAACTATTTGCAATAAGAACCTTTTCGAAATAAGAAAATCTTAAAAAAGGGACCTCCTAGAGACAAGAAATTTTATGTAAAATTAAAACATTCTAGAATAAACACGTTTTAGGAATAAGGACCTTAGAAGAATTGGGACCTCCTAGAAATAAGAAATTTCTTGCAATAAGAACCTTTTCGAAATAAGGAAATTTTAAAAAAGGGACCTCCTATAGACAAGAAATTTCATGTAAAACAAAAACATTCTAGAATAAACACGGTCTAGGATTAAGGATCTTCGAAGAATTAGGACCTCCTAGAAATAAGAAATTTCTTGCAATAAGAATCTTTTTGAGATAAGAAAATCTTAAAAAGGAACCTCCTTGAGACAAGAAATTTTATGTAAAACAAAAATATTCTAGGATAAACATGGTATAGGAATAAGAATCTTCCAAGAATTAGGACCTTCTAGAACCTTTTTAAGACAAAATTACTTTTAAAATAGGACCTCAGAGACAAAAAACTTTTTGTAAAACGACCTTTCAGAGATAAGATTCTAGGATAAAAACGGTCTAGGAATAAGGATCTTCGAAGAATTAGGACCTCCTAGAAATAAGAAACTTTTTGCAATAAAAATCTTTTTGAGATAAGAAAATCTTAAAAAAGGGACCTCCTAGAGACAAGAAATTTTATGTAAAACAAAAATATTCTAGGATAAACACGTTCTAGAAATAAGGATCTTCCAAGAATTAGGACCTTCTATAAATAAGAAACTTTTTGGAAAAATAACCTTTAAGAGTTAATCTTTCTACGAATAAGGATCTTCCAAGAATTAGGACCTCCTAGAAATAAGAATCTTTTTGGAATAAGTACCTTTTAGATAAGAAAATCTTAAAAAAGGACCTTATAGAGGCAAGCAGTTTTTTGTAAAACAAAAACGCTCCAGGAATAAGGATCTTCCAAAAATTAGGACCTTCTAGAGAAATTTTTTTTTTGGGTTAAGAACCTTTTAGAGACTACGCATAACGACTCTTAGAAATGAAGGCCATATAGAGATTAGGAACTTCTAAGGATAGAAAACTATTTTAGTTAAGAATCCTTTTAGAAAAAATAATATTCTACAGATTAAGAAATTTTAGAGATAAAGACGTTTAAGGAATAAGGACCATCTAGTTATTACAACCTCCAAGATATTAGGATGTTGTAATCAAGATATAACGACCTTCTAGGGATAATTACGTTCTAGGAATAAGGACCTACTAAGAATACAACCTTCTAGAGATAAGATGCTTTTTGGAGTAAGAACCTGTTAGGGACAAGGAGATTCTAAGAATTAGGATCTTTCAGAGATAAGAAAGTTCTAAGAATAACGACCATTTGGATATAAAAACATTCTAAGGTCTTAATTATTTTAGAAAACTTCTTGTGATAAAACCCCTGAAAGAGGAAAACCTTATAAAGGTAATGAACTTCGAGCTTATAGGCATAGGCAAGTTCTAGTTATAAGGATCTTTCGAAGATAAGCAAAATTTAAGGAATTAAGAAATTTTCTAAACTCTATCCTTTAAAAATTGATGTTTTAAGCAAGCTCCTGTTCTACTGAAAATATTAGTTGTGTTCTGACTGCAGTGCTATTATTGCAAAAAATTTTATACAAAAACAAATTAAAAACGAATTCCTTTTTATAATGTTTTCAAAAAGGACCTCTTTGAAAACTTGCAGTAAATTACAAACTTTCAAAGAGATCCTTTTATTTTTAAATACTTTTTTCAACATATTTTTTTTTATTAGCTGTACCTAATAGCCGACAGTTGAAAATAGACTCGTTAATTTTTAATTAAATCAGAAAAAAAAAATTCGTTCATAAAAAAAATTTTACAACGAAAAAAATAATATTAAAAATTTTCTCTGCTTTCAGATAATAACTGATGGTAATCCATTAAAAAAGCGCATAATTGGATAAAATTTAATTGTTTATAATAAGCTTTATGGAATTACTCTTTTGTTTTTAATTATAATTAATTAATTAATGCTCCTTTCACTTTTCAAAATGATATTCATTTTCACAATAGCAAATTACTGACTATAACGTTATTAAACGTTTAAAATAATTTTAATTACTCGAAAAGAATTATTCAACATTTTTTTTTGTGTTTTATTTTTTATACATTTTTTAATAGTAACTTTTTGTTAACAATTTTATATCGAAAAGTTTTTTTTTTTTTTTGTTTTTACTACAAAGCGCATCGTTTTATCTCAAATTTTATCAATTGGATTTTTTATTAAAAATTTTTAATAGATTTTTTATTTTTATTTTTAAAGAATTTCAAAATTATTAATTATAGGCAGAATTGGTTCATAGTAAATTTTTCTGATTGTTTCTAGTTTTTATGTTGAATATTCTAGAATAATTTTCATTTTCTTAAATTTTAAATATTTTTATTTTATTAAATTTTTAATGCAGATAAAATTTGTTCAACACACTATCTGCATAATTTTTTTTTAAAAGATAATTGCATATTTCTGTTTTTTTTTTGTAAAATGTATTTACAATTTATTTTTTTAAGAACATTACAAAAATAAATAATTTATGTAAAAAGAAAAATTTAAAAAGATCAAAACAGTTTTTAAATTTTTTGTATTTAAATAAAAATATTTTTTTTTATTATTAAAATGAGTTTTTGTATTTAAAAGTTTTTTGTTTGTTTGTTGTAAATCGAGTTAAAAATTGTTGTATTTATTGTATTGTTAAAATTTATTGTCAGAAACTTAATAATAAAAAATTAAAATTGATCAAAACAAGAAAAAATCTTTTTTAAAAAGCTCTACTTAAATACATCAGTATTTCCCAAACTTTTGATTACGTACCAAAATTTCCTTTTTCATTTAATAATATTACAATTTAAAAATTATACTATTGAAATTTGTGTAATCGAATATTTATATTTAACACAATTAAATTTATAGAAATAATATTGAAAATTTGATATTTTCTGAATCAACAAAAATTAAATCAATTCAATAACAATCGTTTGATGAGTGCATAAAATAAATATTCGTAAAATAATTTTATTTAAGTAAAAATTAAATAAAACTTACCGTTAGCCAAATATAATTTTAACTTTAAATTGTATTAAATATTAAAAAGCGTGTTAAAAGAAAAAAATTATCGAAAAAACCACAGCAAGGAACCATTTTAACGAAATCTGTATGGCAATCGTTAAGTACACTTTGGAAAACACTGACTTTTAGATATGTTTTCGGAAGATTAGTACGAGTTTTATTTTTTTTTTTTTTTTTTGAAACTATTACATTTTAACGAGTTTATATAATTTTATTTTATATAAAATATTATATTTTACTTTAATTATTTTTCGTTAAATTAAAATTAAAATTCATACTCGTAGTTCTGTAATTTAGACGTTAAAATGATGACCAAACTCGTAGTTCTGTTTTTAGAGGGTATTTTTTTTTTAAATTTTTTTTAAATAATTTTTTAATTTGAAAATTTCTTTTTTAAAAAAATAATGCCAAATTAATTGTTGGACTTTTATTCAACTTAGTTAGTTATTAGAACTTCTTGAAACGAAAGTTAATTTAATTAGTTTCCTTTTAAATTTTGAGTATATTTTTATGAAGTTTAGGCCTTGTTTAACTATAAACTATATTAAAAATATTTTTACCAATAACATAATTAAATGTTTTCTATAAAAAAATACAGTTTTTTTTTGTTTTTTTTTTGGCTTTGTGTGATTAAAACTAATTTAAAAATAAATGATAATTTAACATGTACACTTTCACATCTGTCATCCGATTTACATGAATTTAGGTGCATTTGAAAGAGGATGAATGTATCTTTTTAATGCTGCAAATTTTTAATAGATGGCGCTGCATGTTGTATGATTTAAATATAAAGTTCGGTTATTTTTGGGAAATAAAATGAAAGAATATCTTGAAAATAAAAATTTTATAAAAAATAAAAATGCACAAAAAAAAATTTAGGATAAAATTTGTATTAGACAAAAAAAATTAGAGGTCAAGATTTATATTCCCTAAAGTAAGAATGGTTTTTGAGTTATTATTAATTATTTTATTAATGAAAATAAAATAATTATGAATGCAAATGAAAAATAGTTAAAATTGATTTCGTCTTTAAAAATGTTAATTTTTTTTTTTCAACATAAATAAAATTCAAAAAAGTTAAAGTTTATTTTTTATTTTAAATTTTTTTTATTAGCTGTCAACAAAATTGACTTCATTTAAATGGCGAAAAGAAATACGAACAAGGCAGAAAATATCTTTAAAAAAAAAGAGAAAAATATAGGAAAAACCAAAATTATAAAGGATTAATTAATGGCATATTTATTTTTTAAAAAAATAAAGAGTTAAATTCAAAAATTGATGCAAATTAAATTAAAAATAATAAAACACTTTTTTTTTTAGATTTTTTTTTTACTAAACAACAAAATTTCTCTTTCTTCTCTTCTAATTCTCCTATATGTATTTGTTTGCATCACAAGAAAAGCAAAAAAAATAAATAATAAAATAAAAAATAATAATAAATAACTACAAACAAATTTATTTTAATTTAAAAATAATTAAATTAAAAATATTTCAAAGCATATATTCTAATTATTTATGTGAATGTTTATACATAAATAAATAATTAATTTAAAACTCTTTTAGCAATAATGTTCTTTTCATTAAAATAAATGTTATTTTTTAATTTTTTAAAATTAATTTTTTTATTTATATATTTGTGGTGTGTGTGTGTGTGTGTGTTTATATGTATTTCTTTCTAGAATTTATGGTTTTTCATTTTAAAATACGCATCTAGATGGTGTAATTTTTTTTTGTATCTTTAGTTTTGTTTATTTTAAAATTCTAATTATTATATTTGTATGCGTGTATTTGTGTGGTGAAAAGACCTTAGATTAAAGACTACCTGGAATAGGCCCTAACGTCAGATTTTCTTATATGTTGACGTAATTTTTGTTGCAAGAGCGGCGATAAATCGTACTTCTTGCATAATTTTTTTTATGTAAACATAACACCCACTGACAACTAGTTTTCATAATAGAAACTTCTTGCATTCCTAAAGCATAATTAATAGCCATTTTAACTGACTTATTTCAAAGATAAATTAAATTTTAACACAACTGTACCCAATATTTTTTTTTTTACATAGTTCTGGTATTTTTGGTTTATTATTTATTATGTAATTATTTTTTTATTATTTAATTTTCGGAAAGTTTTCAAACACGCCATTCTCCATGAAGTGGTAGCATGCCGAACTGCTTGCATACTTCTGTTGACATTTAGATATTTATCGCGAAGTGAAAGTTTAAGCGTGGTTTTTATTAAATTTTAAATAGTTTATGAACAAGTTAATATAAATTATTACATTTTCATAATTAGTTTTATGCTTTACGACAGCAAATGGGAAGTTTTTATTTTAGAATACGAAGAATTTGGACAGAAAATTTTGTACAATATAATATATTACGAAGTGAGTGCGTTCTTACGAATATATTCTCGAAAAAAATTCGACAGAAAATTTTGTGTAGAGGTCTAACCACTTCTTCTATAAATTTAGCCTGGATAGGCTCTAACGTCAGATTTTCGTATATGTATACGCAATTTTCTATTTGCATAATTGCAAAAGTGGCAAAAAATTGTATTTCTTGCATACATTTGTGTATATTTTTTTATATAGACGTGACACCCACTGCCATCTAGTTTTCGTAGTAGGAATTTTTTAATTATACAATTTTAACTCACTTATTTCAAACAAAAATATAATTTAATCTTCTGGTATTAAATGCAATTGTATTTACGGTTTACTATTTATTTTGTTAAATATAAATAATAAATTTTTGTAAAGCGCCTCGATTTTGTAGACTTTTGGAGAGTTTTAAAACACGCCATTCTCCATGAAGTGGTAGCATATCGAAATGCTTGCATACTTCTGTTAAGATTTAGATATTTATCGCTAAGTGAAAGTTTAAGCGTGGTTTTTATTAAATTTTAAATAGTTTACAAACAAGTTAATATAAATTAATGCATTTGTATAAATAGTTTTATTCTTCACGACAGCAAATAGGAAGTTCTTATTTTTGAATACGAAGAATTTGGATAGAAAATTTTGTACAATATAATATAAGCCTGGATAGGTCATAACGTCAGATTTTCTTATATGATATGTGTACGCAATTTTCTATCTGCATAATTGCAAAAGCGGCGAGAAATCAGACTTCTTGAACACATTTGAATAGAATTTTTTGTGTAGATATAACCTACACTGCCATCTAGTTTTCATAGTAGAAATTTTTTAATAAAATGTCTTTGTTTTTTTTTTATTTTATTACAATGAGTTTTTGTATTTAAACGTTTTTTTTAATTGTAAATCGAGTTAAAAATTGTTGTATTTATTGTATTGTTAAAATTTATTGTGAGTATGCATAATTTCAATAGCGGCGATAAATCGTACTTATTGCATATATTTGTGTAGACGTGACGCCTACTGCCATCTAGTTTTCGTAGTAGACATTTTTTAATTATATAATTTTAACTCACTTATTCCAAACAAAAATATAATTTAAACACGACAGAAGGCAACATTTATTTTCTTTCCAATCTTCTGCTATTAAATTGAACTGTATTTTTGGTTTATTCTTTATTTTTTAAATATCAATTAAATATTGAGCACCTCAATTTTGAAAGTTTTAAAATACGCCATTCTCTGTGAAGTGGTAGTACACTGAACTACTTGCATATTTTTGGTTTTTTTTCTTCACATTTATGATTTTCACAATACAATGCTTATCGGAAAATAGTTCAGTGCCAGCGTACATAAAGTACAAATATATAAAAAGTTTCGGAGAACATATTTTAATTATGGCATTTATGCTTTTACTTGTTCTGTTAGTCAATTTTTTATTTCATTTTGTAAATAATATTGTTTTCAAATTTTTTTTTCATTACATTATTAGCTATTAATTATTATTTTAACTAAATACATTAAATTTCTTATCTTGTCATTTAAATTTTAAAGCATTTGCTATTATGTAATTTAATTTAATAAATTATCATTTCAATTTACGATTAATCATATCATTAATGAAAATCGTTCTACGGATATTGCGTCTTTAAAATTGACATCTTCACCCCTTTCACCCCTTAGATTTACCACATTTATGTTATTTTACAAATGTGTACGAAATAATTGGCCAACATTTTTGTGTTAAGGCCTATCCAGGTCTTTTTTTAATCTAGGGTAAATACAGAGCAACCAACCAACCAACCAACAAGAAATAGAATAAAATTCATTATTTTACTAATTGATTCTTTAAAAGTAAAGACTTACTTAAAAAGTTCTAAGAAAAACATTTTATATTTCTAAATTGGTAATTCTTATTAGAGATTTTTGGTTTTAGTTATCCTCAAAAAAAAAAAAAAAGATTTTTCAACGTAAAAGTCTGATTTTTATTACTACAATATATAATATAAGAGAGAGCATAATACATTTTTTTTTTTTTTATAAAAATAGATAATTTTTTTTTTCCAATTTATATTTATAAAAAAAAACGAG
Source organism: Atherix ibis (assembly GCA_958298945.1). Lineage (NCBI taxonomy): Eukaryota > Metazoa > Arthropoda > Insecta > Diptera > Athericidae > Atherix > Atherix ibis. The sequence goes on along the minus strand of OY282605.1, from coordinate 46,892,228 downwards.
CGCGCAAATTAAAGGGGGAACTTAGTTTTTGGGTTAGAAAATTTTTTGTCACATTTCAAATATAACGTTTTCACCACAAAAGGTAGAGTGTAGAGAGTGTGTCTATAGCGGTTCAATTTTATACTATTATTTAGTTTATTTTCTTTCTTTTTTTAAATATTATATTTACATATGCATATATTTATATTTTTTACCTATAAAATCTTTAATATTTTATTTTTCTATATCCTTTTTTGTTTTTATTTTTTTATTTTTTTTAAATAGGTTTCTCTATAATTACTAACTCGGCTTTTTACATATTATAATTTTTTATACACATTGTTTTTGTTTTTTTTTTTGTTTTTTGTTTTGCGGGAATTTATATTAATATTATTATTATTTCATTAATAAATTCTCTTTTATATAAATATATATATTTTATTATTATTATTATTATTATTATTAATTTTTTCTTTTCTTTTTAGTAAGTATATAATATAATTGTGTTAATTTCTAAAATGACTTTTTATTTCATTATAATTAATTAATTTTTTAATTGATTCATTTTCAATTTGAATTCCATTCAATTATTTATTCATTGAAATTTTTATTTTTCAAAATTAAAGTTTTATATTTCATTATTCAAATTTGAGTTATTATTTATGAAATTGATTAGAGAGTTTTTTTCTGCCATTTAAATAGGTATACAAAGTTTCATATGTATGTGTTTATGTTTGATTGGTTCATAATTTTTTACCCCATTTTTTTTATTGGTTTTTTTTTTTTTAATTTAATTATTCATCTTTATGAGTTACATAATAATATTAAGGAAAAAATTGGAAAATTGCATTCTTTTTTCCAATATGCGCGCACATGTTCATATGGTATATACGAGAATAAGAAATTTTTTTATTCATAAATGATATATTTTTATTATTTATATTTGAATTTTTTATTATATAAAGTTCCATCCATTTTCAATTTATTTTTTAAAGCTTTTCATTAATTTTCTTTTATTATTATTATTGGTTGTTTTTTGAAATTTTATAATTTATTTGTTTAATTTTCAAAATTTTTAAAAAAATTTATATTATTGTTTTAATGTTTTTGTACTATTAAATAATAAATAACGTAAAAAGTTAGAAATAAAAAAAAAAAAAGCAGAACGATTTGATGTATTTTTGCCTTAGAAATGGGGGCTCCATACAACCAATTATGCCAACGCCTAACAGTATGCAATATTGAATGTACTTATTTTCGGTAACACCGATTCTTAAACCTTTTACACTAACTGGGTATTCCCCCCCCCCCCCCCCCCACCCCCCCCCCATTTATACACATAGTTTTATTATGACAACTTTTCCAGTATGTATAGTAATTATTTTATAGACTCAGTAAATAATAAAACAATTTTTTTAAAAATAAATTTCATCAAAAATTCATTTTTATTATCTTAATAGACAGACTGAATTTTTTTTTAGTTTATGGCAGCCATAAAGATGGCATTAAAAACAAAAAAAAATAATAATAAAATTTTCACTTTCTAATTTTTAGTATTTAATTTCCCCCAAAAAATATAAAATTACTATTTTTAAGATCTTTTTTTTTGCATGTTGGAACTTTTAAAAAAAAAAAAAAAAATTACTATTTTTTTTAATATTTTTTTGCATTTCAGTTTTTAAAAATTACTATTTTTAAAAACTTTTAAATTTTTTTGTTGGTATTTTTTGTAAAAAGTACGACTATTTCCTCTAAAAAAAGGAAGAGTGCCTAAAAAGAGATTAAAAAAATCAATAACCGCGCATTTTCGATTTTTAATAAATTTTTGTTGTTGTTTTAATTTAAAAAAATTAATGATTTTTTCTGAATTTTTCGGTTGGAAGCTAATTTTAAATAACGGCCCCACGGTCAGTATTTATATGAAAAAAATTAGATCTAAAACTTTCTGCATAAATTATTCTTTTAATTTTGTTTTTTTTTTTAATTTTTTTTTAAATCTTTTAAATTTAATTTTTTTGTTATTTTTGGTAAAAAATACGAAATTCTCCTCTAAAAAAAGGACGAGTGCCTAAAAGGAGATTAAAAAAATCAATAACCGCACATTTTCAATTTTTAATTAATTTTTTTTTGTTTTATTTTAAAAAATTAAAGATTTTTTCTGAATTTTTCGGGTGGAAGCTAATTTTAAATAACGGTTCCACGATCAGTATTTATAAGAAAAAAATTATATCTCAAACTTTCTGCATAAAATATTCACTTAATTTTGTTTTTTTTTTGGAATTTTTCGAGAAATCTTTTAAATTTTTTTTTTGTAGTTTTTGGTAAAAAATACGAAATTCTCCTCGAAAAAAAGGAAGAGTGCATATAAAAAATCTACATTTTTCGCAAAAAACTATAGTGTTTTTACATTGAAAAAATTAAAATTTAGTTTATATTCAAAGAAAAGAAAATTTTTTTCATGCAAAGGACTCTTTTTTCGTAGGATTTTTTTAGGTTTTTAATTTTAATTTTAAATTTTTATTACCATTTAAAACAAAATTTAAAAAATAAAAGATTTTTTCTGAATTTTTGTGTAGAAGCACATTTTAAATAACGTCCCAGGTAAGTATTTATAGGGTTTACCAATAAGAGTGATATGATTTCGAAGTGACGTTTCGGCCATTTGTAATATGTCATGATCTGTCATTTTTTCTTCATTGTATTCAGTAATGTTTACAATTTCATCATGGAGAGATATACGCAAGAAAAACGTTTACAAATTATTCAATTTTATTATCAAAATAATCGGTTTCCAACTGCAACTTTTCGTGCGCTCATTTTCATCTGAGTGGTGCGGTAAATAAACAAAACTGTCGATTCTGGTGCGAAGAAAATACACTAATTATTCATGAACACTCATTACATTCACCTAAATTGACAGTTTGGTGTGGTTTTTGGCGAAATGAAGCTGGTAACACCGTTACTGTCAATGGAGAGCGGTATAGATCGATGATAACCAACTTTTTATTGGAAGAAGTTGATCATGACAACATCTGGTTCCAACAAGACGGGGCTACGTGCCACACAGCACGTGCAACAACCGAATTATTGCGAGAAAAGTTTGGAGATTCCATTATTTCAAGAAATTGTGATATTGAATAGCCTCCAAGAAGTTGTGATTTAACACCATTAGACTATTTCTTGTGGGGTTATTTGAAGTTACTGGTCTTTAGCAATAAACCAGACTCTCTTCAAGCTTTAGAAGTCATTATTGAACGTGCTATTCATGACATATAGTATGTTACGACTTGATTTAGTGGGGTTCATCGAGTTCGTTCCTGCAAAAGAAGTCGTGGAGGTCATTTGAATGACGTTTTATTCAGAACTTAATTGTATCGATTGTACTTCACATTAAATAAAAAACATTTCAATTTCCTTAACAATTAGTGTTTTTTTTTTGTTGAAAAGAAATCATATCACTCCTTTTGGAAAACCCTATATATAGGAACAATTAGATCTCAAACTTTCTTGCATAAATTATTCATTTAATTTTGTTTTTTTCTCGAATTTAAAAAAATTTTAAATTTTTGTTGTTATTTTTAGTAAAAAGTACGAAATTTTCATTTAAAAAAAGAAAGAGTGCATTTAAAAAATCTACAATTTCTGTAAAAAAAATAGTGTTTTTATGTTGAAAAAATTAAAATTTAAATTATATTCAAAGAAAATAATTTTTTTTAATATAAAGAAATCTTTTTTCGTATGATTTTAGTTTGTTTTTTTAAAAAAAGGGGCTTTTTTCTAATAGGAAATAATAAATCTGCATAAATTATTCATTTAATTTTTGTCTTCTGAAATTTAAAGAAAACTTTTAAATTGTCCATTGTTATTTTTAGTAAAAAGTACAAACTTTTTTCTGAGGAAAAAATCTATAATTTCTGTGTAAAAAAAAAATATTTTTTTTATATTGAAAAAATTAAAATTTGTTTATATTTAAAGAAAAGTAATTTTTTTTTATGCAAAGGACTCTTTTTTCGTAGGATTTCTTTTAGTTTTTTCACAAGACCTTTTTTCTGATAGGAGATAATAAATGTAATCAACCGAACATTTTTGATTTTTAATTAAATATTTTTTTTTCTTTAAATTTCGATTATTCAATTTTATTTAGTATTTAAAAGAAATTTTAAAAAATAAAAGATTTTTTTTCTGAATTTTTAGATGGAAACACATTTTAAATAACATTTGATCTCAAATTTTCTGCATAAATTATTTAATTAATTTTTTATTAGGGAATTAAAAGAAAACTTTTTGTTATTGTTAGAGTGCATATACACTTTTCCTTTTTTTAGATAAAAATATCGTACTTTTTTTTATGTAATAACGGCCAACATCAATATTAGATCTCAAACTTTCAGCATAAATTATTCAATTAATTTTTTTCTTCTGAAATTTAAACAAATTTTTAAATTTTCTTCTCTTATGTTTTTTATAAAATAAGAAATTTTCCTTCAAAGAAAAGGAAAAGTACATTTCAAAGATGCGAAAAAATAATGTTTTTATGGTGAAAAATTAAAATTTGGTTTATATTCAAAGAAAAGCAATTTTTTTTATGCAAAGGACTCCTTTTTCGTAGAATTTTTGTTTATCTTCTCTTTTTTAAAAATAAAAATAAAATTTTTAAAAAATCAATAAACCGAACATTTACGATTTTAAATTAAATATTTTTTTTTTGAAATTACAATTATTTAATTTTTATTAGTATTTGAAACAAATTTTAAAAAATAAAAGATCTTTTTCTGAATTTTTGAGTGAAAACACATTTTAAATAACGGCCAAGGTAAGTATTTATATCGAAAAAAAATAGATCTCAAAAAACTTTTTGCTGATTATTTAATTCATTTAATTTTGTTTTTTTCTGGAATTAAAAGATAACTTTTAAATTTTCCATTGTTATTTTTAATAAAAAGTACGAAATTTTCCCTGAGGAAAAAATCTATAATTGAAAAAATTAAAATTTGTTTATATTCAAAGAAAAGTAAATTTTTTTTATGCAAATCACTCTTTTTTAGTAGAATTTTTGTTTGTTTTTACAAGCATCCTTTTTTTAAAAAAAAAAATCAATAACCAAAAATTTTCGATTTTAAATTAAATGTTTTTTTTTTTGAAATTACAATTATTCATTTTTATTTAGTGTGTAAAACAAATTTAAAAAAAAATATCAAATATTTTTTTTAATAGCAAAAATTGTTAGTTCAGAATTTAAAAAAATAAAAACTGACAAAAAAGTTTATACTTTCAAAATTTTTAGAATAAAAAATACAAAGTTGAATTTGGTTTTTATTTTCAATAATTTGAATAAAGTTTAGATGCAAAGTTTTATAATAAAAGAAAATTACAATTTTAATAAAAAAACAAGAGTTTTAAGAATAATAAAAAAACTTTTAATACCCCAAAAAAATTATAATTTTAATAAAAAAACAAAAGAGTTTTTATTTTAATAAAAAAAAAACTTGTAATACTCCAAAAAATTAAGATTGTACTTTAAGACGTGTAGAAAAAAAAAACAAGTAATAAAGATTCAATAAAAATAAAATGATTTTACATAAAAAATTGAATTTCATTTATAGAAGGCGTTTTCCTTTGGACCAATTTTGCTACTAGTCGGTAGTTTTAGCTGTCATCATCTACCCTACCTCGAACAAACGAGCACATAGAAATGGGAGTTACGCATACAATTTACGTTAGGTGGATTCTAGTTTCTAAAGTGAAAATAGATACTTTTGCGGGTTCGCTGGTTATGTTGAAGAGTCATATTTTTGTCAGTATTGTTTATGTGTGAATAAACTCAGTTTTTATTGTTTATGTGTGAGTAAACTCAGTATTGTTGCTGACTATTTTGAGGTTATGTTTCTACTAGTGTTTAGAATTTGGCTTTCCTTTGGTCATCTACTCGCAGCTACCGACTAGTAGCAAAATTGATCCAAAGGAAAACGCCTAAAATAAAGTAGTACCAACGTGGTTGAAGTGAAAAGAAAACCATTGAAAATTGCGGGTTTTTTATTAAAAGGTAAAATAAAATAAAACTTCTTTTTTTGTCACATACACTCAAAAAAAAACATTAAAAACTTTAACAATTGGGGGATTTTCGCAGCAATTGGGGGAAAAAAAAGGGAAAAGAAAAAATAATTTAAAAAATCAGGAGAAAAAAGGAGACAAACGAACTAATGCTATCGTAATGATTGTAATGTCAAAACAAGATGGCAATAAACGATCAAATAAGACAACTTAAAGAAACAAAACGAAAATATTGACATTCAATGTGTAACATTTCTACAATACGTACACACGTATATGTGTATGCATTTCTTTCACACATGTTTATTTGGTTTTATTTTTAACATTATTTTAATTTAATTTAATTTATTTTATTGTTATTTTGATTTGTATTTTTTCTTTCCCATTATTATCATTATTATTAATCTTATTTCCATTTTCTTATATAATTTTTTCTTTTAAAAAATTATTATTTATTAATTAATTATTAATTGTGTGTAATTTTTATTTAAAATTCTTTTCTTTTTAGATTTATTAGTGCATTTTTTATTTACTTATTAATAGAAAAAAAGAAAAACAATACCAACAAATTAGTAATAGTACACGTAATTTATATATGCCCGCCTGTGTGAAGGTATATTTTGTGTTTAAAGTGTTTTAATGGAATTTTATGCATGAATGGCATTTTTAATTAAATTCATTGCAATTAATTTAGACTTTTACAATGATAATTGGTTAGGAGTGGCGGGGGTGTTCTTATACAATAATAAAATTAACTATTTATATTTGTAGTTGTAGGTAAAATGTTTGCATATGATTGAGTGCATATAGGCTGGGGAACATTGGGGAAAAAGGAATGAATTCATTTAAAACGTACTATTTTCATAGGGCTTCAAAAATGTAAAACAAAAAACTAGTAAAAAAAATAAATTAATAAACCTATTATATAATAATGATTAAAAAAAAAAACGATAATAATTAGAAAGTGGCTCAAAATCGATTTGATAGTGTAGACTTCTTAAACTGTGTCTAATATGGCGGTTTTGTAATTTTTTTAAAATTAGTATTGCTTAAATAAAAGCATATATAATATGTTCGTAAGTAAGTTCTCTGAGGCAAAGCAAAGTACTATATATAATTTTTGAGAGTTTGTTGTAAGGTTTTTTCATTTATATAAAAACTCAAAAAAATTTACTCGTTTATGAGTTTGAATTTGTACAGTTTCACAAGTACTTCCTGTTTAAACTACTTCTACTGTAACCACTTTCAATAAAAGCAAATGCAAGTAGTTCAAATCATTGCCTTAACACAGTATTTTGTGACTTAAAAAATTGTCTACATTATTTAAAAAAAAAAAAAAAAAAACCAATTATTTTTTTCCATTTTTTCATATTGCAAATGATTACATTTTTAGAATGCAATTTTTAATACAATAGATTCTAAAGAATGCATGATAGAACTAATGAAAAAACCCCATTTGCAAAAGACTAAAAGAATTCGATCTGAAAATAGACTTTTTGATTAAACAAGTAATGTTTGGTAATGCATAAAAGAAGTCATTCTCAAAATGGACTTTTTCACTACTTAAGTAATGTATACATTATAGAAGTCTTTCTGGAATAGGACTTTTTGTTTAAAAAATTAATTTCTGATAACGCAAAATAGAATTCATTCTGAAATAGTACTTTTGGTTTAAAAAATTAATTTTTTATAATGCGAAATAGAAGTCATTCTGAAATAGGACTTTTGGTTTAAAAAATTAATTTCTGATAATGCAAATTTGAAGTCATTCTAAAACAGAACATTTTGTTTAAAAGATTAATTTCTGATAATGCAAAATAGAAGTCATTCTGAAATAGGACTTTTTGTTTAAAAAATTAATTTTTTATAATGCAAAAAAGAAGTCATTCCAAAATAGTACTTTTTGTTTGAAAAATTAATTTCTGATAATACAAAAAAGAAGTCATTCTGAAATAGGACTTTTTGTTTAAAAAATTAATTTCTGATAATACAAAAAAGAAGTCATTCTGAAATAGGACTTTTTGTTTAAAAAATTAATTTCTGATAATGCAAAATAGAAGTCATTCTGAAATAGGACTTTTTGTTAAAAAAATTAATTTCTGATAATGCAAAATAGAAGTCATTCTGAAATAGGACTTTTTGTTTAAAAAAATAATTTTCTGATAATGCAAAATGGAAGTCATTCTGAAATAGGACTTTTGGTTTAAAAAAATTAATTTTTTATAATGCAAAATAAAAACTCGATAATGCAAATTTGAAGTCATTCAAAAAAAAGGACATTTTGATTACTCAAGTAAATTTTGGTATTGCATAAAACAAGCTATTCGGACAGCAGACTATCTATATGACCAAGGAAAATGGTGATTAATAACAAAAAATCAAAGTGGATCACGGATATTCTAAAGCCATTCATTTAATACACGATTTTCACCTGTCAATTGTTCGCTATCAAATCGTTTAATTCTACGAACAGATCGCCGGTCTATTACACTGATCGTGCGATTACACGATTTCTGTGCGTGAACGCGCAATTATTGCTTGTCGCAAGCTCGGAGAGTGGAATATTGAACGAACCTATACATGATTTAATCATCTCTGCTCGTAGATATATTAAATATGATATCGTTCACGTTGCTAGTTGCGAAATTTCATCATTTGCGTGTCCGTTTATTCTTTCATACTAATTTTATATATAATAAATTTTATATAATTTATGACTTTAATAAAGCTCTTTTTTTATATATATGCAAACTGTAATTACCTGATGGAAAACTTAAAAAAAAAATCATTTGAGTATAAATTTATAAATTTCTTTAATAAAATGACAGTGCCAGTGTAATATGAACTATTAAAATAAAATATAAAATGTTAATTAAAATGACGTTCTACATTTTTATCATATTAATAAAATAAGAACACCAGCGACTAACTAGAGAATTCACCAATAAAAAATACCATAAACCTTTTGCACAATCAAAAAATATATTTGAACATGATTGAAAATCCATTTTGCACGCGTAAATTGCACGTGCATTGCAATTAGTAATTCATTCAAGCGATTATTGATCGTGACTGATCGTGAAATACACAAACTTTGTTCGCAGTCAAACTTGTGCACGCGCAAAATGCGTAAGTGCTCGCGCATATATTACACTGACAGACGCGCAAAAAATGTGCAATTTCACCTTTAGATCGTGTAGTAGACGAACGGTGTAATCTAAACTTAAGGAGTCCATTTATGAGTACTGCATTTCTTATTGGGATAAATAAAAGTATGCATGCATTTGAGGCGTGATTAATAAAATGTATTAGTGAGATTTATCTCAAATATGGATAAGTGTGTGTGTGTGTGTGCATATAAAATGGAATCGACTATTTTTGAATTAATTCTTTTCTTCTTCTTATTTTCAACAATATTTTTTTGCGAATATTAAAATTTTTGTTTTTTTTTTTGGTTTTATTCTTAAATTTAATAGTAATAATAGTAGTTTTATTTCTTTGCTGCTCCTATTAAATGGGAAATATTATGATTTTTTTTGTCGCTCATTTATTATATATATTAAATTATATTTTTTATTTGGAGATTTTTTTTTTCATTCTATTTATTTAATTTTGCTTTTAGTACACTTTTTTTTTGTTGATTTCTAGAAAAAAATGTCATATTTTTCTGATGTGGGTGTATTATGGATGACAATCCACATATTAAGTAAAATGGACGATCTGTGCATAAATGTCATGTGCTGTTGGTGCTTTGGTGGGAGGTGAGGGGGGGGGGGTGAGTGTTTGTGTGTGTGTGTGTGCATATGTCAAAATAAAATCATAAACTCTGGTATTGTTGATTTTTCTCATTTCTTTGCATTTATTCTCTTTAATTTTTATTAATTACTATTTTCATGATTTATTCTCTCTTCTCTCATTTGATTGGTTTTTTTCTTCTTCTTCTTTTCTTCTCATTTATCTATTTCTTATTATATGTATGCATATTCGTGTATATATATATAAGTTTTATATAGTTTCTCTGTTAGTTTTTATCATTTCATCTCTTCTTTTTTTGTTTACTTAATGTAATTAATTAATTAATATATATATATATATATATATTTTTGTATATAATCTCTAGAGAATAGTTTCACATTTTCTACATCATTTTTTAGTTTGTTGTTTTCATTAATTTATTTTTAAATTTCATCGTTAGTTTTTTGTTTGTTTTGTTTTTTTTAATCATTTTTAAGTGAATATAATTTTCAATATTGTTTTTAAAAATTTTATTCTTCTTCTTTGCTCTTTACATAATTTTCTATATACTATCTTTAACATACAATATTTTCTTTTAAGAACTTCTTCTCTTACAATTTCTGTCGTTTTTATTAGTTTTTTTTTTTTTTTAATTTTTTCATTTTTATATAGCTCTATCGCTCTCTCTCTCTTACTCTCTCTCTCTCTCAATCTCAATCTTGCTATCTTATTATTATTATAACATTTTTATTATTTACTTTAAATATTCTTATTATGATTATTTTTTTTTGTGTTGAAACTATTTATTATTATTATTGATATTATTAATTAACTTAAAATATAATAACAGTAAGAATAATTATTACGATAAATACATGTGAATTAAGAAAATAAAATAAGGATTAAACATAAAAATTTCTAAAAAAAAAAAAACTATTTATAAATAGCAATAATAAAAAGGATTAGGAAAAACTAAATTTTGAATAAGTAAAGGATTTTTTTTTTTATTATTAGAAAATAAAAACAACTTTTAAAGTCATAAGGCAAAAAAAAAAAATTAAAAAAAAATTAAAAAAAACAAGAACAATTTACATAAAAATTATATAGGATATATACGTATTAAGGATGAGGAGAAAAAAGAAAGGAAATTAAGTGCAAGAAGGTTTTCTAATCCTTTTAATTAATTGGTTGTTGTTGTTGGTTTTTTTTTCTTTTCATTATGTTTTTGCTCGAACAAATTGTTTCACCATTATTTTCTTTGGGTTTTTCTTTTCTTTCTTTTCTTATCATTTTTTGATTATATATTATTTTGATTAAATGATAATCATTAAAAATATAATATTATATAATTGTAGAATAACTAACCCATAATAAAAACACATAATAAAACTATGCAGTTTGTGTAGTATGCGGATTATTACTACTACTGCTATTACTACTATTGCATTGTAACAAACTATTTGTTGTTGGTGTTGCTGTTGTAATTGGATGTGTGCTACTATGATGATTACTATTATTATTACTATTATTATTATTATTGTTATAATTCATTATATTGCCAATATGGCTACTATTTAGACCACCACTAGGACATATACCGGCGGTGGTATTATTGGTACCACAGCCACCAGTAATGCCGCTGCTATTATTACTGCAACCGACACCGCCGCCAGTACAACCGATACAACCACCCCCGGCACCGCCGCGAATGTCTGACTGATCACTAATGCCACGTTTAGCTTCTGGCTGAGTGCATATCGGCTGAATGGAGGCATCACCATCGATGAGACCGACACCAACGCCAAGACCACCGCCACAACCGTGTATCGATTGCAAATGATGATGGTGCATAAGGCTGCAATCTTCACCAGAACTGCACGCTACTGTGCTTATTAAGGATGTCGCCGCTGACGGTGTGTTGCTTCCGCTAAAATTTCCCGAATCCATTGTTGTTGTAATATTACTGTGCAGTGTTGTTGTACTACCACTTCCAATACCACCGCCGCCACCACTTCCTGTCATCATTGACGTTGATGTTGTCGTTCCTGTTCCCGTTGCACTATTACTACCGTCATCGGTTAGTCTAAGGGCTACTTCGAGATCACGCAGTACATCGGTCTCCTTCTCATCGATTAAATTGAAACGCCGATGAAGGGCGGTTAAATGGGCAAATGTTAAATTTAAATGTGTATGTAAACCTAGGAGGGCGATTTCTCGAAAATGCGCCGCATACAAATGAGCTATCACATGAAATTGCAAGCGTAGAATCTTTCGGGCGATACTCTCGAACGAGCTGGGAAATTCATTGGCGTATTTAGTTGGGAATATCGACTCGTCACTGACTGTTTTTTGCGTAAATGTCATCACATAGTCAATATATTGTGGTGCAGCCACTCGTGTCTTCTTCCCCTTCTCATCGAACCATAAGTACGTTCTGCAAACAAACAAAAAAAAAAACATAGAAAAAAAACATAGAAAAAAGAAAAAAATTATTTAAAATAGTTTAAGTAGACAAAATTTATTTAGTAGTCAATAAAATTGAATTTTTTATGTTAAAGAAATCAAAATGGACGAAAATAATGAAAATTTTTGTCAAAAATTGTTCACTCTTTTTGGTTCATCGGCTTGAAAACGGGCCAACTGAGAGTGTGACTCTCAGGTTGTCACAAGATTTGATACAGCTACTTGGATCCATTTTTTGGAATGGGCAAAAATCGAAGACGAGCCAAAACCCGTGCAAGCAAAGCAGCTGTCAAAAAGTAACTGAACATTCAAAATGGCCGAACTTTTCGGCATAAGTGAGAGACATAAGTACCAACATAACGCCACAAAAAATCGAAAATCGAATAAATGTAACCCGCGGAAATTCAAAATTCGCGATACTTTTTGAACCGACCTCGTAAGCTTAACCAGACCTAAATATTTATTCTTTAATTTTCATTATGAAATATTGAAATTTTTGACTTCATTTTTGGGGGGGGGGGGTTAGGTTGGAATTTCTAAAATACTATTAGATAAAAATTAATTTAGTTCATTCTGTTTTTGGTTCATAGGCTTGAGAGTCTAGAGTGTGACTCTCAGGTTGTCACTAGCTTTTTTTAGCCTTCAGTTTTTTTAAGGCAATTGCTCTGAGATTACGAAACTGATAGAAGGAATTTTTCTTTGAAATGGTTTTTTTTTTCGAGGGGAGAGAGGGGAAATTGATCAGAAATAAATATTTGGTAGTAATTTTAAACGAAGTGATTTTAGAAGAATTTCTTTAATTGCGCGAATCAAAATACTCAAAGCAAAAATATATTTTTAATACAATAAAATAAGTTGATTTGAAATTTTTTTTTACGATCATTTATTGGATGTGATCCGTTCAATAAATTATATAGGGTGTCTCAAACTATACGTAAATTTTGTGCCATTTGTGCGGTAAAGTATTGCCAACGGGAAGAAAAGACAGCGTGACAGCTGACAGTTTAGGGTTATTAAAAATTGAGTGCTGCACGAAAACGAATAACGCGTTTTCATTATTGAGCAATATTTTAGAAATAATGAAGGCTGGGGCAGCTATAGTTCGCAATTTTCATATAAAATATTGTCGTCGTAGGGATTTAAGTACATCAACTGTGAAGAGATTAATTAAAATATTTAGAGAGACTGGAACAATTAGTGATATTAAATACTGCGGCCGTCCTTCAACAAGTCGTTAAACACAAAACATCGACGCAGTTCGTAAGAGTGCTGCTGAGAGAAGCTCTCTACGGCGTATTCTCATGAAAGATTTGCGTCTTCCAGCTTACAAAGTTTAATTGACTCAAGAGCGAAGAAAAACAAAACCATCATCAGCGATGAGGCTCATTTTCATTTTCGTGGCTTGACTAATCGACGAAATTGTCGCATTTGGGGTTCAGAAAATCCACGAGTAATTGGTGCGAATTTTGGATTAGAGGCATCTTGGGACCAATCTTCTTGATGGTGCTCGGTATGCCGAGATGATAATCTATTTTTTTTTTTGTTAAATTACACAATATGGACGTGGGCGAAATGTGGTTTCAAAAAGACGGTGCCACATGCCATGAAATTTTTAATTCCAAACCTGTATTTTCTATCAAAGTTATTTCTTGCGTAAAATTTTGGACACCTTTTTATCTCAAAAAAAAATATTTCATGACAAAAAAAAAACGATAAATTTTAGAAAATTTTAAAAAAAAATTATGTTTTCTTCTTTATTATTTTTAAATAATAAAATTTAGATTAAAATTGAAAAAAAAAATGAAAAATAACCTAAAAAATTCGACGCAAATCTGTATAAGATCAGATTAAATAAATTTCCATAATAATTGAACAGGTCTTAACTGGTTCGTCAATTTGTCCTTGACAACATTGCAAATAAACAAAAAAATAATATAAATAATAGTAACATTGTTATGGTTATGATAGGGGGTTAAAAAAAAAATTGATAATAACGAGACATCAACAAAAATAAAAAAATAATAAATTATTTATGAACATTTGCAAAAAAAAGATAAATTCAATAAGATTGAACGACACCATAAAAAAAAAAATTATGGCAAAGGCGTTGGTTTCTTAATCTTAAATCTTATTTCATGACATACTTAGACCAAATTATTGTTTAAGCTCGAAAATCCGATGAATAACCACCATTCATCAATATTTAAAAATAAAAATTAATATCCAATAAAAAAATAAGAAGAGAAAATTTATTTACCTATTTCCTGGACCAGTCATATCCGGGCATCCAGATGTTGTACAAAATTCACTAATTGTTCCGTAAACTAAATTGACATGTTCGAAAAGTGCTAATGCTGAAATGACACAAAATAACGAAAAAATTACAAATAAATTAATTTAAAAAATCCACAATAAATCTTATAAAAAAAAATTTATACTTAAAAAAAAAGAAAAATTTCTGCAAAATTTACACCTGATCATTTACAGAATGATATAATATTAATTGGAAAAAAAAATTAAGTAAAACTGTCTGAAAAAAAAGATTCAATACTTTTTTTTATCACACTTTCGCTTAGAGAAGGAAAAGGAATTTCACATTTAATTCCATTTTTTTTATTTTCATTTTTATTGGCAGTGTCAGTGTCCATTATAATGTTCGTAAGTCCGGGAGGGGTAAAAATTACACAATGACTTAATTCGTGACTGTAAGCAATTTTTCTGGATAAAAAAAAAATATATCCAAAAATTTTCCACGATTAATTGTTATACGTGAATAATTTCATGAAATCGAAAGTTTTCACTGTGCCTAATCGATAAATAGTAAAAAAAAAAAACACTCGCAATATTGTATAAACTTTCGATTGTGTTAAAAATTGCACTAATTATAAAAAAAGTAACAGTTAAAATTTCACCTAATAACAAATATACGATTGGGAAAATTCAATTAAAGAAAAAATAATTTTATTGTAGAAACAATTAAAGTTTTACGCAAAGTTCCATTGCTCTATCCACTAAAAAATGATTTTACACATAAATTGACTCAATAATTGTTGTTAAAGCGTAAAAATAACGATAATAATCGAAAAAACACTTTAAAAAACAATATTCGAAAAAAAATTATCTTTTAACTTAGAAAAAAATATCAATTATAAAGAAAAACTAGTCCCAAATTGAGGAATATATTTTTCTTATTTGAAATTAGATTAGTATGACCGGAGGACTTTAAAATGCGAACTATTCTTTTAAAAGAAAAACATAGGTCAGCATTGGACTTAGATATTTAAATAGTAATTAATTAAGTTCATTTTTTTAAAACTGGACATTTTTTAAAAACCATGGATTAGAATCTATAAATCTAACCTGAACTATTGTACGTGTAGATCACCATGAATCAAAATATTGACAAGTAAACAAAGTCTGACCTTGAAATTGAGAATTTTTTTTAAACTAAAAATTAGGTCAATTAGAACTAAAATTTTGATTGATAAACAACGTTTGAACCTGAATGCGATTTTTTTTACCCAAACAAACGGCTGCTAATGAACTCAAAAAATTTGACCTAGTAGGTCAGCATTATAGTAAGATCTTTAAATGGTAACAAAGGTCAACGTCAGCCATCTTTAAATGTACATACACGCTTCAAATTGAACTGAATCTTCAAATCTGCCCCGGATTTGATCAATAAGGGCCAGAATCTTCAAATTTAGGTCAGCACGGATCAAAATATTCAAAAGTAAATAACTACTGACCTTAAAGTCGGAATTTACAAGTAACACAAAATTAGGTCAGCAAGAACTAAAATCTTGAATGGTAAACAACGGCTGACCTATAATCCGAGTTGCTTTTATGCAAAAAATTGGATGAACATAGATGAAGATCTTCAAATGCAAACAAACAACTGGCCCTGAACTCAAAAAATTTTGTTTAAACGTAAAAGTAGGTCAGCATTGTACTAAAATCTTTAAATAATAACAACGGTCAGCGTCAGCCATCTTTAAATGTACAGAACGTTTCAAATTAAACTAAAATTTTTTTTTTAAATCCAATTAGAGTCTTAAAATCTGCCCTGGATTAGATCAATTCTGAAGACCAGAATCTTCACATTTAGGTCAGCACGGATCAAAATATTCAAAAGTAAGTAACGTTAGACTTTGAGCAGCATTTTTAGTTCAGCAAAAAAAATGGGTTAGGTCAGCATGAATCAAGATCTTCAACTGTTAAGAACGTCTGACTTTGAAATCGAAATTTATGTGTATGTGAAACAAAAAATTAGGTCAACATGGAACAAAATTTTGAATGGTAAACCACGTTTGAACTTTAATGCAAAAAATTGGTTCAAAATGGATCAAAATCTTTAAATGCAAATAACGTTTGACTTTGAGCACCATTTTTAGTTCAGCATGAATCAAGATCGAAATTTTTGTTTAACAAAAAATTTGGTCAGCATGGAACAAAATTTTGAATTTTTCTGACCCTGAATCTGTGAAAAAACGTCTGACCCTGAATCTGTGTTATTTTTATCCAAAAAATTGGATAAACATGGATCAAGATCTTCAAATGCAAACAAACGACTATTCCTGAGCTCAAAAATTGGGTTTAAAAATAAAATTAGGTCAGCATTTCAAATATAAATAACTTTTGACTCTAACAAAAACAGTATTAGTTCAGCATAAAAAAAATGAGCAATGTCAGCATGGATCAAAATATTCAAAGATTGATAAAAACATCCGTACTTTTTTAAACTAAAACATTCAGGATCAGCTTTGTATTCAATTATATTTTTTGAACTCTAATTTTAAACACCATCTGCATCCGAAGTCGCAATTTTTTAAACAAAAGAAGGTCAGCATGAGACTACAGTTAAAATGTGGACGTTTCACTTCGAACTGGGAATAGTTCGAATGCAAAATTAGGTCAGTATTAATATGCTGATCAGCATTAATATACTAGTAAGCAAATTTTAATACTGACCGGGTATTTTCTTTGTCAAACAAAAATTTTAGGTCAGCATAAACCAAGACCTTCGAATGAAAAGAATGACTGATATTGAACTCAACATTTTATTTAACAATAAAAGTAGGTCAGTAAATGGCAAGACGTTCTAATCTAAACAATTTGTGCCCTTGAAATCGTAACTTTATATAAAAACAAAGAATTAGGTCAACAAGAATGAACATTTTGAATTGGAAACAATGTCTGAACTTGAGTTTTAGTCGACTATAAATTGGTTCAGCGTGAATCAAGGTCTTCGATTTCTAAGTTTGTGTGTTGTTTACATTTGACTCTAAACTTCAAAAATGAACAAAGCCTGACAGCAGCAATTTTAGTACAACAAAAATAAAATAGGTCAGCATACACCAAATCCTTATAATATAACTTTGATCTCAAGTTTTTGGTTTTTTTGGAAAAAATTAGGTCAGCTTGAATCAAAATCTGGAAATATTGCCTAATTTTTAATTTAATTTTTTTAATAAATACAAAAGTGTCCAACGTTGTTCATAGTGAAAAAAATCGCCTGACCTTGAAATTAGAATTTTTTTGTTAAACAGCAAACTAGGTCAACAAGGATCAAAATTTTAAATTGCAAATAATATCTGACCTTGAAACCAGACTAGATTTTTCAAAACTAATTTAGATCCTCAGTTGTGGTGTAGTTCTTCGAAAGTAAGGAACGGCATACCGGGTGGGTTTAGGTTTCTATTTTTAATTTTAATATACTCGTATTTCCACAAAATTCACCAAATACTATGGTTTGTTATATTTTTTATAAACGGATACGCATTAACACACGTTTAAGTGTACATTAAAGGCTCAAAACAATGCCAGTTCAATGCGCGTCTTTTAAATAAATATTTAAGACTTCAAAAAAGTAAAATTAAAGGTGAAAGTGAAATGAATTCAAATTAATTTCTTCTCTTATCTATTATTTATTTTTCAGATATTTTATTATCTTTTCATGCAATCATATTCAAAGAGTAGATAAAACTAATTTTCGGAAAAAACACATTTTTTTTAATGTTATCAACTCACATTTTTGTTTCTCTTATTAAATTCGGGGAATTTTAAAATTCATTGTGATATTCAAAAGTTCGCGCCAAACAAAAACAATGAATTCAAAAATACATCGTAAATTAGGCGGCCATGAATATTTTTGGTTTTATTAATTAATACATTATCTGTAGTGTGTTTTGCCTAAAAATCGATAATAATACATGAATGGCGGCTGGCTTCCTATTGGATAATAATGAAAAAAAGCGAGATGTTAAAAAGCAAACAATGCAACACATTTAAAAGTTATAATTTTATAGCCTTAGTGAAAGTGAAATCAAATTCAGACTAAAATAATTTTTCTTATTTATTTAATCTTTTTTTATTGTTAGTTTTTTCTTCTTAAAGATATTTTTTTCGATTTTAAATGTTGTTGCTTCTGAGAGCATTGAAATGGAGTGAAATCGTTGTTTCCAAGACTTTTTTTTTCAGTTTATCGTTTTCTTTTCTTTCTAAAACAAAATATAAAATTCACAATTGAATTAGTCGTTTCGTCTTTTTTTTATAATATATTTAAGTATTATTAATTTATGATGCACAGATAATTACCAAACTGTAATGAAGGTAATTAAAGAAGGGTCTTAAAAAAGGCTTTTTTTTCTCTTTTTTAAAAAGAAAATATGCAAAATAGTATGAGGGAAATTTACGAGTATTTAACTTTTTATTGTTTTACTATTCCTTAATAGCGAGATACTCGTATAATCGATAGTATAATAGGTAAAAGCTTTGATTTTTTTTCTTTTTTGGGAAAGTTTACCTCATTTCTATTACTAATTATTGTTATGGTGGCACGTAGATTCGAATGATAGAGGAAAATAATTTTCTGCTTTATTAAAAGAGTCTCAAGTAACTTTTCGATTTATTACCAGCTTTTCCACAATTCTTATAACATCTTGTCACCTAAAACTATTCCAGTAAAGCAAGTACTGATCTTGCTTTACGAGCATTATTTCCCTCTTCCGAGCGCTATTCTCGTTCTACAAGCACTATTATCCTTCTCCGAGCAATATTTTCGCTCACCGCTGAGCACTATTTTTGCTCATTTCATACTGAGCACTCTTCTCGCTCACCTAAAACACTGTTCTCGCTCACCTCCGATCACCATTATCGTTCAATTCTGAGCACTATTCTCGCACATCACCTACGGAGTACTTTTTACTTCCTACACCGAGCAATATCTTCCTCCACCAAACACTATTCTCGTTCTTCGAGCACTATTCTCATTCACCTTCAAGCACTTTTCTCGCTCACCTCCGAGCATCATTATCGCTTAACTCTGAGCAATATTCCCACACACCTCCTACGGATTAATATTTTAGCTCATCTCCGCAGACTATTTGCCTTCTGCAAGCAATATTTTCCTTCTTCGAGCACTATTTTCGCTCCTTATACCGAATACTATTTTCACTTATCTCCGAGCACTATTTTCGCTCCTCTCATACTGAACACTCTTATCAATCACTTACAAGAACTCTTCTCACTACCTCTGAGCACAATTCTCACTCACCTCGTACGGAGTAATATTCTAGCTCTCCTCCGCACATTATGTTCCTTCTCCGAGCAATATTTTGCTTCTGCAAGCAATATTTTCCTTCTCCGAGCAATATTTTCCTTCTGCAAGCAATATTTGCCTCCTTCGAGCACTATTTTCGCTCCTTATACCAAATGCTATTGGCGCTCAGCTTCGAGCATTATTCTCGATCCTCTCATAATGAGCACACTTCTCGCTTATCTCCGAGGACCATTATTACTCACATCTGAGTACTATTCTCGCACATCACCTACGGAATACTATTATAGCTCATCTCCGAGTACTATGTTCTTTCTCCGAGGCAATATATTCCTTCCTCGATCACTATTCTCCTTCTCCGAGCACTATTCTCCTTCTCCGGGCATTTTTCTCCTTCTCCTAGCACTATTATCCATTTCCGAGAAAGATTCTCGCTTATTTTCCCCCAAAATACCATTTTCGCTTCTCCCAAAGTAGAGTACAAGTACTATTTTCCTTGTCAGAGTACTATTTTTATTCTCCGAGCTATATTTTCCTTCTTGGAGCACTATTTTCGCTCATTTTATACCGAGCACTGTTCCCTTCTCCAAGCACTACACACCTTCGAACAAGTGCTATTCTCGCTCACTTCTGAGCACTATTCTCTTTCTCAGAGCACTATGTTCGCTCATCGTATACCGAGCTTTATTCTAGCTCACCTTTAAGCATTATTTTCGCATACCTCCTACTGACTACCATTCTAGCTCGACTCCGAGCACTATCTTACTACACACTTTTTACCCTTTCCATTATATTTTTAACAAGTTGTTTGTTGTCGTATAATCTCTATTAATTATGACTGTATCGTTTAAATTTGTTTTTGTCCAGTTGGTAGTGGTGGGAGGGGGAGTGGGATCAGGTAAGATTAGGGTATATAAATTGCTTCTATTAAGTAATTTTTCGATTTATTTATTAAAATAATTACAAAGGATTTGTTTTAAGAAAAGTTCTATGGAAACAATATTTTCGTATATAAAATTAAAAAAAAAACCACGTTTATTTTAAGCACTCATAAAAGTTATTAGTTTTATGCTCTTGTAATATTGATAGAGAACTAATGTATAACCGGAAATTATTATAGAATAAAATAACTTTTCAAATGAATAAACAGGAAATCGCTAATATATAAAAGTAAGCACAAAGGATGAAAATGTTCTTACTCAAGGAAGTGAAATAAATCAAAAGAATTTCCAAATACACCCTATTCGATAGAAGAAAACCGGATGTGAGAAATATATTCACTTTTACAGTTCTCGGTGTATTTGTTCATCTCCTTTTTACTATTCGCAAATTGTATCTAAAAAGAGGAAATGATAAGTAAAAAGATTCCAACTTCCACTTGGATTAACAAAAATTTGCAAGAAACATTAAATTGGAGGATGAAGGATTCAGAAAGGTTATCATCCCCTAAATGGTTCGGTTTGGTTTGGTTGGCAGCATTTTCTATAAAAACATTTTCAAGTTCACTCCATTCTACAATATGTTTACCTTCATTCAAGTGTAGTACTTTCTCCACTTAACCACTATAAAAAATTTGTTTTCATGTGAAAATACTTAAAAGAGTTTTTTTTTTTTCATTTTCTTTTACAATTTTGTAAAGTCTTACATATTAACAAGTTCACGTATTTACAGCAGATTGTTCTCCGTTGTTGTTTTTTTAAAAAAAAATTTTATTCAAAGTTTTTTTTTATAATTTTCATGTGCATTTTAAAAAGGATATTTTTAAAAATGCTTGTTACGTATTATGTTTACTTGAAGAGTGAGCTTAACAGAAACAAGAAAAAAAATCCTTCTTAATTTTTCTGAGCAAACTAGAAGAGATACTTTTTTTTTTAGTTTTCTACAGGAAATAGAGAAATGATATAAAAAAATGTTATTCCTTTAAGTGCACAAAAGTTACCAAATTTATATACTTTCATTTTGTACTCGAAACTTTTTTTTTTTTTTTTTTAAAGGATTTCTTAAAATTGCACTTAAAACAGTAACATTTTTGGCGAGTTGTGTTCTGTTGCATTTCAAAAGGGATGCTATAAACCAGTCGAAATAATTCACTCTTGTAGAACGAACGAATTTCCTACTTTGACAATTATATTTAAGTAGTCTTCTTTGTTTAATTCATAAGAAAAAAAACGTAACTGTTGAAATGTGTATCGTTTTAATGAACAACATTTTTAATTATTCTTACTGCCATCTGTTGACGAGCACATAAAGCCCATATCAGTTGAAGCTGAGCCGTTTAGAAATGAACCGTTTTTTTTTTAAATCTATTACAATTTTTTGTAATTTATTTAATAAAATATTCAACATAAAAAAAAAACTTTTTAATAAATAATTTATAGAATTTTCCTTTTGAAATATTAGAATTTGTTTGGGAATTTTTTGATTAAAAACCATTGATTTTTAAAATTAAAATTAAACATTAAAATTTTTTTTATGTTAGTAATCAGAAAATACATTGTTTGTAAAAACCACTTAAAAATTCTGCTCTCAATTGTATATAAAATATTTTTTTTAGTTAATATTTATGTTAAGGAAAAAGTAGATTTTTTGAAGTTATTAAAGAAAAAATCAATTGTGTTATTAGTGATTAGGATTATCAATACTAAAAGGTGTGAATTCTTATTGATAATTTTATTCTATTAGAAAGGAAAATTGCAAAGAAGAATGAACAATACTTTATGATTCATCGATTTGGACATTATGATTTTAGTTAAGAACATACACTACTGGCCAATAGTATGGGACCACCTTGATAATAATATATTGTCTAGAAATCGTTTGTTTAAATCTTAATTTATCGAGAACTTATATTAAATTTAAGTTGATTGGATTAGATAATGTATGATAAATTAGAATAAATAATAATTTAAAGATTTTATTATTTTAGGAAATACAGGGTGCTTTTTGTGTTTTAGGTTGATTTTGTTTGGCCGCCATTTTGGTTTGGCCGCCATTTTGGTTTGGCCGCCATTTTGGTTTGTTGACATTTGACAGTCGTAGAGAGTGTGCGATAAAAATTTATTATGAAGCATAATAATTTATTAAAATTATTAAAACATTTTATTTAAATAACATGCGTAGAAAAAGTAGTTGACTTTTTTTTGGTGTTAATCATATGCCGAGCAAGTCAACAATTCAGCATTTAATAAATAATTTTGAAAATATTCATACACGCTTGGAAGACTGAGTGACAATTAAGCCAATGTACATCTGAAAATGTAATCCTCTGGAAATTTATGCCATAATTAAAATGACCCCTAAACCCAATAAAGCAATACACCGCCCCATTTTCTACAGACGAAAGGGTCTTCTCCAATTCTTTCAAAAATTTTTGAAATAATAGTCCTCCGCCGCTTAGATTTCCTACTCGAATTCTCAAATTTAATTCCCAACCATTAATTCGGTTTCCGCTCCGAACACTTCACTACCCAGAAGTGTCATCGAGTTGCCGATTTCATTGCATCCTCTTTAGAAAGAAAAGAGTACTGTCCCAGTGTGTTTCTCGGTATAAGTCAAGCTTCTGATAGAGTTTGGCACCCGGAGTTACCCTGGAAAGCCAAGATGGGATCATTCCATCGACCTATTTCCTAGTCCTAAGAACTTTCCTTTCTAACCGACACTTTCAAGTAAACGAATCCAACGAAATCTTCAATATCTCTATGATATTGACTGGTATTCCACAGGGAAGTTTACTTGAACCCATCCTCTACAACAATTTATACATCCAATATCCAAATCTGCCCCAATACCTACGTTGCTGAATGTTCGGGTACCTCTCATCGACGCCGTGCACAAGAATTGGAAATATCTCCATCATGTTTGTTAAAAATTGTCAAAAAATATTTGATTTTTTACCCGTATAAAATCTAGTTGACACAACAGCTGCGTTTTATGCTCTAGTTTTACAGATCAGTATAGACAACGACCACTTTTGGAAAAAAATCATTATGAACGATGAACCACACTTCGACTTGACTGGCTTTGTTAATAAACAGAATAGCCGCTATTGAGGCACCGAAAACCCTCAACCGATCCACCAAAGGCCATTACACCTCGTTATTGGGCCAAATTTCTTTGAGGATGCTGGAACAGTTACTGGTGACCGCTATCGGCGCATGTTGGAAGACTTTCTTCTGCCCGTTCACATTGAAAACATCTCGTGCTACTCTGGGGCTCTACTAAGCCTTCCAATTCCCGTCGAAACCAATCCCTTCAAATATTGGACGCACTCTACACATACGGGTTGGTGGTTTAATGTCCAACAGAGTTAAATTTCTTCGAAATTTTGTCACTATGACTGAATTTTGTCAGTAGCTCGATTATGACGACCATAAAATGGTCAAAGTGCGCGAAACACTTTTTTCCAAAGCACGAATTTTGATAATAAAAGTCAATAATTTTCCATGATGAAATGGCAATGCTAACCAAGTACTTTCAACCTTGTCACACGTCACGTGTCACAAGTGATCTGTCAAAAAAAAAAATATAAAATACCAAACAGCAAAAAAAAATCCAAAAAAACCGCAAAGTTAAATTCCGTAAGTCCAGATCGGTTTTAAAATTGTGTTGCAAATTAAAACTTTTTGTTTTTTAATGACAGTTTTGATCGAAAGTAGTGGTCCATAACATCTGTTCAAGTGTTTTATAATTTCGTCTGAGAGTTCCAAGTAAGTCGGTTGTCTAGGCTTAGTCCCAGGTAGGGTAGATCTTTGCAGAGAGTAAAGGTAACATGAACACTATTCTGCTAATTTACCTTCACTCATTTTGGAGATTTTTTAATATGGGATTGTTGGTATTTTGAGACTATTTTGGATATTGGAATGGGATGCAAAAATACCGGTATTGTCCGGATAGATGGCAGTTAAAGTTTTGGAATTAAAAAATGGTATAAATATTGTATAGGATTGGACCAAAAATACCGCCTTGAGGGTTACCAGCTCTTATAGGGTATATTTCACAATTTTCTGTATTAATAGTTATTTGGCGGTGACAACATTGGAAGAGATATGATTTTAAAATAAGATAGAACGTAGAAGAAGGAGGGAAGCCCTTCAGTTTGGGGAGCAGTTCCCTTTTAGTCTAATTATTAAAAAAAATAAGTTAAATAATGAAGAATAAGAATTATTTTTAAAAAAAATATCATTAAGAATTTTTTAATTAAAAATTCATCAATTTTGTGCTAATAGAAAAACATTCGAGTAAAATGGGATTATTTTTACTCAGGACTGTCGGAAAAAAAATGAACTAGAATTTTTAAAGAAAAATTAAAAAAAAAAAAAACAATTTTGTTATTTGGTGAAAGTGTTAAAGCCAAAATGGTCATTTTTAGTTATAGAACGTAAATAATTAATTACCAGCAACTAATCATACTAAGAGAATGTGTTTTATTAATTATGATTAACGGAAAAGTGACAAATCCACCCTCGGACGCTCGAGCAATACTGCAGGAGAAGGAACGAAACTTTCGGTTCAAATTTGAACATGTCATAATTTACAGCATTTGCAAAACTGTTTTTGTGTTCAGTTTTTTTTTTCGTATTTTCCTGTAGGAAGGTACCGTGTGTGTTTGCATTGTATTATCGGAGAATTTTTCATTTTTGACATATGAAAAGGTGATTAGTTAATGTGGTGGCAATAATATATTAACTAATTTGCTTCTTGATTAGCGGCGATGGTGGTTAAATTGATGGCTAATGGCGATAAAGTTGATTTAATATAATTTTTATTAGATTGCAACTAATTTATACGTTTTTCTTTGTCAAATTTATGATGGTTTTTTTCATTTTTTTTGGGATTTTTCTTTTTTCTCCATAATTTATTAATATTGAAAAATGTTTGTATAGTAATTAAAAAAATAGAAAAAACAATTTTTGAAATAATTATAATTTTTTATTCCAATTCAAGGTAAATATTTGAATAAATTTTCTTTGTTTGTTATATTTGATTGCGTCACAGTCTCGAGGTGATTTGCCAATATCATATTAACATACATACGGGTTGGCATTGCCAGCAGTTAAGCTACTGAAATTTGTCGATAGTTAGTTGGGGGAGCCATTGGAAATGATGAAATTTTTTGGAGTATATTAGATATTCGTTGAAGAGGAAATTCTGGATTAAGAGATATTCGTTTAGAATATGAGAGACCATGAATGGCATGAAGGACGAGCTTCTTTACCGAAAAAGAAACCATGACGGATAAATTCGATATGCCCCATCTGAATTCTGAAAAGTTTAAACATAAAATCAAAATTGCCCAGTCCACGTATGGCCATAGATTCAAATTGCCGTTTGGTGGAGAATATCTTTTATACTTGGTGTATAAGCTTAATTCCGCCGTTTGGTCATAGATGGCGTGAGTGAGCGGAGCGTATTAAGCTACCATGGGTACGCCATAATTTTTTTAATGAGTTTGACATCTGTCAACATTAATCAGTGCACACTGTCAGCAATTTCGTACAACAATATACATTTTTCCTTTGGTAATCATGTCTAGTTTTGTGCCAGAAAAAGAGAATATGCGGGAAGCTCTGCTTTTCTGCTTTAATTTGAAAAAATCGGCTGCCGAATCGCATCGAATACTTATGGAGGCCTATGGTGACAGTGCTTCATCGGAAACAACGTGCTGAGATTGGTTTCGTCGGTTCAAAGACGGCAATTTTGACTTGTGGGACAAGAAACGTGCAAATCGGCCTAGGAAGGTTGAGGACCATCAATTGCAGGCTATTTTGGACGAAGATGATACCCAATCGCAAAAAATGCTCGCGGAGCAATTGGGTGTTACTCAACCAGCCATTTCCATGCGTCTGCGTGCCATGCGGAAGATTGAAAAGATCCGAAAATGGGTGCCGCATGAATTGAAATATAGGCAGATGGAGCGACGTGAAAACACATGCGAAATCTTGCTCGCCAGACAAAAAAGAAAGTCGTTCCTGCATCGGATTGTGACAGGCAATGAAAAGTGGATATTTTTTTAAAAAGCCTAAGCGCAAGAAATCGTGGGTTGATCCCGGTCAACCATCAACATCTTCCCCAAGAGCAATTTGCTTCGAACGGAAGACGATGCTGTACGTTTGATGGGATCAGCCGGGTATCGTCTACTATGAGATGTTCAAACCTGGTGAAACTGTCAATGCCCACCGTTACTTCTAACAACTGATCAAATTGCACCGTGCTCTGCGTGAAAAAGGACAGATTATCAACAAAGACATGACAAGCTGATTTTCCTCCACGACAACGCACCATCGCACATGTCAAAACTGGTCCGAACCTACTTGGGGACACTCAACTCAGAGGTGCTACCCCATCCCGCTTATTCAGCGACTTTCCGACTACCACCTTGGCCACGCGCTCGCTGAGCAGCACTTCGATTCTTATGAAGACGTCCGAAAATGGCTTGATGAGTGGTCTCGAAAGAGAAGGAGTTTTTTTGGCGCAGTATCCACAAATTTCCCGAGAGATGTGAAAAATGTGTAGCTAGTTAGAGCAAGTACTTTGAATAAATTTGTTTTTGCTTTCTATAAAAAAAAACAGCGGATTTAAGCTTCTACACCTGGTATTGCAGATTGCCTCATTATAATTTGATTTCGCATATAAATGGCGCGAAATCCAAATGTTGTCAATACAACATTTGAATTTCGCGCCATTTATATGCGATGAAGTTTTGCCAACCAAAAAAAAAGACAGCATGACAGATGACAGTTTAGACAGCGTGACAGATCAACTGTCAACTGTCACGCTGTCTACACAAAGAACAACGCGTTCTCATTGTTGAGTAATATTTTTACATATTTATATTTTCTCAATATAAGTCGATCAACCTATCGAGCCACCAGTCTATTGAGCCTCCAATCTATTGAGTCTCCAGTCTATTGAGGCTCCAGTTTAATCGGGCCTTATTTTAGAAACGTCCTCTTGTGATAATGCTCTACTCAGATTTCATTATCAAATATTTTTTATAGAATCCTCTTAAAAAAATATTGTTAATAATTTTTCGAAGGGGCCAAATATTTACCGAAGGACCCTGCATTGATTTTTGATCCAAGTTTTCGAACAAAATATAAGGACTGGCAAGAACAAGGTGTCATACACCAAAACCTTGGATTTTACGATAAGAATCTTTGAGTGAAATAATTTGAATTAATTGAAAAGTTTGTTGGTTCTTCCAGGATTTCTTTTTCCTCCAACCTCAGATAGACGAACTTCAACTTTTTCAAAGCTATAACTTACTAACTGCATATGAGCAGTGCTAAATATTGTTATTGACGCCTACGATACCACCAGATACTTGGTTCACGTGTAGCCCAAGATTTTTTCCGTCAGGTCGATCTGATTAAGGCTTTTCATTGAGGTTCTTTTTGATCGCTTCATTCTGCCGATATCGTCGGCGTTAAAATTGGGTACATCTAACAAGGACTCGAATTACCTTCTCAAGCATCGAGTTATAGAGGTCGCAAGGAACCCTCTTATTGTTGTGTACAGTTTTTCTGTGGCTATCCTTTGTTAGACAGCATCAAAGTCGACGAAGATAGGCAAGCTTTAACATCAGTTGACGTCTTTAGAGTCTTTAGAGCACATAGGTCCTACGTTTCTTTTAATTTTGCATGAGCCTATATATTTATTTGTACTTTAAAAGACCAAACTTAACCTAAAAAAAACAATAACATATTATTATCTATAGGCGTTTTCCTTTGGACCAAATTTTGCCACTAATCGGTAGTTCTAGCTGTCATCATCTACTCTACCTCGAACAAACGAGCATATTGAACTGGGAGTTACGCATACAATTTACGTTAGGTGGATTCTGGTTGCTAAAGTGAAAATAGATAGTTTTGCGGGTTCGTTGGTTATGTTGAAGAGTCATATTTTTGTCAGCATTGTTGATGCAGTTTTTATTGTTTATGTGTGAGTAAACTCAGTATTGTTGCTGACTATTTTGAGGTTATGTTTCTACTTGTGTTTAGAATTTCGCTTTCCTTTGGTCATCTACTCGCAGCTACCGACTAGTAGCAAAATTGGTCCAAAGGAAAACGCCTCATGATTCTATAATAGTTCTTTTTTATAGGTTATGTATTCTGAAAGTCAAACCTTGAGGGACCCAGACACAGTAGGAGGACACTGTTGGCATCCGTGGTCGATTTAATGGGTTGATTAGAGCAACCTGCATACGTGGAGTTGTCTCAGTCTACCGTAGGGGTGAATTGAGGGTGGCTTGCGAATTCCGAACGGTGCCATACGAGGGTATTTATGCTGTGGCCCCGGAATGATACCGATGGAAATATTGGCAGATGAGCGTCAGAGGCTCGGAGTGACGTTATGCCGCGATCCGAGGTTCGTACGGATGAAAGAAATGAGTCCAAGAGGAAGGAGGTGGCAAAACCGTTGGGATAATGCTTTTGATGACAGATGGACTGTCATCTTTAATGGGACACGGATGTTTTCGGGTTTAGCAATACCACTTTAAATTGGATTCTAGCACAATGTGCCCTTTTTGAAACGGGATGGTGGAGAGCGCTGAGCACGTGTTCTTTTAATGCACCCAATTCAATACGGAAAGTGAAGATGCGCAGAAGTGCGCTGGCGGACCCCTGACACCGGCCCTGATGTTGGACTCGAAGACAGCTTGGGAGGTTATTAAAGTCCTTGTGATCACAGTTTTAAAATGACTATTGTAGTGACTGAAAAAAAAAACGGAAGTAGTGATTTCGATCAATCCCTGCCCCCACCAAGTAATGCTTGAAAAAAACCTGGTCTTAATGTGGTCTGAATATATTTGGTTTGTTATTTCCAGTTTTATTTTTGGATTCAAAATATTTCAGCTAATAAATTATTTTTGTTATAACTTATAGATTTTGTTAAGACCATTAAAATTACTGTTAGAATAATTAAAACATTTATTAAAAAACGTAATAAATTTCAATTAGAGTTAATTAAAAAAAAGAAATTTTGAAAAAATCCAAAAAATGGGGTTAGAATTGGCATTGTTAGTTTTGGTATGGCGACAAGATTTTTTTTTTCTTCTTAAATATTAATTTTGTTTGAATGAAGAAATTTTTTAAGACAATTTAATAGCACATGAAATAGTTTTGATTAACTTTAATTATATTCGCGAATTAAGATGGCATTGAATAAAGTCAACAAAAAAAATTGACCCATTTTTTGGAGAATTTCCAAAACGGACGGTCACTGATGATGGATTTTTGTATTTTTTACCCCATTTTTTGGTAGAGAATTAATTTCACATTATAACTGATCGATATTAATAACATAGTATTGCCCGGATGTCAGTTTTATATTTAGAGCAGATTTTCTTTATCGTCTAAATTACTCTAGAATAAAATCTCTCCCAATTTTCCCAATTTAGAATCGATTCACCTTGACTTTTAACATCTTCCATATTGTCGACTGTTCGTAAACGTGTGAAAAGTAGTCATAAATTTAGCTAATTGGTCGTGGCCAATTCAATTTATTCACAAATACGAGTACATGCAGTATTTGGCAGCATAACCTTTTTGGCAATGGCAAGCCTGAACACTTCTGCACTTCATCTTTTTATGATGTTATGCAATTTATGATTGCGAATAGTTGACAAAAACGAGCATTTCCCTAACCAAGAGTGGTTCGTAATTATTTATTTATGTTGAAATTATTTTGTCAGTAATATAAAATGCAATTAAAAAAAAATTTCAACTGCATATGAACTTGAAACTAAGTATTTTGGATTTTTTTTTATTTTCGCCATTTCCAAATGTGTTGCCAATTTTTGTGTTAATTTTCAGAGGCAACAATTTATAAACTTTTAATATAAAATTGTTTCTTTTTTTCATAATAATGAAAAATCGAACATATTTAAAATTGAGATTTTGATTAATTTTTAATTAATTATGTTGCTTGGATCTTGACATTATTCATAGAATATAACATCGTTTAAATTCCTGCCACGAAACTTCTTGCAGGACTCGATCATATCGAGGTAATTTGTGCGTATTCAATATTTAGAAAACGTGGTAACGATAGAATTACCAATTTTGTAGAAAGGTTTTTCCAATATTAATGCCTTGAATGGCTAAACAAATACTACCTTGGATTACATAAATATTCGACAGGTGTTAAATGACAGAGCTTTACTTTGCGTACCATAAAATGGATAACCTTTTACATGACAGTCGTTATAGAAGGTTTAACGTAGTTTTTTTTGACAATGTTATACGACCGAATTGGGTGTAATGGCTGATTTGTGTGAGTATCGAAAGAGTGCTTGGAACACTCATAATTAAAGAATCTGTTGCAGATAGCAAGCTGGAGCGCAAATTACTATCGTTCCAGATGGATCCAAAAAAGACGTTAAAGATGGTGTAAAAATATTTTCAGAGAACTTGGGCGTGGCATGCCTCGTGGATTTTGAGATGAGGACATCATGAGTTTTTGGTTTCGCTAGATGCGTTTAATCACCTACTTGAGGGCAAGTGTGCAACAAAAAAAAATTAAAAATAAGATGGCGGCTAGGACCCCATAATCAGGTAGTAATTAGGCCTGAATTGCTAAGTATTTAATTGTCTATTTAAGGGTCAAGTGCGTAGTAAAACAATTCCGTTTAGAATAAAAAAATAAGATGGCCGCTAGGACCCCATAAGCAGATAGTCATTAGGCATTAATTGCTGGGTATTTAATTGCCTATTTAAGGGTCAAGCGAGGAATAAAAAATTCCATTTATTTTTTTTCATAAAAAATAAAAATTCCATTTAGGACTCAAAAATAAGACGACGACTAGGACCCCATAATCAGGTAGTAATTAGGCCTGAATTGCTGAGTATTTAATTGCCTATTTAATGGTCAATTGCGTAGTAAAACAATTGCGTTTAGAATAAAAAATAAGATGGCCGCTAGGACCCCATAAACAGGTTGTCATTAGGCATTAATTGCTGGGTATTTAATTGCCTATTTAAGGGTCAAGCGCGGAATAAAAAATTCCATTTAGGACTAAAAAATAAGATGGCGACTAGGACCCCATATTCCGGTAGCAATTAGACATCAATTGCCAGGTGAACGGATAAAAAAGTTCCGTTTAGGACTAAAAAATAAGATGCCGGCTAGGACCCCATAATCAGATAGTAAATACGCATCAATTGCCAGACATTTGATTAACTATTTAAAGGTCAAGCGCGGAATAAAAAATTCCGTTTTGGACTAAAAAATAAGATGGCGACTGTGACCCCATAGTCAGAAAGTTATAAGGCCTGGATAGCTAGGCATCTGATTACCTATTTAAGGATCAAGCGCGGAATAAAAAATTCCATTTAGGACTAAAAATAAGATGGCGACTAGGACCCCATATTCCGGTAGTAATTAGACATCAATTGCCAGGTATTTGAGTACCTATTTAAGGATCAAGCGCGGATAAAAAAGTTCCGTTTAGGACTAAAAAATTAGATGCCGGCTAGGACCCCATAATCAGATAGTAAATACGCATCAATTGCCAGACATTTGATTAACTATTTTAAGATCAAGCGCGGAATAAAAAATTCCGTTTTGGACTAAAAAATAAGATGGCGACTAGGACCCCATAATGAGGTAGTCATTAGGCCTGAAGTTCCAGGCATCTGATTATCTATTTAAGGATCAAGCGCGGAATAAAAAATTCCGTTTCGGACTAAAAAATAAGATGGCGACTAGGACCACATAATAAGGTAGTCATTAGGCCTGAAGTTCCAGGCATCTGATTACCTATTTAAGAATCAAGCGCGGAATCATGAATTCTGTTTAGGAATAAAAAATAAGATGGCGACTAGGACCCCATAATCAGGTAGTCATTAGGCCTGAAGTTCCAGGCATCTGATTATCTATTTAAGGATTAAGTGTGCAATAAAAAATTTCGCTTAGGACTAAAAAATAAGATGGCGATTAGGACCCTATAATCAGGTAGTAGAAGGGCCTATATTGCCAAGCATTTCATTACCTATATTACCATTTGATTAGCAAGTGTTAAAAAACCCGTTTAGGACTAGCAAATAAGATGGCGATTAGGACTTGATAATTGAGGGTCAAATACAGGATGACAATGTTCTTATGGGACTGGATAATCAGATGGTAATTAGGCCTAGATAATAAGGCGTTAAATCACCTAATTGAGCGTCAAATGCGGGATAAAAAAAATTGCGTCAGGACTGAACAATCAGGTAGTGATTAGGAGCATAAAAGAGACTAATTCAAATACTGCACTGAAAGTGGAATGTGCTCATAAATTGAAAATGTGCTGACATTAGAAAGTCCCTGTCAACACGTGGAACAGACGTTAAATTTGAGGTCCCAGAATCATACGTGCCATATATTTGAGGTCCAAGAATCATACGTGCCTGTATATCGATACAATATCTCATGTATAGATACAATACTTGATCGATACTTGAGATATTGAAAGAAAACACACAAAACTGTGGGCGAAAATAGACGGTAGGCAGATAAGCCATGATGACAAGGCATGGTAGGTTTGGGTAACGTCTCAAAAAAATTAGTCGTACTGACGCTGAATCGAAGTTTATGTCCAGAAACCTGAATTAAAAAATATCTTGTGCTAATGTTTTCTCAAATTATTTTACTAATTTAAATTTAATAAAAATTATTTTATCATCATTTTTGGAAGAAATTTTTTTTTCCTAAACTCAAATTAATCATTTTAAAACGGCATAAAGGAAAAATCATTAAGGTTTAATAAAATTAGTTAAAAAAATTTAAAACAAAAGGACTTTTATAGTCCTTAACAGCTTTTATTAAAGGAGAAAATAAAAAACTTTTAAATTTCAAATCTTTTAACAACTTTTAACATTTTCCCAAGAGATGGCGCTTACCAGTATAACATGGAATAGTACCACCTTCAATTGATGATGTCGCCATTATCGCTAACAAAACAAAATCAAACCATTTCGGCAGATCTTCTTGCCAATAATTTTAAAAAAAAATTTTATTGGCAGAATTTTTTTCTGATTTTTTTTTTTTGGTGCAAATAAATAAATTGAAAAATAGTTTATGAACGTCCATGACAAATAATTTAAAGAAATTTCGACCTTGGCAGTTCTTTTTTAAATAATTTTTTACATAATCAATTAAAAAATAATAAACAAATAATATTAATTATTCTCGTCTCATTTCGATGTGTGATCATAAATGTTTTAAAATATAAAAAAATTAATCAAATTACGTATAACATTTTTAAGAAATTAATGAATTATTGGCAATAAGATTTTCATCATATGAATTGCTAAAGAACATAAAAAAATCAATCTTTAATAAAATAAAATAATTAAAAATTCATTTTTAATTGGTGAGAATTTTCTTTAGGAAATATTATCACATACACAAATAGTAGAGAAAAAAAAAGTTAAATAAAAATTGTGCTAACAAATTTAATAAATTTTTTCTTCTTCATTAATTATACCAAAACTATGATCACCCCACAATATCTGATCTATCGTTTGATATGCAAAAAAAAACGGGAAGAAAATAAATGGCAGCGATGACATTTGTCCAGGCAACCTTGATGACTCCTTAATTAACCGATTCTCCTAATAAATCTTTTCCTAATTCTAATCAAGTGATATGAAAAATTCTATGAAAATTGAAACAATCTTGACCAAGGTCACATTTCGAGGCGAACATTTTTCTTTGGGAAAACTTAAAATAAACAAAATTTATTGCATACTTGAAAGACTGTTATTTATTTATTTAATGTTCTATTTTTGAATAGCCCATGAACATTTTCATTTAAATCTTTGAAAAATATATTTGGATGGTTTTATCTAAGAATTTTCAATAAAGAAATAATTTTTTTTTGTAATTATTAATAATCGAAAATATTAATTGAGGAGAAAAATGTGCCAATTTAAATTCTACAAAATCAATAAATTTTCATTTGTTTTTCCTCGAAATAATTTATGTAATAAACGAAAATCTACTTTGTGGTACGGAAGGTAAAGCCCCTAGCATTTGACAGTTGTCAAATTTATATGTCATCGAATCATGGTTATTATTTAGTCTAAGGATTGGTTTTTTCTTTTATTATAGATAGTTTGATTTAGTAGAATTTTCTTCACCGATGAGGCTTACTTCTGACTCAGTGTATAGGTCAGTCAGTAAGCAAAAATGGCCGTGTATGGGGCTCTGCAAATCCACAAGTGACAATGGAGAAGCCGTTCTATCTGCAAAAAGTGATTGAGAGATGTGAATATTGGTCTGAAGGTGTTAGTTATTGGTACATATTTATTTGAGACAGCTACCGTCAATTATGGGTGCTTTTAATGAAATTTTTTTTAGTCTGAACTTGATTTTTTAATCTGGAACATATAAGGTGTAGTAAAAAGTAATCCATTATTTTGCAAATAGATGGCTTTAGGAGTCTATATCTCCCGTTGTAAAAGTGCGATCGGGTTGCACTAGATGGCGTTAGAAAGATAAGATTTCGTACTAAAAAAGCTTCCGATACAGTTTTGTGATTACTTGACTCAGTATTTTTTTAGCACGCGTCAAAGATGGACACCAACAAAGAGAAAATACGCCATATTTTACAGTTTTTCTTCAATAAAGGCGAAAACGCAAACCAGGCAGCTGAAAATGTGAATAGTGTTTATGGTCCTGATACTGTAACAGCCAATCATGCGCAATTTTGGTTTCGTCGATTCCGTTCCGGTAATTTTGATGTCAAAGATGCACCACGCTCTGGAAGGCCAATTGATAAAATAATGGAAATCGTTGAGTCCGACCGTCACGTAAGCACTGTTTCGATTGCCTTGAAGCTAAACATTGCACAAAAAACCGTTTGGAACCACTTAAATAAGGCTGAATACAAAAAGAAGCTCGATGTATGGGTGCCACACGAGTTACCGCAAAAAAACCTCATGGACCGAATTTCCATCTGCGAATCGCTGCTGAATCGCAACAATATCGATCCCTTTCTGAAGCGGATGGTTACTGGTGATGAAAAGTAACCGTCAAGCGACAACGGTCGTGGTCAAATCGCGGTCACTCGGCGCAAACGGTCGTCAAGCCAGGATTGACAGCCAGGAAGGTTTTGCTGTGTGTTTGGTGGGACTGGCAGGGAATCATCTACTATGAGCTGCTCCCCTACGGCCGAACTCCTAATTCGGACCTATACTGTCAACAATTGGACCGTCTGAAAGAAGCAATCGCCCAGAAGCGGCCAGCTTTGGCCAATAGGAGAGGAATTGTGTTCCATCAGGACAACGCCAGGCCGCATACATCGATAGTGACTCGCCAGAAGTTCCGGGACCTTGGTTGGGATGTTCTTATGCATCCACCTTATAGTCCGGACCTGGCACCAAGTGATTACCACCTCTTCCTGTCTATGACGAATGATTTTGCAGGTGAAAAATTCGCCTCAAGAGAAGATTGTGAAAATCGACTGTCCCAGTTTTTTGCCAATAGGGACGAGGGTTTCTATGAGAGAGGCATTATGAAATTACCTCCAAAATGGCAACAAGTTATCGAACAAAACGGTGCATATTTGACCTAAATCGTATCACTCTATCTATGCTAAATAAAACCTTCAATTTAATGCAAAAATAATGGATTTCTTTTCACTACACCTTATATGTGGTATTAAGAAAACGGTGCCACAAGTCACACAACATGACAAATTTTGGCTTTCTTGGTCGAAAAGCTCTCAGAACGGTTACTTTCGAAGTCAATTGGCCATTGTACTAGCGGTTTGGTTGGCATGCTGGAGCGAGTATTTCGTAAAGAATGAGGATTTCGATTCAGAGCGGTGAAAGTCCTGTATAAGAGTGTGTTTGTTCCGAGTGCGATGTATGCGTCGTGTGTATGCGCTACCAGTATGCAAAGGTAGGCATAAATTTTATTCAGCGTCTGGTTTTGTATGCATGTTTGAATGTATATAGAACCGTATCAAACGATGCGATGCAGGTTCTCATGAGAGAAATTCCATGGGACCTGGAGGTACTGCGTGGAAGCATTCACTACCGTCTATGGCAGGGCATCCCGCTTGCTGGTTGTCTGGTTATGGTTGAAGAAGTTCAGGACCTTAGTCCACGACAGAAGCGTGTACTGGTCCTGAATAGAATGTATGAAATTTGGCAACGTCGATGGGATGAGAGTGTGAATGGCAGATGGACGCACATGTTCATTTCGGATGTTGTGCTTTGCATCTGCGTATGGATTTGAATTTGGTCTATATCTCGGGTATTTACTCACGGGGCACGGCAGTATGAGTGGGTTCCTGTACAGGCGTGCTCTAGCTGCGGAGGCTAGATACCCTTGTGGGGCGGCGGAGGAGAGTGCCAAGCACCTTCTCAGTGAGTGTAACCTGTACGGGGATTTGCGTGACTTAGGTGCATATGGAATCGTAGTGAATGATAAGAGTGTGAATGTGAGTGGAGTGTTAGGTATAAGAGACGGCATGAATGCCTTAATAGATTTGTAGTGGTATTTTTTCTGAGGGCGAGAATGGTGCGTGAATGAGTGTGTGAATGACACGCAGGGTGGCTACAACCGGGCGAAAGACCAAGGTCGATTCCGATTGTACTTTTGGGTCTTGGCGAACCCGCGTACATGAGCTGGAATTTACAAGATTCTTGACCGTAGCTCAATGAGCGGAGTACAAACCAAAGTACTCTTAGAACAAAAATTGGTACCACGGGAATCGGGGGCTCCATGGTGTGGAAACACACTGTGCCCGATTTAGGTGAGGCGCCATTTGGCAGCAACGTGGTGGCTGTGGTTATGCCCATGACCGCAGGTGGGAGGTAACTGGCAAAGTCCATCTTGCAATTATCTCGGGCACTGTCACTGCTAATGACAGTAGAGGTTTAGATAGTCCTCGCCACCAGCAGTAATGGTGGTGCATTGGTTGAGTGTGTCTCAATCCCTATAGTTGTAGGTGGCTCGTCCTTTTAGGTTGCAGACAACTAGCTCACGTTAAATAACAACATATAACTGCACTAGCGGAAAGTAATTGTCTGTTGGGCATTTTGGTCTGAGCCTCTTATTTTTTTGAAGCTGAAAGAGTAAAAACTGTTACCGTTAATTCTGAGCATTATGACCGTCTGATAGTCGCCTTTTTTTTGGCTTAAACTGGAAGATTTCACGGTTCTAGTAGCTACACAACACTACAATTTTCACTTCATTGAGTCAACTAAGCCTAAATAAAGCCGACGACTTGTAATTTCGAGATTTAATGATGTCAATTAGCCTCCAAGATCATCCAATTTGACGCTGTTAGACTTTTTCTTGTGAGGTTATGCAGAAAGATCATGTTTACGCAGACAATCCTCAAACTTTAGAGCATTTAAAAATCAAAACCCGTTAGTAAATGGTCGAATTACAGTTCGACAATATGCGAAAAAGTCATTAAAAATCGCACTCAAAAGGATCAAGTCCAGTAAGAAGTGTCATGGTAATTATTTGAATGATATTATCTTCAATGCGTAATGGCATGGTCCCACCAAGAAATAAAATTTTTATCTAAATCTAAATTTTCAAAATGTTTTATTTAATTTTACTTTCCCAAGTACTAATTGGATAACTTTTTAAGGATAATATTTTGAACTGAACTTTTTAAGGAAAATTCCCTACTTAGACTTATATTCCGATATTAACTAGTTCATTTCTTGTTTTTATAAATTTTCTTTACTATGCGTCATGAAATTATTTAGATTTCAAAAAAAATACTTGCGAACCCCAGTTTACGAGCATTTTAACTCGCGGTAACGAGCTCGTTATAAAAAACACGCGCAGGTATTGCCAAAAGTACTATTGAAAAAATATTTCGTATTGTTTACTAATATTTACAAAATTCCATAATCGTATTTAAAGAAAATAGTTTCAACCTGATTGTTTTTTCTAAAAAGGCAGATGTTCTAGCTTTGACGGTAAGTTTTTGTATTTTCCTTTGCAGAAAAGCTTTGATCCATAGTCCTCTGGCTTTGACAGCTCAGATGTTTGTGCTTTCTTGTCAAGATTTTTTAAGTTCGAAATAACAGGCTAACCCATAGACTGGAATAATTTAGCATAAATTCATATTTTTTTTGGGGAAAAAACTTGCAGGATAAGCAAAAAGTGTTCATAACCTTGTTTCCTAAACGAATAATCTTAGCCTTGCTTGTAAGATCTCAAAATAACGTTCATTTAACTCTTCTAGACCTTATACTATGGTAAAAGCTGTAAAAACGATAGTGTGGAGGAAAAAAATCATTTCATTTAAAATCTACTTACTGTGTGAAGCTAGCCATTCATTATAGTCTAAACCAGCTGGAAGATCAACTAAGGCCTTGAGATCAGCATCGGGTAGCTTACGTTCTAGGACGCTCTCCTCTAAGTAGAGCTTTGTATCTGTGGAATTTTGATCGCCATCGCGTTCTTTGCGACGGGCTTTTCTGTAAATGTACAATAATAAATAATTAATTATTAATTATTAGCAATGAAAAATGGTTTTTAAATTATATAAGTATAAAAATTTAAGAATCTTAAAGACAAAGAAAAAATTCCATAAATTATTATATTACCAAAAAGACTTTGCTTTTTTTTTATAAATCGTATTTTATTTTTTTTTCTTGTCGTTTTGATAACAGTTTAAATTGTGAATTTTTTATCGTGTTTATTTTCAATTTGCTGGAGAAAAGCTTCTGTTGAAACTGTGCCGCCGCCACAAACGGCCATGAATTCAGTTTTATCAAAAAAATAATTGAATTCTTAATAATTTATATAAAATACCAAAAAAATAAATAAATACAAAACAAAATAAAGTAGTAATAAATGCAGTAACATCTGGTATATAAGATTATGAATAAAACGAGCACAAGAAAAATTATGACCGAAAACAAAGAATTATTAAATACAAACTACTAAGAGACCAAATGAAAAATAAAACTTCTTGATAAGATACAAAAATTTTATGATGAGATAGAGAATAATCTGCAGAAAGAAATGGAAAATTATCTACAAATATTAACACCAATCAAAAAGGGAAAATTGGAAAAATTTAAAAATAAAAGCACATTTTTGTTAAAGGAACAAAAATAATGCAACGCAGAAAAAATGCAAATTTTTTATTTATTTTCAAAGTTTTTATAAAATAAAAATTATAAAAACCAGACTTATATATAAAAAAAAATTAGAAAATATTATTTTCTTTTGATTTTGTCAAAATTAGTTGACATTTTAAACGACAATAATTGACCGACTTCGAAGAAAAGCGATCACACTTTAAGAAGCACTGGTACAATAAATGTCATTTTCCAAAACGAATGGGATCAATTCACAGTAGTTAGTAAGTTTGCGTTCTTCCTACTTTTTTGTTTGAATAATTTTTTTTAAAAAGATTCTCTTATTTGGAATTTTTATTTTATAAAAATTTTTAATAATTTATTTTTTATAGAATTTTTTTTTATTAAAAAAAACCCTTTAAAAATTCAAGTTTGCCATATAATTTTTGAAGGGTTTTTAAAAGTTTCAACAGTTTTTTTTTTAATATTTGCTTTTTTAAGTCATTTTTTTTTTAAATTTTTATAAAGTTCGGAATTCATTTTTTTTTGAGTCGGTTAAAAAAGTGGAAAAATTTGCAAATAAAAAATTAAAAAATAGAATTTTTTTCTGTTTGGACGTTCCGGGTAGAATGTGGCTCAATAAGCATCAGGAGACGTGATTGGGTATTTTATAAACGCTCAGAAAGTAATAGCCGGTCGAGGATTTTTTTATTAAATAGACCACAGAATTGTTCATACTCATGCAAGGGGAAGGGAGGAGGGGTGGGTTAAAGTGGTTTCCAAGCAATATTTTGCGAAACGCGTCTGAGAGTTCACAATGATTTTGGTTAAGAGTCCAAGTTTTGAAGGATATTATATAAAATGATCTGATTTTGTTTGTTTATTTGTGTGTATGACCCCTGGGATAGGAGATAGGGGACACTTTACAGAACCACGACCATGAGGCCATTTGCCAAGCCCCGCCACTATTTTATTTTCGCCATTTTTTTTTTGTACTTCAAACAGAATAATTTTTTACCAATTACTTCACATTACTTAAATGAGAACCAATAGGGCTTTAAATGCAAAATACTAAAAAAAAAATTTCGAATAAAAAATAATTCTTGAAATTAACAAAAAAAAGGGGCATAAAAACAACGTCAGTATTTTAGTTATAATAAATTTGAAACGAATCGATTCAATGCCAAGACGCTATCGGGCAATTCTAAAAACCAAAGATCAATCAACAAAATATTAATGAGAAAAAAAACTAGTTAAAATTAAAATATTTTAAATTCTTTTGTAAATTAAACTTGAAATTGATTGAGGCTCTTTTTTAATATCCAAGCAGTTTTGCTAATTTACTCTTTTTTTTGGATTATTTTTTAATCCTTTTGGATATGTTGTATATTATTAGGGGTTTTTTAGTTCGAACTTTACGAAAAGTGACTAATTTTTTTTAATTTTGTTTCCATAAATCAATATTACCCACTTTAAAGTAGTTTTCTTGAGCAGATATACGAGGTCTGTTCAAAAAGTATCGGGAATTTTGTGTTTTTTCAAAAATTATTTATTTATTCATGAATATCTATTTTGTCCCCTTCAAAGTAATCCCCACCAGATATTATACACTTGTGACAACGTTTCATCCAATCTTCGAAGCACTTCAAAAAATCATTTTTTGTGAACTTGTTCAGCTCCTCCTTCGATTTATCTCCTCAATCGTAGCGTAGCGTCGTTCTTTCATGGGGCTCTTCAGTTTCGGGAACAAGAAAAAGTTACAGGGGCCAGATCTGGGGAATATGGTGGCTGCGGCATTATTAGTGTGTTGTTTTTGGCCAAAACGATGAGTGAGCAGGGGTGTTATCATGGTGCAAAAGCCAATTTTTGCTCTTCCACAAATCCGGGCGTTTCTGACGGATTGCTTCGCGCAACTTGCGCATAACTTGCAGATAATATTCCTTATTGACTGTTCTACCCTGTGGTGAGAACTCATGATGCACCACGCCCCTGCAATCGAAGAAAACTGTAAGCAAAACCTTCACATTTGACCGAACTTGGCGCGCTTTTTTCGATCTTGGCTCGTGCAGCAGCTTCCATTGGGATGATTGAGCTTTGGTTTCCACGTCATAACCATAAACTCATGATTCGTCACCAGTTATGACCCTCTGGAACAAATTTGGGTCGTCGCGGACAGAGTCCAACAGTTCCTTAGCAATGTTAATACGATGCTCGCTCTTTTTGGTCAAAATTGACCAAAAATCTAAGACGAGTCAAAACACGTGCAAGCAAAGCAGCTGTCAAAAATTAACTGAACATTCAAAATGGCCGAACTTGTCGGCATAAGTGAGAGACATGAGTACCAACATAACGCCACAAAAATTCGAAAATCGATTACGTAACCCACGGAAATTTAAAATTCGCGATACTTTTTGAACAGACCTCGTATATCGACGGGCGTGTTTTCTCCACTCTTCGCCTTCAGATTATCGGTTACACTCGTTCAGAGGTTATCGGCAGTACCAAGATAATGTCCTTTTCAAGTGTTTTTTTAAATTGGGGAACAACCAAAAATCACACGACTTAAGATCATGTGAATAGAGAGGCAAAGAACCACAGGACTCCCTTCTTTCAACAAACACTCTCTCATGGTGGAGCCTCCAAGTGTCTGCAATGCCTGATCTGACCTCACAAGAATCCTCACTTTTTCTACATTTTCATCAGTTTTCAATATTAAAAGCCTCTCTGACCGAGATATGTCCTCCATTGCTTCTGAGCCCTCTAAGAATGCTTTACGTGCATATGCTTTTGATAAAGAATGTATCCCATAGGCTCGTCAAAGTCAAACTCGGGGATTTCCCAAGCTTAACGCCAAATTTGACATGTTCTTTTTTATGTAACGAACTACAAAAATGCAATTTTACTTATAATGCTATATGGGGACACGTGGTTATCAGACTTGCACACGTGGTCATCAGATTGGTCACGTGGTTATCAGACTTGTACACGTGGTTACTATACTGGTCACGTGGTTATCAACTTATGGTATGGGGTCACGTGGTTATAAGACTTATACAGCACTTCTAGGAGGGCCTCGGGCAAAAGTTATGTGAAGGGGATGACCGCAGTGTTGCCAGATTTCTACCATCACTTTTATAACAATAATTGTCATTTATACAAATTATATTGTCTCTCATTGAACATTTTTACTCTGCCATATGAGGTGCCAGAGTATAAATGCCACTTTCAATGCTACCGAAAAACCCAACTTTTCAATGTTAACTTTTCTCTTCTAACGCCTCAATTAGATTACAAACAATAGCAAACACCCAAAAAGCTTTGGGAAAATTTCTTACTCTTTTCTAAAATTAAACTTTTATCTTAACCTTGACAATGACTAATTATGATTGCTTCAATAATTGTGTCATTGACAAATGAATTATTTGCTCGCTAATAATTTCCAATAAACACGATAAAATTAGCCAACTCTTAGGCTCTTCGTACTCGGATCTATCAAATAGATTATAAATATGTCTATCCGTTCCTAAGTTAGGGGAGGGGGCTAATCAATCATTGGAATTTCTAGAATAACTATTGTTAGTGTAACTTTTATTATTACTAAGTTCATTAACAACGAACAAATATTACGAATAATTCCACTACATATAAATAATATAAATTCTATAATTTCTTAAAATATCGCAGAGAATGTATGATGGAAATTATCATAGTATGAATAGTTAGAAGGAATATTCCAAAAGAGCAATAATTTTTCCTATTTTTATTAGCTATTTTTAAATAATTTTCCACTAGTATAAGTAAAAATGTTTAAAAACAGTCGTCGATAACAAGCTATTGTCTTAATTAAAATAGAAAAAATCACTTAAATGACGCCTTTCCAACCAGTTTTGCTCAACTGTTTT
Source organism: Atherix ibis (assembly GCA_958298945.1). Classification (NCBI taxonomy): domain Eukaryota; kingdom Metazoa; phylum Arthropoda; class Insecta; order Diptera; family Athericidae; genus Atherix; species Atherix ibis. The sequence goes on along the minus strand of OY282605.1, from coordinate 46,848,495 downwards.
TAAAGTTGAACAATTGAACATAAAATTTTATTGAAAAATTATCTAAAACTAATAATTTTCTAATGGGTTTTTCTTTTCCAATAGTTCAATTATAAAAACTAAAGATATATCGAAAATGGTGTGATTTTTTTTAAAATTATTTTCTGAGAATCAATTATCGATAAAGAAGAAAAAATATTTTGCTTAAACGGAAAAGACTTTAGATTAATAGAGAATCTAAGTAGAAAATATTTATTAGAAAACGTAAGTTAGAATAACTAAAACCTCCAAAATAGTTTTGGATACGTAATTTGTTCTTTAAGGCCCAAACGTTCAGTTCAAAAATTTATTAAAATAATATAAAGTTTACTAAAAATATTAATAAGAGCGCACCTGTTCAGTTTTAAGACCTTAAAATGCCTCAAATTAGGACGGCAAATATCTCAGTTTAAAAATTATTATTAATGAAGATCAAAATGTGTATTTTTAAGACCTTAGAGGACCAACGGTTAAAAATTACTATTAATTAAGGATAAAATGTGTATTTTTAAGACCCTAAAGGACCACCAGTTAAAAATTAATATTTATGAAGGACAAAATGTGTATTTTTAAGACCTTAAAGGACCACCAGTTAAAAAATATTATTATAAATGAAGATCAAAATGTGTAGTTTTAAGACCTTCAAGAGCCGCCAGTTTAAAATTATTATTAATAAAGATCAAAATGTGTAGTTTTAAGACCTTAAAGGATCACCAGTTAAAATTTATTACTAATGAAAGTCAAAAATGCCCATTTTTAAGACCTTAAATTTTAAGACCTTAAAGGACGACCAGTTAAAAATTATTATTAATGAAGATCAAAATGTGTATTTTTAGGACCTTAAAGAACCCCCAGTTAAAAATTATTATTAATGAAAGTCAAAATGTGTATTTTTAAGACCTTTAAAGGCCACCAGTTTAAAATTATTATTAATAAAGATCAAAATGTGTAGTTTTAAGACCTTAAAGGACCAACGGTTAAAAATTATTATTAATGAAAGTCAAAAATGTCCATTTTTAAGAAAGCTCAAAATGTGCATTTTTAGGACCCTAAATGTTGTCAGTTCTTAAATAAACATTATTGAAGTCAAATTGTAGGTCGCATAGAGTGACAACTTCAAAATTATTATTATTTAAATCAAAAATGTCTATTTTTAAGACCTTAAAGGGCCACCAGTTAAAAATTATTATTAATGAAGGACAAAATGTGTATTTTTAAAAACTTAAAGGACCACCAGTTAAAAAAAAATTATTATAAATGAAGATCAAAATGTGTAGTTTTAAGACCTTAAAGAGCCGCCAGTTTAAAATTATTATTAATGAAGGACAAAATGTGTATTTTTAAGACTTTAAAGGACCACCAGTTAAAAATTATTATTAATGATGGTCAAAATGTGTATTTTTAAGACCTTAAAGAGCCGCCAGTTTAAAATTATTATTAATAAAGATCAAAATGTGTAGTTTTAAGACCTTAAAGAGCCGCCAGTTTAAAATTATTATTAATAAAGATCAAAATGTGTAGTTTTAAGACCTTAAAGGATCACCAGTTAAAATTTATTACTAATGAAAGTCAAAAATGCCCATTTTTAAGACCTTAAAGGACCACCAGTTAAAAATTATTATTAATGAAGGTCAAAATGTGTATTTTTAAGACCTTGAAAGGCCGCCAGTTAAAAATTATTAATAATGAAGGACAAAATGTGTATTTTTAAGACCCTAAAGGACCACCAGTTAAAAATTAATATTAATGAAGGACAAAATGTGTATTTTTAAGACCTTAAAGGACCACCAGTTAAAAATTATTATTAATCAAGGTCAAAATGTGTATTTTTAATACCTTTAAGGTCAACCAGTTTAAAATTATTATTAATAAAGATCAAAATGTGTAGTTTTAAGACATTAAAGGACAACGGTTAAAAATTATTATTAATGAAAGTCAAAAATGTCCATTTTTAAGGAAGCTCAAAATGTGCATTTTTAAGACCCTAAATGTTTTCAGTTCTTAAATAAACATTATTGAAGTCAAATAGTAGGTCGCATAGAGTGACAACTTCAAAATTATTATTATTTAAATCAAAAATGTCCATTTTTTAAACCTTAAAGGGCCACCAGTTAAAAATTATTATTAATGAAGGACAAAATGTGTATTTTTAAGACCTTAAGGGATCACCAGTTAAAATTTATTACTAATGAAAGTCAAAAATGCCCATTTTTAAGACCTTAAAGGACGACCAGTTAAAAATTATTATTAATGAAGATCAAAATGTGTATTTTTAGGACCTTAAGGAACCCCCAGTTAAAAATGATTATTAATGAAGGTCAAAATGTGTATTTTTAAGACCTTAAAGGGACACCAGTTAAAAATTATTATTAATGAAAGTCAAAAATGCCCATTTTTAAGGAAGCTCAAAATGTGCATTTTTAGGACCCTAAATGTTCTCAGTTTTTAAATAAACATTATTGAAGTCAAATTGTAGGTCGCATAGAGTGACAACTTCAAAATTATTATTATTTAAATTAAAAATGTCCATTTTTAAAACCTTAAAGGGCCACCAGTTAAAAATTATTATTAATTAAGGACTAAATGTGTATTTTTAAGACCTTAAAGGGCCGCCAGTTTAAAATTATTATTAATAAAGATCAAAATGTGTATTTTAAGACCTTAAAGAGCCGCCAGTTTAAAATTATTATTAATAAAGATCAAAATGTGTAGTTTTAAGACCTTAAGGGATCACCAGTTAAAATTTATTACTAATGAAAGTCAAAAATGCCCATTTTTAAGACCTTAAAGGACGACCAGTTAAAAATTATTATTAATGAAGATCAAAATGTGTATTTTTAGGACCTTAAGGAACCCCCAGTTAAAAATTATTATTAATGAAGGTCAAAATGTGTATTTTTAAGACCTTAAAGGGCCACCAGTTAAAAATTATTATTAATAAAAGTCAAAAATGCCCATTTTTAAGGAAGCTCAAAATGCGCATTTTTAGGACCCTAAATGTTTTCAGTTCCTAAATAAACATTATTGAAGTCAAAAGGTAGGTCGCATAGAGTGACAACTTCAAAATTATTATTATTTAAATCAAAAATGTCCATTTTTAAGACCTTAAAGAGCCAACAGTTAAAAATTATTATTAATAAAGGTCAAAATGTGTAATTTTTTAGCCTCAAAGGACCACCAGTTAAAAAATATTATTATAAATGAAGATCAAAATGTGTATTTTTAAGACCTTAAAGAGCCGCCAGTTTAAAATTAATATTAATAAAGATCAAAATGTGTAGTTTTAAGACCTTAAAGGATCACCAGTTAAAATTTATTACTAATGAAAGTCAAAAATGCCCATTTTTAAGACCTTAAAGGACGACCAGTTAAAAATTATTTTTAATGAAGCTCAAAATGCGCATTTTTAGGACCCTTAATGTTCTCAGTTCTTAAATAAACATTATTGAATTCAAATTGTACGTCGCATAGAGTCACAACTTCGAAATTATTATTACTTAAAAAATGTCCATTTTTAAGGCCTTAAAGAGCCACTAGTTAAAAATAATTTTTAATGAAGGTCAAAATGTGTATTTTTAAACCCTTAAAAGTTTGCAGTTTTTAAATAATCATTATTGAAGTCAAATTGTAGATCGCATAGAGCCACAACTTTAATATTATTGCCATTAAAGTGAAACAAATTTCCATTTTTAAGACCTTAAAGGTCGCAACTTAAAAATCATTATTACTCAAGTTCAAATAGTACATTTTTCAGAACTTCAAAGAGCTCAGTTTTTCATTAAACATGATTAAAGTCAAATTGTAGGTCGGAAAAGGTACCAAATTTAACATTATTATTAGCAGAGTGAAAATATTAATTTTGAAGACTTGAAAAATCTCAACTTTTAAATTATTTGATAAAGAGTCTAACAATACATTATTAGGGTCTTAAAGGATTCTATTTTATAAATAAATTATACTAGACTCTAAAATGTACATTTTTAAGGACGCAAACTGTTTTAACTTTGAAATTCTTATCACTTAAGTCTAAAAAAGTAATATTTAAGACGCTAAATATTCTCACTTTCAAAATCGCAGTAGGTCTCAACTTCAAAATAATTATTTTTAAATGTGCATTTGTAAGACCCTAAAAGATCTCAACTTTTAATTTATTTAATTTAGAGTCTGAAAAAAACATTATTAAGGCCCTAAAAAATTCACAACTGCTTAATTATTATTATAAGAATCTAAAATGTATACTTTTAAGAATGCAAAGATTAGAAATTTAAAATAATTATTGTTAGAGTCTGACATATTTGTACATTATTTAGACCTCAAAAGACTACATTTTTTAAATTATTATTATTAGACACTAAAATCTAAAATGGTAGAGGACGCAAACTATTTGAAATTCTATAAAATTATTATTTAAGTAAAAGATGTACATTTTTAAGACCCCAAAAGATTATAATTTTTGTATTATTCGATTTGGATTTTATAAATATACATTATTAGGGCTCGAAGAATCAGCAACTTTTAAATAATTATTATAAGAGTCCACACTGTATATTTTACAAGGGCTCAAAGGGTATCCTAGAAAATTATTATTACTAAAGTCTCAACTGTTCACGGAATCCTTTTTGAATTATTATGATTTAAACTCCAATTTAAACTAAAAATAATTTTGTTAATAAACGTTTCTTCTTTATTTTAATCTCAAAATATCTAAAAAAAAATACTATTATAATTAGGCTCAGTATTATTTATTACGAAGACTCTAGATTTTAAGAGGTCTCAATTTTTTTTTACAAATTCTTATTATAATTATTATGGTATAACCGTTATTGTATTGTATTGTAATATTAAGATTTTTTCATAATTTAATAATTATTATAAGAGTATCACTTTTTAAAGGTCTCAAGAGGGTCTCAATTTTTTTTATTACTTTAAGATTTTGCAATATTCTAAATATTCCTATTACATTAGGGTCCAAATATTTTCTTCTAACTATTTATTATGTTTTTAAAGCGATTTTCGCCCTTTAAATTTTTATTATAAGGGTCCAACTAAAACTGATTTCCAATTATCATAATTTTAGGTTATGGAACTTTGCCAATTAGTTTTCCATCATTAAGCATCCCAAAAAATCTAATTTTTTAAAAATTCTAACTTTTAATTTATTGCTAAAATAATTTACATATTGTCTGAGTACAGTTTTCTTAGGATTTTTAACAACAAATAAAAAATAAGTTTAACTAAATTTTTCCACTTTGATGTATGGTATAAGAACTTTTAAGGGGGGGGGGGGGAAAGAATCCTCAAAGTTGTCGTTATTATCGAAACTAAAAAAGTTCAACGATATCTCGTTTAATGTCTTATCAAATCTGAACTAGAACCACAAACTTCCTGAACACAAAATACCATATCAACAAATTTCAAATGAACAAAAAAAATAAACAACTTATCGTCCATAAAAAATAGAATACAAACAAAAATTTAATTAAAAAAAGAGCTTTTTTTTTAAAAAAAATGTCGTGACAATAAAATTTTAAATTTTTATCTGACAAAACCTTGGACTAGAAGAAAAAAAAATCCGATAATATTTAATCGAAACAAACCAAAGTGCTTTTTTTTTTATTAAGTGGAAACTAGTTTTTATCTACTAATTACTAGATAAATGCGTAAATGTACAGATGGCGTTAAGTGTAACGAGATTATTACTCGTTCGCACAGATGGCGTTAAATACAGATAGAATGTTATCATCCGATTGTTATTGAAAATATTGCCTAATCATCTTTAGACGTACATACTCGTATTATTGTCTTAGATGATTAGGCTTTATTTTTTATCGTAGATAACATTATTTTAATATTGTAGATCTGTCAGGAGATTAAAATACAATACCAATCGGGGGAAAACAATGTAGAAAACAATACCAATCTGGGTCTAAATAAATAAATAGAAATTCGTAAAGTAATTTGTTGTGCGGGTTGCGTCACTATTGAGGTTGTATCGATAACGAAAGTGCGAGTATGAGTAGACATTTTGAAACGAAATTAAAATGAATTTTAATCCTTTTGAGTTAGTTTTGCTGTTTAAGTAATTTTTTTCTAATTTTCTATTATCACAGAAATTAATCTCAAGTGAAATTGATATTCATGCGTCAAAGCTTTTTTGGAAATGTTCGAATATAAATTGTTACCAAAATAATTTTCCTTAAATAACATTGAACCCAAATTTGTTTTTCGTTAATTATTCCGAATCAATAATTATTATCATCAGCATATTGATTGATTAATTATTTACTCTTATCGATATTGAAATTGACTAATCGATTGTGATTAATTAGAAAATGGAATTATTTTTATTATTATTATTATCTTTGGCTATAAAAATTGCTCTTTTGTTCTTGATTCTTCTCCGATGTAAGGAATTTGATTATTTTATGGATAAGTTGTTTAAAATTATTAAACAATTTTTTTTTTAAAAAAAAGGTAATTTTTCTTTTGTATATTTTTTTTTGTCAAAAGAGGGGCGCTACTTTGTATATTTTTTTTGTTACTCTCCAAGAGGGCGCTACTAAAAAAAAAGAATAGTTTAGGTTGAATAAAATTAAGCCAATAAAATTATAGAATTGAGCTCAACAATTTATCCAATTTGTTCTTTAGAAACAATATTAAATAAGAATATTTATTTAAAATTATAATTTCGATCGAATCTTGGATTAAATGGCTGCTCACACAAGACTTCTTAAAGGACAAGATTTTTTTTTTTTTGATGAGGAATTTTAGATGATTAAAATCAGGAAATTTTAGATGCAATTTATTGCACATATTGCGTTGTAATTCGGCAGTTGCTTGTTTTTAAATGATTTAAAATTTGAAAATTGTGTGCGTAAAATACAAAATCTGCCGCGAAAAGTCAGTTGAAAAAATTAAAAGGCGTCAAATTGCTTGATCTTGGCAGCTAATAGAAATCACCGAAACTAGAAATTATTCGTTTTGGGAACTTTTTGGGTAATAAAGCCAAAATTTATTGTGTTATGTGGCTTGTAGTGCCGTTTCGTTGCAACCACATATGGTCCAGATTAAAATAATCACGTTCAGGTCGTTGTAACAGTCTCTCTCTTCTTCAGTACAAAAAAATTAGCAAATAGCCAATTAAATTTTGCGAATAGAATCAGTTACTTGTGGATTTTTAGAGCCCCATATATGATGTATAAACCAAGCGAGGAATGAAAATAAAGAAGAGTTTGTTGGAAAAATCAATTTTCGAAATCTGTTCTTCCAACATCCAATCGGAATAACTTCTGCGTTTTTTATGGCCGGTAAAACAATCTATAATCTGATATGGCAAAATGTTTGTTTGGATGACACATACATGTTTGACAGCTGTCAAATGACAGCGCTGTTCTTTTCGCACCATTCAAAAAGGATAATCCACAACTGATGTAAGATCACTTTACTTTTTCCAATAAAATATTTACGAGATTTGCACTAATAAAAAAAGTACATTTGAAATTTTTTTTTTTTTTTTAAAAAAAACCTCTATTAAATACGAGTAATAGCATACAAAAAATAGAAGGAAAATAATTTAAAATTGATTGTGAAATCGGCGCCAGCATGTCAGTAATATCTACAAAATTCATACAGAACAAAAGTCGTTTTTTTTTTGTCTGATTATTATTTTACAAAACAAATAAAATTTACCATAAATACATACATAAAAAGGACTTTTTAATCAAAAAATTATACGTGTAAAAAAATATTTCATCAAATTTTGAACGTCATTCTTACCCAAAAAAAAAAAGAAAATTATTGTGATTAAAAAAGTTAAGCTAAATTGTCACAAAAACTGAAAACACCTGCAACATCCAAAAATATTATAATAATTCATTTTTTGGTGTATAAAATATTAGCAAAAAAATATCCCAAAAAAATTATCAAAAATCGTTAACTTTTAACGGAATTCTTACGAAAAAAATAATTAATTTACAATTTTTAACGAATCCCCCCCCCTTTTTTTTAATTGATAATAGAATTGGACTTAAACTCACATGTTCAAATCTCATAAAAACTCAAAAACATAATTGTCCCTACCCCGTGGACCGCCTAAAGTTTTTATATTGTAATTTACAATTATTGGTAATTTAAATATTTACAAATGAACAAAAAAAATAATTTTAAAAATCATAAATAATACCATAGAATGGAAAAAAATATTTTCTGAAATATTGGACGAATTTTTTAGATGCATTGAAAACGACAAGCAAAAGATGAATCCTTAAAAAATAATTATTTTTTGCAACAAATTTTTAAGGCGGAAATTATCTAAAATTAGCAGTTTTTTTATAAATATTTATGTAATTTTTTTTTTTAATAACTAAAAATTTATTTTTTTTAAATTTAAAATTTGTTAAAAAATAATTTTTTTCAACAAAATTTTGAAAATTTTTAAGGCGAAAACTTTCTTATATGAGCATTTTTTTCATAAATATTTATGAGTTTTTTTAAAAATTTATTATCTTGTAATTACTAAAAAATATTTGGGTTAAAATTAAAAATTTGTTTAAAAATATTTATTTTTTTTATGAAAATTTTCAAAATTTTTAATTCGGAAATTTTCTTGAAATGATCAGTTTTTTCATAAAAACTTATGATTTTTTTTAATTTATTATATTCCAATAATTAAACAATTTTTTTTTTAAAATTTAAAAATTGTTAAAAAATAATTTTTTTCAACAAAATTTTGAAAATTTTTAAGGCGGAAATTATCTAAAATTAGCAGTTTTTTTATAAATATTTATGACTTTCTTGTAATTTTTTTTAATAACTAAAAATTTATTTTTTTTAAATTTAAAATTTGTTAAAAAATAAGTTTTTTGAACAAAATTTTGCAAAATTTTTAAGGCGAAAACTTTTTTAAATGAGCATTTTTTTCATAAATATTTATTATTTTTCTTATAAATTTTTTTTTTAATTACTAAAAATATTTTTATCTAAAATTAGCAGTTTTTTCATAAATATTTATGATTTTCTATATTTATGACTTTCTTGTAATTTTTTTTTTAATAACTAAAAATGCTTCTTTTTTTTAAATTTAAAATTTGCTAAAAAATAATTTTTTTCAACAAAATTTTGAAAATTTTTAAGGCGAAAACTTTTTTAAATTAGCATTTTTTTCATAAATATTTGTTTTTTTTTAAATTATTATCTTTTAATTACTAAAAACAAATTTGGGTTAATTTTTTTTTAAGAAAATTTCAAAATTTTTAATGTGGAAATTTTCTTGAAATTATTAGTTTTTTTCATAAAATTATAAAAATATAAAATAATTTTTATCAAAATTTAAAAATTGTTAAAAAATATTTTTTTTCAACAAAATTTTGAAAATTTTTTAAGGGGAAAGCTATCTCAAATTAGCAGTGTTTTCATACATATTTATGATTTTTTAAAAAAATATATTATCTTTTAATTACTAAAAATATTTTTAAATAAAATTAAAAATTTGTTGAAAAATATTTTTTTTTAAACAAAATTTTGAAAATTTTTAATGCGGAAATTTTCTTGGTAAATGATCAGTTTTTTCATAAAAACTTATGATTTTTTTTTTAAATTAATTATATAAAAATATTTTTATAAAAATTTAGAAATTGTTAAAAAATTGTTTTTTTTTAACAAAATTTTTAAAAAAATTTAAGGCGGAATTTATCTAATATTAACAGTTTTTCCATAAAAACTTATTTCTCATTTAATTTATTGTGTTTTAATAACTAAAGATGAATCGGATACTATCCTTTCCCTTTAAAAATATTTCAATATTTTAATTATTTATAATTACAAGAAAAAAAAAATTGTTTAAAAAATAAAAAGTATGGTAATCTCATAAGTGGTAAGGATTTCATGAAATTTCTTTTGAAAAAAATAAAAACCTGAACATGATTTTTATATTACAAATTATTTTGATTAATTAAAACCAAAAATAACTAATTAATAATTAGTATAAAAAATACAATATTTCTTTTTAAAAAAAAACCAATAGATTTTATTAATTTAAACACTAACTAAAAATCCTTTAGAAAAATTCTAGAAAATTTTCTATTTTTCATTATATCTAATCAATATAAACAATAAATTAAGGGTGAAAAGAGAAGAGCAAAAAAAAACGAAGGAAAGATTGACAGGAAAATCCCAAATTTCTTTTTCTTCCTAATCCTTAATTGGTTTCCTTCATTATTGGTCCTCTTTCTTCTTCTTAATTATAAGTCTTTCTTATCCATTTACTCCCGGTTTCCTTTTTCCCTTACTTCAACCAAGTGCATAATTTTTGTTTTTTTTTTATAATTTAAAGACTTTTGCGAAGGTTACCCTTATTATTAAGGGAATTTTTTTTTTTTGAATCTTTATTATCATAAAATCAAAACTGGACCATGTTTTTTTTATTTACTTTTTCTTCTTTTTCTTAGCATTTAAACTTTACCCTTTTTTCTTTATATTGTTGGGGTTTGTTAAGTTTAATTAAATTATTTCAAAGTTTATTTGTAATTTAACAGTTGTTTGGCAATGATTTGAAGTCAGGCCAGATAAAATTCAAGAGAATTAAAAATAAAAAAATAAAAAATTAAAGGAAATGTGAAATGTAACAAAGAAATGAGAATAGACCAAAATGAGCAGTAGTTGGTAGGGTTTGGGGCAGGATTTGCTAAGAAAGAAACAAAAACCATTCGAATGGAAGAAGGGAAACTTTCCATAATCCTGTTGATATTTAATTCAATTTTCTTACCAAATTAATGCGTTCCATATTAATTATTCAAAACAGTATCATTTTGTGAAAATACGTTTTTTTCTTTTATTTTTTTTCGATTATATTTGTATTTTGTAAATATTAAAAAAAAAAAAACAAGGATATTTTGCCCAAAATATCGACTAACACGAACAACTTTTTCACACCAAACAATTTATAGAAACTGATTTAAAGTTAAATTATTTGGAAAAGTTTCGATTTTCCCTTTTTCGAATATAGTTTTTAGAATAATTTTCGCATTCAAATTCATTTTAATATTCACTAGCAACAATTTTCCTTTAATAATAATTAATTATTCACAAATTTTCAAAAATGGCCAAAAAATAAAATCGAAAGCTTTTATTTATAATAAATTATTTAAATTAGTATTTGTATTTCTTTTAGGTGTTTTTTGTTGTTGTAATTGTTGTTGTTATGAAAATATGATAATTTTATGAAACAGATGCTGTCGTCCACCTCTTCCCTTCGCCCTCATTATAAAATCTCTCTAATCTTTAGATTAACTATTTTAATATTCAAATTGAATTATTATGTTTTCTAGTCGGTTTGGAAGAATTTTTATTGCAAATATATGGGATTTAAGGGATTTTTTTAAGGATTTAGAAGAAGTACAGATTAATAAATAAGAATTTATTTGATAAGAAAATTACTTTAAATGAATTTTTATAATTATTATTTCAATTAAGTGTTAGCACGTATTAAATTTCTTAAAAAGAAAATGTTTGAGTTTCAAATTGAAAGAATTTTTTTTTTGGTCTTGAAGGACACTTTACCGTCATAATTTTTGTCCTAGAAATGTCTCAAAAATTAACAGCCATTTTTCATAAAAATTAATGATTTATTTTCTAAATAAATTAAAATTTTAAGTTTGTTAAAAAATATTTTTTTTTAACAAAATTTAAAAAAAATTTAAAGGCGGAAATTTTTTCAAATTATCAGTTTTTTTGTTAAAACTTATGATTTTTTTAAAAATATATTATCTTTTCATAAATAAGAATAATTTTGTTAAAATTAAAAATTTGTTAAAAACAAATTATTTTTTTCAACAAATTTTTGAAAATTTTTAAGGCAGAAATTGTCTAAAATTAGCAGTTTTACGTAAAAATTTACGATTTCTTTTTGAATTTATTATCTTTTAATAAATAAAAATATTAAAAATTTGTTATAAAATAATTTTTTTTAAACAAAATTTTTAAGGTGGAATTGTTAAAAATGAAGTTTTTTAATAAAAATTATGATTTATTTTTTAATTTATTATAAACAATTCAATAAAAAAAATGTTTTTCAACAAAATTTTCAGAATTTTTTAAGGCGGAAATTATATAAAATTAGCTGTTTTTTCGTTAAAACTTATGAATTTTTTAAAAATATATTATCTTTTCATAAATAAAACAAAATTTAGTTAAAATTAAAAATTTGTTAAAAAATAATTATTTTTTTCAACAAATTTTTAAGGCAGAAATTATCTTAAATTAGCAGTTTTAAGTAAAAATTTATGATTTCTTTCAATAAATAAAAATATTAAAAATTTGTTAAAAAATAATTTTTTTTAAAGAATTTTTTAAGGTTGAAACTGTTAAAAATGAAGTTTTTTAATAAAAATCATGTTTTATTTTTTAATTTATTATATTTCAATAAAAAAATTTTTTTTTCTTAAACTTAAAAATTTATTAAAAATTAATTGTTTTTAACAGAATTTTTAGAATTTTTAAGGTTGAAATTATATAAAAATAGTAGCGTTTGCATAAAAACTTATAATTTTTTTTTATTTTTTTTTTTTTTTTAATAAATAAAAATATTTTTTTTTAATAAATAAAAATATTTTTGTTAAAATTAAAAATTTGTTAAACTAAAATCTTTTTTTCAATAAAATTTTGAAAATTTTTAAGGCGGAAATTGTTTAAAATAAGCATTTTTTTAATAATGATTTTTTTTGTAAATTTATTATCTTTTTATTACTAAAAATATTTTTATTAAAATAAAAAAATTGTTAAAAAATAATTATTTTTTTCAACAAAATTTTTAAGGCGAAAACTTTTTCAAATTAGCAGTTTTTTCATAAATATGATTTTTTTTTAAAAATTTATTACCTTTTAACTACTTAAAATATTTTTGTTATATTTAATAAAATTTATTACCTTTTAATTACTTAAAATATTTTTGTCCCATAAAAATAACAGCTTTTTATATAAAAATTCAAATTTAAAAGTGTTTTTATAAAAAACATTAAAAATATTTATGGCGAAATTTTTTCTAAAATTAGTAATTTTTTAATAAAAATTTATGATTTCTTTTTAATTTATTATCTTTTATTTATTAAAAATAATTTTTTTTTTAAATTTAAAAATTTTGCACAATTTTTTTAAGGGTAAAACTTTCTCAAATTAACAGTTTTTCCATAAATTTTTATGATTTTTTTTTTAAATTTATTATCTTTTAATTATTTAAAATATTTTTGTTAACAATAAAAAAATTTGTTTAAAAAATTTGAAAATTTTTAAGGTGGAAATTTACCTAAATGAGCAGTTTTTCCATAAAAATGAACAGATTTTTACTGTTTAAAAACTCAAATTTAAAAAAGTTTTTATATAAGAAAATTTAAAAATATTTATGGCGAAAATAAATATTTTATTCATAAAAATTTATTACTTATTACTTCAAAAAAAATGATAAAAATAATTTTCAATTGAAAATTTTAGACGAAAAAAATGTTCTATAATTTACAGCTTTTTCCATTAAAAATATATATTTTACTACATAAAAATTAATGTTTAAAAATTATTAAAATTTACTTTCAAAAAATATGACTCCAAATTGAAAAAATATAAAATAAGAGAAAAGTTCTGCTCAAAGGTTTTCTATACGAATAAGTTAGAGTTACAGAGAAGAATTGAACTTTTTATATTTTTAAGAATAAATGTCTGTTTTTTATTTACAATAAATTAAAGTTTTTAAGAATTGCAGACTCCTTTTTTCGTTCAATTATTGAAGGGTATATAAATTTATTTTACAATAGGTTATAAGCTTTTAAAGATAAGTTTGGCTCCATTTTTTTAGCCAATTATTCACTTCTGATGTTTATTAAATAATTAATTATAAAAATTTTAATATAATTTATCTTAATTAAAAGGAGATTATTGAAAATTATTCAAGAACCACCCACATTTAGGAATAGGATTTTTTTAGAAAATTACTTCAAACTCAAACAACTATTATCAACAGGGTTCAAAAAAATATTCATTAATATTTACTTAAATTTTAAAGAAACATTTTTTCTTGTACTACTAAAAGTAAAATATTTTCTTCATAAATCATAATATTTTTTTTTACAATTCACTTTTAAATACGTAACCAAAAAGTTGAGTCTTTTTAAAATAAATTAATGCAAATTTGAGTACACATTATATAATATACCAAATACAAAATAAGAGAAGTTATTCTTTTTTAAATAAGAATATTCCACAAAATGATGCAGAACAGAAGATTATAAAAAGGAAAAATACCTGAAGTTACTATACAGAAATTTATGATTTATGATCAGCAAAAAAAAAAGGAAAGTGAAACAGATTAGGGTAGATTTAGGGCTAAATTTATGTACAGGCACAGACATTTATCGAAAACAACTAGAAAAATGTAGAAGGAAAATAATGGAAAAATCTTTTACCTTTTTTTAGTCAACTTTTTGGTTTACTTTCCTTTGCCAATACATACCAAAGTTTAAAAAAATATATCCTTAACTACTAACCGAATCCAACTGCACACTCTATGCCTCCTCCCCCATCATACCATAAAATTACAATTTAATATTTCATAGTGTACTGACAGTGTCCTTGCTTTTTGTTATTCCATTAAATTGAAAACGATGTCCTGTTTTCTGATTTTTTTAAATTTACATTTATTTTTTATGGACACGATGACATTTTTATATATGAGCAGCATACGAATAGAATTAAGAGTTTCTTTTCCCAAGAAAATAACTTTTATCAGATATTCTGTTTTTTTTTTTTGTATTTATGTGCAAATTTATTCAGCGATAATTCGTTGATTTTTACTCGTTATTATTTTTTAGAATTATTATTCTAAAAAATATTAAACTTTATAATACTTTTCTCTATGATTTATAAAAGAATAAGACCCAAAAAAGAGAAAATTTTTAATTAATAATAATAATAATTGAAAATGTGAATTTTTAAAGTTTTCCCATGAATGGATGTGTTTAGAATTGCATTCGAAGGACCGTGAATAAAAATCACATGCAAAAGAAGAGGAGAGCAATAAGAGAAAACGCATTGCAAACAAAGAGAAAGTAAATAAATCCCTTCTGTCACGTGATAAAAAGTTATCATTTGACAATTCGACATGAAATTTATAACAATTTCTCTCTAAATGTTCTCTCAGCTAATCTTTTTACCACTTAACCTAAAGAATACCCGGATAGGCCCGTACGTCAGATTTTCGTATATGTTATATGCAATTTTCTGTCAGAATTATTGCAAAAGAATTTTTGTACAGAGATGACATTCACTGACATCTAGTTTTTGTAATAGAAACTTCCTGCATTACAAAAGCATAATTAATAGCCCTTTTAACTCAGTTATTCCAAAGAGAAATATAAATTTAACAAAACGATAGGCACTATTTTTTTTTAAACAATATTTTGGTATTTTTGGTTTATTATAGGGTGGTCCATCTAGCGGTTCCATTTTGAACTACTATTTATTTGAAGTACTAGAGTGTCAAATGTCAACAAGAATTGACAGATTGTTAGTTGAAAGTCAGAATTTTACGACATGGTAATCCATACGTTTGAAGAAAAATGGGAAATATTGAGAACTTACTTCCAAAGTGGTGAGTCTTCAACCCAAACTGTGAGAAATTTAAAAAAAAAATGAGTAAAGATCGAATGCCATCACGTGAATTTGTGGGCAAATTCGTGAAGCGAGTTCGCGAAACTGGTTTGTTGGTTGCCAAAGCAATTCGTTCCCGCTCTAAGACAGTGCGTACGACCGAGAATATATTCGCCGTTGCTGAAAATGTCAGTGATCATCCATCAACATCAACTCGTCACCGTTCTCAGGAATTGAACATTTCTCACACTTCTCTGTTTAGAATTTTGCACAAAGACCTCGGTATGAAAGCTTACAAAGTTCAATTAGTCCAACAGCTAGAGCCGCATGACCATCCGATACGTTTTCGGTTTGCCCAATGTGCTCAAGATCAATTGGCCGAAGATGAGCATTTTTATCGAAAAATCATCTTTTCGGATGAGGCCCATTTCCACCTCGGTGGGTATGTCAACAAACAAAATTGTCGCATCTGGGGCTCAAAAAATCCATACGTCACTATGGAAAAGCCGATGCATCCACAACGAGTCACGGTTTTGTGCGGATTTTGGAGTGGAGGCATCATTGGCCCGTTTTTCTTCGAAAACGATGAAGGAGCCACCGTTAGGGTCAATGGTGAGCGCTGTCGTGGCATGCTAAACGAATTTTTGTTTTCAAAAGTTGAAGAGAATGGCATGGACGACATTTGGTTTTAACAGGACGGGGCCACTTGCCACACAGCTAACGTAAAAATCCAACTTTTGGGCACTGCTTTCGAAAACCGAATAATCAGTCGAAATTCTGATGCCAATTGGCCGCCTCGGAGCTGTGATTTGAGCCCGTTGGATTATTTTCTGTGGAGAGCCGTTCAGGATAAATGTTACTCAAGCCATCCAGAGACAATTGAGGCCTTGAAACACGTAATCATTCTTAAATTTCAAGTTTCAATCTTTTTAATAAAATCGGAAATTTGAAAAAACATACTAGTTTTTTTTTTTTACTTTTTAAAATGGATCTTCTAAAAGGTCCACCCTGTTTTGTTTTTTTTCGGAGAATTTTGAAACACGCCATTCTCCATGAAATGGTAGCATGCCGAACTACTTGTATACTTTTCTTTACATTTAGATACTGTCAACATTACTCAGTACACATTGACAGCAATTTCGTACAACAACATACATTTTTCGTTTGGTAATCATGTCTAGTTTTGTGCCAGAAAAGCTCTGCTTTTCTGCTTCAATTTGAAGAAATCGGCTTCCGAATCACATCGAATGCTAATGGGGGCCTATGGTGACAGTGCTTTATCAGAAACAACGTGCCGAGATTGGTTTCGTCGGTTCAAAGATGGCAATTTTTACTTGTGGGACAAGAAGCGTGAAAATCGGCCTAGGATGGTTGAGGACCATCAATTGGAGGCTCTTTTGGACGAAGACGATACTCAATCGCAAAAAATGCTCGGGGAGTAATTGGGTGTTACTCAACCAGCCATTTCCATGCGTCTGCGTGTCATGCGGAAGATTGAAAAGATCGGAAAATGGGTGCCGCATGAATTGAACGATAGGCAGATGGAGCGACAACAAAACACATGCGAAATGTTTCTCGCCACACAAAAATAGAGTCGTTCCTGTATCGGATTGTGATGGGCGATGAAAAGTGGATATATTTCGAGAATCCTAAATGGAAGAAATCGTGGGTTGATCCCGGTCAACCATCAACATTTTCCTCAAGACCAAATCGCTTCGGACGGAAGACGATGCTGTGCGTTTGGTGGGATCAACAGGGTATCGTCTACTATGAGATGTTGAAACCTGGTGAAACTGTCAATGCCCACCGCTACCATCAACAACTGATCAAATTGCACCGTGCTCTGCGTGAAAAAAGGACGGATTATCAACAAAGACATGTCAAGCTGATTTTTCTCCACGACAACGCACAATCGCACACGTCAAAAATGCTTCGAAACTACTTGGGGACACTCAACTGGGAGATGCTACCCACCCTCATTTGAATCTAGAAAGAAAAAAAACAAAAAAAACTACCCTTCAAAATTTGTATTTTCGACAAAATGCATGCGAAATTTTTTCTATATACAATTTTCAGTACGCTCATAAAATAGAAAATTACGTATTTTTAATGCATGACTAGTAAAAAAATTCTGTGGGTAATTTTTCTTCCATTTCTATATTATCTGTAATTGGTAGAATAGATAAAAATAAAAATAAAACCGAATAAAGATACTGAACTCAATAAATACTTTTATTTATCGATCAATAATTGTTATCAATATTATCAGTTACACTTTATTAAGTACTTTTATTATTTTGTTTGAGTTCTTTTATTTTTTGTGCAAGTTTTGTGAAAATATTGAATTTCGATAAGAATTTCACTTCGAAACAATAAATTAATTTTGAAAGAAATAATAAAAATCATTAAAAATGGAATTGAAAACAAAAATCCAGAAATATAAAATTAATTATTCAACATGGAAAATCTTAATCACTTTTGCAATGATAACCAAACCAAAATGTTTCTTTGACTGAAAGTATTCAAGATTTTTTTTTTTTTTAATAGACAAAATTTATATTTGCATATAAGAAAAAAATGTGCAAAAAATTAATGTAAATATTACCAACCGTGTTATTAGTTTTGTTAGCAAATTTTGAAATTCATACAGAAAATAAGAAGAAAAAACACAGATGACCTTATCCATGCATACACGTACGTGCACATTTCAATGTATACAAACAAGTATGACTAAATAAACTTGTCTGTTGTTGGTGGGGCATATGGTCGGTTAAATTCCAAAATTTTGATAAACAACACCAAATGGAATTATTAGTCATCATTTATATATAAAGAAAAAAGATCAGAATCATTTAAGACGAGCCTTTTTTTTATTTAAAAGAAGAAAAAAAAACCAGAGTATCCTAAGTGAATTTTCTTAATTAATATGAAATTATTAATCCTGAAAAAAGGGTACTTCTGCAAGTGAAGTTGGATAAAAAAAACACTTTAAATGCGGGGGATAAAAAAAACACTTTAAATTACAAAAATTAATAGAAGGATATTTTAGGACAATGAAAAAATTTTATTTTTCAAATTCAAGCCATTATTGAAATAGTTTGAGTATCAAAATAGAATTAATTGACCTCAAAGAATTATCCAATTTGTGGTATGGAAAGTATAGTAAATAAAACGTATTTAAAATAATGATTTCGATTAAATTTTTATTGCAGTAAATATTGTTTGGATCTTGGCATTATCCTTTCAAGGATTAATTTTTTAATGACTTTTTCATCAATTTTTTAATGACAAAAAAAAATGTACGAACAGCGTCAAATTATCAAATCTCGAAGTTCTCGGTTTTATTTAGGCTTTATTGGCTCAATTAAGCCAAAAAAAAAATTACGAACTTTCGTAATTTTTAGTTTTACAGACAAAAATATTAGAGGATAAGAAATTTTACTTTATTGGCTAAATTAAGTGAAAATTTGTAATGGTATGTATGCAAAATTTGTAGTGGTATGTCAAAATTTGTAGTGGTTATAGAACCGTATTGTTGAAACCACATATAATCCAGATCGAAATCTTCCAACAAAAAAAAGCAGTTATCAAAGGGTCATAGTGCTCAGAATTAACGGTAACAATTTCTACACCTTCAGTTTCAGAGAAATACGGGGTTCAGACTAAATCAATTGTGGCTTTTCAGAGCCTCATATACAGTAGTTTTGCTTATTGACGTATCCAACAGTCGAGATATGGGCAGAATTATCACTTTTGTAGAACAAAATATTCTCCGAGGGCCGAGAAGATGTGAACGACGAAAACTGTGCCGGATGCCCGAGTTTGGGCAAAAACAACACATTGATAATGCCGCAGCCACCGTATTCCCCAGATCTGGCCCACTCTGACTTTTTCTTGTTCCTGAAACAGATTCTTTGATCCATTTTTCGAAATGGGCAAAAACCAAAGACGAGCCAAAACATGTGCAAGCAAAGCAGATGTCAAAAATTAACTGAACATTCAAAATGGCCGAACTTGTCGGCATAAGTGAGAGACATGAGTACTAACATAACGCCACAAAAAATCGAAAATCGAATATACGTAAACCGCGGAAATTCAAAATGCGCGATACTTTTTGAACAGACCTCGTATTTTTGACAGCTGTCAAAGATGACAGGGCGGCACTCTCTGAACTATGAAATGGATAGGCGCGGAGAAAAACCTCAAATATTTCTAGTGAATTAATTTATACCAAAAATTATTTTTTTGCTACTTCTGACCAAGAAACTTTACTCTTTTTTGCAATAAACATCAATTAAAGAAAGTAGAAAAATTCTATTGAATATCGAATAGTTCTACCATAAAAACATAAGTAGAATCTTTTATGTATCGTAAAAATAACTTTACGGTACCTGCAAGGTTCGGTTTCGGAATAATCACATAAAAAAACTTCTCAAGAATAAAATTTATAGAAAAATATTCCCCGTCTCTGAAAAATGTATTTTTTTTTATTTTTACACTCGTCATTGATCTCTGTTAAAACATTATCTGTGATTTGTTCATTTGAAAAGCGCGCCTAAAATTTATGAAAAACATTTTTTGCTGTTAAGTTGGTATTAATTGTCACGTTGAGTTTTGGTGCGATCTGTCAACTAGTTTGTGTTGGTAAGTCGATGCCAAATATGATCTGCGATTTTTGATTTTGTAATTTTTATGTATCCATTGAAATTTTTTATGGCTACCCTTCAACCTTGGACTGTCAAAAATATGGTCAAAGGGAAGACAATGGTAAGACGGATGGCTCTGGATCTGGATATGTGGATATGTCTTACGTATCCATGTCTCTTAATTTTTTTTTCTTCTAAAGAGCATTGTTTTAGATACCAGGTGTATACGCTTAAATTCGCTGTTTTTTTAGCCAAAACAAGACATGTTTTTTTCATAGAAAGCAAAAACAAATTTATTGAAAGTACTTTCCCTCGCTAGCTACACATTTTTCCCATCTCTCTGGCAATTTCTGGATACCAAGCCAAAAAAATTCCTTCTTTTTCGAGGCAAACCACTCATCAAGCCATTTTCGGACGTCTTCATAAGAATCGAAGTGCTGCTAAGTGAGCGCGTGGCCCATCGACGAAAACAGGTGGTAGTTGGAAGAGGCCAGGTCTGGTGAATAAGCGGGGTTGGGTAGCACCTCCCAGTTGAGTGACCATTTTTGACGTGTGCGATGGTGCGTTGTCGTGGAGAAAAATCAGCTTGTCATGTCTTTGTTGATAATCCGTCCTTTTTTCACGCAGAGCACGGTGCAATTTGATCAGTTGTTGGTGGTAGCGGTGGACATTGACAGTTTCACCAGGTTTCAACATCTCATAGTAGACGATACCCTGCTGATCCCACCAAACGCACAGCATCGTCTTCCGTCCGAGGCGATTTGGTCTTGAGGACAATGTTGATGGTTGACCGGGATCAACCCACGATTTCTTCCATTTAGGATTCTCGAAATATTTCCACTTTTCATCGCCTGTCACAATCCGATGCAGGAACGACCCTCTTCTTGTGTGGCGAGCAAGATTTCGCATGTGTTTTGGCGTCGCTTCATCTGCCTATCGTTCAATTCATGCGGCACCCATTTTCCGATCTTTTCAATCTTCCCCATGACTCGCAGACGCATGGAAATGGCTGGTTGAGTAACACCCAATTACTCCGCGAGCATTTTTTGTGATTGGGTATCGTCTTCGTGCAAAAGAGCCTCCAATTGATGGTCCTCAACCATCCTAGGCCGATTTTCACGCTTCTTGTCCCACAAATCAAAATTGCCGTCTTTGAACCAACGAAACCAATCTCGGCACGTTGTTTCCGATAAAGCATTGTCACCATAGGCCTCCATAAGCATTCGATGCGATTCGGCAGCCGATTTCTTCAAATTTTTCTGGCATAAAACTAGACATGATTACCAAAGGAAAAATGTATGTTGTTGTACGAAATTGCTGACAATGTGCACTGATTAATGTTGACAGATGTCAAACTCATAAAAAAAAGTATGGCGTGCCCATGGTAGCTTAATACGATCACTCACGCCATCTATGACTACCCCTGGTGGATTTAAGCTTATACCCCTAGTATGCTTGAACCTTTTAGAAGAGGAGAGATGAAACGTGAGCTCCTTGGTTTGACATTTAAACCAATCAGCAAGCTTCGGAATAACGTTAAAAAAACCACCGGAAACGGAAAAAACTACGTCAAATGTGCTCAGACATTGAAGTGATATTGATTCTTTCTTTTGATTATTGTAGTTTTGTTCAATCGAAATTCCTGTCGGAAGGGCAAACCGTCAAAAAACAATATTATCTGAGTTTTAGGAGACGTTTGAGAGAGTGTATTCGCCGGAAAAGGCAAGAATAATTCTTTGGTAATGCACAAGTGATTTCTTATTTATTTCCGATGGTAAAATAACCACTTCTTGGAAGCCATGTCGTGTCAAAATGAAGTCATAAAGGAGAATTCTCGTAAAAGAAGTTGAAGACAATAACCAACAAGTCGTCATTGAAAGTGTTTTGAAGAGTGGCATTAATGCAGGCTTCAAATGGAAACTTTTTTGAAGGTGACGCACATCGACGTTATTAACTAATATTCCGTAATTATTTGGCACAATGTAATAATCGTGATGCGTATCTATTCAATTTATCGATGATTTTTAGAATCGATTTGATAATAAGTTCACCTAAAATAAAAATAAAAACAATTATTATGATTCATTTTTCCAGAACCTTATCGATTTGTATTCTTAAAAAGGGTGAATCTATTCCCAAGAAGAAGAAAAAATAGAAGAATACAAATTTCCCTATTTTATATTTATTTATTTTTCATAAAAAATAATATTAAAATATGTTAAAAATGTGCACAAATAACCAGTTGTAAATATAGTATGATGACAATGGAAATAATTGTTAATAAATTCGTTAAATGGACACCTTGGAATCATATCAATTCGCACATTTAAATACTATTTAGCACAATTTCAACTTTTACATTTAAAAATGATTAACATTTTGACAAGTTTTTGCTTTATTTATAAATTAAATTATGGGAAAAAAAATAATTGTTTTCAAAATATAAATAAAATAATAAAAGTAGCAATAAATCAACAGCACATTAAATTATATTTAATATATTTTTTTAAATATTTACTGTTTTTCTTTTAATATCAAATTGAGAACCTTCTTTAATTATTAAGAATTAATTAAAAATAGTAAATTTCTTAAAGGAATATTTATTAAAGATGCACATTTATTAATGTGAAACACTTTGACAACTATTGTATATTGAACCTTCTTATTTGAAAAAAAGCATAAAAGTCAATCAAAAGAAAAAAAATAATGATAAAAAGGATATTTATTGATTAAAAGAATACATAAAAAAAATATCTGCGTTTCTCAAATATTTCCCATACAAATACAAATAAAATTGAGAAACACTGACTTATTATGTTTTTTTTTTATTTAAATAAAACCCCGAAGCTCGCCAAGTGATTTCATGGTCATGGCACTACAGAATGGCTTCTCACTTTAGCCTCAGAGACCTTACACGTACAACAACAACAAAAAACTCTTAAAACTACAATAAAAGACACTTAATTAAGATAATAGTAAATGTCAGTGGTTATAAATTTTTCCAATCAAAACAATAGAAAGTTTGAGCAACACTAATATTGAGCTTGGCGCTAAAATTTCTTAAAATTTCCCCTACAATTTTTAAGATTTTTGAAAATTAAAACCAAATCAATAAAATAAGTTGTTTTGCTTATAAACAGGATTTATGAATAATTAATAGAAATAAGACCTTTTTTACGGATCTTTTTTTTTCACAAAATTATGTGGAACTTGTTATGTGGAACCTCTTCTGTTAAAAATTTGGACAGGATTTTGTGGAACTTCTTTTGGCAAAAATATAAAGAATTTTGACAGGATTTTGTGGAACTTCTTTTGTCCCAAATATAAAAAATGTTGACAGGATTTTGTGGAACTTCTTTTGTTAAAAATATAAAAAATTTCGACAGGACTTTGTGGAACTTCTTTTGTCTAATATATAAAAAATATTAACAGGGCTTTGTGGAACTTATTCTGTCTAAAATATAAAAAATTTTAATAGGATTTTGTGGAACTTCTTTTGGCAAAAATATAAAGAATTTTGACAGGATTTTGTGGAACTTCTTTTGTCTCAAATATAAAAAATTTCGACAGGATTTTGTGGAAATTTTCTGTTAAAAATATAAAGAATTTTGACAGGGCTCTGTGGAACTTCTTTTATTAAAAATACAAAAAATTTCGACAAGGCTTTGTGGAACTTTTTTTGTATAAAGTAAAGAATTTTGAAAGCAATTTGTGGAACTTCTTATGTTACAAAATATGAAGAATTTTGACAGGATTTTGTGGAACTTCTTTTGCTAAAAATATAAAAAAATTGACAGATTATTGTGGAACTTCTTCTGTTAAAAATATGAAGAATTTTGAGAGGATTTTGTGGAACTTCTTCTATTAATAAATATGAAGAATTTTGCGAAACTTCTTTTGTCAAAATATAAAATTTTGATAGGATTTTGTGGAACTTCTTCTGTCAAAAATATAATCATTTTTAACAGGAGACTTTATAGAACTTCTTTTGTTAAAAATATAAACAAAATTAACAGGACACTGTGGAACTTCTTCTGTCAAAATTTAAAAAAATTGCAGAGTATTTTATGGATTTTTTTTTTGGTTGAAAATATCAAAAATTTTGAGTATATTTTTGAGGAGCCCTCTGTACTCTTGAAAATTTTAGATACTTTGATAAAATTTTGTGGCGTTTACTTTTTCGAAAATATCCGGAATTTGAAAATTTAGGCTATTCTGAGGAGCTAACTCTGTAAAAATTACAAGAACTTGTAAAATCATAAATTTTCAAATAATTTCGTTTCTCAAAACTTTTATATTTTGACAAAAGTTTCCATTGTCAAAAATATAAAAGTTTTGAGAATATTTTAGGTAGTTTTTTTTTGACAACAATAAAAATTTTTTTTAAATATAACAATCAACTTCCACTGATAAAAATTTAAGTAATTTTTACAGAATTTTGTGAAGTTTGCTTTTATGAAAATATCCAAAAATTTAAAAATATTTTTGAAAGGTCCGCTTTTAGCATTTTTAGACGTTATGAAAATATTTTGAGGAACTAACTCTGCCAAAAATTAAAGAAATTTTTCAAAAAGTTTACGAGAGGAGGGGGTGTGGCGTTTGTTTGTTTTTGTAAGACTATGAGAAATTTTAATAAATTTTTTTTTACGGATTCCATTGTCTAAAAAAAAAATTTCTGGGAAGATTTATAATGAAAATTTTTTTTTGGCAAAAATGTTGCAATGAAAAATTCCGATCATAAAAGTTTCATAAATTTTTATTATCGCAAGCCAAAAATATGTGATTTTCCAAAAATATTAGAGGATAAGAATTTTTCTTATTTTCCCATCCAATTTAGAGTAGAAATGGAATTTTTAATAAAATAAAAAAATACAAATAGGGAACTTTTAAAAAAAAAAAAAATAATTATCAGTAAAATAAAAATCGCACTAAATCCCACGATAGTAAAAAGCCTATAAGATTTGACGTTGTTTTTTTAATTTTTTTTTTATTTCTACTCACGTTGAACAAAATAGTATCGACAATGAATCGGAAGCGTATTTCGCCAAGGAAACGATTGTTCCGCTCAATTTTCTAGGCAGAACACTAACGTCAAACGTTGCTGATGATTGATCAACACATTCGTGAATATTGCTCAATTTCCTTTTTTCATCTTCGTTAAAATAATTTGCAAAATTTCTGGCAATATGATGATTATTCTTTGGCACCAACATATCTGGATCGAAACACCTTTCCCGATATTTGAACTTTTTAAATGCACGAAAACACATTAATTTTTTTATAAAACATAAAAAATCGTATAATCAAAATAAAATTTTTTTTCTTAATCAAACTTTGGCATTTTTCACAAACACTATCACATTTTCCTTCATAAAAATTTATGGATGAAAGAATAATAAAAAATAAAAAAATTCGATCACTAAATTGCGTAAAATTTAAAAAGTAAAAAAAAACTATAAATAAAATGTTTCTTTTACTTTGAAAAAAAACCCACAAATTAACTTATAATTACGAAAAATCTACTCGCACAATTGAATAAAAGCTTTGGCATCGACTAAATTTCGATTGGTAATTACGAGTAATGCCACCTCTCGGCGAACAATACAGAAATTATTAGCGACCCAACACGAAAAAAAATGAATCGATCGGTTTTCGCCTGCTCCACAGTGCTATGGCGGGTGAATTGTGTGTCAGTCGCGCATTTGAAAATCGGAAATCGAACGATTCTACTACACTTGCACACACGTTCTTATGCGAGGATGTCAGACGAGATAGTAAAAAGTAGATCGATACGATTATCTCGAAACAAAAAGAAATGCTTACTCTTATCTCTCGAGGGGGTGGGTACAGGAGAGAGGCAGGCCAGCATTGAAGACTGCTCGATCACCTGAGTGAGCTTTGCTGTCCTTGCCTACGTTTCACTTCCCAAAAGACGAAAAGATGAAAACTTTCGCAAACTAACGAAATTCACTCGAACAAAAAAGCACACACAATCGAACTGAATCGACAAGAGTACATTAGGCACTGCTGATAAGAGTATAGCCCCAAACGACGGGTGACGAGCTCCAAAATTTTACCGAATCGGTTTTTTTTCAACACTCCGAAATAGGTTTTTTGTTTATTTTTGGATTATCTTGCGCGATGTTTATTCGCACAAATATCGAAGACGTACAGTAACTAACTCAGCTTCCACAGAACACCGCATTCTGTGACGTAGTTGGGGAAAAAACGCGACTCTCGTTTGTTCAGCACGGAAACCACCAAACGAATGATTCAATTTCGTTACGGAATTCTGGCGAATATCGTGAAATAAACACCCGCGTTGCCAGCCACCCAATCAAATGAGTCGTCAAATTGAATGTCAAAAAAAATAACACGAAAAAATATTAATTAACTACAAAAAAAAATATTGACAAAAAAGCTCAAATATGATAAGATAAGGTAAGAATCGGTCGTCTGCTCTATTGGGGCTGAGTTGATTTGTTGGCGGTACTTACTGTTGTCCATTGTAGTCGTACTAGTATGATTAGTTTGTGTTATCAGAACTTTAGTGCAAGTGCTGCAAATCGTTTAACTAAATACAGGGTGGTTTATATTTAGGACTAAAGGAAAGGGTGACAAGAAAAACTAATTACATTCGTGCACCTGTTGACGTTATGAATGAATTGACAGACAACTTGACTTTTTCTTATTTTAATAAAACTTTTATATCGAATTTTTTTTTTTTTTTTAATTTTGTATAAATAAAAATTGTTTGTTTATAATTTTACATCTTAAAATTATTAGATTTGTTGGCATAGGAAATAATTAACTTTTATAGCATAAAAAATGTAGAAACTTTTATAAATTTAAGAGAAACATAATTTTTTACGGAATTTTTTTTTACAAAATCTAAGAAAAATATTGAAAAAAAACAAACAAAAAAATAATAATAATATAATTCGGAAATATTTTGAAGTAAGAAACTGCAGAAAATCTTTAAGAATATTGAGCAAAACTGAGATCGAAACCAGTTAGTGACATAGCCCCAAGGTGGCCTTTAGTTGCTGGCAGATGAACTAAAAAGTTATGCCACTAAAGTATTTGCCTTTCAGGACAAAATTAGTTTTAAAATTTCATTAGTTTTAAAGTATTTTGAATTTTTTTTAAATAAAATTTTTTTTTATAACAAAAAATTTGAAAAAAAAAACAGAAAAAAAATTTATTTAAAAAAAAATAGATACAAATAAAAAGTAATCGGAAATTAAAGATATTTTTGGAATAATTTAGACAGATTTTTATTCAAAGTAGAAATTGACAAATACTTTTATATGCTTAACTATGAGTTAGAGTCGTATTTTTCTGTGCTCGAGAATGAGCAAATGTGACATTTATCCTACATTCGAAAACGACTACCTTCATTACGAGCTAGGGGCGTATTTTTTTATTGCTCAAAAATGAGCAAACGTCACAATTCTTTTATATTCGCAATAAATTACTTTGACAATGAGTTAAGTTCTATTTTTCTGAGCTCGAGAATGAGCAAACGTCACATTTCTCTTATATTCGAAAACAATTACTTTGACAACGAGGTAGGAGCGTATTTATTTAAGCTCGAGAATGAGCAAACGTTGCATTTCTCTTTTATTCGTAATCGACTACCTTGACTACGAACTAGGGGCGTATTTGTCTGTGCTGGATAATGAGCAAACATCATATTTTTCTTTTATTCAAAATCGATTAATTTGACTACGAGTTAAGATTGTATTTTTCTGTGCTCGAAAATGAGCAAACGTCGCATTTCTCTATTATTTGAAAATGAGTACCTTCACTACGAACTAGGGACGTATTTTTTTATTGCTCGAAAATGAGCAAACGTAGCATTTCTCTTATATTCGAAACCGATTACTTTGACAACGAGTTAAGGTCATATTTTTCTGTGCTCGAGAATGAGTTAATGTCGCATTTTTCTTATATTCGAAATCAATTTGACAACGGGTTAAGGTCTATTTTACTGTGCTCGAGAATGAGTAAACGTCGCATTTGTCTTATATCCGAAAACGACTATCTTCACTACGAGGCAATTTTTCTAAGCTCGAGAATAAGCAAACGTCGCATTTCTCTTATATTACTTGGACTACGAGCTAGAGGCATATTTTTCTATGTGCGAGAATGAGCAAACGTCGAATTTATCTTACATTCGAAAACGATTACTTTCACTACGAACTAGGGGCATAATTTTATATTACTCGAGAATGAGCAAACGTTGCATTTCTCTTTTATTCGTAATCGACTACCTTGACTTCGAGCTAGGGGCGTATTTGTCTGTGCTGGATAATGAGCAAACATCATATTTTTCTTTTATTCAAAATCGATTACCTTGACAACGAGTTAAGATTTGTATTTTTCTGTGCTCGAATATGAGCAAACGTCGCATTTCTCTATTATTTGAAAATGAGTACCTTCACTACGAACTAGGGACGTATTTATTTATTGCTCGAAAATGAGCAAACGTAGCATTTCTGTTATATTTGAAATCGATTATTTTGACTACAAGTTAAGATCATATTTTTCTGTGCTCGAGAATGAGTAAATGTGACATTTATCCTACATTCGAAAACGACTAACTTCACAACGAGCTAGGATCGTATTTCTTTATGGTCGAGGAAGTGCCGCATTTTTCTTATGTTTTAAATCGATTATTTCGATAAAAGCGTATTTTTTAATGCTCGAGACTGAACAAATGATATTAGCTTTCCTTTTGTAGTTAATTAAACTTGAAATTTTGTGTTGGAATATTTTGTTCGGATTTTTTTTTGAATAAGAAATGAAGGGTTTTTTTAAAAGTAAAATTAAGAAAATTGTTTTTATATGCTCCAAATTATGTAAACATTTACTTGTTTGTGCTTGCGAATGAGCAACTAGTGTGTATATAGTTTTTATTGGAAATTTAGTCAGAATAATTTTTTTTATTTTAAATTGAATTAAATAAAAACTAAAAGTTGCAAATATATTTTAATATTCGAGCGTGGAGCAAACCGTGAATCTATCTAATAATGGAAAGTTTTTTATGCTCAATATCGTACAGACAGTAAAATTAAAATGGTAAAAAAAAAGATACTTTTGAGAATGTGTTTCTATTTTTTAGGGCATAATTTTTAATTATCATTTGAGATAAACCAAAAAAAAAAACTATTATTCCAACACCGATACTATTGCAATATTGAAAAGTTATCTAGAAAAAATCACAATCAGCAAATAGGCGACTAAAAATAGACTCATGACAAAAACCATAAATTATGATTTATTGAAGTACGAGTATTTTCAGCACTTTAAGCGGTAGAATCTTATCTAAAGCCCCTGAGATAAGATGTTGAATAGTTATATTTTAGTCATTTTTACTGTTATTGATATTTTTATTTGTTTTTTAATTATTTAAAAATATGTTGTAATGAAATTGAATTTCGTCATAATTTATATGGTCAAAAATATACACATTGAACCATGTTAGTCGACATTGGATGGACTAGAGGGATTTCCCCCATCGACCACTTTTATGTACAAAACATAGTTACCTGTTCGATAAAGTTTCTCGTAATTAACGTAAGATGGTGATTCAATCAACCATAAAGTAACTCAACACACCTCCAGGATATACTCTACTTCCGTTGATATTCATTTAATTGGAATTTCTTGATTTTTAAGTGGGAACAGAACAAAGACAACAAATTAAATTAATCAACGAAACAAGAATTGATTTGGAGCTTTTCCAATTTAACACTAGAGGGAGGATCTTCTCCAGTTTCCCCCCACACTCCACCGTCGCATTATAAATGGAATAAAATTTTTTGGTTTAATAAGTTTTCAGTTCATCTCAACGATTGGATTTGTTCGTCTGGAAAATTGCATTTTGCCTACTCATTTTACAGGAGATTAAGCCCATTCGCCTAGGCTCGTGTCAGCCTGTTTTAGTCTCAAAGAAACTTTGTCCATTTTCAGATCACTAAATATAAAGATGAAAAGGACACTTTTCGAAATTAGGAGCTTCCAATTACAGAATAATTCATAAAGTTATAATATTAATATTCGTATAAGATTGAGGAGGGGTTTTGTTGATTAGGGGAGAGAGGGAGGGGGGGAGAGGGAGTGGGTGGTATATTGAAGGTTGACAATGTGAAGAATTTCATAAGCTTAAATTTTGGGGCTTTGATAGTAGAGTCGATAGTGGATATTTTTAGTCGATGACTCTTATCTACAATAATATGGACTCGTCTACATTTCAAGAACCAATCGACATTAATAAGAATTCAGTTTTTATCTGCGAATATATTTTTAGATTTTTTTCTTCTTTCGTTTGATTTATTAATAATTTGCTTATTGATTAGTTTTTGTTTTTGATCAGATTCAGAGAAAAATACAAAACAATTTGTTGTTGTTTCCTGCTTTAAATTAGATAATTTTCGTTGAACAACAAGAAATTAATTTATAACAAAATGCATTAATTTTTGATAATATTTTGAAAATATTTTTATTTATTCAAATTTCTAATACTTATCCACCAATATTTGCAAACTACAATATTTTTTTGTGTAACACAATCAGCATCAAAAGTCAGTCACTTACCTAGAAATAAATTAAAAAAAGAAAATTAGAAATTTAAATATTAATTTCTTAATTTTAAATATTTTAAGCAAATTTTTGTTTTTATTTTATAAGAAATGAAAATTTTGTAAGAGAAAAATTTTTTCTTTGCATAAGAAAAAGTTCCCTTTATTTGGAATGGTTTTTATGCTCAAGAATCAGCAGTACGATAAATTTCTTTTCATTATGAAAAATGTGTTTTCTTTTTTTGCTTGAGAATGAAAATTAAAAATTGACTAAAAAAAATCAAAAGTCAAAAGCCAGACTTTTGATTTTTTATGCTCAAGTCTGAGCAAAACCTTTTTTTGAGCTTACAAATACTATTATATTATATTCAATTAACGTAACTGTATGAACATAAATAAACCACATTTTTAGTGCTCTAGAAAGAGTAAAATTTCCATTTGCTTCTGTTTGGGAACAAATGGAAGATCTTATTTTATTATGCTCTAAAATGAGCAACCATTGTGCTCAAGTATAAGCAAATGTTCTTTATTTTTCTACATTTTAAATCTAGTAAACATAATATTTTATTTATACTCAAGATCATAAGCACTTTGCTCAAACACGAGTAGACATCAATTTTTTTTCTCAAACAAAACGATGATAGAAAATATTTTTTCTATTATCGAGTAAATATTGTTTTTGACATAAACATGATATCTTCTCGGCACTTCAATTTAAGAAGATATAAACTCTGCTCAAGAGTGAAATAAACTATATTTTTTGATTGTTTTGTTTAATAATGGAGTGCTTGAAATTTTTCTGCTTTGATTTTAGCCATTTTTGTTTGTTTTGCTCAAAAATGAGTGTGCGTTGTATTGTCATTGTTTTGCTCAAAAATGCATTAGGGTCGTAATTTTTCTATTTTTGCTCAAAAATCAGTTGAAGTCGCATTTGTTTTTGTTTTGCTCAATTATGAGCACACATCGTATTTTGCAGTTTGGTTCAACAATAAGGGTTGGTCGTATTGTTTTATTTGTCGACGCCGTATTTTTCTTTGTTTTGCTGTGCTCGTCTTGTTTTTTTGTTTCGTTTAAAACAATAATTACAGACTGTATTTTCATTGTTTTGTTCAAAAATTAGTTAACATTGAAATGTTCCTTTATTTTGCTCAGAAAATAGTACTCGTCAGAATTTTTTTAGTTTGCTCAAGAATGATTAAACGTTACATATTTTTTTTGCAAAAAAATGTGTACATCTTGTATTTTTTCTTGTTTGATTCAGGTTGAGTAGACGCTCTATTTTTTTGTTTAATTCTAACTTATTCTTGAATAAATAAAAAAAGTCAAGACCTTAACTCAGTTTTGAGCAGAAAAGAAAAAATTTCACTAAAATAAAGTCGCATTTTTTATTTTTTGCTCAAAACTGAGTTAAAGTCTTGACTTCTTTTTATTTATTCAAGAATAAGTTGCTCGTCGTAATTTTTTGTTTGCCTTAATTAAGAACAAACACAACCCGTATTTCTTTTTTGTTTTACTCGCGAATGAGTACGCGCTCTTTTTTTGCGCAAAACAAATAAAACAATAGGACTGCCAGTCCTATTGCTCTATTTATTTTGCTCAAAAATAAGTTAACGTCAAAATATTCCTCCATTTTTGTCAAGAATGAGTTAAAATGAACGTATTGTTTTTATTTTCCAAGAATAAGCGCAAGCGGTTTTCTTTTGTTTTGCTCAACAATGAGTTAACGTCAAAATTTTCCAGTTTTGTTCGAAAATGGGTGAATGTCAGAACTTTTTTACTTTTGCTCAAGCACGTGGACACGCCAAATTTTTTTTAATTTGCTTAAGAATGAGTGTCCGTCGTGATTTTTTTGCCCTAGTCAAGAATGAACACACGCCGTATTTTTTTTTTGGTTTTACTCGCGAATGAGCACATGTTTTTTTTTGGGCTTTGATCAAGAAAGTCTGCCGGTCGTATTTTCTTATTTGTTTTGCTCGTAAATGCGTTAACGTCAAAATTTTCCTGCATTTTGGTCAAGAATCAGTTATTTTCGAAATTTTTCTTTGTTTTGCTTAAGAATAAGTAAACGTTGCATTTTCAAAAACGGAGTGATTTTATTTCCCAAAACTAAGCGCAAGTGGTTTTCTTTTATTATGCTTAACAATTAGTACCTGTCGAATTATTGTAGTTTATTAATTTTACTTAAAAATGAGTTAACATCAAAATTTTCCAGTTTTGCTCAAAAAGGGGTGATTGTTAAAAAAATGTTTACTCTTGTTCAAGCACGAGGACACGGTGAATTTTTTTTATTTACTCAAGAATGATAACATATCGTGTTTTTTTCTTGTTTACTTCTGGATTATTTGCTAAAAAATAAGACAAAATGGCACTTTTTCTAGTTTTGCTCAAGAATGAGTACTCGTGGAATTTTTTTTATTATGCTCAAGAATTAAGACATTTTGTATTCTACTGCTTTGGGAAATATGTTTAAAAGAATTTTATTATGTGTTTTCGTATTATTTTTCTGCTCGAATATGAGCTAATAATGCATCATTTTTTAATTCTAAATTTAGCAAATAGTGTGTTTTTTAAGCTCATAAAAAATTATTGTCTTATCTATTGTATATTATAAGTGAATTTTTTTTTGCTTGGGAGTGAGCAAAAGTGTTTTCTGATTTGTACACAAATTTATCCCGCTTTCATTATTTTATATATAGTATGTGATGATTTAACTAAACATTTGACACTTGAAATAAAGCACAGTAATTCTTTTTTAATATGCTCAAGAGTGAACAAATTTTTTTTTTTTTGGACTAAACTTTATATTTTAGTCCAAAAAAAAAAAAAAATATTTTTCCATGCTCCAGAATAAGCCCTAAAATAAGCAAAAATTATAACCAAAAACCTTTCAAATTGATATCAATTTAACACCTCACGTCAATTTTTTGAACTTAACATTTGCTCAGTGATTATTTTTTTTCAAATTTTATTTCTACGAATATTCTTAGATCTAACGACTTACACAACAAAAATATATGTAAAAACTTAAAAAAGACGTTCACTTTAATGGCAGACGATTTTTACCGAAAATTTTGCAGATTAAACTAGTTTAATGAAAACTGGTTCAACGCCAACTAATTGTCAATTACTTACCGAAGAGTTGAACGATAGGAAAGTCTTTAATACTTACTATCGGTCAATTATATTATTAATTACCACAATAATAATTGAACAATAAAACGAAGCATAACAATCGATAAATTTCAATTAATTTCAATTTATAGGTTAATGGCAATTATTGCTAGCAACTAAACGTTGGCTGGCTAGACGATTCCGGTTGCGTTTACATTCAATAAATACGCATTGATTCGGTTCTGATTTTTCATGATCTTTTAAGAAGTGAGGAACGGCGATCTTCGGCATAGTCGGGATAAGTTAAAGTGCACAAAATCAGTCTGCAATTAGAATCAGTCACGCATTTCGAACTCATTTTTCCGAGTCATCCTCCGCTACGTTGGTGAGTTTTTATTGTGCTTCATCATGACTCGAGAGTGCTGGAAGTGGAACTTGTCCATAGCGGCACTATTCGGGGAACGGTCGACACATTGAAAGAGATTGAAAATCAAGTTCTGGCAGCACTTATTTTTTCTATATTTACGTTCATACAAAATCCGAGGTATTATAGCGAAAATAATCGTGATTTAAGAAAAGAACAAGATTTTTAATTGAACGGAAAGGCAGGCAGGCAGGCAATCCACGAAACATGAGAACAAATTATGAAAATAATGAATCAGCAAATCTTTCGTCGTGATCGAAAATGAAAACTTCCCCAAAGTATGATGGTGGTAAGTCATCTGTGGAAGCTGAACTAAGAAGTGGTATTCTCCAGAGAGAGAGAGAGAGAGAGAGAGAGAAAAAAAAACCGAGTCTCCCGGAGTCTTTTGCTGAGAATTGGATGAAATTTTATTGTTGAGGTCTCATTGCAGATGATCGAATCGGAAATAAGGTAAAAAAAAAATATGTTTGTGTGGTGGTTTTTGGCGACCCGGTGACTTTTATTGCATTCTTAACCAGAGCTATGGGGAAAAAAAGAAAGAAATCAGGAAAAAAAATTATAATAACTGGTCTTTGGCCAATAGTAAAACCGTGACGTGATTTTGGATTATGGACTATTTATGCAAAAATGAATTTATTTTCTCATAGCAATCAAAAGAACTAGTTTGAAAATGTCGCAACTAGTATCGATTTTTGATTATTGTGGAAGAAAAAAAACCGTTTTAGATTATGCAGAATCAGAGTGAGCCCCCCAACGAAACAGCAGAACCAAAACAGACGCTAAGGAAAGGAGAGACGCTATAATGTCCATAATAACCAAAATTGAATTCGATTCGAAATTTTATGATGGAAATAATAAAAATACTAGAAACACAGTAATCCGATGATTTTATAATATTTTTTATTGCTTGTCTTACCCCCCCCCCCCACACTCCTATAAACTCGATGAATCATAAAAAGACGGGTTATGATGATCGATTTTTTGTTTTTTCTTCTTTTCGTTATTCCGTAACTCACCAAAAATCAGGTAAAATTCCAAAGAAGAAGAAGAAGAAAAAACGAATAAAATTCATGATTTTTGACCATGAACTAGTCACTGATTTGTTGATAATGATTGTTATTTATTTATTTAATTTCTGCTCGGAGGAGGTTTAGTTGTAAGATTTGTTTTTGGACGTTTTTTTTTATTCTATCACTAAAGGAGGGGAGTACACGAAGAACTTGGGGGCCAATTCATTGTTTGCGAGTGAGCCTTTAAGGTGACCCCGTTTTTCGGATCAATAAAAGTGCAGATTGTCGCTAACGAAATCAATAAATTTGTTTCCTCTGCAATGTCAAATTGATTGTTGAGAAAGTTTGTTCGTGCACAATGTATCTATCCACTCTCCCCAATTTTATAAGTTTTTGTCGTATATTTTTGCTATCATCCAATAATTGCGAAATCATTTAATTTTCCTTTCGTTGTTATTTATTTTTTCATATTTTCTTTCTGCTATGATACAAACTTTTCTAGATATTACGCTAAGAACGTGATATAAAATTCAAATAAATTAGTTCGTCCAATTGGACTCAATGCTTATTTATTGATAGTTTAGAAATAGTTAGAAAACTGTAATTTGTACAGTAAACAGTATCACATAATTAGTGAAAATTACCCTAAAGTATTTATCAATAGCAAAATGAATGCATAATGAACAGTTTTATAATCATTATTATAATTAACAACTTTGCTCATTTGTATTTCAAGTTACTTACAGATGGCGTTAGTAGTCCTCTATTATGTTCAAATTTATCTTGCGAATGTATTATTATTAATAATCATTATTGGGATTTTGATAGGAACTCGAAAATTTGAGTAAAACTGAGTTAACAGAAAATATTTAATTTTAACTATTCAAAACGGTTTTTCTAGATGGCGTTACAGTTTATCTAAGAGTAGATGGTGTTGCGGTTAATTGAAAACAAGATGGCGTTTTGGTTAATTTACGACTAGATGGCGTTTTTCGGGTAATTTAATATAAGATGACGTTACTATTTATTTCTCCACTAAAAGATAATAACTGTATTCCATTGGACCAATTTTAGGTGCCTAATGTGTACGTTAGGAAAGAAGCATTCATCTGAATCGTCATCATCAAATGTGTCTGAAGTACCATAAGGTGAAACGGAAACCAAGGAAAAGGTTAAGAACAAACGTAAAAACGAATTTATGATAATGTTAGAAATTAAAAGCAAATATTACGCAGATAAATTCGAATTAAAATATAAAAAACTTAAATAATGGTATTAGAAGAATATATCATCAAAAAAAAGAAAATGATAGTGGCTGAAACTCGTTCTACACTTTTTAAATATATTACAATAAATTAGTTAAATTAAGATATTTTATATATGTGACAACCTGTAAAGCAGTCAGTTAATAAATGTGTAATTATTTTTATACATTTATTAACTGACCGCTAAGCTATCTCTTTGAGAACTAAAATCACCCTACCGTAAATTGTATGCGTAACTACTCATGCGAAATACACATATGTATGAACAAGAGTAGCTGCGAGTAGCTTGAAGTACTTGTAAGTAGCAAAATTTTCCTCCATCTAGTGTCAAACTAATAATAATGCCATTTAGAGTGAATAACGTCAGTCCGAATACAAAATACACCAATTGTATTTGGACTGACGTTATTCACTCTAGATGGCATTATTATTCGTTTGACAGTAGATGGCGTTGATATTAATCTGATGATGCTGAATATTGTTACCGCTAGTCTAACACTAAACAATTTTTTTTTTTTGTAAGTCTAACTCTGAGTAAATTCCTTTTTTCTTATAGGCAATTTATTTCTAAAATAATTAGAGAACAAAAAAAAGAGTGTGAGGGTCAGAATTTTGTTAGTTAAATACTAGATGGCGTTGCATTTAATCTAAAATTAGGTAGTTTTACTGTAATTTTATGTCTAAACGGCGTTCACGACGAAACTATGAGCCAAAAAAATACTACAGTGCCTTCCAGAGGTAGTAAACAATTTCGACCGTTTATTAAAAGAATTGAATATTTCGCCATTGCAATTTTTCTATCCTAGCAAAACTACAACGTAAGCTTTTTCACATATTTTTCTCCTATAATTTTTTCGCATATATGAAAAACAGAATTTTTTCCAGCAATCCCCAAAAGTGGTTAGGTAATTGGGTGAGGGGGGGAGTTGGTGAAGGGGGTGGTTATGTTCACGCCTTTAATGACCACCCCATTGTTCTAACGTCTCTTCAAGTCATCAGCTAATGAAATAACTTAAATCAAGAAAGCTCCTTAAAGACCATCAAAATGGTAACAATAGTTCCACTGGTGATTTGATCCCATATCTAGCCGAAAAGAGGAGCTACACCCTCCATTTTTTTGGGGTATATAATACTTTCGCATTTGATATATAAAAGTCATTTGACGGCATATGGTATCAAACACTTCTGCTAAAAATGCGTGCGATTCAAAATTAACTTTCAGGTCACCAAATAAATGCTGGTGTACCCCAGGGTTCTGTCCTAACTTCCATTCTTTCTCTTATTTTCATTGATGGTCTTTTGTCTGTCATTTTTAATCCAATCTCAGTTTTTCATATTCATTTCCTGATTCATGTTCTTACTTTTCGTCTGTCATTAAATTACGATATAAATATGCAACCGAAAAACTTTCATTTATGCAAGTGAAACCGAAGAAACTTTTCATTCCTGGACAACCTCCGTCCTTAAGCGACGCAAAAAAATTCTCACTCCTTCTGAACTAGCCAATAATCGTCCCAAACTGGAATACAAAAAACGGTATACAAAATAATATTAATGGGTGTAAAAAAAATCACAGAGTCTACTTTTTTTCCTTATTTTATTGTATTTTCTATAAACAGTGTTCCATATGTGAAAAATCCCTTCAAATGAAAAGGGGATTTTGGGTTAATTGATATGGCCAAATATGGTCCTATCAATTAACCCAAAATCCCCATTTCATTGGTGCATCGTGAAATATAGAAATTCTTTTTTAAACCCTTCACTAAAAATAAACAGCGTAGTTGCTAGTTGAACCACTAGATGGCGTTGCTATTAGTTCAACATTAGATAGCGTTGCTGTTACTTAAATAGTAGATGGCGATACCGTTAGTCTAAGAGTACACGAGGTTACTGTTGGGTTAAAGTTAATCTAAAAATAAACACCGTAGTTATAAGTTGAACCACTAGATGCCGTTGTTGTTAGTTCAAAACTAGATGGCGTTGATGTTACTTATATAGTAGATGGCGATACCGTTAATACACGAAGTTACTAATGGGTTTAAGTTAATCTAAAAATAAACACCGTAGTTGTTACTTGAACCACTAGATGGCGTTGTTGTTAGTTCAACATTAGATGGCGTTGCTGTTACTTAAATTGTAAATGGCGATACCTTAAGCCTATGAGTACACAAGGTTACTGTTGGGTTAAAGTTAATCTAAAAATAAACACCGTAGTTATTAGTTGAACCTCTAGATGGCGTTGTTGTTCGTTCAACACTAGATGAAATTACATTTAATCTAAGCCTAGACAACGTTGTTGTCAACTTAAGACTAGAATGCGTTGCTGTTAGTAGAAAGCTAGAAGGTATTGCACTTGAACTAAACCAAAAGAGCATTGTTGTCAATTTAACACTAGATGGCGTTCCTGTTAATATAATAATAATAGACGGTTTTCTTCTAAAT
Source organism: Atherix ibis (assembly GCA_958298945.1). Classification (NCBI taxonomy): domain Eukaryota; kingdom Metazoa; phylum Arthropoda; class Insecta; order Diptera; family Athericidae; genus Atherix; species Atherix ibis. Next base: position 46,809,363 of record OY282605.1, on the reverse strand, counting down.
TTGACCACTAGATGTCATATTAATAATCATTCTTAATTGTCTATTTAGAAATATTAAAGATACGAAATATTATACAATAAACAATATTCATTTTCGTCTCATCAAATAATTTTAATTATGAACAGCATTTGGATAAACTTTTTATTCTATAATCATAAAAAATTTGTTCAACAAAAAGTTTCAGCATTAAAAGTTTAACTAAGTGATTTAAGTGTATCGCCGCCATGCTAATTCGTATAGAATACAAAGAAGTAAGAAAAAAAAAAGCCAAAAATCCAGATTGTGACGGGACCATATGTGAACAAAAATTAGCATATTTATCAAGATTTAATGAAATGAGGACAGACAGTGTTCCACAATCAAAATGTAAAGAATGAAAAAAAAAACGGAAAGAAACAATAAACAGAAGAAAAATAGGCAAATAGCTTTCAATCGCTTCATTTGATCGTAAACGGTTGGGCTTTCACGTCCCAAATTCAATATGCTGGATTTGCCAACTACGAAAAGGCTGGAGTTCTTTATTCTATATGATACAACAACGCGACACTTGTTATCTTTCAACAGTTGATTTCATCTGACAATCAGCAGGTGTACACAGAGATACCCACATACATGGTTTCGCTGGATTCGTGTTCGTACTACACAGGTACACAGGTGCAATACTTCCTCTCACTAAAGAGCAGTGAACGCAAATATTGTGTCCAACAACATGGCATCGTCAAGCTACCAAAGCCAACATTTTATTTACAATTTGTACCAAGACAAGCGCATACACACAAAATTTGAATAAATTTGAACTAACGTTTTCTTTTCTTCTTTTTTTACCTTTTGCTGTATTTTTCCTACTGTATACAACATGAGCCGTTAGAATTTAATCCAAAGGTATGTTCAGTACAGATAAAAATAATATTAAAAAAATTTAATACTAAACAAAAACGTGATACCAATACTGGCCGTTTTGAAGTGTAGAGGGAGCATGTGTTGTTTTTTATTTTTTGTTTTGATTTTTTTACAGCACCAATAGAGGTTTAGTAATAAAAATAATAATAATAATAATAATAATAATAATAGGTATTCGCGTGATTTCTAAAAATTATACTATACTATTTTTCTCCACCTCCCCCAAGCCCAACCACCCTGCCAAAGTGGTTCTTGACCACTAACGCATATATTCTGTACTTTAAGTAGTCATTTAGTTGAGAAAATTCCAAGGAGTAGTAGTTGGAGAATTTTTCTACCTTTTTCTACCTTTCCTTCTACTCTGTTTCTTCTCTTCCTTTTCATATTGTATAATTTTCATTTCAAACAAAAAAATGGAGTGTTTTCACACAAAATAAAAAAACCACAAGCAAAAAATAATTTTATAAACAAATATGAAAACCTATTAAATTAAATTAGTACTGTTTGTAAATAATAATTGGGTCACGGCGTTGTGTACATTTTCATTTCGATTTTTACCAAATAAAAAAAAAACTCTGGTTGACCCATGAGTCAAGTTGCAATTTGAAAGAGAGAGAGAGAGAAAAAAACCTATTTTAATAAAAATTCAAATGTTTTTCTTTATAAACTTTTTGGGTTTTTCTTATTTTGACTAATTTTATTTTTCTTCATGCGAACTTTTTCTCATGCGAATAGATTTTTTTTTATATTTAACAAAATAATTGTGTAAATATTTACAATGTAGATAATGTGGTGGTAATTAGAATATATCAAAAAAGATTTTTAGCATCCTTTCTTTTGGAAATCAACTGGTAAAGGTGGTGGTTTTTATCATTTATGATCAGGAATTAATTTTATTAAGTTTTTTTTTTTTAAATATTGTAAAAAGTAAAAAAAAATTATATATTTATTAGTTCAACACTAGATGGCGTTACTGTTACTTAAATCGTAGATGGCGATACCGTTTGTCTATGAGTAAACAAAATTACTGTTGGGTTAAATTTAATCTAAAAATAAACCGCGCAGTTGTTAGTTGAACCACTAGATAGCGTTGCTGTTAGTTTAACACTAGATGACGTTACTGTTAATTAAATAGTAGATGGCGATAAAAATTTAAATAAAAAGCAATACGACCAGTGCCGATGGAAGGATTTTGGGAATGGGCAGGCAGACGCGTAACAGTTAAAAGTCTCTCCCATCACCGGCTCTACTCTCGTTCCCTTCTAAGTTTCTTATAATTATTTTGACTTTTCCCACATTTCCTGTTCCTTTCCCCTCAGCTGTAAGTTTTTTTCGCCATAATTTTTTTATTAAAAAAAATAGTTATTTTTATTTAAGCTCATTAATTTTCTCTTCCACAACTTCAGGTGTTTCCATTTACCCATAAATGTCCAGACATAATTTTCTTTCCGCCTAAAGCTATGGATAAGTATGCCTAACAAGGCAATGCAAGGTGTTCTGTGAGTATGATCGTAACTGGCCATAATCCTGTTGAACTTTACATTCTTTACTGTCAGAAATTTTATACCATCCTCTTCCCATGCAACAGTCAGGGAATAAAGTCCCATACGAGGTCTGTTCAAAAAGTATCGCGAATTTTGTATTTTTTCAAAAATTATTTATTTGTTCATGAATATCTATTTTGTCCCCTTCAAAAGTAATCCCCACCAGATATTATACACTTGTGCTAACGTTTTTTCCAATTCTCGAAGCACTTCAAAAAATCATTTTTTGTGATCTTGTTCAGTTCCTCCTTCGATGATCTTTACCTCCTCAATCGTAGCGTAGCGTCCTCCTTTCATGGGGCTCTTCAGTTTCGAGAACAAGAAAAAGTCACAGGGGGCCAGATCTGGGGAATACGGTGGATGCGGCATTATTAGTATGTTGTTTTTGGCCAAAAATGGCAAAAGACAATTTTTGTTCTTCCACAAATCCGGCCGTTTCTGACGAATTGCTTTGCGCAACTTCTGCATAACTTGCAGCTAATATTCCTTATTGACCGTTCTACCCTGTGGCAATAACTCATGATGCACCACGCCCCTGCAATCGAAGAAAACTGTAAGCAAAACCTTCACATTCGACCGAGCTTGGTGCGCTTTTTTCGGTCTTGGCTTGTGCGGCAGCTTCCATTGGGATAAAACCCATGATTCGTCACCAGTTACGACCTCTGGAGCAAATTTGGGTCGTCGCGGACAGAGTCCAACAGCTGCTTAGCAATGTTAATGCGATACTGTTTTTGGTCGAAGTTGAGCAAAAACCAAAGACGAGCCAAAACATGTGCAAGCAAAGCAGATGTCAAAAATTAACTGAACATTCAAAATGGCCGAACTTGTCGGCATAAGTGAGAGACATTAGTACCAACATAACGCCACAAAAAAATCGAATATACGTAACCCGCGGAAATTCAAAATTCGCGATACTTTTTGAACAGACCTCGTATAATAGGAGTTTCCAATTGCAATGGATGCCGGGGCATGTGGGAATTGTGGGTAATGAAAGTGCTGACAAGTTGGCTGGAGAAACACTCCGTCGACCAGAGATCACAGTCATTCACAATCTGCCTCGCCTTCTAACAGAATGGCAACTAACACCATTAGCCATCTGCAGACACTATGACTGGGCCAATAGTGACACATTTTTGTCGACTAATTGGATAACTACCAATAAACCAGTCTATTCAACAGAAATATCGAAATTCTGGGCGCGGAAGCTTCTCACTGCTCTTACTCATAACTTCCTTTTTGACAACACCAATCGTCCCTTATGCCAATACTATGGCACCCATTTCGCTATCATCCATATTCTACATGAATGACACATAACCAAGAATTACTTGGCAAGCAAGGATTATGGAGCTCCTGGATCCAAAAACTCCATTCCCAAGTCACCTATTTAAACTTCTACAACATATTAATCTGCTCCACAAAATGTAGCAAAATTCTCAATATTCTATACTACTAACTACAGACCAGTAGTCTCTTTCAGATAACTTCCCACACGTGCTATGAAGTCGCCAATTGGCCTCATGGTCGTGGCGCTATGAAGTGGCCCCCTGGCATATGTCTAAGGGACCTTACAAACAAACAAACAAAATCCAATATAACCACAATCAAACCAAAACATTATACTCAGATGCTTCTCTTCTTGGCATAGAATAAACATTGTACAGAAGTGGACCAACGACACTGCCTTGCGGAACACCTACTGTAATAGGAGGAAATTCATGTTTATGCAAGAAAAATGTGCTCTTAAAAGTATGCATTTTGAAATCTATTACGTTAGACGTTTTCACCACGACCTCCTAACTTTAGATAAGCCCATTTTCACCATATTCTATAAGAACGTTTTCACCACCATTCAATGGTGAGTTTTTAATTTTTCTTCTCTCAAATCAAAATATTTCTTTATTTGCTATTTTTCTTTTGTTTTTTTTTTCTTTATGTTTTACGAGCATATCTCTGCGGATTTGGTAAATGACACCGTAATAATTACCGTATTACGTTTTTAACTGTTCATGATTATTAATCGATTCAAATGATTAGTCATCAATATAAGTATGCAAGGCACAGTCGAAAATCGTACCGATGACATATTTCACCACGAGCGGTAATATTTATTGTCGCTATTATTGTTGTGTCAGTGAAACTTTCTTTCTTGTATGACATTTTAAATAGACTGCCTACAGTGACCTCTATTAGTGCTAGTACTGAACTGAAAGTCAATAAGAAAAGAAGAAAATAATACAAAAATTGCCTAAAGTGACTCACACATAGCGTCTACCTGGGCAGGCACCTATAATACCGTTTTTTTTAAGTGACTTTCTCGTAAACGCTCTAAGGTCGATGACGCAAAAAATCAACTTTCGATTATAAGCAATTCGAGTTAGCGGCGTGCAGCTAAGCTAATACAGCTTTTAAGAGGTCTGTCCATAAGCGCAATCGTTCAAAAGTGTTCACAATATTTATTACTGTCTGTGTTCGCTGTTGAGTATTTTTGTTTTCTTTTTTTTTTTAATAATATTTACCATTGGTGGTTAGTCATTACGCTCGCGTCAAATAATCACAAACCACAAATGTACATACTGTTCTGACGTATACGAAAAACTCGATTTACTATTGCCCACAGCTAGTGACGTAACTGATGTAAACAAAATGCGTTTACATGTTTTTCCTTATCAATTTATACTTTTAAAAATTTATTATTTATTTGATTTTTTAACTTTATCAAAACAAAAATTTACGTTAAAATTTTTTTTCTAAAACGGATTTAAATTAGGGTTTTTTTTTTTAAATTAACGGCGCTCAACTTTCAAAGCTGAAGCTCATCGATGGCTTGAATGATGTTGTTTTCCAGCTAGGAAATTAGAAGCTAAGAAATTATTGACAACGTCCATTAATTTAATGCAACCCCATAGAAAATAGTCTAAGGCTCTTAAATCGCATGCTCTTGCACATCAGCGTGTCCCGAAAAAACGCGACGCAAAAACTTCGTTTGCAATTGGTCCCTTGTTTCAACTGTGGTATGGCAAGCCACAGTGTCCATATTAAGTGTGGACTCACATTTTATCTAAATCCATATCGTCCAAGTGTGAATTGAGACGAAAAAAATATCTATTATCATCGCTCGATACTTGTCGCCATTGACAGTTATAGTCGCGCAAGCCTCATTTCGAAAGCCGTGCGGCTTGAAATTGTTGCGGTTACTTTTCATTCCAGATCCGACAATTTTGCTTATTTACATAGTCATTCCGCTAAAAATGCGCTTCGTCGCTGAAGATAATTTTTTCACCAAATCTGCTATCAGTTAGCAACTGATCAAGGACTCAATCAGCGAACTCCCGATGCGTCGCATGGTCTTATTGCTCTAATTATTGAGTCAATTGAATCTTCAATGGATGAAGACCCCACTAAGTCACCAAATTAAATTCGCAAAAAGGCCCGATTCATGTGAATGATGCAAAATTGAGGGGCAGTGATCTTCATGTACGCTTGTAGCCACATATGTAATATTTTCGTTCATTTGACTGACGTACAGGCACTGGACGATTAGTAACTGAATAGGGTTACCCAAATTTCCTGGTTAGACGTTAAATTGTGCTTTCGGTAGGTCCATTTTGACAGTAAATTCCACACACCGCACAGAAATTCTGGTGAACATTGTTTGTCGGTTTGTTAGTAAGGCCCCATAGAAAAAAAGCCCCACGACCATAAGGTCTTTTTGCGGACTGCCAGAGCACACATTTTTATAATAAATTATCACTATCTAGACGTGTTTTTGAATCGTATCGGAAAAACAGTGCTGCCATTTAAAATGTCAAAGCGATAGGCCGTCAAAAATAGAGTGTACCTATTGAAAAGCCCCTCATAAATAAGGAGTTGGTTCTGGTCCATTTTAGTCATCGATATCATTGAATTTTTTTTTTAGTTTCTTCGGTGCTATTTTTAATTGTTGTTTTTTCTGTATGTTAGGTCTGTGTGACAAGAGGCATAGGCCATTTTGTAGCGCCAACACTATGAGGCCATTTGTAACTTGGACGAAGTAATTCGACTTTGTTAATTTTGGTGGAGCATATTAGATTGTTTAAAGGTCTAAGAGCTGCACAATAAAAGGAGTACTATTCAAAAAGAAATTCTGGATAAAGTGGGATTCGTTTAGGATATGGTAGGAAATAAGTTGAACAGCATGAAGGACAAGGTTTGTTAACGAATAAGAAATTATGGGAAGGTGCGATATTATCAAAATGATTGTTGGTAGACAGAAATCTTCTATCGTTGCTGCAGTCCTTTTGTCTACGCATGGCCAAAGCTGTAACATATTATTTAGTTAGTAAATGCGGTAAATTTGGTATAATAGAGAGTATAGGGTGGTGAGGAGCCTCCTTCGCCAGCCGATCTGATCACTTTTTCCTGAGAATACCAACATGTCCTGGAACCCACTTAAATTCAACGTTTCGGCTGTTTGGCAACCAATACAGAAAGCAATTTTTGTGGTTTTAAGTTAATTAATCGAATCTACATTCGACTGACTTTTTTTCTTTCTACAACAGTAGTGCTTTGGTCTCTTAATTCTTAGTCCATATGGTCTCTAACTCGAGGTCATCACTCAATTAACTATCTGAGCTTATTCTCTAGTCATCAAAACTATGTAAAAAAATTTACGATTTTAATAAAAAATCTTCACAATTGAATTATTAAAAGTTTCCTTTTTGTGGTACCAGAAAAAACCTACAAAAGGTTTCAGTAAAAATAAATTAACACCTTGGAAGGAGCACTTAAAAATCACAACGGGTAAAAAGAATTAAAAACTATTAAAAAAAAATTCTAAAAAAATCTTGATTATAAAATTGAAATTTTTTTTTATAAAATTTATGCTTTGTTAACTAAAAATTCTTTTTTTTTCAAATTAAGAGATTTTTGTGATTACGTAAAATTGAAAGCATCGTCGGTCTAGGGTAAAAAATTTAGGATATTAAGGGATGGTGCTGGGCCATTTTAGCATCAATGTGGTTGATTTTTTTTTTATTTCAATAGTAGGAGTGCTATTGTTTCCTAACTCCTAGTCAATGTGATTTCTTGCTCAGGGATTATTTTAAGGACCTTCACAAATTGTTTCTGATCACAAAAAGATGCAAAATTTCTCAGGTTTAAGAAGGTTTCTAATTTAGTACATTTTATAATTAACCAAAATAAGACTAATTTTTCTGAAGGCTTTTTTTCTATATTCTTAAAAAAAACACTCTTTTTAGAATAACAAATTTTATATTGTGTTAAATTGATTTGACATCACCCAAATACACCCTCTCATAATAATGGTCATATGGAAAAGTTTTTATTATTGGCTATCATCTGCAATTAAAATTTTATTTATAAAAACCCCATAATATCATCAATCATTAAATCTAGAAATATCGATGTCTTTTTGAATTAATAATACACTCGTAACATCAAAATCAATTTCAAATTTTTAAGGTGAATACATTTTTTATAAATACGACACTGACGTCAATAGTGAAAAATTGTCGTTTCGCTTTTTATTAATAGCAGCACCTCTAAAATTTCTAAAGAATAATTTAAAAAGTATCCAAAAAAAAGTAAAGGAAATACAACAAATATTTCCTTTTATATAAAAAATCTTGAATTTATCAATAATTTTTAATTTAAATACAAATCAAGAGAAGAAGAAAAAAACGCTAACGTAGGCATAAAATGAGTAAGGTAAGGTAAGGTAAGGTAGGCAGAATGACAGGTGTTAGAAATAAAATTTTGTATATTTTTGTACATTTACGTAAAGAGATATTTTTAAACAGGAGTTCAGAATTATTTCTACGAAAAGAAAATGATTCTTACGTACAATAAATTTTCTTATATAATTTATTTTCTAAATACTTTTTTTAAACTTAACCGAATTTTTTTTTTTTTTAGTAAAATAATATTAATAATTTTTTTTGTTGTTGTAAGAAACCATTAATAGTTATTGCTGATATGTAATTTTTAACAAAAAATTCGTTTTTATTTTAAGATTTTCGAACTGCATTACCGACAATAAGGAATATTTCCAAAATTAACGTAATTTTTTTTAGTTTTTTTTATATAAATATTAATTTCTAAAAATTATTTTAAAAAAAAAAAGTATATTTAATTTAGTTTATTTTACTATATAAAACCAAAACAGGAACCACCTAATCGGGATAAAAAAATTTAAGTGCAACAATAAAAAATTTTGTGGTTAGGTAAATTTAAAAAAAAAAAAAAATATTTTTTGTACCTCATATTGTAGGCCTATCATATTGTAGGAAGCACCTTTATATAACAAATTAATTGGCAATAACCTGAAGCAATGAGGTCGGACAAGGGCCACGCCCAATCGGCATTCTCCACCTAACGAGATTTCGAGGCTACTGTTTCTTAAAGCTTCGAAGAGCGGTGTTTTTGTGGAGGGTTTTTTGACGGTATTTTTTGTGGAGAAAAAACAGGAATGAAATTTTTGCCAATGTTATATGCACAGAACGTGAATTAAGAGACTAAGAAGATCACGATCTTTAGGAATTGAAACGTTTCAATTCTGTAAGTCCAAAAGGGTTTCGAGTATTTCTAGTCAAGTGTGTTTGTTTAAGGTCTAGTTAAAGACCTCTAAAAAAAGGGCTTTAAGCATACTGTGTTTTGCATTTAAAGGGGTAGTTGGCTGTTGACAAATTTGCTGAATACCACCTCTACTTACACATAGATGGCGCAGTGTTCAGTAAGTCCGTCTTTGAATGGAATAATACGTAATCGATGTAATAAGAATTCAGACTATTAATTGTTCTAAGAAGATAAGTCGTAATATTTTCCCAGTTTTAAGAAATTTTGGTAAATAGCAGTTAACAGTACCGTTAATTTTACACTATAAAATCTGAGTCATATAGAAATTCGGACAGTGTTGTTCAATTCTATTAAAAATAAATAAATAAGACTGATACTAAGTAATTAGTTAGACCATTGGGGTCGGTTCAATTGATAACAATAATACAGTCTAACTAAATACATCGTTAGAATTAATTTTTAATCACATAATACCAAACATTGAAATCAATAAATTTGATAAAAGTCAGATATAAGATCGCCTATCAATTAAACACTTCCCAATTTCAGTTTCCGAAAATATTGGAAATAGAATAATTCAATTTTATTCAAAAAAAGAGAAAGTAATGTGAGCACTTTTTTGTTCATTCACCTTCACTCTTCATCTCTTAAATCAGTATTGGAGATTGTTGATATGGGTTTATGAATTATTAGAGCAATTTTCAGCTTTCAGATAGTTTTCTCATTTACAAATTGGCATTGATAGTCTTAGAATCAGATGGAAGGTCAAATATTACATAAAATGGGACCAAAGAGGTTACCTTGTGGAACTCCATCTAAAAATGTATATATTTCGGAATATTCTACACAAGATATTCTGAGAAGATTTAAGGAGTAGGACTAGATATAAATTAAATTAAAAATACGCTAAAATAGCATAAAACAATTGATCTCGGCAAAAATGCATTAAAGTTGCTCACCAAGAATACCACAACCCCAAATTGTTTATAACGATTAGAAAATTGTCTATTAATCTTTATATTTATTCAAAAATTCATAAGTTCAGAATTAATAATAATAAAATAACAAACAAGCAATAATTTATAGTTTTTATTGTACTGACGACAGCCTACAAAAAAGAAAGTCAGCCCAAGTAAAAGCGTTCCACCAACGCATTTGTACTTTATTAAATTTTTTCTTTCTGATTTCTTTCTGATTTTTTTTTCACAAATCATTTATCACATTTTGTACATAATAAGTTCTTTTCTCTAAAAATCAAAATTATTTTTATGATTATGATAATTTCTTTTCTTGTTTGCGAATTTCTCTCCATAACACGACGGACCCATTGTGACCCATTTGTGAATTAGTTGGCGATTTTTTTCTGTGTCACTTTCTTTCAAAAAATTTCACTAATATTTTTGGATAAATATTCGTTTTGTTGTTTTAACGTTCTTTATTTTTTATGAGATTATTATTATATATAATTTTTGTTAAAAAGATAACTTGACAAAATCGTGTTTTTTTTTGAATTTCTATCCCTGAATGATAAATAGTCTTAAATGGCTGACAACTCTTCATGTTATGTTGGGAAATTTTTGGTATTAATTTAATAATAAATTCTTATCACACGAAATGTACTCTTTCAAAAATGACATTTTAATATTTTTTAAATTTGTTTTACTGAAAACTGATTTAACATTCTGGAAGGATTTAAATTGGGTAACAGAGGAAATATCTCTACTGCAGAGTTCCTTCTTTCTTTCCTCCAAAAAGGATATCCGAAATTTTGAATTATTTTTTCGAGGGCCGAGAAGCAGTGATAGAAGAACTTTGCGCAGGGATGCCTTCAATACCGATAACTGTTGAAAATGTGGAACGAGTGAGGGCTCTCGTGAGGTCAGACCGTTTAGGACCTGAGCTTGGCGAACATCTGAGAATTGCTGCTGAACAGGTAAGTTGGCTCGTGAATGCTTTAGCAAGGATCATGCCTAACCATGGAGGACGCACACAAATCCGACGCAGGCTCCTATCCACAGTATATGATACTGTACGCAGCCCAATCGGCTCACCGTCAGCAGGGGGGAAAGAATTGCGAGAGTGGTGAGATGGCAGCGACACTTGAATTTTTTGATTAAAGGAAGATGGACGCATCATCTAATTCCTGATATGTCACGTGGAACGAAAGAGACCATGGGAAAGTGGTCCACTATATGCCGAGATTTCGGAGAGGCCATGGGTGCTTCAGGGAATATCCTTACCGCTTTAAGAATATGTCTTCTTCTAATATCCACGTTTTATCAGAGAAAGGAAGAAAGTGGAGAAAATAATCGGTGAACAATTGTCCCTGAAGCGCATTTTAACGCAAATGATATCATCGCGAGCATGGTGAAGTGCAGTCTCTAATCTCGATTAATAAAGATTTTCCGCCAGGAAGAAATAATGAGACGGTGGTCCCATAGGAAGTTAAAAAATTAGAAGAAAAGGGAGGTGGATTTAAGTGAGTGAAAACCTCCTATACTATAGATATTAATATCTCTACAGCGTCTTTCGAAAATATACCCTTACCACCATAAAAAAAAAATTTACAAAGAAATCCCCGAAAGGCTCAAACGGGTTTCAGTCCCTTCGACTTGTTCTGTATTCCCAAGACCCAAACACACTTGAAAGGACACCCCATCTGGTTGCTGTCGGTAATATCCCAAGAGCTGTAGGCAATTCCAGTTGAAGCCTTCCAACACAGTTACTATAGCTGACCCCCTCGTACATTGAAGCCAACGATTAAGACACTTTTCGCCTTCGGCTCTTCCAAGGAATTCTACTTGGCTTCAATGGATTCAAAACCACTTCCACGAAATAGTAATTTCAGCTTGGTTGGGGAGCAGAAAAATGTTTAATGCGGCCGTATTTTACGAAAACAATGCCGGATCGATGACATTCGTTAAGTTTTTTGCCTGTATTGGACGGTGCATTGTCGTGTTGCAAAACCCAAGAATTGCTCTGCCAAAAATCAGGACTATTTCGGAAAACAAACTCTCTAAAACACCCCCTAAGCGCTGAAATAATATTGAGTGTTGACAGTTACCCTGCCCGGAATAAATTCCGAGTTAACAAAACCACGATAAGCAAAAACAACAGTATTTTTGAATAAATTTGACGAGGCTTCTTTTCGTTCTTTTTTTTTATGCGTTTCACACACAACGTGTTTATTTTTAAAAAAGATGCCATTTTCGTTTCATAAAAGGGGCCATTTTTTTCAAAATCATAATTTTTCTTAATAAATCGTCAACTTTTTAAAGAAGGTGAAATTTTCGTTTAAAAATGAGCGCCATTTTTTACAAAAACATAATTTTTTTTAAAACAACGTGTTTTTTAAGAAATCAAAATTTTCGTCAAAAGAAGAGCGCCATTTTGTTTTTAAATCATTATTTTTCCTAACACAACGTATTTTTTTCAAAGATGGCGAAATTTTTTTTAAAAAGAGGGCCTTTTTTTTCAAAAATTATTATTTTTCCTATCAAGTCGTATTTTTTTTAAAGATGACGCCATTTTCGTTCTAAAGAGAACGCCATTTTTTTTTAAATTACAATTTTTCCTAATGCGAAGTGTTTTTTTAAGAAGGCGTCATTTTCGTGACGCCTTCTTAACGAAAGATAACGTGACGCCTTCTTAACGAAAATGACGCCTTCTTAAAAAAAAACTTCGCATTTCCTAATGCGAAGTTTTTTTTTAAGAAGGCGTCATTTTCGTGACGAAAAATTTTCGTCATTATTTTTCCTAACACAACGTGTTTTTTTTAAAGATGGCAAAATTTTCGTTTAAAAAAGGGAGCAATTTTTTTTTCAAAATAATTATTTTTCCCAATGCAACGTGTTTTTTTAAAGAACGCGCCATTTTTTTCAAAAAGGGCGCCAATTTTTTTTTAAATCGTAAGTTTTCCTAATACAAAGTGGTTTTTTTAAAGAACGCGCAATTTTTGTTTAAAACACAGCACCATTTTTTTCAAAATCATTTTTTTTTCTAATACAACGTGTTTTTTTTAAAAAAGACGCCATTTTTTCTTTTAAAAAAAAACGCCATTTTTTGCAAAATCATAAGTTTTCCTAATATAACGTGTTTTTTTTAAGAAGGCGAAATTCCGAGTTAACAAAACCAGTCTGTTTGAACAATTATGACGAAAATCCTTTTTTTTTGAGCTGTTTCATGAAAATAGAGTCCAAATTGGCTCAGTCAAGAATATCTTTGATCTACTCATATTTTTGCAAGCCCTCTTCTTCTCAACATTACCAAACTTTGACGCCAAAAAATTCCGTTGCCAATAAAAACATTTTCAGCAAATTCATTGTTCGATATTATTTTCTTTATTAAAATCAAATTTGGACAAACCAAACCGAAAGCTGCACACAAACTAGTTGACAGATCACACCAAAAATGTACGTGACAATTAGCTGCATTAGTACCAACTTAACAGGCAATACATATTTTTCATATCTTGTGCGCGGTTTTTTTTATTGTAAATGACCAATTTACGGATAATTATTTGACACAATATCTGTACTCCAACGGGTATGCCTGGTTTAAAAAAAAAAATATTTAAAAATACAAATCCTTTCCATTTCTGACATGAGAAATATTGAAATCTATTAAACTCGACACTTCAAAAGTCATTTCAGCAAAAATATACTCGTAAGTTGACAATTTAATCTATTGTAGAAAAGAACATCCCCTAATAACTGTCATCCCTAATAATAGAAAATAGAAGAAAAAAAAATCCACGACTTTATCATTTCCAACCAAAAGTTCTACAACAAAACAAAATTAAATTAATTTCCAGTCAGGAAATCAAATTTCTAATAAACAATGGAAAACTAATTTATTCTGTAAGACAAATTTTAACAAATGCTTGGAGATTTTATCAGGCAATACTTAAGGCAAATTTATAGAAATTTCAATAATCTGAAATTATTTTCGAAAATAGTCGAATGTATCGTCGTGTAGGTACAACAGCAAAACCCAACCACCCCAAAAAAGGAGAAACAATCAATTTAATAGAAAACCACAATTTTCTCAAACAAATCCGATTTACTCTGCTTTCAACAGAAAATGAACAATAAATAATAATTAGTCGTCTATGCGAAAAATTTTGTTGAAAATAATTATAATTCGAGTACTTAAAAATATGTTTGCCTCCTTGTATTAAATGAAAGTATTACAAACGAAAAATGGTACAAAATATCTTTTAAATAATATCCAAAACCAATGCCAATTCACTTATATTATTATGATAAGGGGAAGATTATGTACTCCCAAAAACCGAAACCAAAAAGTTCATTTATTACCAAACTAATCAATATGATTTTTAATTGAAATTTTCTCATATTCGCAGAAATTGAATTTCAATTTAATCAGATGAGTTAATTTCGAATATTATCGAGTCTCGATAGCAGATGGCGCTCAGCGCTGACATCGTTAAAGTTACTTAATGATTAATTTCCTGTGTAATTAAAATTTTCATTAATTTATTATTAATAATTAAAATCATAGTAAATAAGTTAGTAAATGTATTAATTAAGTAGTAATAATAATCAGATCTGAGTTCTGTTGTCAAATTATTTGCGTACATTATCGGCAGGATTTCTTTTAAACATTATTGATTATACTTCGCGTTAATAATAAATTAGAAATTATTTCATAAATAAATTAACTAAATTACGTTGAGATGAATATACGCTTTGAAAGTATTTGTCCCAAATTTGACTGACTAAACGGTGATATTTGGCTGACGTCAGACGAATTTTAGTTCGTCAACCAGCCCGTCAGCCCTTGTCTCACGTCAGCCATGTTTGTCGTGGCCGTGCTGCTTTCAAGAAAAAAAACATTCTTAACTGAATTTGGCACTAATTTTTATAGTTCTGTTCCAGAATTAGCAGGGAAATTTTGTATATCCTATAAAAAGCCTTTCAAGACTTGAAAGTAAAATTGACAAGAACACCGCTGCTGATAGTAATAAAATAAAAATTAAATTTAAATTTCTTATAAAGCAGAAGTGGTGGTTTTTTGTGTCAATTTTATTTTCTAATAATTTGAATTTTCATCAGCAAATCCGTATCAAATTTGACTGACCGTTTAATATAATAATTGTGATATTTGGCTGATGTCACACCGTCTTTGGGTCGTCAGCCAAGCCGTCAGCAATGTTTGTCATGCCATTGCTGCGATACAGTGGATTTAAAAAATTCTAAATTAAATTTGGCACATATTTTTATAGTCCTGTTCTAGAATTAGGCGGGAAATTTGGTATATCCTATAAATAACCTTTCAAGACTTGAAAGAAAAATTGACAAGACCGCTGCTGATAGTAATAAAATTCAAATTAAATTTAAATTTCTTATAAAGAAACAGTGGTGGTTTTTTATGTCAATTTTATTTTCTAATAATTTGAATTTTCGTCAATAAATCCGTCTCAAAATTGACTAATCGTTTGATAAAATGATGGTGATATTTGGCTGACGTCAGACGAATTTTGAGCCATTGTCTCACGTCAGCCATGTTTGGCATGACAGTGCCTGCGATACAGTAGATTTAAAAAACTTCTAAATTGAATTTGGCACATATTTTTATAGTTCTGTTCTAGAATTACGCGGGAAATTTGGTATATCCTATAAATAGCCTTTCAAGGCTTAAAAGTAAAATTGACAAAAACACCGCTGCTGATGGTAATAAAATAAAAATTAAATTTAAATTTCTTATAAAGAAGCAGTGGTGGTTTTTTATGTCAATTTTATATTCTAATAATTTGAATTTTCGTCAGCCAATTTGTCCCAAATTTGATTGACCGTTTAATAAAATGATGGTGATATTTGACTGACGTCAGACCGTCTTTGGGTCGTCAGCCAAGCCGTCAGCAATGTTTGTTTTGCCAGTGCTGCGATACAGTGGATTTAAATAAAAATTCTAAACTGAATTTGGCACATATTTTTATAGTTCTGTTCTAGAATTACGCGGGAATTTGGTATATCCTATAAATAGCCTTTCAAGGCTTAAAAGTAAAATTGACAAAAACACCGCTGCTGATAGTAATAAAATAAAAATTAAATTTAAATTTCTTATAAAGAAGCATTGGTGGTTTTTTATGTCAATTTTATATTCTAATAATTTGAATTTTCGTCAGCCAATTTGTCCCAAATTTGACTGACCGTTTAATAAAATGATGGTGATATTTGGCTGACGTCGGACGAATTTTAGTTCGTCAGCCATTGTCTTACGTCAGTCATGTTTCTCATGCCAGTGCTGCGATACAGTGAATATGAAACCATTCTAAACTGAATTTGGCACATATTTTTATAGTTCTGTTCCAGAATCAGTAGGGAAGTTTTCTATATTCTATAAAAAGCCTTTCAACCCTTGAAAGCAAATTTGACAACATCGCTGCTGATAGTAATAAAATTCAAATGAAATTTAAATTTCTTGTAAAGAAGCAGTGGTGATTTATTTTATATCAATTTCATTTTCTAATAATTTCAATTTTCGTCAGCCAACGTCAGCTGACAAGCCGTCAGCAAATTTTTTTTGTTGGCTGACGTCTGCCATTTAGGTTAACCGTCTAATAGCACGTTATAATAAAAATAACTTTAAAAATAAAAAATTCCAAAATTCATTATGCAAATTATTCACCACAAATTTCAATTGCTTTCAAAACGGACTAAAATTTTATTTAAATTGTTTTTTTTTTTTTTAAATTAAAAAAAAAATTTTCTTTATTAAAAATAGTAGAAAATTTAATTAACTCGAAAAATTGCATAAATTTCATTTTAATAAAAAAAATTCATATGTTATATGAAAAATTTTCTTAAAGCGCCAAAAATTAAACGCACATTTTTCACCACAAAACCATGTGTGGTCAGAGTAAATTTTGTGGTGACTTATTATTATTCAGAAGAAAAAAAAAACAAAAAAAAATGATGGTGATTAATATTCAAAGAGTTGATAATTTTCTTGTGTGGTTTTTAATAAAAAAATGTGTCGTTTTAAGGATAATCAAAAAACTTAGGAAGAAAAAGCAAAAATTTCCTATAAAACATTTCAAAATTAGAACGTTTCTTTACTCGTATTGGTACATGTGTATATGAATAGTGCTATGAACTCCCCAGTTTCACGCTAGTGTGTACATACTCGTACAAATGTGGATTAAATTGTGACAAATTAATAAGTAAATACTCGAAAGTTGAGCATAAAACTACTCAGCCATTCGAGGTCATACAGTAATTATTGTAATGCTTGCGATAAAATAAATAAAACTGAAACGGAAGAGAGCCGAAAAATAAACTATCAAAAATAAAAATAAACAACAAAAAAAAGTGTAAATACTTTTTAAAGGCACTATAATGTCACGGAAAGCAATTTTTTCTCAAAAATAAAAAACTTTGTTTTATTTTCATATTAATTCGTTGTACTTAGTTGAAAATTCACCTTTTTTTTCTTCTTGTTCTGGAGTACTTGTTTATGGACGTACGAGTATAGTTTATGTTTTTCAATAGAGAGGTTTAAATGTCATGTGGATAATTTTGATAGAAGGACAAGATATTACTTTTTATTTTTATTTTTGTATTTATTTACTTGTGTTGAGAACAAAAACAAAAAATTGAATCAAAAATATAACAACAACAAAAATCAAGGAATAAGCGAAAAATCAAAACGTCCACACTTAATTTTTTTAAAGATATTTCCTGCATTATTAAAGATATACATACGAAAGAAAGAGACAAATTATAATAAAATAAAAGAGATAGAAGAAAAAAAACATTTTTTTAGTTTTTGTAAGCTTTTATTAGTTGGCATACCAGATTATCGAATGATTAAGTAGTTCGGAAAGTACAGTATTGTCATTTGACAGCTGTCAAATATATATTTTTTGACAGCTGTCAAAAATAACTGCTCTTTAGCTTTATTTTTGCCATTTTATTACTTGGATTGTTTAGTCACTAAACAAACTATCAAAATTGTACATATTTTTACAAATATTTTTTAACGAAACGTCAAAATTGAGATTTTTTTTAAACCCACAAGTTGCTATGGCCAAAGCCAATGCATCTACAAAAAGTAACATTTTGATGTGCATTTTCTTTACAAATCAAAAGAAATTGACTGGTACTACTATCAACTCTGAGGATTAAGGCTATATAATAGCAGATTTATGTTTGGTCTCAAGTTGAAGATTTTAATGGGGACCATATGTGGATTCAACAAGACGACAATATAACCCACATAAATAATCAAAAAACACTTCAAAAGAACCAAAGCCTACCGAAAGACTTATGGAGGTCATTTAAATATAATGGCAAGGACCAAAGAAAATTTTATTGACATTTTTATTAGAAATATGTTTTATGTAATTTATTTTACTAAGTAAAAAAACCCATTAAAATATTTGCCTTTTGCATTTAAGGAGTTATTTTAGTTTTCATATACCTCGGCGATAAGTTAAATTATTTTTAACTTAGATAATTTTCTATCAAGTGGACAAATTTAATTTAGTAAATTATCTACGATTTTGGAAAAAATATTTTCCAAATTCCTTGTTTTATTTTTATGTTTTTACTTTCAAATTTTTGATATAAAAATTATACTTTTAACAAAAATTTAAATAAAATAAGTAAAAAATTTAAATCATAATTTTTTGTAATACAATTTGACTTTTTGAAAGAAGGCGTCATAATACAACGCCCTTTTTTAAAAAAAAAGACGCCATTTTTGTTTCAAAAGAAATAATTTCATAATTTTTTCTAACACAACGTGTTTTGTTAAAAAAAAAACTCAAAATTTCGTTCCAAAAACGGCGCAATTTTTTTTTCAAAAACAATTTTTTCTACAAAAATACAACGTGTGTTTTTTTTTAAAAGAAGGCATCATTTTAGTTTAAAAACGAGCGCCTTTTTGTTTCAAAATCATAATTTTTTTCTAAAACAACGTGGTTTTTATTAAGAAGGCGCCATTTTTATTTACAAAAAACGGCATTTTTTTTATGAAACAAGTTTTCCCGATATAACGTGTTCTTTTTAAAAATAGCGAAATTTTTGTTTCAAAAAGAGTGCCATTTTTATTCATAATTTTTCCTAATAGAACATGTTCTTTTTAAAGAAGGTGCCATTTTCGTTTAAAAAAGAACGCCATTTTTCCAAAATTATTATTTTTCTTATGATAATACGTGTTTTTTTTTAAAGGTGGCGTCATTTTCGTTTAAAAAAGGACGCCATTTTATTCAAAATCATAATTTTCCTTAATAAGTGTTTTCTTAAAGAACACGTCATTTTTGTTAGAAAAATAACGCCATTTTTCTTCAAAATCATAATTTTTCCAAATAAAACATGTTTTTTTAAAAGAAGGCGCCATTTTTGTTTAAAAAGGAGCGCCACTTTTTTTAAAATCATATTCTTTGCTAATTTAACGTGTTTTTTTTTTAAAAAAAAGCAAGCCATTTTTGGTTTAACAAAGAGCGCCATTTTTTTCAAATTTTTTATTTTTCCTAATAAGTTGCTATTTTTTTAAAGAAAGTGCCATTTTCATTTAAAAGAGCGCTATTTTTTTCAAAATCGTAATTTTTCTAAATAGAACGTATTTTTTTTAAGAAAGCGAAATTTTCGTTTAAAAAAGAGCGACATTTTTTTCAAAATTGTAATTTTTCGAAATACAACGTGGTTTTTTTAAAGAAGACGCCATTTTTGTTTTAAAAAGAGGGCAATTTTTTATAAAGGCGCCATTGTCGTTTAAAAAAAGAACCATTTTTATCAAAATTATAATTTTTCCTTATACAAAGTGTGTTTTTTAAAGATGGCAAAACTTTAGTTTAAAAAAGAGCCTCATTTTCTTTTTAAAAATGCATCATTTTCTTTTTAAGAATGTATTATTTAACATTCTTAAAAAGAGAAGAACGGTACTGTACTCGTATTTGGTCTGAAAAAGAAGAATTCAAAAATGGCGCCCAAATAGAGTCAATTTTCTTAAACAAAATATTCCTGTTTTTATTAGCACGATAATTTTTTTTATTCCTATTTCATATTTAGCAACAAAAAAATATAATTTGTTTCTCTCTTAAAACTAATCATAAAATGCGAAATTGTATTTGTTATCAAATTGGAATCACGCGATTCTCAGCATCACCCCCCTCACATACTCAGAGTATACTCTTTTATGCGTATTACGATGATTAATAATTAATATTATTTTTTCAAGTTAATAAATTAATTAAATTATTTTATTTTGTAAACAAACAAATTTCTATAAAAATATGTAAGCGGGGATAAGAAGTTCTTAGTTTAGTCAGTAAAACAGTTTACGATTAAGTTAACTCGAGGTATTCCTCGGCATTTTGTATGAATTAATAATGGTTGTTGTTGTTGTGTTTTTTATTTTTTTTTTATTTCATCTTCAATGTTGTCACTTTTTGTCTATTACGAGTATCGAGTGCGATTAGATGTGAGTTTATTTCGAGGAAAGTGAATTAAGCAAAATTACCACAGAAAGAAATTAATTGACGTATAAATAACAAAAAATAACACTTCAATTAGATGCCAGCATATCAACAAAAAAAAGAAAGAAAGAATAAATCAAGAAAATTAATACGATCATAAAAAAAAATACAATTAGTAACGTAGGAAAATGTAATGATTTATTTTTGAGAATGTATGGTATTCTCTTAATGAATTCTAAACTAATTTCTACGAGTAGTTTTATGAATACGCAGAAACCTACTAACTTCAATTTAGCTTAATATATATTATTTACGAACGTACATACACTTAGGATAATTGTTTACATTTTTCTATCTGACCTTTCGATTAAGAAACATTTCCATTTAAAATGGAAAACAATCATCTTTTTTTTCAAAAAAAAAAATATAATTAATTACTTTGATGGAAAAAAATCACACTTCAAGTCTTCTTGTTCGGATTTCTTTTTTTAATAAAATGACTGACCTATAAAAAAAATGGGCCAAATAGCAAAAAAATATAAAAGGGATATGCAAAAAAATTATAAGCTCCTTAAAAACACAGAAAACTAATTTTGTAGTGACTAAAAAATTGTTTTCAAAAATATAATAAAAAATAAAAGCTTATAAAAAAAAACAACAGGCAAAGAGTATAGTAAAAGTTATGGGAACACTTTTTATTTTTTCCACATTTTATGAGTAATTTTCTTTTTCTCATAAAGTATATTTTAATATATCCTTTATGGGAAAAAGAAAATTTTTCATTTTTTTCCGAAAATGGTGATTCTGCCATAACCTACGAGGGTCATTCAACAAGTACTTAGCCTACAAAAGAAAAACGAAAATTTTAGAAAGTTGGCAATTTATTTTTCCGCATAATCTCCTTCAAGCTCGATACACTTGGCCCAGCGATGCTCTAACTTTTTTAACCAGTCCAAAAAATACATTTTCTCGAGGGAAGCAAAATAGGCCTCCGTGGCGACGATGACCTCCTCATTCGACCCAAATCTATTCCCGGCGAGTGATTTTTTAGGTTTGGAAACAAAAAGTAGTCACAGGGGGCCAAATCTGGAGAGTACGGTGGATGGGGCAGCAATTCGTAGCGCAATTCGACCAATTTGGTCATGGCGACGGCGGAGGTGTGAACCGGCGCGTTATCGTGGTGGAACAGCACTTTTTTCTTCGCAAAGCGGGGCCGCTTTTTCTTCAATTCGACGTCAAATCGGCCCAATAAGTCAGCATAGTAGCGCCCCGTGATTGTTTTACCCTTCTCGAGGTAATCGATGTGGATCACATCTTGTGAATCCCAGAAAACGGTGACCATCACCTTTCCGGCCGATCGAACAGTCTTCGCCTTCTTCGGAGCACGTTCGCCGGGTGAAGTCCACTGTTTCGACTGTTCCTTGGTCTCTGGTGTGTTTCGTCGACCAGTGAATCCATGTTTCGTCGACGGTCACGAAACGACGCAAGAACTCCGCTGGATTGCGCTGAAACAGCGCCAAACACGTCGCCGATGTGGTCTCACGGTTGCGCTTGTTTTCCGGTGTGAGCAAACGCGGCACCCATCGCGCCGACAGCTTTCTCATGCCCAGTTCTTCGTGTAGAATATGATGCACCGTTCCTACTGCGATGCCCACAGTCTCAGCTATGTCGTGAACCTTCAATCGACTGTCTGCCAACACGAGATCGTGGACTTTTTTAACGTTTTTCTCCGTAGCAGTCGTTTTCGGGGCATCTTGGCGTGGCTCATCAAAAACCGACGTGCGGCCACGAACAAACTCGTTGAACCAATTCTTGACGGTCGCCATCGAAGGAGAAGAGTCACCATACACAGCATCCAAGCGATCTTTGATTTCGCTGCGCATTTTCCCTTCCAAAAACAAGAATCTAATCACCGAACGATATTGTTCTTTTTCCATTTTTGTGCAACCGACCGACACGCTCGCTTTCAAAGGCTCTCAAAACAAAACTAATGAAGGGAATCGACTGAAACATTGACAGTAGGCTACTAAAAGAATGTACTGCACGATGGTAAATTTCTTTTGTGACAGCAGTTCCATCGGGCGGTTAGGGTAAGTCCTTGTTGAATGACCCTCATAGTTTCGAGATTTAAGAGAACAATTTTTGGTAAATGGGGCTCTGAAAAGCCACAAGTGATTGTTGAGAAGTTATTGTATCCGCAAAAAGTGATTTTTTATTTTCAATTTTGGTTTGAAAATGCGTCATAGACATGTTTTTCTTTCGTTAACGTCTATTCGGAGCATTATAGGCTGTATGATAAGTACTTATCATACAGCCTATAGTGCTGTGAATTGACGGTAACGAAAGAAGAATAAGTTCTTTGCAAAAGATTATATTCACCCGGGCAATCCTTAAATTTTCAGATCATTTTAAAACCATATATCCGTCAGGTAATGGCCAAATTATAAGCCGAAATGTGGAAGAAGTTTTTAAAAATTATCTCAAAACGGATCAAGTGTTGCCAGAGGTTTCGTGGTGCCTATTTGAATGGTGTTATATTCCTTGTATAAATGGTAAGATCCAAGTAATATAATGCAGTAAAAATTTCATCAATATCTGAATTTAAGATGTGTGTTATTTATTTTGCGTTTTGGAAAGAAAGTGTGAGAAAATTTTGTCCTTAAAGAAGTATGTTCTTTTTGTTTTGTTTCACTATAAAACAAAAAGAACACACTTCTTTAAGGAGAAAATTTCCAGTATTTCAGATCAATTAATCGCTACATTAAAATTCTTTTAATTTAATATGCAAAAAAAAAAAATACGAAAACGAAATCCAACTAGAAAAAATGTGGAAGTCAATCTTTTTGGTATTTATAGTGAAAATAAATTCACATAAAAATAAGAGCATTCAACAACCTGACCCCTTTTTCAATTCAAGAAAAAAAAATTTACTATATCGAGCAAAACGAATGAACTTTGGGGGAAAAAAACCGCCCCCGGCTCAGTTAGTCTCTCGTAACTGCCTAGAATCGAATTTATTTCTATGAGTTCAAATGTCAAAATTTCCATTCGAAATGGACAATTTGAAATAATGTTGCCATAATTTTTGGTATGCCGTCACTCCGGCTTGGTATAAATTTCTATTTGTGTTTGCCCCTCTAGTCTTTCGTACGTAATTATGGCAGTCATCTGATAGTGAAAATCCCACGCCATCACATTCTAACACTCTCTGCTCCGTATTAGAGAACATTCAACGATGGAGACTAGTAACGAAAATCAATAAATTTCAAATTTCAAAATCTACATGACTCGAGTTTTTTTTATACATATTGTATTATAACAAACGATTGGATAATATTGTAGGCGATTATGGATGAGAGGTGAGAGTGAAGTGTGCCAATTTTTTATGGGGTCTGAAATGGCGTTTCATGTGCAGACGAACGTATTTCACAAAACTGCAGTCGATGAAAATGATTTTCATTCTTTAAAAGCATCACAGGAAAATTTCTTTTGTTGCAGTGAACTTTGAATTTACTTTCTTTGAAATAGTAGAGGTGCAAACGGGGTTGGGGCTTGATGAGGGACGAAATGATTGATAATAAAAATAGGGGGAAAATCAATACGAATGTAAAAGTAGACGCAAAGAGACTGCACACAAAAAAAATAGTACTGATATTCTTCTAGACTACACTTTAAACCTTATTTATTGGTATTACTTGTTGTTTGACGAATGCACATGAGGTGTTAGGAGTGGAGAAATATTAAAAACAAAAAAATTTCCTGTTACACACATACACATATCGATTTGTATGAACAAGAGTTTGTTCTCTTATAACTCTAAGTGAACTGCAAGAAAATTTAAAAATTCGTAGTTTTGCCCAATCCTCTCCCTCTTTTTTTTGCAGTAATAGCGAACACACTAAACTACTCCACCTCATCGTCAATTATAACGAAGTATACCATATATGCCAGAAGTAAACTTTTAGCAAAGTTCAAACTGATACTGCAGTGCACACCTGGGAGTCGTGAATAATTCGCAATAACGATAAGTGATGTGTAACGATGCCCCAAAAGGTGGTCGAATATGCTTACTTTGTATGCAACAGCAAAATATTGAACGAAGATTTAAGAATATACAGTTAGTTTTTTGTTGTTGTTGTGAAAAGTCGTTTCAGTTTTCTTATTTTAATGTTCTTTTTATACGCTATTAGTCCATGAGGAGAAATAAGGTCCCCAAGAGACTAAATATGGGATAAGAAAATGGAAAAAAGAAAAAACTTTATGGATGCATTTTAGGGAAAATCTTTTCCATTTCACATACGAACTGAATAATTGATTTTTTTTTATCTATCCAATATTTAAAAATATCCAAGAAATTATTTTGATTAGAACTAGGCAGTCAGATGAGAAAGAAAACCCCTTTAAAAAATATTTTGATTAAATTTTGACATATTAAGAATATCATCGCCATTTTGTTTTTTTTTTTTTATGTCAACTTGAACAGCTGATTTTGTTAGGTTACCAAAACCACTTTTTAAATTTTTAACCAAAATAAAACTATTTTAAAAAAAGCAGTAATTATTTTGATTAGAACTTAAGCAAATTAGAAAATTCCTTATAAAAACGATTTTGAGTGGAGCATCATTAGCAGTCGCCATCTTGTTTTTATATGTCAACTAAAACAGATGATTTTGTTAAGTTAAAAAAACAACTTTTTACTTTTTTAACCGAACAAATCGATTTAAAAAAACGCAGTAATTATTTTGATTACAACTAGTCAGTCAGATAAGAAAGAAAACTCCCTTAAAAAAATATTTTGATTAAATTTTAACATATTAAGAGTATTATCGCCATTTTGTTTTTATACGAGTATGTCAACTTGAACAGCTGATTTTGTACAGGTTCAAAAAACAAATTTTTACATTTAAAAAAAAAACAAAATTGATTTACAAAACGCAGGAATTATTTTGATTAGAACTTAGACAAGATAATCCCTTAAAAGACGTATTTTGATTGATATTTTGTCTTATTAAGACTATAATTAACAGTCGCCATTTTGGTTATAAAATCCACTTTTTTATTTATAATCCTAACAAAATCGATTAAAAATAGAATTCTAAGAAATTATTTTGATTAGCACAAGTGAGATCAGAAAATTCATCATAAAAAACAATTTTGACATGAGCGTCATTTGCAGTCACCATTTTGTTTTTATATGCCAACTAAAACAAATGATTTTGTTAGGTTAAAAAAAAACAACTTTTCACTTTTTTAATCAAACAATATCAATTAAAAAAA
Source organism: Atherix ibis (assembly GCA_958298945.1). NCBI lineage: Eukaryota > Metazoa > Arthropoda > Insecta > Diptera > Athericidae > Atherix > Atherix ibis. Next base: position 46,783,620 of record OY282605.1, on the reverse strand, counting down.
ACGCAGGTATTATTTTTTATAAATTTTGACCTATCAAGACTATAATTAGCAGTCGCCATTTTGTTTTTACATCAGAGTTTGTTAGGTTATAAAATCCACTTTTTCATTTATTAACCTAACAAAATCGATTAAAAACATAATTCAAAAAAGTTATTTTGATTAAACCAAGTGAGATCAGAAAATTCCTTATAAAAAACGTTTTTGACAGGAGCGTTATTTGCAGTCGCCATTTTGTTTTTATATGTCAACTAAAACAGTTGATTTTCTTAGGTTAAAAAATGTTTTACTTTTTTAACCAAACAAAATCAAATAAAAAAAACGCAGAAATTATTTTGATTAGAATTTAGTCAGATTATAAAGAAAACCGCTTTGAAAAAATATTTTGATGAAATTTTGACATATTAAGAGAACCATTGCCATTTTTTTTTTTTATGTCAACTTGAACAGCTGATTTGGTTAGGCTATGTAATAGCCATTGAACTTTGCCATTTCTTAACTCAACAAAATAGATATAAAAATTTCCAAGAATCACATTTGAAAATTTATTTAAAAAAAAGTATTTTGATTGAAGTTTTGACTTATTAAAAGTATAATTAGCAGTAGTTTTTTGATTGGTTTAGGTTATAAAATCGACTTTTTGATTTATTACCCTAGCAAAATTGATGAAAAATAGAATTCTAAGAAGTTATTTTGATTAGAAGAAGTCAGATTAAATAGTCCCTTAAAAGAACGATTTTGATTAAAATTTTAACATATCAGGGCTGTCATTAGCAGTCGCCATTTTGTTTTTATATATCATCTAAAACAATTGATTTTGTTAGGTTTAAAAAAAACAATTTTTACTTTTTTAACCGAACAAAACCAATTAAAAAAAAACGCAGAAATTATTTCGAGAAACTTAGTTTTTTAATTATTTTTATTAAAAAATCCCTCATAAAAAAGTGTTTTAATTAAAATTTTGACCTATCAAGACTACGAGTATAATTAGCAGTCGTCATTTTGTTTTTATATCTCATTTGGTTAGGTTATAAAATCAACTTTCTGATTTATTAACCTAATAAAATCCACTGATAATAGAATTCTAAGAAGTTATTTTGATTCGAACAAGCCAGATCAGAAAATTCGTTATGAAAAACTATTTTGACAGGAGCGTCATTACCAATCGCCATTTTGTTTTTGTAAGTCAATTGAAACCACTGATTTTGTTAGGTTAAAAAAAGCAACTTTTAACTTTTTCAACCAAAATCGATACAAAAAATAACCCTAAAAATTATTTTTAAAAAAATTTCATCAGACAATCTCTTAAAAAACGTATTTTAATTAAAGTTTGACATGTTAAGAGTATTGTTTGCGATCGCCATTTTATTTTTGTACGTTACGTTAAACAGCTGCTTTTGTTAGGTTAAAAGACTGACATTTCTAAAAACGTCAATTTTTTGAGGTTAGGGACAGACAATTTTCGAAAATTGAAGCGTTTGTGTTTGACAAAAAGTCTTTTAATCAATAAGAACAATTTTTTGTTAATCAGAACTAAATTTTTTGTTAATCTGAAAAAAAAAATCGTTTTGATTTTTAATTGCATTTTCGCTTTGGGCGTTTGAATCACAGCTAATTCTGACAAAAATACTTTTAGAATGATTATCCAAAAAATAGCTTAAATGTGCAATTACTTTAATCTCGACAATCGATTGAGAAAAAATCAAACTTAAAAACAAATTTGACCGCAAGCAATGTGTTTTGGTAAATTTATATCTCGACAAACATGGAAAAATATTAACTCGGCAAGCAAACATGAAAAGTGAAAAGCTGCTACCAACAGACTACTAGCTGCTAACCACCATCTACCAAATGGATTATGCAGTTGACAACAGGTACAATTAAGTCATTGCTTTAACCCAGATTCACCTTGATTACCTTCAAAAACCCGTCCATACGCTCCTATTACCCTCGTAGACAATAAGTGAGAATGCACAATTAAAATGAATAGAAACAGACCAAACACTTTTGCACCCATAATTGGTAATTGGGAATATAAATAAAAATAGTTTTTATTTCAAATACTCCCTCAAGCGGATTTTTAAATTGTATGCATGATGACACTTTCTCACAGGCCCTATACGAAGGCCAATCTGGTCGGAGCTGGTCATTATTTTCATTTTATTGATCTTAAACCGTGAGCTTCATGAGTCGGAAAAATCCAAACGGACAATCACGCGTAATCTGCTCGAACATTACGTGTAGAATTTTAATGGCATTACCGGGTTTCTGGCCTAGCCTGTCCTGTCTCTCACTCCTAGTCCATCATCCTAATTTCTAATTCCAATCGGGAAAATGCTAATTTTTCGATATAAATATTGACTGGTCACGGTCCGTTTGTGGGTGTCGTCTTTCACTAAGCGTGTCCACTAACGTTGGAAAAGCATAATTTATACCCAATGAGCCGAGATTCTTTCTATTCACGATATCGTAATCTGATGTCACAATTTCAACATTTCGCATTCCGATGATTAACAATATCATAGATGATGGGTCATTCTACTATTGATGTTATTATTGACTTACTTTTTTTTCAGAATCATTTTCATTACAAATGTTGTTCCTTATTTGTAAATTGATTGCTTTTTATAAATATTTTGTGTGTTAATTGATTAATTAATTCGTTTTTTCCAATAGGTCAATGGAAGCATAATTCTAAAATTGTCATATTTTGTATTTTTAAAATAGAATTAAATGTTCATTGGCTTTACAAAAACAAAATTAAAAATCTTTAAAAAGAAAAATACCAAAACACTTAAAAAACTTGAAGTTTTTATAATTGATTTTTTTTTGAAAAACCAGCTCTTTTTTTTATGAATTTCCTATTTTGTTTTTAATTTTATAAAATCAATCACTAAATTATGATATTTGGAAAAAAAACTGTCAAATACAGCCAATAAATATGCAATTTTACTGCAACTTCCGCTTCATTGATAAAAATAAAATTTGTAAAGTAGATCAATTTAACCAACCATCAATCAATCAAATTTGTCAGTATTTATTTAATAATTGTGAATCGTTATTGGATTTATTATTGAAATTAAATATGAGAAAAAATTATTCAAAATGACCAACTGTACTGGACAGCTCAGCAGTAAAGTTTTTTTTTTTTGAAAAAATGATGAAAGCTCATCGGTGAATATTGATTGTCATGATAACGTAGTGTGTCAATCTATTGTCGATAAAGTAGTGTCCGTGCTCTTATTCAATGATTTGTTCTTGTTTTTTTTTTATCCAGAAAGGATAATAAAAACCAATTAAATTAACATAAATTTTTAATAATATAAAGTAATTTGTTAATATGCAATGTTAAAGCTTTTATTTTTTTTGGATTTTTCAGGAGATTTAACCGTCAATTCTGAGCCGTGATATAACCGACTATTTTTGACCTAATCTTGAAGATTCTAATTTTGGACCATTAGTTCTACAGTACAACAAAATTTTGGGTTAATTGCGTGAGAAGTTCCCAGAACGCATAAGTTTCGAGATATGATAATGTCAATTTACCTCCAAGATCGTGCGATTTGACGATGTTTGAACTTTTCCTTTTGATGATACGTAAAAGATTGTGCTTATGTCAATAATCCATTAACTTTTGGGCATTTAAAAATAAAAATTTGGAGCATTTAAATCGAAAAATCCATCAATTAATGGCCGAATTACAGACCGAAATGTGTCAAAAAATCATTAAAATTTACCTCAAAAAGTATCGAGTTCTTGAAGAAGTCTCATGACGACCATTTTAATGATGTTATATTCCATGCATAATGACAAGGTGTAAACAATATAATAATAATTTTTTTATCAAAATCTATGCATTTATGAGTGTTTATTGCGTGAGATGTTCCCAGAACGCATAAGTTTCGAGATTTGATGATGTCATTTTACCTCAAGATCGTGCGATTTGACGCTGTTTGAACTTTTCCATTGGTCCATTTTTTTGTCTACTGTGTATTTTGGTCTGAAGTTGTCATTGGCCCATTTTTTAGTCTACTGTGTAATTTGGCCTGAAGTTGTCATTACCGCACTTTTTTGTCTACTGTGTATTTTGGTCCGAAGTTGTTATTGGCCCATTTTTTTGTATATTGTGTATTTTGGCCTGAAGTTGTCATTGCCGCATTTTTTTATCTACTGTGTATTTTGGTCTGAAGTTGCCATTGGCCCATTTTTTTGTCTACTGTCTATTTTGGTCTGAAGTTGTGATTGGCCCATTTTTTAGTCTACTGTGTATTTTGGCCTGAAGGTGTCATTGACCCATTTTTTTGTCTACTATGTATTTTGGTCTGAATTTGTGATTGACCCATTTTTAAGTCTACTGTGTATTTTGGGCCTGAAGTTGTCATTGGCCCATTTTTTTGTCTACTGTGTCTTTTGACCTGAAGTTGTCATTGGCCTTTCTTTGTCTACTGTGTATTTTGGTCTGAAGTTGTGATCGGCCCATTTTTTTGTCTACTGTGTATTTTGGCCTGAAGTTGTGATTGGCCCATTTTTTTCTATACAGTGTATTTTGGTCTGAAGTTGTCATTGGCCCATTTTTTTATCTACTGTGTATTTTGGCCTGAAGTTGTCATCACCGCATTTTTTTATCTACTGTGTATTTTGGTCTGAGTTGTCATTGGCCCATTTTTTGTCTACTGTGTATTTTGGTCTGACGTTGTTATTGGCCCATTTTTTTCTATACTGTGTATTTTGGTCTGAAGTTGTCATTGGCCCATTTTTTTATCTACTGTGTATTTTGGCCTGAAGTTGTCATCACCGCATTTTTTTATCTACTGTGTATTTTGGTCTGAGTTGTCATTGGCCCATTTTTTGTCTACTGTGTATTTTGGTCTGACGTTGTTATTGGCCCATTTTTTTCTATACTGTGTATTTTGGTCTGAGTTGTCATTGGCTCATTTTTTTGTCTACTGTGTATTTTGGTCTGAAGTTGCCATTGGCCCATTTTTTTTGTATACTGTGTATTTTGGTCTGAAATTGTCATTGGCCCATTTTTTTTGGAGGCTGTTACCTTCAATTCCGAGCGCTATGGACAATTTTTTTCAGTCTCAACTTGAAGATTTTAATCAAGCCATAAGGCACGATAAATTTTTCCTTTATTGAGCGAAAAGTTTCTACAAACTCGAAATTTCGGAATTTGATGATGTCGATCAGCTTCCAAGATCATGCAATTTGACACCAATCACAACATTTCATCGAAATTTGAATTTTAAATATATTTTATTAGGCTTTACATTTTACAAAGTGGATAGCCGTTTAGGTTTTCAGTGGTCTTACAACAACAAAAAATATGTTCCCTTTGAGAAGATATTTTAAGTTAAATCATTTTTAATTAAAATAATTTTTTACGAAATTGACAAATCCAATTTAGTATATTTACCACTATTTCGAAAGAATCCCTTTAATATTTTCTACTTCATAATTTAACAGCACCATTATTCGCCTAATTTGGTTAAACTGCTTAAAATGCTGTTTTTTTTAAATCATTTTTTTTATAATTTCTCCGATAATAAATGGTTTTTTCCTACAAAATAAAAATGGCGCCATTTTTTAAATAAATATGAACGCCATTTTTGTTGTTGTCATAAATATTAAGGCCATTTTTTTTTTAAATAAAAATCAGTGGCATTTTTTGAGAAGTTATCCAAAATACTGCTTTTTATAACCTAATCGTAGATTATCAAATTGTTAGTGTTCGTTTTACTTTAAAATAGAAACAATTTCTATCTATCCATCTAAACACCCTCTGGAGAGAAAAAAAAACAGAATATGTAATGAAAAAAATATTATTTTTTTTTAATGAAAAATCAAAGCTGCAAGACCAAAAACAGTATTAAATGCAAAAATAAAAAACACAAACGACTCTTAAAAAAATTATCCAAACATATTTATAAGATTTTTTAATAAACACAAATACAATATTTAAAAACAGCAAAAGCAAACCGTTAAGAAAACTATATTAAAATAATTTTTTTTAAAAAAAAGCACACGACAAAAAATAAAATACATAAAAATTACTAAATAGAAATTTTCATTCAATTCTGTTTTTTAGTAATAGTTATTTTTTGTTGTTGGTTTTTTTTCATTTGCTCATCAACAGCGGAAACACTAAACTCATAAAATTTACATTTTTTTAGCATAAAATAAAAATCATTGAATTGTATAACCAACAAGTATGAAAACAGAGCAATGCAAGGCAAAATGTAAATGGAAAAAGAAGAAGAAGAGGCAAAAAAAACCAATATGGACGCCATCTGAACGAATTTGTTGTTTTCTGTTTTCTTTTTCTTGTATTCACTTAATAAAAAAGGTTAAATTTATTTAAAAATTTGTTCACGCATAAAAAATTTCTAAAAATGCGTATATTAACGGTTCGAAAAAAATAGAAGACACTTCCAAGTTTTTGTTTTCTTCTTGTATGCGAAGACATTGTTTTTGTGAAATTTTTTCGTTTTCGTTTGTTCTGATTTTTTTGCGTTTTTTTTTTAACTTCTTAAAGATATTTGACAGTTAATGTCATTGCGTAAAAACACAAGAGAAAAGTAGACAGAATAAAAGAGGAAAATTGTTTCTTTTTTAAATAAATAAACTCACCACCATAAATTTGTTGAAAATTTAATAATTTAAGTTTTTTTTTTTTTTTTTTTTTGCGTAAGTCAAAATAAAAACTTATTTCCTCATTTTACCGTTAATATAATTTTGTTAATTTTGTCACTACCTGTCTTCACTTTTTATTTACTCTTTCAGAATTTATGATGTACAAAAGAAGAAAATATTCTAATTCGTATCTTAAAAATTGTCTCGATTTTTTCCCTGTTCAAGAAACCATATTTTCTGAGCAATTTTATGAAAATAGACAATCTATTTTATTTTATTTCGTTTTTCTTTTAATAGTAAGCCTGACCTTTTTTTTTTATTATTATAAAAGATTCTTAAAAGAAAGACAATCAACATTAGGTGAACGTTTATTTTTTTTTTCAAAGTAAATTTTTTCCATTCTTTCATTACTAAAAATAAAAACGTAATTTTTTTTCTTCCAATCTTTTGTGTAACAAAATAAAATGGTTTGCTTTTAAGCTGAAAATATCTGAAAATAATAGGTGGAAAAAAAAACCATGCTCAGGTATTTATTTTGTTATATTTTCTTTTCAAAAATGTTTACGTAAAATGATTTTGTTCTGAGTCGAAATAATTACAATACACAACATAGTCGAGTGACTCTTTAGATAATCTTTCTTTACGGCAATAAAAGAGTAAGAATCTTTAACCAAAACTTATATTGTGTAAGAGTTTTTATATATATTTAAAGATAATTTTTCTTTAAATAACAGTTAATCTTCTTGGAAAGTTAAGTTTTTCTTTTTTGGTTCTACACGGTTTTGGTTACAAATCGTTGCACGTGTTAATTGATTAACCTCAATTAGTTGCGCTTTTCCAGAATATTCTCCTCTATTTCTTTCTTTTATATACTTTGATTTTTTTTATTATACTATTATTATTTTTTTTTTTTTGGTATGATGGCCTATTATATATGAATAAGAAAAGAGAGAGATTTTTTTTTTGATTTTATTATGAATCGGTCTGGTTAGTTTTGCTTCTCTGTAATATTTATTGTTGTTTTTTAATGGAACTGAAAACTTTAAGAACAAGTAATTCACATAATTTTTTTCTCCATTAAACAAGTAAACAAAAAATAACTAAGAAAAAAACCTAAAAAACTCGGATTATTTAAAATTCCACATAATTTTATTTAAGCAAAGTTTACTTACATAAAAAAAATTGAAATAGAAAAACTGTTTAGAAAAATACATTTTCAACATAAAAAAAAAAAAAAAATTAAATAAAGTCCGTTATTTTAAGAATTTTACTTGAAAATTTCCCGCCACAAAAATACGGCATGGTTTGATATATTGTCCAATAGATGGCAGCACTTTGAAAGGTTTTTACAGCACTTTTAATTTAAAAAATGAAATAAGAAAACTGTTGCGAAAATACATTTTCAAGATAATAAAAAAAAAGTGAAATAAAGTCCGCCATTTTATGAATTTTACTTGCAAATTTCCCGCCGAAAAAAAACATGGTTTTCTATAGTGTCCAATAGATGGCAGCACTTTGAAAGGTTTTTGTAGCATTTTAATTTATAAAATGAAATAAGAAAACTGTTGGGAAAAATACATTTTCAAGGTAATAAAAAAAAATTTAAATAAAGTCCTCCATTCTGTGAATTTTCATGGAAATTTCCCGCCAACAAAAAAAGGCTGATTTTCTATAGTCTCCGATAGATGGCAGCACTTTGAAAGGTTTTTACAGTACTTTTAATTTAAAAAATGAAATAAGAAAACTGTTGGGAAAAATACATTTTCAAGGTAATAAAAAAAAAATTTAAATAAAGTCTGCCATTTTATGAATTTTACTTGTAAATTGCCCGCCGCAAAAGAAGCGCATGGTTTTCTATAGTCTCCGATAGATGGCAGTACTTTGAAAGGTTTTGAGAGCACTTTTAAATTAATAAATGGGATTTTTGTAAGAAATTTGCCATTTTTTTCAGATAACAAATTTTCTTTTTTGCTTATAATTAAAAATCACTTTAATAAAACTAAGTTGAGATGGTGTTTCCGAATCCGCCATTTTAGGATGGTTTAAATTTTTCGGTTCATAGACAGCATGGTCATTTCCTTTTATTTAAATATATAATACGTATTGTTAGAAAACAGTTTTCTTTTGAATATCACGCCTCAAGGAGAGTATGGTTTTCTATAGTGCCCGATAGATGGCAGGTCTTTTTCATGCAATTGTAAGGTTTTCACAGTATTAAAAAGTTGTCGCGAATTTTTTTGCTTTAAAAATGATTTTATGATTTTTGTGGTTGTCGTTTTTTTTTTTTTTTTGGTTATAAGTAGAATGTTTTTTAATAAAACTATGTTGAGATGGTATTTCCGAATCCGCCATTTTAGGATGACAGGTCTTTACACTTCAATTGTAGGGATTTTAAAGCATTTAAATTTTGCTCAGAAATTTCCCATTTTTAGACGTTAAATTTACCGTTTCAACCCATTTTCTACAAATAGTGTGGATTTTCTCTGATAGCACATCAGTTACTATGGAATTTACTCCAGATGAGCTGAAAAATGATAATGCCTGGCAGTCCAGCAAATATGATAGTTTGAAGCTTTGTGAATACACATTATTTTTGGTTCCTTTTACCTGACTCAATTTTTAGGATTTTTTTTAAATTTTTAAAGCCAAAATATTTAAAATCTTTAAGTGATCCGTCATTTAATCTCTGGATCGTATGTGTGCGCGAAGGCGAATAAGGGCAGGTTGATAATGTTATGTATTTTCGTATGCCGTGGTTTTTAGTGGTTTTTCTTTGAAAGGGGATGATGATAGTTTCGTAATTAGGAGTGAGTTTTTTTCTCGAAATTAATAGTCTATTTGGCAACGTGGCAGTAAGAAAACCTACACTATGACCTCAAAATAAAAAAAAATAGATTAAGGCTCTATTCCATTAAAACTGGACTGCTGAGGATATTAAAAATATACTCTAGACAGATAGGTTCAAGTTTCAGATTTTTTGATATTTCAGAATATGGCGGTGTTGGAGAAAAAGTACTCCCGGAAGAGTGTGCTTTGTGATTGCTTCTTCACCGATGGATTAGGTTACTTGGTTCAGATTATTGTAATTTAAAGAAAATAATTTTTTTTTTAAAGATTTCAGAGACAAATGTCTTTAAATAAGGACTTATTTGGTTAATTTGAGAAGGTATCGTTTATTATAGTTTGAAATTATATAAACTATCGACGAAAAATAAAAAACTAAAATCATTTTGGAAAATATAGAAGCTTTTTTTGGGATGCGCCAGAGAAAGGGTGCGCAAGTTACTGCTTGCGGAAGATTCTTTTGCGATTCAGAAAAAGTACTTCAAAAAATATGCTTAAAAAAACTGATCGATCTAGACATCCGAATCATATAAGCTATCATCAAACGCAAAAGAGATGATTTTTTGTTGTTGATTTAAACATATTTTTTTTTAATTGCATTTTTAATTTTATAATAATTAATGTTAAAAATTATTTATTTTTTTTAACAATAAAGCTCAATTTTGATATTGTTTAAAAAAAAAAAATTAATGTACTTTTTCACCTTGTTTTATTGTGCGATTGTTCGGAAGAAAGGAGGGATAACCTTTCTTCTTTCCGTTAGTGGGATGGAACTTACGATTATAATAATAACAATAATAAAAGAATTTTGTTTGTTTGTTTATAAACGTTTTATAAGTCAGATTTATGTTTTCTTTATTTACTTTAAGGTCACGACCATCCTTCTTAGATGGCAATCGGGAAAAGCGCGAACCATCCGGATTTATTCACATTTTTCTTCCTGTAAATCACACCACTAAGCGTGCCGTTAGCCTCATTAACCAATATGGCTAGGCAGCTCCCTTTCGAGCAGTATAAAATTCCTCTCCGTAAGTCCAAAGTGGTCGCAAAGTTTAAGCTTGCAGCTTGCAGTGTATAGATTTTACGGGTGCCTTTATGCAATATGCAAATTTTATTAAAAATCTCATAAAATCACAAATTTATAATTTTTTTTTTGGATTAAAGAGAACCAGTCGATGAATTGCAAAAAAAATATTATAAGTTCTAATGAATGAAAATAATTTAGGTATTTTTGAAAAAAAGTTCATTTCCACATTTATTTTGGTATTGGTATAATAGAACATAAACTTTTTATCAAATTGTAAATGAATTTCCGTCGATAAGAGCTGATAAGTAACCACTTAATAAAATTGTATATTGAAAGAACAAAAAAAGAAATGCTTCAAAAATTATTTAAGAAAAAAACGATACCACCTAAAATATTATGTCAAAAATAATACATATTTTGGTTAAAATTTTAGAGTGCCAAAAAAAGAATTTACACCCCCCTTCCCCCTCCAAAAAAAAAACAGTGAAACAAAATCGATTGTCCATAAATCCATGGAATTTTCGCCAATTTTCTGAAAACAATTTTGCTTGCTTGCTTTTAAGCAATTTATTGCAATGAAAATATTTGCTAAAAAGATTTATTTTTGAATCGAATTTATATGTTCATATTCTTTTCCATAAGCTCTTCGTACAACAATGGACAAAAGCTCAAGTGAATATATACTACGAAATGAAAAATAACGAGAGAAAAAAACCGTTTTTCAAGATTATGAAAGCGCGCCGCGCCGATAAGTCTGTCTTTAAGTTGTGTTTATATTTTTTGTTTGCTCCTTTTTTTTGCGGTATCATTTTCCTTTCTCTCCAAACTTCAGTTGATTACGGATAAAGATTTAGTAATAGTAGAAATATCATTGTTGAGAATATGTTAAGTTATCAGTAGAAGAACAAGGAAGAAACAAAAAGAACTTCTGTTGTTTAGAAAACAATAAAATGAAAGAATTACAAGTGGAGTATCGGCAGGAGAAGAGGGGTTGGTGGTAAACTTTCTTACATATTATTTATTATATAATAGCGAACGGATGAATAAATATGAATGGTATAAAATTATCTTAAAATTGTCTTCTTTTGAAATGGGCAATTTCGAAGATGATTTCGTATAGGAATCTTTGTAAGAATAATCCCCTCGCCCCAAGCATGCCAGCATAATCGGCTTTGGTATTTTTTTTTGTCGCTTTTGTTAGCTTTTTTCTTTCGTGTTTATTTCAGTATTATTATAACTTACTGTATAGCTTATTTACAAAATAGAATCTGCCAAATAAGTAAATATCACAAATATTTGAGAACATTTAGTATTCATTTACATAAAAATAGCTAAAGAATCTTTGTTAAAAAAATTACAAATAAATTGTTTGAAATAAAGGAAAAAACTTTAAGAAAAACCGAAAATAAAAATAGAACAAACTGAAAAAAGTATAAAAGTTGAGAATATTACGTTAGGGAAGGAAAAGAAGAAGAAGAACAAGAAAAAAAGAAATACTGGCAGCCTGTTCGGTGGAGAGAATTTGTACTATCCGATATGGAAGAAAAGAATAGGAAACGATAAGGGCTTAACGGAGACGTTATAGATATCGTAAAAATGAAATTAACTAAAATTGTGGATATTCTTGTTAATTTTCTTTTCTTAACAATAACTGACAGATTTTTATGGCTCTTCCGGCTAGAAAATTGGTAGAAAATGTGACAGTTCGAAGGCCTAGAACCAAGTGTGCTCCAAATAGAGGGTATCCCAAATTGGAAAAAAATTCTTTTAATTCTTATGGATTTGATTCTCTCAACTAAATAGGAAAAAAATCTTCCAAAGCACTTTTATTTACTAGAAAAAATTGTCAACTTTTTGGAAATTCTCAAAATTATTTTTAAAAAAAGTCATCAAATAAGGGTGCTTCAATTAATAAAAAAGGAGGTATCTTTTAAAAAATATATTCAAGTTACTCAAAAAATATTATTAAAAACTATCAAAAAATTTTGTTAAATATATTCTCCATTTTTTATTTTTTTTTTAGAAACACGTGCTCTTTTTATTTGAACAAATCCATCGAATAAGGTGATAAAATCCATCAATTAAAGTGTACAGAAATATTGTCACAACTGACACATTTTAATGACTTTTCCAGGTAAATAAGAGGGTATTTTTTATAGAAGATTTGACAGTTCGAAGGCCTAGAATAGAGTGTGCTTCAAATAGAGGGTGTCCCAAATACGAAAAAATTTTCTTAAAGGAAAAAATAGGAATTGATTTGATTCTCTGAACTAAATAAGAAAAAATCTCTCAAACAACTTTTATTTACTAGAAAAAACTGTCAAGTTTTTGGAAATTTTCAACAGACAAATTTTTTTATATGCAAAATTATCTGAAAAAAAGTCATCAAATAAGGTGATTCAATTAATAGAAAATGGTGTATTTTTTTAAAATATATTCAAGTTACTCAAAAAATATTATTAAAAGTTATCACAATTCTATTAAATATATTCTCCATTTTTTTTTTAAACACGTGTTTTCTTTTTGAACAAAATCATCGAATAAGGAGATAAAATCCATCAACTAAAACGAAGAAAATATGCTTTTTTTATTGAGATTATTGAATTTTTTACGTTTAATTTTTTTTATTAAATCTTAACTAACATGTGATAAAACAGATTAAGTAAATAGGAAAAAATCTTCCAAAGCACTTTTATTTACTAATATATAAAAAATAATAAAAAAGGGTGTATTTTTTAAAAATATATTCACGTTACTCGAAAAATATTATTAAAAACTATCAAAATTTTTTTTTATATATTTTCCATTTTTTTAAAAACACGTGTTCTTTTTATCTGAACAAAATCATCGAATAAGGAGATAAAATCCATCAACTAAAGCGAACAAAATATGATTTTTTTGTGTGACATTATTGAATTTTTTACATTTAATTTTTTTATTAAAATAAAGATCTTAACTAATTAGGTTCTACAAAATTTAAAAAACTCAAAAATATAAAAAAAAAACATTTTTTGAATATTGGGTCTAAGAATAATTGTAAGCAGGCAAAAACAGTCATTGTGATTAGATGTCATTTTTAAGGTAAACAATATATAAAATTATTAATAAATTTGCAAAAAGTTTACAAATTGGAATTTTTGTCCAGATTTTAAATTTTTATCTGTTCTACAGGGTGATTATTGAAAAATAGACCAGTTTAAAAAAAGTCACAAGTCGTTAATTTTTAATATTTTTTAATTTTTTTTTGTTATAAAGAAACGAATTTTTTCAGTGTCTGTTATAATTAATTAAAGGGTGCCCCAGAAGTCACGCAATCAGGAAATGAGTTATGTAGTAATTGAATTGTTTCTCGGGCTGTACGGCATGTGGCACCGTCTTTTTGAAACCATATATCGTCCATGTCCATATCTTGTAATTAAGGCACACAAAAAACTGGATTATCATGTCTGGATAGGGAGCACCATTAACTGTTATTGCCTGACCAGCTGCCTTTTCCAAGATGACGCTTCGAGCGCAAAATTCGCGCCAATTACACGTGGATTTTCTGAACCCCAAATGCGAAAATTTTGTCGATTAAACAAGCCACTAAGATAAACATGAGCCTCATCGCTAATGATGATTTTGTTCGAAAAATCAGCATTCACTTGTTGTTGTTCCATAATCCATTCAACGAACTCTTTCGCTGTGCGTGGTCAATAGGCGTCAGTTCTTGAGTCAGTTGAACTTTGTAAGAATTAAGATGCAATTCTTTCGTGAGAACACGCTGTGGAGACCTTCTCGAAAGGTCCAACTCATGACCACGGTGACGAATTGATGTTCCGGGACTCTCAGTAGTTAGCCACCATAGTTGGCATTTCCTCATCTAACAAGATCTACGATGAGTGTTTCTGAAGAGGGCAATATAGGGTTTCTCATACTTCACCAAAGAAGTAATTGTTTCTCGGGCTGTATGGCATGTGGCACCGTCTTTATGAAACCACATATCGTCCACATCCACATCTCCCAATTTAGGCACAAAAAACTGGATTATCGGGATAGCTAGTACCATTAACTGACCAGCTGCTTTCTCGAAGATGCCTCCAATGCAAAATCTGCACCAAACAGGAACACGTTATGGATGCATTTGTTTCTCAACAATTACTCGTGGATTTTCTGAACCCCTAATGTGACAATTTTGTCGACTAACCAAGCCACTAAGATGAAAATGAGCCTTATTGCTGATGATGATTTTGTTTTTGTTCTCTGTGCATGGTCAGTAGGCTTCAGTTCTTGACTCAACTGAACTTTGTTAGGTTGAAGACGCAAATCTTTCGTGAGTATACGCTGCAGAGAGATTATCTCAGCAACACTCTCACCTACAGTTCGCAAAATCTTCAATTCTTTCTTGTAGCGCTCCATTTTCAATAACCCTAAACTGTCAACTGTCACTTTCTCTTCTTCTTTTTTTCGTTGGCAACACTTTACCGCACAAATGGCGCAAAATTCAAATCTTGCATGTACTTTGGGCCATCCCAATATATAAAAAGTAATGGAAAAAAATGCCAAAAGATACAAAAAGCATTTTTTAGAATAATTACTAGAAATAAAATAATATGAAAATTTTGTAGATATTAGATTTTGTTGATGGCATCTACAAACTTTAAATGCAAAAGAAATAATTTAAAAAAAAAAGTAAAGAAAAATAATTAAAAAGAGTGAAAAATATTCTCAAATTCGTCTCTAAAAAAATTGTTGTACGATTTTTTTGCTATTTTTTATAGTTTCGGAATCTGTTCCAGTTTCGGTGTGGAGTTCTGTTATTATCTTCGCAGCCCCAGACAGAGTGGGTGGATGTTTTGAGCACAGTCAACAGTTGACTATTTATTTTTTATACGAATCTGTAACCATTTTTTCTGTTAACTTCTATCTGTGTTTGGATATTTTTTGATACTCCAAATAATCCAGTTTTGTTGACTTATTTGTCAATAGAAGAGGAAAAAAAGTGAAAAAGGATTGAAATGTAATTGAACAGATGGAAAATGGATTTGGAGATTCTAAAAATTCTTAGGAGCACATAACCAGAATTCAGTTGTTTTTTTAAAAACAACTTTTATTGATACAATCCACCCCCTCTTTTTATCCCAGTTAAATCATTTTTTTTGATTGTCTTATCTTCAAACAATATCACATTTTTTCTATTTAAGAAAATATTGTCTTCATTAAATTATTCATATTCAAAAACGTATGTTAGATTTATCCAAAAAATAATTAATTCTTTACAAGAAATTCAATTCTAATGAAAAAAAAAATTTTTTTTTCGAAGAAATTTATTAGAAAATTTATCCAGACTTCAAGAGCACATTTAAGGAAAAAAATTCAAAAAAACAAGCAAAATTACTTAATTTTATTTAATTTGATTGGTGAAATATACGTAATTATTTTAATCAATTTTCATTTCAGCAAATAAATATTTTCAACAGAAAGCTTCAAAGCAGTAAATAGCGAGGGGGTAAGGGTAAAGGGGGGTTTTCAGAAGGATTAAAATAATTAGAGAGCAATTTGTGCAAATGTACGAATTCTATCGAGAGTAGGAGAAGAAGTAAATTTGTTGGTAGTCTCCCTCCTGTTGCCTCTGAACAGTAGTGGTATTTACAAAGTCATCAATTCAGACAACATTACATTTGTTGGCATAGTCACAGTCATTAAAATCCCCATCCCAAAAAGCACAGTCCCCAAAAAGCAATCACCACCCCAAAAAGCATCGTCTCGAAGTGACAATTACACTTAGTTTTTTTTTGTTCGTAAGTCCAAACGTGCGAAAGCACATATACAAGCAAACACAACTAACTACAGGACACACATAATAATTATAATCACAGTTTAAATTGAATTTTCCAAAAGCTTCGTAATTTCTACCATCGATGGGGATGGCGATGGTTTGTTCCAACGACTATTGGGAATGGTGGGCGAGAAATGGAGCATACGCAATCATAAGAAACACTTTCAACTCTAATCAATTCCATTCTGCAATGGTTTTTTTCCCTCTAGACTTACAGTAAATCCTCCTTCTACCATTATCCCCAACCGTCAACCTATAGCATTTATTTTCATTAAAAAAAAAGAAGAAGAAAACATGCTCCATCGCACACACATACCCCACATTTGACGTTTAATCATTTCGAATAAACATTAACTCGTTCAGCAAACTTAATCAAAAAGCGTCATGGTGAAAATTTTGCACTTGGAAGCTTTTATTTGTCTCTGGCGACCAATTGTCGGCAATGCATTTCTGAATAGAGAAGCGTTGCTTTTGGAATAATCACAGAATAAGAGGAATTATGGGGTAGGTGGGATAGTTGGTGACTATTCAGATGACCTTCTCTGATAATGAATTTAGAAAGACTTGACAGCCAGGAGTGTTCTTCAGCTGTAAATGGGTGGGTGGAGGGGGGTTGTGTCGGTAGTCTTGTTCTAGAAACTATTTATTAAGTTTAAGAGAAAATGTACAGTGTTCATTCGATGGGAATATATTGGAGGGCTTAGCATTGACTTAAAGGCGCCAACATGTTGTTGGATGGGTTTTTGGTTCTGTCTGGATTGCTTCAGTTCCCTCACTTCTTCTCTGAGATCGATTAGAACAACTATTATTCTCAAAACTTGTCAGATTAGTTTTACACTTCATAGATTCTATAAAAACTTCGTCCTTTAACCGTATTTAAATTAATTACTTTTTACCAGATGCAACAAGGTCCTGCAGAAACGCATAAGCAAATCTACACCAAAAAAAAAAATCGCACTTAACTTTAAATATTTTCAAAAGGATTCTTTGTCACTATTTAAGTGAAAATTTTTGCCATTTTAAAAAAAAGGACCTACTATTTTGGTTAGTGTAAAAAAAAAGTTCTTCTAGATCTACTAAAAATTGATAGTCATTTAGAGAATAACAAAGAATCGAGGAAACATTTCCAAATCTCAGGTTAGGCCAGTCTAAGTCTCAGATTCTCATGCTTTTTGGACGTGATAACTCACCTTGATAGGCACCATCCATACTAATACTAATGTTCAATTCTGTGAGGTACTAGACTTGACGAGACATCAATATTCATGTTCGCAATGTAAAACGATTCTGAAAAAATGTCTGAAGACGCCAAAAAAGCACCTCAGATTCAGTGGAAGATTTCCGCTAACGAACGTACGAATTCGGAACTGTATTAGGTAAACTGGTAAGAGACCTAGAAAAGGTGCTTGAGACGCTTATAGATACAAGTACAAATCCGATTATGAGGCAGGCAAGTGTCTACGGTACGTGTTAAAGGCAAGCTAATGTTTTATTCATAATTTTGCGATTTCAAGAAATTGACCGTAGCTGGTGCGGACGTTTTTCAGTGTCAATGTCAACAACAGGATTTGTGGCATTACGCAAGGCCACGAAGACATTGCCATAATCGCATATTGGAAAATTCATATAGTCACCAGTAGTTGGGACAAGAAAAGATCACCACGATCCCAAGACTTTTCTCTATTTCTGTGATGGTTTATTTTTTGTTCTTGTTGTAATGTCTTCGAATATCCCCCACACCTCCGTGCCCATACCCAGTGTATGTGAAAAATCGACTATGTTAATGTCACCCGTTTCTGGTCAAGGAATTAATCAGCATTTATTTTTACACTTTCAAAAACGAAAGTCACCAAACCAAATCTAACAAGACGTTTTAAGCATATCCGAAGACACATATCGTTTTATGTACTGCCAAACTACCAAACTCAGCTCCACTTGCCCATCCATTAATTGTGCGGACGTGCAATTTTCGTTAATCTCTTCCGACTGTGCAGTACAAACTTGATTGGCATTAGACCAAAAAGGAATTGTTTCTTGTCAAGATCCAAGATTCGTTCGACAATTTATTTTAATGGAATGAGAATTTTGTTTGTATACGATTTCTTGTAAAAAATTCTAAATTTAAATTTTTTTTTTTTTTGTAAATTGAAAAAAAAATCTCTTATTTTCCAAAAGTATTTGGTAAAAAATCGTCTTCTTTCGGAATTTAAAAAATTACTAAAACTATTTGGAAAAATTATTGAATAATAATTAAAACTGATCTCTTAATGAGCTTCCATAACTTATTCCCTTTAAAAATAAGTAAGGATTAACCCACAAGTCCTTACTTATTTCTAAAAAAAAATTTTAAAACCTTAAAAAAATCTAGAACCTCCTCTTAATACTGAATTGTTTTTATTTATTCCCTGAAAAAAAAAGTCTTGCATCACCGGCTTGCAAATAGGCATGGTTTTTTTTGAGAACCTTGTCATTGAGGCTTTTGAGGTAAATTTTGGTGGCTTTTTCGTATATGTCAGGCTGTAATTGGGGCAATTTTTGACGATTGTTTGTTTTTAAATTATCTAACATTTGGAAACTGTTTGAGTAGACACAATTGGAGGCCACTTGACATCACCAGATCTTGAAATAATGCGTCCAGGAAACGTTACGCACTATAAAGTCAAAAATGTTTCGTGTTGTGTGCCTTGTTGTGGCTTTTTAAACCCTTTTTAAAAAAGTCGTCAATCTTACGGCAAATGTGATCAGAATTTCAAAGAATTACGGAATAATGACACCTTCGTACCCACACTAACAGTCACTTTTCGCCGATACAATGGCTTCTCCACAGTCACTTGTGGATTTTAAAAGACCCCATATACTGCAACTAAGCTCATTTTTTGAATGAAAAAATCCTCACTAACTTCTTGTGTCAAAATCTGTTGTTCGAAAACTCACAAAAAAAAAATCTTAAAATAATGCGTCCAGGAAACGTTGCGCACTACAAAGTCAAAAATGTTTCGTGTTGTGTGCCTTGTTGTGGCTTTTTGAACCACATGTAATCCAGATGAAAACGGCAATGGCGATCAGAATTTCAAAGAAATATAAACTAATGACACCTTCGGCTCCAAACAAGCAGACACTTTTCGCCGATACAATGGCTTCTTCACAGTCACTTGTGGTTTTTCAAAGCCCCATATACGGTAATTAGACTCATTTCTTGTGCTTGCCCATCCGAGCCTGTAAAAACAAGAATTTCGTGGTAAAAATTAAGTTTACTAGTACAAAAGAGGCCGGTCAGATGAAAATATAATTTCGGTGAGTGAAGTGCTGCAAAGGTTCAGTTTTATCGGTTCCACGGGGTTCTCAACAATTGGCCATGTTATAAGGTCCAATTGGTGTATGAATTTAAATCACCAAATCATTTTCAACGTCAAAATTTCGCTGATTGTAGTTTATTAGAAAAATAATTTTAGAAAAATAATTTTTAAAAAAATTTTGTAAAAAGGATCAATGGCCGTTATTTTTAAGCAATTCATAAATGGTAAAGTCTCTACAACAGATTTCAATCAGGAATGATAGAATTTTCATACAAAATGTGTTTTTTATTAAAAATTTAAAAAAAAATTCTCATTTGTAAATGCTCTTTTTACGTTTGCACTAACAACCTGAGAAATTAAGGCAACACAGACAAATTTTCTGTAAAATATTTAATAACATTTTCGAAGGACGGAAGGTGGAAGGAGGGGGGGGGGGTAGATAAAGGGGGATATAACTCCAATTTTTCAGTTTTAAAAAAAGAGGAGATTATTGGAATAAGAAATACTCGCTCTGAAAATTTTTTATTTCATATTATTTTTTTCATACACGATTCTTACTGTCATATCAAGCCTGCATATAAAATTTTTCTAATTTTATTTTTATTTAATAATAAAATTTGATGAGAGGGAAAAGAGTACAAGAATTATTAATATATTATAATAATCATCTTCATAAATGAAGTTATAAGATAAAAAAATTGAATTTTCTTCTATTAAAAACTTTTTAATTCTTGCCCCAAAAAAAAAAATACCACAAAAAATCTCATAAAAATTATACAAACTAACAAAAATAATTCCCCGCAAAAAACAAACAAAAATTTTAATAAAAAAAAAAATCTAGAAAAAATTGTAAAATCTTTAAAGAAAATAAATCGATTCTACTAGCAAGCAAGAAAACATGTCCGCCATTTGAGTTGACAATCGCTGTCATGTGACGACTAGCTTCACGCACTTCGCTCCTTAGATTAAAGAACAAATGGATAGGCCCATACGTCAGATTTCCGTATATGTATACGCAATTTTCTAGCATAAATATTGTAGAAGCGGCGAGAAATCGTACTTTTTGGTCAATTTTTTTATGTGGACATGACACCCACTGACATCTAGTTTTCGTAATAGAAATTTATTGAATTGCAAAAGCATAATTTATATTCATTTTAATTTACTTATTGGAAACAAAAATACAATTTAAACACAACAATAGGCAATTTTTATTTTTTGGATTATACAATCTTTTGATATAGACTTTCGGAGAGTTTTAAAAAATACGCCATTTCTCCATAGAAGTGGTGGTAGCATACCGCAATGCTTGTGTTCTCTTGTCATTTGTCAAGTTGTTATTTTGGCACTTATCGGAAAGTGCCAGTGAAAGTGTAGTTTTTATCTATTTTGAAGTATTTACGAAAAAGTAAGTATTTATATAAATAATTAAATTGTTAATAACATTTAATAGGAAATTTTTATTTAAGAAACTTAAGTGTTTTATAAAGGGTTGTTGGTAATTCGGCGGAGACTTTCTTTCTTTCTTTATGTTGACATCTTCATTTTTATTAGAGAAATTAATAAAAATTTAGTTTATAATATGTTTAAATATCTTTTAATGATTTATTTTGTCCAAAAAGAGATTAAAAAGTGAAAAGTTTGTCATTCAATAAATGTAAACAAATGTGATGTTGACAATTCAATGTTTACGAGAAAATAGGTCAGTGCCGGCGTACGTAAAGTGTGTGTAAGAAAATTTTTAAGGAACAAATTTTTCAGTCTGTTTTTCATTATGTTAAAATAAATAAAATATATTCGATAGGCTTATTATTTAAATAAATTTCTTTGCATTTGTGCTTTTGCTTGCTCTGTTAGACAATTTTGTAATGAATTTACAATTTTTTTAGAATATTAGTTATTAATTATTTAAGTACATTAAATTTTCCATCGTGTAATTTAATTTTAAAGCATTAACAAAACCCGCAATATTACAAAAATCTATTTGTTTACGTATAAATGATATCACATGTCAAAATGGTTTTAAATGAACCGCCTTCAATCGCATTTTGACTGAAATTTAAAAACGGCCCCCCCTCTAGTTTACGCCGCTTCTGCTAGTTTGCATGTGTGTTAATGCCTATAATCTAAGCTACGCACAATCTGGATACGTAGCCAACTTCATGCTTGTAAATTTCTCTTTCATTTGTCGTAATCGAACGAAATGCAAATGAACAATTACAAAACCGAAAAAACAAATAAGCAATATTAAATTTTTATGTTAATGCCAAAATAAGATTCAAATTGATTTTAGTTTTTTTTCTTCTTCTTCTATATTTAATAGAAAAACGATTGAAAATAGCTAAAAATGCTCCCTAAATGCTTTCACATAACAATTTCGATCAACGAAGAGTAGATAATAAAATCGACATTTCAAGGTAAAAAGAATAGAATCGAACGCATATCCGCTATTCCAAGAAAAAGGAAGTTGGGGGGGGGGGGGGGAACGAGTTCAGTGGATTAAAGTAAGGAAGACGAATGAATTGGCGACATCTATTAGAAAACAAGAGAAAGACAATGTGATTCGTCTGAACTAAATGGAGGAGAAAGCCGACGATTTTTATTTAACTTGAATGTAAAGTCACCGGAAGAGGAAGGGTGAAAAGAGGAACGGCAGAGATAGAGAGAGTTCTAAGGTATTGGAAGTAAATATGAGCACATGTGTACCCCGACTATTATGATGAGAATAAATATTTTTCGATAATGTTAACTAATATCATCGATAGAATACACGTAGAACAACGAATGTGAACTTGAATTACCCAATTTTCCAACTAATTGAACTGATTGTTATTATTTTCCTGTTTGGATTTTCTTTCAATTTCAATTTATTACCACAGACAAACTAACAGATTCGAATTTCGTATAATTTCGAAACATTTTCCATTTGCACCATTTCCGAAATAATAAAAAAAAAAAAAAACTCCATACTCCGTTTGTTATGAACAAAATTTACGACTTCTGCCATTGCACCGAGTAGAATCTCTTAACATTTAGAGCAACTTTTTTGTCTAATGAAGAAGAAAAACATTATCTCAATTTAAGATGGAATTTTTTGGCTTTTTTTGGATTATTTGCAATAAATCCGAATAGATACAACATGAACTGAGGGTAAATACAATTTTATGAGTACCTATTTTTTGATATTGTTTTTATTCTCCCTTTTAATGTTAATATTATCAGAGTATATTGGTTAGTAGTTAATTGTGAGTAAAGAAAAAAAATGAGAATAGTCGATTGTAAAAATAAAAATTGTAATTTTGTTGAGTCGTAAAATTAGTTACAAAAATTAGATTGGAATGCGATAACGCAAAATATTGAATTCTCGTTTTGATAAAAAATTCTCCCAGATGGCGTTATGTACTCTAAATGGTTCACATAGAAGGGTGTGATGTATTTTCAAAATAATATCGATAAAATCAATGGCACAGAAATCCGTAATACACGTTCTGGGGTACTTACGTCCAGGTAAGATCGAAAGGGTGTCCCAAAGGGCACGGAAGTAGCAATTTTGATAGATTGTATATTTTTTATTTATTCATAAAGTATAGGTATAGGTCGTTTGGTGATCGTTTTCCATAAATGTGGCTGAATTTCGTGGGTACAGCGCTAAATTTCCTGATTCAAGGTGTACTGATCTTGGGCTTGTTGGCATAAACCTTAAACTTCAAAAAAAAAACCCAAGGAAAAAAGTCCAACGGCATTAAATCGCATGCTTTGGATAACCAATTATTAGCACTAAAACGATCAGGAATTGACTAGACCAGTAATTGAATTGTTTCTTGGGCTGTATGGCATGCGGCACCGTCTTGTTAAAACCACACATCCATCTTGCAAGTTAGGCGCAAAAACCTGGATTATCATGTCGTAGAAATGGCGCAAAATTCAAATTTCGCGTAAATTTTTGGACATCCTATACTATAGGGAGCTGTGGTTGAAATTGTTATCGACCCTCAACTCAAATCTATTCACAGTTAGTTGAATGATCCTGCAAAAACCGAGCATCTGCGAATTATGAAAAATGAACGTGCTGATCAGTTGGCTAGAGAAACTCTGTCTCGCCTACTAAAAGAATGTTCTAGGACATCTTCAAGCATACTTAAAAATAAAGACAATACTACTAATGAGACATTTTTAGCGTCTTAGTAGTCATTGATAGTTTTGGCGTCTCACTAGTCAACCAATAACCCTTCTAGGTCTCACTGGTCAACAAGCAACAGTTGAGACTACTTAACATCCTTTCAGAAATTATGATCACAAAAACCGCTCAGAATGTGGATAGAACACATTATATCTGTCAATTCTATAACGTTGCACTATTCCACATTAATTGAGCGAATGTCAGCAAACCAAGAGCCTCTCGAACACATTGAGGAGCCTCTGGATACAAAATTTTGTTTTAGAGGCTCCTTTTTATCCTGTTAACAAAATTTAACAAACTCTAACTGATTTTTCAGACCAGGAAAATGCTAACGCCCACCAACACGAAAATGTGAAGTCGCCAAGTGGTCTCCTGATTCATATCTAAAAGACCTTACATACAAACAACCAAACAAATATGTTGAGAAACCACCTTTTTCCAATAGATGGCGCCAGCAGTAATTTTTATCGGCGTTATAATAAAATTTTTCATACGTGAAAATGTCGAAATTTAAGCCATAATAAGCGTAATTTGCAGAAAGTTTTGTTTTTTGCCTTCAATAAGAAAAAATCTGCGGTTGAGGCGCATGGAATGATTGTGGTGAGGCTTGTTTTAGTGAGAGAACGTGTCGAGAATGGTTCCAACGCTACCAAAAGTTGTGATTTTGTCGTAGAAGAAAAGGGCGTCCCGAAAGTTTAAAGACGCACAATTGGAGACATTACTAGATGAATAAATTTGTTTTTGTTAATATATTTTATCAGGATTCAAGTTTTTTGTTAATAAATTATAAAATCACCGCCTAGATGGCGTTAGTATCGCTATTGAAAAAAATTAGGTAAATCACCGCCTTTACTTCAATATAGCAAATCGCTATTGGAAATTCTGATTTTTTGTTATTTACTTAAATCACCGCCTAGATGGCGTTAATATCGCAATTGAACAAACTGTTTTTTGGTTATTTACTTAAATCACCGCATAGATGGCGTTAGTATCGTAATTGTACAAACTGATTTTTGGTTATTTACTTAAATCACCGCCTAGATGGCGTTAGTATCATCTATGCATAATCTGATTTTAGGTTATTTACTCCAATTAGTAACTAAACGGCGTTAGTAGGTTCTACGGTGAAACTGATTGTTGGAAATTTTCTTAAGTCACCCACCCCAGATGGTGTTAGTATGATCCATAATTAAACTGTTTTTTTAACTATTTACATAAAACACAGACTAGCTGGCGTTAGTATAGTTAAAGATTGAAGTAATTTTCAGGCGTACTTATATGATCCACCGCCTAGGTGGCACTACTATGCTCTATGGGCAAACCGATTTTTTTGGTAAAATTTAGCTAAATTACCAACTAGACTGATCTTCATGATTAAATTGATTTTTGAGTGTTTTAAACATCAATTTAATCATGATTAGAAAATTACTAAGTATATAATTAAATTACAGCACACACATAGATGGCGTTGGTATCCTTCATGATTCATCTGCTTTCTGGTTTTATTATCTTAAATCACCCGCCTATATGGCGTTCGTATGCTTAAATATTTTTTTGAATCACCTACCCAGATGGCGTTACACTATAGTATAATCCATCATCAAACTGACTTTTGGTTATTTGCTTAAATCACCGCACAGGTGGCGTTAGTATATCCTTTTTGAAAGTTGATTTCTAAGCATTTAATTGAATTGACGTTGGATGGCGTTATTATAGAACGTTTTTATTAAAAAATATTAATTTTGAAAATTAAACCTTAGAAAATAGAAATGAACTTATTCGTCTCAAATTTTTCTAACTCTAAAAAAAAAGTTATTGTTATCGCCAAATTCATACATAAAAACTTAAATAAAATGTTTGGGAATTTTTCGAAAAAAACCAAATTTAAAAAGTATTTTTTTACTGGAAAAGTTTCTGTTACGAAACCAATTAAAAAATTGGTACCAAAGAAAAAGTTCGAATCACCCACTTAGATTCTAACATAAACGTTAATAGTTTATACTTATTTGCGTCAATAAAATTATGCATCTTTTTTTTTGAATGTCTGGCAAGTAGATTATTAACTAACCCTAAGAATAAATAAAAAAAAATAAACCCTAAAGATACTCAATTAAAACTATGAAAACTGGTCCAATAGTAACACCTTAAGTGTTAAGTCAACATATTAAGAAATTTCTGTTCAAATAGTACAGATCATGTTGCTTAATAAGCTCGAGGTATACTGAAGATTGTGCAACGGTTTTCGAGTACATCGGCGCCCGCTAATTACGGCAATTTTCAACAACAACAAAAAACGGCATCTAGCTTCCAATTTTAAAGATGGAAAAATGCATAAATCTAGACTAAAATTAACTAAAATTAGCTGGGAAAATCTTTTTCGAATCAAGAAACATTTTACGCACAACGGAAAATATGAGAAAATGAAAATTATTGAATGTTAACTTCTTAAGAAATTTTTGACAGTCTCCCGTTGCGTAAGCTCCACTTTTCTTGCTATTATTTTAACTTATTTTCTATTTGTTTCTTTTTCAACTTTAGAAAAAAAGAAATTCCCCCCCAATAAAAAAAAAAACAAAACAAATACAAAAACTATAATCGTATTTACTCAACTTTGCTATTATTTGTCCGAAAAATGTTTGTAATTTTCAAATATTTTTTTTTTGTTCAATTTTTCGATGAAAACTGATACATTTTTCGTTTACACCGAAAACTGTTGCGTTTTAATTCAAGCAAATCGAAATTGAAAATACAGTTCACTGTGCTCATTTTAATGAAGAAGAAGGGAAAAAAACACCTTTTTCTAGCTAATTTTAGCACCTGTGTTTGTTTTGACAAGTAAAAATATTAGAAAAAGTATTTTATTTCACATTAAAATAGAGTAGAAAATTTTATCTACAATTTGTTTGTATAAAATTTCAATTAAATGCAAAGTAGACATTTTGGGGATAAAAAATTCAGATATTTTTCCATTTTTTTTTAAAAATTTGCTTTAAATTTTTCGATTAATATTTTTTTTTAAGTGAAAACAAAAAAAAGTGAGTCTTTTTAAAGCAAAAAATACTCGAATTTTTAATAAGCTTCGAATTAAATGGAAAATTTAGGAAAATATTCTTGATTCTGCGAAGAATGTATTTAGTTGCCTACAATTTACTACCAGATGGCGTTGATTGCTACCAATTTTTTTCAAATCCTATAAAAACCCTTTCTAAGAGCTTAAATGTATTTTTTTTTTTAATTTTTATTCTGAAATTTAAATTTAAATTGATTTTTCTATGCAAAATTCTTTTTACGAGCGCTTAAGTTTTTATGGGTATTCAAAATTATTTAATAGAAAAAATTAATTCAGATATTTTTTCATTTTTTTTTTAAGAATTTCTTTGAATTTTTTCGATTATTATTTATTTTTGTTAAATGAAAACAAAAAAAATAAGTTTTTTAAAAGTAAAAAATACTAATTTTTAATAAGCTTCGAATTAAATGGAAAATTTATGAAAACAATTCGTGATTTTGCGAAGAGCGTATTTAGTTGCCTACAATTTACCACCAGATGGTGTTGATTGCTGTCAATTTTTTTCAAATCCTATAAAAACCCTTTCTAAGAGCTTAAATGTATTTTTTTTTTAATTTTTATTCTGAAATTTAAATTTAAATTGATTTTTCTATGCAAAATTCTTTTTATGAGGCGCTTAAGTTTTTATTATATTCAAAATTATTTAATAGAAAAAATTAATTCAGATATTTTTCCATTTTTTTTTAAAGAATTTGATTTATATTTTTGGATTATTGCTTTTTTTTAAGTTAAAACAAGAAAAATAAGTCTTTTTAAAGCAAAAAATACTCGAATTTTTAATAAGCTTCGAATTAAATAGAAAATTTATGAAAATATTCTTGATTCTGCGAAGAATGTATTTAGTTGCCTATATTTTACTACCAGATGGCGTTGATTGCTGTCAATTTTTTCCTATCCTATAAAAATCCCTTTCTAAGAGATTAAATTTTTTTTTTTTAATTTTTATTCTGAAATTTAATTTTTAATAGAATTTTTCCATGTAAAATTCTTTTTACGAGCGCTTAAGTTTTTATGGGTATTCAAAATTATTTAATAGAAAAAAATTTTACCTTACAAAATTGTCTTCTTTTATCAAAGTAGAATATAGTTTTAGACACTTACCTATAAAGAAAAAAAATTTTTTTAATAAAATTAGTAAAATTCTCAATTTTTAAAAAAGGCAATTTTAATTATATTATAAAAGCTATAGTTAAAAAAGAAAATAGATAAATCTCGTTGATTCTTATTGTAAGAAAATACTTTCGTATTAAAACCAAGTTTATATGAAAAATTCTTTCAACACTTTTTCAATGCAGAAGTCATAAATTTTTTTTTTTGACCAGACTTTCGACTGCATTGCTGCAATTTATTATCAAAGTTAAATACTTTATAATATTGCGGATCTCTTAAGTTTTATTATTATTAATATTTTTTTTTTGATTTTCTTTTGCCTTCTTGTGGTAGATTTATTTTATTTACAAGAAACCAACTTGAGAAAAGTTTTATAGCAAATAGTTTACAAGAAAGAATTTTATCGTCTTAAGGAAAATATTTAATAAAAAAGTTTCGTCCAAAAAAAAGAAAAAAAAACGGAAACTGATTTAAAGCTGAAACTCTTTCATTTTTTGCAAAAAAACATCAAATATAAAAATATTTGTTTATAAAAGTTTATTCTGAAATAACTCTGACCCCTTTTTTTTCTTAATCCCCATTAAAACTTAATATTTTTTAACTGTCCTACTCCACCACTAACTACCAGATCATCTTCTTAACCTTCACTCATACCCTCTCACGATTGCGTTGAGAACTGTCATTCTGCGACTCATACTCTCTCACGATTGCACTGACAACTGTCATTTTGCGGTCGCTCTTCAACGCCATCTATTTCTCTTCACAACTGTCATTGCAGACATATTTCTCGATATTATTTTGAGTTACGTGCAATTTTTTCTTCAATTATTACACAATTAAAATGTGCGACAAAAGCAATTTGATTTGAAGAGAAAAACGTCTCATTACCTAATAGCTGTCTGTAAATCGTGTCTTTTCTTTTTTCAACTTTAAACACTTCACGATGTTTTATTACAAAAAAAAAGAAGAAGAAAAATTTCACATCTTCGTGATTCAAACGTCAATAAAACAGGTACCACAAGTCCATCAGCCATTTTTCCATTCACTTGACGTATTTTATCAACTCATGAAGATGTGCGGTATTCTTCGTTCGCGTTGTCGATGCGGTCTTTGCAAAAGAACAACAGAGCATATCTCGTTTCAATGATTTTCACCTGCAACAATACAAAACCATAAAAATTGCATAACTTTACGCAACCAACCAATGCGCTATTGCGTTCAAAATAGATAATGTCCATCCGGTAATATCCAAAGAACCCTCTTTTTCTCCCTCTCCCAGATGATATTATATGAAAGAATTTCTTTTAATTTCTAAATTTTATTAATTTTTTGTATAAAACAATTTTTATAATTTTATTCTTTTAGATGGTATTTAAATTTATTCATTTTTTTGTGTAGATATTTTTAATCGTTAAAATTGTGGTTAACAACATAACAAATAATCCTCTCCGTTATGGATAAATCTCTGCGATTTCTAGAAAAAGACACATTCCTACTGCCGCTACTGCCATCTACAGTTTATTCTATCAGTTTGAGACATATGGTGAAAATAGAATTCAATTTTAAGAACTGCATTTGTCGCCATATTTGGACAGAATTGATGATGTCAGTTTTTTCACCACAAGATGAGGTGAATTTACAACTGAAAAAAGGTAACTTTTAGTTATGACTTTTCAGCGTCAAAATCAAATTATTTCTTTTTGATAATTTCTATTGTTTTTTTTACTCTTTTTTTAAAATAATTTTAATTTAGTTGAACTTTGAAAATGGAAAGAAAAATATATTTTTTAAATCCTTAAAATGGTGGTTTATAATATAACAAATAATCTTCTCCATTATGGATGAATATGTGCGATTTTTTTAAAAAGAAACATTCCTACTGCCGGTACTGCCATCTACAGTTTGGTCTATCAGTTTAAGACGTGTGGTGAAAATAGAATTCAATTTTAAGAACTGCATTTGTCGCCATATTTGTACAGAATTGATGATGTCAGTTTTTTCACCACAAGATGAGGTGAATTTACAACAGAAAAAAGGTACCTTTTAGTTATGACTTTTCAGCGTCAAAATCAAATTATTACTTTTTTATAATTTCTGTTGTTTTTTTTTTACTCTTTTTTTAAAATAATTTTAATTTAATTGAACTTTGAAAATGGAAAGAAAAATATATTTTTTTAATCCTTAAAATGGTGATTTATAGCGTAACAAATAATCTTCTCCATTGTGTATAAATGTCTGCGATTTCTATCAGTTTGAGACGTATGGTGAAAATATAATTCAATTTTAAGAACAGGATTTCAGTTCTTCACCACTTTCCATAGACAAGATGAGGTGAATTTACAACTGAATAAGATTAGGTACATTCCAGTTATGACTTTTGTGCGCGAAAATCAAATTATTACTTTTTAATATTTTCTGTTTTTTTTTTTTTTAATAATTTTAATTTAATTGAATTTTGAAAATAAAAATAAAAAGCATATTTTTTTAAATTAACTTAAATGTGGTTTTTTTTGAGGGGTAAAAAATTTGTTTGAATTTAAGAGAAGCTGGAAAGATTTTACTACAATAGTAAATGCAGACTTATTGATTTTGAGGTTCGGAAAGTAGTACAGTTCTGAGGTTCGGAAAGTAGTAGTACAGCCATTTTACATTATGGATTGTTTAAACAATAAATTTTTTCCGAATGAAGTTTTCTTCAGCGGTAGAGGCTCATTTCCCGCATAAGCAAAATTGTCACATATGAGGCTTTTAAAACCCACATGTGATGATAGAGATTTTTTAATAATAATTTTTTTTAGCGATGAGGCTTATTTTTTAATTGGTAGATAAGTCAATAATTAAGATCGTTGTAAATGAGGCTTTGAAAATCCACATGTGACGGCAGAGAAGCCATTTTATCAGCGAAAAGTGACTTTTTGGTGTGCATTTTGATCTGAAGGTGTCCGTATTTCTTTCAAAATGACAAAGGAGCGGACCGTTATAGAAAAATTCTGAATCTTAATGGCAGCATAATAACAGACTTTTTTTAAAACTTGAACGTAAAGATTTTCATCTGCACTATATGCGCTTTCAACAAAACGGCGCCACAAGCCACATAATACGATTAATTTTGGCTTTTCTGCGCTAAAAGTTTTATTTTTCCATACGTTTCAGGCTGTAATACGGCCATTACCGTTATAGTAAATTTTGAGCCGCTATGGTTGTATGATAACTGAATTTTTTTAAACCTAAACTTAAAGATTTTAATCTGGACCATATGCGGTTTGAGAGAAAACGGCACCAGAAGCCACATAAAACGATTATTTTTGGGTTTTTTGCGCTAAAAGTTTTAAGAATCGGTTTATGTCAAATCAGCCGCCAAAAATTTGAAGCCGTTGGATTTTTTATTGTAGGTGGCTTCGTGAAAAATATCCACAACCTTTAGATCATCTAAAAATCAACATTCATTAAGTAATGACCGAATTAAAGATCGCCGAAATGTGCAGGAAATTCATTAAAAATTACCACAAAAGGATCAAGTCCTGCTGGAAGTCTTGTACCAATAAGTTTAATAATATTATATTTTCACTGTACGAGGTCTGTTCAAAAAGTATCGCGAATTTTGTATTTCCGCGGGTTACGCATATTCGATTTTCGATTTTTTGTGGCGTTATGTTGGTCCTCATGTCTCTCACTTATGCCGACAAGTTCGGCCATTTTGAATGTTCAGTTAATTTTTGACAGCTGCTTTGCTTGCACGTGTTTTGACTCGTCTTTGATTTTTGCTCATTTTCGACCAAAAACAGTATCGCATTAACATTGCTAAGAAACTGTTGGACACTGTCCGCGACGACCCAAATGTGCTCCAGAGTGTCATAACTGAAGACGAATCATAGGTTTATGGTTATTCCGTGGAAACCAAAGCTCAATCATCCCAATGGAAGCTGCCGCACGACCCAAGACCAAAAAAATCGCGCCAAGTTCGGTCGAATGTGAAGGTTTCGCTTACAGTTTTCTTCGATTTCAGGGACGTGGTGCATCATGAGTTCTTGCCACAGGGTAGAACGGTCAATAAGGAATATTACCTGCAAGTTGCGCGACGCAATCCGCCAGAAACGCACGGATTTGTTTCACGAATTGGCTTTTGCTATTTTTGACCAAATACAACACATTAATAATGCCGCAGCTACCGTATTCCCCAGATCTGGCCCCCTGTGACATTATTTTATTCCCGAAACTGAAGAGCCCCATGAAAGGACGACGCTATGCTACGATTTTGAAGAGATAAAGACGGCATCGAAGGTAGAGCTGAACAAGATCACAAAAAATGATTTTTTGAAGTGCTTCGAGGATTGGAAAAAACTTTGGCACAAGTGTATAATATCTGGTGGCGATTACTTTGAAGGGGACAAAATAGATATTCATGAATAAATAAATAATTTTTGAAAAAAAAACACAAAATTCGCGATACTTTTTGAACAGACCTCGTATAATGGCAAAGTTCAAGGAATATAATTCAGAAAAAAATCTAAATTTTAAATATTCCTTATTTAATATTACTTTCCACAGGCTATAGTAGATAATCCTTTATTTGCGCAAGGACAACTTTTTTTAAAATTAAAAAAAAAAAAATGCAAAATTCAATTTGAATTTCCCACTAAAAATTATTTTAAAAAAAAAATGGATTTCCACCCAGTCCATTGTCCTTTTTGTACTAATCCCTCTGTAGTCTACACTCGTACAGAAAAGGAAGATCAACAAATGGATTTACACCAGAATCACAGATCCAGTATGAACCCAAGGCAGCGACAAGAATTGAATTTTAATTACATTCGCTCCAAGGCAAAAAACCACGTACCCAAAGGTATCCATCCATTAGTATGTGCATAGTTCTGGACAAATGATCTTCCATCTTGAAAAATTAACTCATCTGGCAATCTTAAAAACGAACAGGAAAACGAGAGAGGGGGCCACTTACTATTTTAATTTTCCTGATTTTCTTAATGTTCATTTCCTTTTCATTTCGGATAATTTTCATTTATTTTCTGTGTGCATTAGCGAAGTGCATCGAAACCATCTGCCATGAGGAAAGACACGAATTTGTATGTGTTTAAGCGGAAATAATTGAGTTCGTGCCCTGTTGTGCTACTACCGTTCCATTTCATACCATTTCGTTCCGTTTTTTTCATCATTCCTTTGCCATTACTTTATTTCCGCTTTTTTTTATTTCTTTATTATAAAAATCCATCATCTTCGTCGCTATGCTCTGGCAATTTTCTCCACTTACTATGAGGAGTGCACCATTGCCACTAGAAATTGTCGATTGTTTAAATACTATCCGATTTCCAAACAGGTGCATTCTGTCTGCAACTAACCAACGACGTTCCGGAGAAGAAATTGCAACAAACTTCATTCATTGCAACATGGCAAAATCTCCTCTTTACATCATATCGAACGTAATGCACTTTAGTTTTTTTTGTATTAAAGAAAGTTCGATTAAATCAAATTCGTTTTGTAAAAGGGAAAAGGGGAGAAAGGGGGGAAGGGTATTTCGATACAAAAACTCTTGTGAATATTAATTCCATTGCAATAAAAATACTTTGCTGACTTTGTTAATCTGGCACGCGATCAATAATCCACGGTAAACCATTCATTTTTCTTTTTCTCGTGCAGTTTTATTGATTGCTTTCGTGGTAAATCACCTTGACGGTAATGCAGTCGATTGTTTGGGTGGGTAGTAGTAGGAGTAATTAACAAAGAAGAATCGTTTTGCTGACCAACCGTATTGCGTAACTTTCATAAACGCGATGCAATATCGCCAACTTGTTGCCATTTCTTAAGTCGTCGGACTATTGAGAAGAAATTAAACTAAATCATAAAATGCTAAATAATGTAAATTAAAGAATCATCCTTGCATAAAACGATTAACTGCAGACCACACACCACCACCGTGTTGCCCAACTCACACCGATTAAAGTTGACGTACAGTAGCACATCAACTCGAAATGAACTCCCACAATTCGGTACCATCGAATTACTGCTCTTTTCGACCTCAACACCTCAGCACCCTTCAGTTTAGGTTACCTGTTCCTATGTACTAACAAAAATGAGTTGATTTTGATTTTGCCCAGCAAACTTTCAACACAATCGCTTTGATTAATGATTTGACAAAACACGAGATTTTCATAATCGAACTTGTAATTGCAAAACGCTTTTTACCAATTAACACTTATCCGGATCAACAACAACAACAACACACCATGGAGGATTATTTAGTTACTGTTCAATTAATTTAACTAAATTATGCTGACGACATCTTATAATAATAATTTTCACCAATTTTTGCTTTCTGTGAACAAATTTCACCTTTCAACTCATTGGATTTATTATGAATTTTTCAAATTAATCCAACCTCACAGTTAATGGGATTTTTAATAGGTCTGGGGATAAATCGAAAAATATTTTACGTAAGTTCAAAAGGTTTTTAGAAAAAAAAAAAAATTACAGATCTAAAAATTTCGGCGTGATTTTTTCAGAAATAATTTGTGATTTTTTTTGTTTTGTTTCCAATAAAAATCGTCCTAAAAAAAAATCTTTAATTTTGTCTAAAAAAGTTAACAATAAAATTTAATACAAATAATTCATAAACATTTTTTTTGCATTTTTAAAATTTTATTTTTTAAAGTTATTTTTAATGAAAATTTGTACTAAAATCTAAATTCTAAGGTTATGTATGTGGTGACAACTAAAGGGCATCTCGAAAATGATCAGAGCTCAAAACCACTGCATACTAAACGTAAACATCACAGTGTCACTAAATCAGGGCCTTTTGCCTTTTTCTCTTTTGATAAGCCAAAATGGGTTCTAGAAATTTACAAAATTTGTGTAGGTTCAGTTTATGAAACAAAAAAAATCTTACATATAATTAGGACCTCCAAAGACCAAAGCAATGTTCAAAAAAACCTAATTGCAAATATTTTAGATTTTAAATTCCGTAAGTTCAAAATGGGTTAAATTTCGTTTTTTTTTTGAGCACTTTTTCGGCTTATACAATTTATGGTCTTTTGTTGGATCTTTTTCAAATTTGATAATCCGATTTAGTAGAACTTATAAGATTCGTAAGTCCAAAAGGGGTCTGTAAACCGAGGGTAGCTTGGAAGATTATTTCAAGTATTTTTTTGTTGGGTAATTTTACTTAGAAAATTATTAAAATTATTCATTAACAAAATCATGAAAATGTCTGCAG
Source organism: Atherix ibis (assembly GCA_958298945.1). NCBI lineage: Eukaryota > Metazoa > Arthropoda > Insecta > Diptera > Athericidae > Atherix > Atherix ibis. The sequence goes on along the minus strand of OY282605.1, from coordinate 46,748,420 downwards.
ATTTTATGGTATGCTCGAACAGAAATTATAAGATTGGTAAGTCCAAATGGGATCTGTAAATAGAGGGTAGCGAGGAAGATTATTTCAGGTATTTTTGTAAGAAAATAATTAAAATTATTCATTAATAAAATCATGGAAATTTCTTCAAATTTGATTATCCGATTTTGTAGAACTTATAAGATTCGTTAGTCCAAAAGGGGTCTATAAATCAAGGGTAGCTTGGAACATTATTTCAGGTATTTTTTTTTTGTTGGGTAATTTTACTTAGAAAATTATTAAAATTATTCATTAACAAAATCATGAAAATGTCTGCAGATTTTATGGTATGCTCGAACAGAAATTATAAGATTGGTAAATCCAAAAGGGGTCTGTAAATAGAGGGTAGCGAGGAAGATTATTTCAGGTATTTTTTTAAGGGGGAATTTTTGTAAGAAAATAATTAAAATTATTCATTAATAAAATCATGGAAATTTCTTCAAATTTGATAATCCGATTTAGCAGAACTTATAAGATTCGTAAGTTCAAAAGGGGTCTATAAATCAAGGGTAGCTTGGAACATTATTTCAGGTATTTTTTTTTTGTTGGGTAATTTTACTTAGAAAATTATTAAAATTATTCATTAACAAAATCATGAAAATGTCTGCAGATTTTATGGTATGCTCGAACAGAAATTATAAGATTGGTAAATCCAAAAGGGGTCTGTAAATAGAGGGTAGCGAGGAAGATTATTTCAGGTATTTTTTTAAGGGGGAATTTTTGTAAGAAAATAATTAAAATTATTCATTAATAAAATCATGGAAATTTCTTCAAATTTGATAATCCGATTTAGCAGAACTTATAAGATTCGTAAGTTCAAAAGGGGTCTATAAATCAAGGGTAGCTTGGAACATTATTTCAAGTATTTTTTTTGTTGGGTAATTTTACTTAGAAAATTATTAAAATTATTCATTAACAAAATCATGAAAATGTTTGCAGATTTTATGGTCTGCTCGAACAGAAATTATAAGATTCGTAAGTCCAAAAGGGGTCTATAAATCAAGGGTAGCTTGGAACATTATTTCAGGTATTTTTTTTGTTGGGTAATTTTACTTAGAAAATTATTAAAATTATTCATTAACAAAATCATGAAAATGTTTGCAGATTTTATGGTCTGCTCGAACAGAAATTATAAGATTCGTAAGTCCAAAAGGGGTCTGTGTACAAATCAAGGGTAGTTTGGAAGATTATTTCAGGTACTTTTTTTTGGAAAATTTTGTCAAGAAAATTAATAAAATAATTGGTCAGCAAAATCATGAAAGTGTTTGCAGATTCTATGGTCTGCTCGACCAGAATCTATACGATTGGTTAGTCCAAAAAAGGTCTAATAGTAAGGGGTGGCTTATAAGTTTTTTTTAAGGCCTTTTACAAATAATTTTTTTAAGAAAATGAATTTAGCTACTTGTTAGCAAAATCATATAAATTTTATGGTCTGTTTAAGTAAAATTTTTGATATGCGTAAGTCCAAAAGGGATTTATAAATAAAGAGTAACCTAAAAGTTTTTGTCAAGAAAATTAATAAAATAATTGGTCTTAATATTCGTAAGTCCAAAAGGGTTATGTGTACAAATCAAGGATAACTTAAAAGTTTTTCAAGCCTTTTTTTTGGAAAATTTTGTCAAGAAAATAAATAAAATAATAAGTCATCAAATGCATAGAATTTTGAACAGATTTATTGCTTTTATCCAGCAGAATCCATACGATTGGTAAGTCCAAAGAGGGGTCTATTAGTAAGGGGTGACTTAGAAGTTTTTTCAGGCCTTTTACAAATGAATTTTTTTATGAAAATTAATTTAGTTACTTGTCAGCAAAATCATAAAAATTTCGTACAGATTTGATGGTCTGTTTAAGTAAAATTTTTGAAATGTGTAAGTCCAAAAGGGGTCTACAAATCAAGTATAGGCAAAAAGTTTGTTCACGCCTTTTTTCGGGAAATTTTTTTAAATAATAATTAACGCTATGATCAGTTATCAAAATCACGGAAATTTTTGCTACGGAATTTATAGCATTTATAGAATTTTATGGTCAGTTTCAGTAGATTTTATAGAATTTGTAAGCCCAAAACGGTCTACAAATAAAAAGGTAACTTTGAAAAATCTGGGTTATTTTTGTAGATTTACAAAATTTTGTATATCCAACGAAAAAGCATAAAAAATATTCCTTAATTCAGTTAGATTGGATAGTATTCATTATTTACGTAATTGTATCGAGTTCGAATACAGCTAATGAATAATGGGACAAAATGGTCTCAGTTGTCATTGCGATTGAAAATTTGCATTTTAAGAATAAGGAATTCCTTTAATTTCATTTAAGATTTCGTATTTGATTTGGTGAATTCCCCTTTCCAATTTGGGATGTCAATTTTTTTCACTGCTCATAATCATTTTTATGTTAAGTTTAAGAATGTTTACTTGTGAAATTATTACGAAATTTCCATAAAAATGCATTCATTCATTGTGAGGAGATTGGCCTTGTTCTCCTCTTAGAATTTTAACCGAATAAATGCACTATGGAAGCTGTTGAATGGCAGAACTATTAGCTGAGAAGTTAAAATTTTTACCAGAAGAAATTATTGAGGTTACTTAATAAGAAAATTGAATGATCATAGAAGTTGCTTGTACGATTAGTGAGTTATTTATGAATGTTGAGAAACTCTCATCGTTTTTAATTAAATAGTTAGCAAAAATTGCATCGAAATTTTCTATCTCTGACCAGTTGGAAGGATGGTTTTTTGTGCAATTGGAAAAACTTGCATTTTGCAGGTGGAACTGAGATTAAAGAACAAAAGAAATTCGTTAGGAAAAATCGATGAATGGTCGAAAAAAACACCCAACAATTTGAGGTGAATTTATTTCTAGAGTCGAAGGAGCAGGGGGGGCACGGATATCGTCTAACAATAATTTCTAATAAGTTTATTTTTGTTCCTCCCCTTTTTGTTTTGGAGGCCTTTGATTATATTTTCACTTCTCATATTCTTCGTAAATCTTAGAGCTTGTTTGATATTTGCTAGAAGACATAGTTAAGTTATCCATTGTCGAAATGCGAAATGGATAAGGGGGCTGTGAGGACGTGATTTGAAACTGAATGGGAACAATCTGAAGACAAACAATGAAAGAAAAAAACACCATTCACTCTCTTACACTTGACTCATGAAGACAGTTAAAGACATTGTTTTATGATAGCGCACCATCTGATCGTTTTCCACGTACAACTGGGGACTGTCTTCAATTGTTACCCCAGCCTCAAGGCAAAATGTTTGTGAGGAATAACAATGAATCTTCTCCGCACTGTTCGCAAATGGTCCCGTTTACCATACCACCAAAAAGGTAAACTTTTCATTGGTCGATTGTAATTCGATGTTCGATTGTTGGCTGTTACCACTGATGGATTTTCGATTATCCTTCCTTAAACTGACATCTCCTCACGATGGGGCTTCAAAAAAAAAAAAAAAAACCCACAAAAAAAAAAAACTTCCATCAAATGCACGATTTTTTTGATGTCACAAAATGATATTTAACCAAAGCGAAGCGTGCCAATCTGACGCAGCTTTCGTATCCAAACGGACCGAAAATGCTTTCCCGATGAAATTGCAACAATTCCAATCGACGTAGAAGAGAGACGTTTGCCGGTTCGTTGTTTGAATGTGAAATGGATTAAAATTTATGGAAGTGTATCGAAGACCATCCCAACAAACAACGTTCAGCAAGACGCACAAATAACAACAACTGAACACACGTACTCGTCTGCAGCCGTTGTTGTTGATGATGATACCAAATATGTGTGCGGAGTCGCCCCAATAATGTGCTCCTTCAGCTTCAGCTACGAAACCTGAAGACTCTGATGATACTGGCCATTTTAGAAAATCTATTTCGTACGTGACAAATTTTACAAGCTTTTTTTCCCTTTTTTTTTTACCTTACCACCATTACTAACTATCATCATCGACATTATGCACTCGAGAGGCACCTCTTCATTTGGTTGCTCTTTATTAGCACACGCACGCAGTCTGAATGTTATTCCTCTCATGATCGTCATTATTTCAACTCTATTGCTCCCCATTTATGTTGGTATACTGATATTTATTTAGTTTAGTTTATATTTTCTTGTTACTTACATTCAAACCCATCAACTTGAACAAATGAGAACAGAATACAAAACGAAAACTATAAACAAAATGTTAATATTTAGTCAAGTCATTTTTGCAGCATATTTTTTTTCACGTTTTTCTATACTCCCCTTCCCTTAGTTGAAGGGGTAGCTTGGAGTGTAGGCAGACCACATCTAAATGTGAGACACGAAAAGTGATTATTTTACTCGCACAATATTCGATGAGCTAATATCTTGTAGACCATACCCCGATCTTGATACTTTTGTGGATATTGCGGATACACAAGTTAAGAAAGTAAACAAAAAAAAAAAAAACGTTTTGGACTAACATGATAGGGGAGGAATGGGGATATATGTGACAATTTTAATAAATTTTTTTTTAAAGCTATTCATAATTATGCTGGCCATAATATTACTACTTCCTAGTCTCGTGAACGAAGTCAACTTCTAATGTTGTTTTTGATTTAGAGCAAAAGTAGTCACACGAAACAGAGCATTAAGCATAGAGTAAAGGGACACATACCAAAAGTAATATACCAGAAATAGCAGAGAAATTAGACCGATTAGTTGGAGACTATCCAAAAATCATTCTAGAACTTTTCACAGTACGAATGGATCGTTAGAGAAAATAGCAAAATTTTCTGTTCCAATTGTTGAGATTCAATGGCATACAAAAATTAACGTTTAATTAATTTATATTCGAAATAAGTCTACCTGTATTATTGCCCGCTACCCCTTTTATTTTTTACACAAAGAAAAAACTCTTTAAAAAAATTATAAAACTTCTCTTAACTAAAAAAGCTAGAAAAAGATACAATTTAATTTTTAGAGTTTTTTTTTTGCTTAAAATTTTTGGGAGGAAAAATAATGATTCACCACTCTTTTCCCCGTGGGGTGGGGGGGAGGGTGGTTATAGAAGTGAAAATATCTACAAGCATAAAAAATATAATTTTTGGCAATAAATATTTATAATTTGTCAAAAATTAATTTTCTTATTGGGGAAAATTATTCCAATATAAAATCAATTTTGCTCTTCTTTTATTCACTAATAAAAGTGAACTAAAAAAACCAACTTTAATTTTTTTCTAAAAATTAATAATTTAAGGATTTTGTTTTAGTTTTTTTTTTAAAGAGAACGAAAAACAAATTTTTCTTAGTACACTCTTTAAGTTTCCAAAACAATCCAATATACTCCATGAAATGTAACAACTTCTAAACAGCTCCCTCCGCCAACCAACGTTAAACCAGCTTCATTAGGTAAGATGACAATGCCAAACCACACAGAATATGAAATCGTCAAATGGACTCATGCTCATGGCACTACCAAATGATCTCTACATCCTGTCTCGGACACCTTACTAATTTAAATTTATTAAATACTTAAAATATAATAAAATATTTTGAAAAGTTTTTGATAAATTTAAATATTGTCAGTTTATATTTAATCGACAAAACCTTACAAATGCGTTCTGGAGTTTTTTTAAAAAAATTCTATTGAATTTTGAAAAAAAAATGAAATGCTGTTATGAGGTTTTTAATAAAATATTTTTAGAAGCCTTTGTTGCACTTTTTGGATATCTTCTCAAATAATTTTTACAAAAATTATTAAAAATTTATATTTTTCGAATAAATTTTAAAAAAAAACCAAAAAAAAACTTTTAAAATTCATAACAAAAAGTTAAGTTGCTATTGTAGGGGTTTTTTTAAAAAAAAAAACAATTTCTAGGTTTTTAAGAAACAAATTCTGGAAACTTTGAAATGCCTTTTAGATATTTTTCTCGAGGAATTTTTAAGAATTAAATTTCTAAATCATTTTTTTTGCATGTTCAGAATCTGAAAATTTTTTTCTAAAAATTTCAGATTTTTTTAAATAAAATTTTAAAGTTAAAAATTAACATCAGAAAATTTTTGATAGTTTTTTTTTTATTTTAATTATAAGCAAAATTTTATAAAAAAACAGTGTAGTTTTTTGTTAAAAATGAAAATTTACTGTTATACGGTTTATGCTAATCGAAATTTCAACTTTTTAATAAGAAATTGTTTTGGTAAAAATTCTAAAATTATGTTTAAAAAAAAAAATTAAAAAATAAATGAATTTCATTAAAAAATTGTAATCCCAAATAAAATATGAGGCGTCCCGAGTAGTTATGTCACTTTACTTCGTTGCCTTCTCTCATTTCCGAAAACCTTACAATGGCAAAACTTCTGTTCGGTAATAGACACAACAAAAAAATGAAGTTAATCTTAAAGGATTTTTACAGATTTTAAAGCTGCTTTATTTTAATTTTCTTATAAGAAAAAATTATTATTAAAAACTTAATTGTCGCTTAATTTTTTGTGCAAAGTATTTATTTATTCCGCAAATTGTTATAGTGTCCAATTTAAGCCTTACAAATGCGTGTATTGGGGGATTTCATTAAGATAATTAAAGTGTTTACGGATTTATAAGATATTTACGGTGTTTACGGATTTTAGAAAAGGATCAAAGTGTTTACGGATTTTGTAAGAAAATCACAGTATTTTGTGATTTGTTAGAGTATCACAATATTTACGGATTTGTAAGAGAATCAAAGTGTTTACGGATTTGTAAGAGATTTAAAGTATTTACGGATTTGTAAGAGAATCAACGCGAGTACAGATTTTGTAATCAAATCACAGTGCTTACGGATTTTGTAAGAGAATTAAATTATTTAAGGATCTTGTAAGAGAATCGAAGTGTTTATGAATTTTAGAAGAGGATTAACATGTTTACAGATTTGTAAGAGAATCATCGTGTGTACGGATTTTGTAAGAAAGTCACAGTGTTTACGGATTTTGTACGAAAGTCACAGTATTTACAGATTTTGTAAGAAAGTCACAGTGTTTACGGATTTTATAAGAGAATCAACTTATTTACGTATTTTTGTAAGACAATCAACTTATTTACGGATTTTAGAAGAGAATGAACGTGTTTACGGATTTTAGAAGACAATCAAAGTGCTTACGGATTTTGTAAGAGAATCAAAGTGTTTAAGAATTTTAGCAGAGGATCAACGTGTTTATGGATTTTGTATGAAAGTCACGGCGTTTACGGATTTTGTAAGAGAATAAACTTCTTTACGAATTTTGTAAGAGAATCAAAATGTTTACAAATTTGTAAGAAAATCAACGTGTTTACGGATTTGGTAAGAAAATCAAAGTGTTTACGGATTTTAGAAGAGAATCACTGTGTTGCGGATTTTGTAAGAAAGTTACAGTGTTTACGCATTTTGTGCGAAAGTCACAGTGTTTACGAATATTATAAGCAAATCACAATGTTTACGGATTTTGTAAGAAAACCACAGTATTTATGAATTTTGTAAGCAAATCACAGTATTTACGAATTTTAGAAGATGATCAACGTGTTTACGTATTTTGTAAGCAAATCACAGTATTTACGATTTTTGTAAGATAATCAATCGAATTTATTTACGGATTTTATAAGAGATTCAAATTGTTTACAAATTTTGTAAGAAAACCAAACCATTTCACACTACACTTAAAGGGTTTTTACTAAAGATTTCGTCAACTACTCTGCCAAATTTAGTGTTGGTTAAGTTGATTAGTATTTGTTAAATATTTTTTCCCCATAAATAAAAGCGGAAAATAATGCTATTAATTTTGTAAAATATCTGAACTCTTACAAAACATTGATAAACTTTGACTCTAATATATTTTCCCAATTTTTATTAAATGCTCTGATTAGGATTAATTTTTTGAGTAATATACTTGAACAAAAAAATATAAACTTACTAACCAATTTTTCTACACTTCATCAAATTATCTTACGTAATTTAATTTTAACTAAAAAAAATTTTGGAACAGAAAAAAAAAAAACAAATTATTTTCAATATTTCATTGCGTTGACAAATTAAAATTATCAAAAAAACGGGAAAAAAATTTAGAAAATAATCAAAACAATTTAATGAGAATATTACAAAATATTTCCAAAAAGATTACGTAAAATTAAGAAATAAGCTTTTAGGTCAGAAATGCAGAGTGCATAGAAAAAAAAACCACTTAAAGACGGACAATTTTTCATCTTCTACAAAAATCGTGATTGTATATTTTTGTTTGTTTTAAGTACACCGGTTACATCATACACAAAATTCAGATAAGATTTTCTTTCTATTTTATTTTTAAAGTAAATAAAATTTTCATTATTAAATATTTTGATAATTTTACAAACAGTAAACATGTTTAATTTCTTACATGCCGTAACAGATGGGATTTTTTTCCCCCCAAAGATGTTACAAAGCAGCTGAAATTTTTACTTTCTACTTTCAATACTTTGTCTATCTTTCTTCTTCCCTTCAGCATCCCCATTTGAGCATAAAGCTTGTTTTTTCAATATTTTTACATCTTATCTGAGTAAAAGTTTAATAATTTTCTATGCTTTTTTTGCCAGACGGCTTTTCTTTACATTTCGTTTATTTTTCATGGTAATTATTACACAATACGACAGTGTGCCACGTGCTTAATAATTTCCAAACAGCAAGAAAAAATTGTCTTTCCAAACAATAATGTTTACTGTTTCACAGTTTTTGAGAAAGAAATTGAAATTTACATTTTTAATTACAATCCAAACTGAAGATTAGATAATGTCGAGATTTTTATATTTTACGCATTTTAATTGATGGCGTGAAGCGTGAGTGCACAGAGAGTGAAATAAAGTGTTTATCCACGTGTCGTCAGTTTAGAGGTAGATAAAAGGAAACTATTTTTCCGAATTTTATTGATTTTCCAGTTCACTATTTAAGTGTAAAATTCCGCCCCCTAATATGGGCCTAATTAATTCACTCTCAGTTAGTGTTTTTGATCATTCCTTAAAAAGTGATTGAAAAGGACAACATTTTATGCCGCCTTCTCAATCAAAACAAAAGCCGCTGTAATATGTCCAAGTTAAAGGCATTACAGAATTACAACACAATTAGTAAAAATGTAACTTAAATGAATTTGCAAAAAAATTCGCGCAAAATTTTGACTTAAAAAAAACATGGCAAATTAGGGCGCAAAAAATTAATTTGAAAAAAAATGGCGCTGATCTCAATTGGAAAAAGATGGCGCGGGTTTCAATTAAACAAATTTTCGCAAACTTTCGATTTAAAACAAGACGCAAAATTATATTTCAAACAAAAAAAAACGCATTTAAAAAAGAAATGAAAAAATTTCAATTTACCAAAAAGGCGCGAAATTTGAATTTAAAAACTTGCCTAAAATTGTTGAATTAAAAAAAAAAGATAGCATAAACGTTTTAACTTAAAAAACTTAATTTGCTTATTTTTAAAAAAAGGACGATTTTTTAACAGAAATTTTTACAGTCCAAACTTTTAGATTTTGAAAACTTATTTTTAAAAAATTTTGGAAAAATTTTCATTTAAAAAAAAAGCCGACAAATTTCGTTTTACAGAAAAACCGCTTCAAAAAATTGCTGCTCGAGAAAAAATAACACAAAATTTTATTTTTTTAAAAAAAAGCATAAAATTTTGATTTAAAAAAAAAAATACTGCGAAATTTTAAAGTAAAAATATGGCTTGAGTTTACGAGAAATAAATTTGAATTTGCAAAAAACACGTCCAAAAATTTACCATTTCAAAAAAATTGACAAATTTCAATTGAGAAAAATAGCACAAAATTTCAATATGAAAAAAAACCGCTGAAAATTTAAACTTCAAATAAAAAATTCGACAAAATTCAACAAAAAATTAACGCTCAAAAAATTTTGCACAAATTTTCGAAATTGAAAAAATGACGGCGAAATTTTTTTTCCAAAAAGTTACAAATTTTCAAATTGAAAAATGGTAGAAAAATTTTAGTTCGAATTTTTAACATAAAAAAATTGACGCAAATTTTTATACTATAAAACATGTTAAAAAAAATTTGAGTTTGAAAAAAATTAAAGAAAATTTAAATTTAAAAAAAAAGGAGGAAAATTCAATTTGAAAAAAAAAATTTAATTTGCAAAAAAAGATGCGTCAAGAATATTCAATTTTCGAAAAAAGCGCTTTTAGAATTTTTGATTTGAAAAAAAAATGGTACAAGTTTTCAACTATAAAAAAGTTTACTAATAAAAAAAAAGATGGCGCAAAATTTTTATTTGGAAAAAGAAACCGTTAAATTTTATTTTGAACAAAAAGACGCATTTAATAAAAAATTTACTAATAAAAAAAAAGATGGCGCAAAATTTTTATTTGGAAAAAGAAACCGTTAAAAATTTACTAATAAAAAAAAAGATGGCGCAAAATTTTTATATGGAAAAAGAAACCGTTAAATTTTATTTTGAACAAAAAGACGCATTTAATAAAAAATTTACTAATAAAAAAAAAGATGGCGCAAAATTTTTATTGATAAAAAGAAACCGTTAAAAATTTACTAATAAAAAAAAAGATGGCACAAAATTTTTATTTGGAAAAATAAACCGTTAAATTTTATTTTGAACAAAAAGACGCATTTAATAAAAAATTTACTAATAAAAAAAAGATGGCGCAAAATTTTTATTTATAAAAAGAAACCGTTAAAAATTTACTAATAAAAAAAAAGATGGCGCAAAATTTTTATTTGGAAAAAGAAACCGTTTAAAATTTACTAATAAAAAAAAAGATGCCGCAAAATTTTTATTTGGAAAAAGAAACCGTTAAATTTTATTTTGAACAAAACGACGCATTTAACAGTTGGTAGCGCAATGGAGTACCATCCAAAGGGTCGTGAGTTCGGATCCCACTAAGGAATGGAACCAGACTAATTCCCAAAAACCACTTCCCTTTCTAATTTAATTTCCTTATCCCGATATCCTTTGTCACCAATTGGCCCATTATTTATAAGAGTAACCTAATTTCTAGATATCCTGTAAATATTTTTTAATTATTCAAAAATCATAATTGAAAATCATACTGAAAATAAAATAATGATTAAAAACTTTATGTCCTATTAAATTCAGTTTAGTTTTCAAATAAGTTAATTTCGAAAATGCCAATAAAACCATTTACCCGAACGAGTAAATACGAAATTAAATGTCTGAGTTTGTATTAATTTTTATTATACAATATAATTTGTTAAAAGGTCAAATTATGATTATGGAAATAGTTCATTTTAATGACGTGGCTTTCCTCTGTATTTTTCGTCTTTTTTGGTTTTTATTCCCTTAAAATTTAATAGCCATAAAATAAGACACAAAATTTTTTTAAAAATGCATTCGAATAGCGCAGTAGTGCAATAATGCTGTCATAATTTTGATTTATTATTTTGTTAGAAGAGTAAATATTATCTCTTTGGAAGAAGCTGTAAACTTTGAACATTTAACAAAGTAATAAAATAAGATTATTGTGTAACAGATAATTAAAATATGAAATTACTTCAGCCAACATTCAACGATATTAACAATCATTGTAATAGTGGGAAAAAAAGGTTCTCCACAAACACAAATATTACAAGTGGTATTAAATCTTTGATATTAAGTAATGCAAACATACAAGATACTTACAACAACAAAAAATAACAATCAATCTTACCATGTAATACGTTTGAGGTTGTTTGAACGAGTGTAAAATACAAACGATTACATTATGCCCCGTATTTGTTGGTAAACAGATAATTTTTTATTTTTTTTTTTACGAAAGGAAAATTTCACGTTATTGCAATTCAAATATGATGTGGTAAGGGAGAAAGGGGTAAAAAAGATAGTTTTTACTTTAAAAATACGTGCTCCTTTGTCAAATTCAAAATGAAGCGCTTCTTTTCAGAGTTCTGTTCAAGTTAAAAATTGCCGCCATTTTTTTTTTAAATTAAAATTTGCGCCGCTTTTTTGAAATTTAAAAATTTACGCCGTCTATGAAAAAAAATAAAATTTCGAGCTATCTTTTTTCAAATCGAAAATTTTTTTTAACAACATTTTTTATAAATTGAAAATCCATTGAATATTTTTTTAAAAGTTAAAATTTCGGGCCATTTTTTTTAAATTGAAATTTTTTTGGCGGGGCTTTTTTTTGCACAAATGAAATTTCTCGATTTTTTTTTGAATTCGTCTATTTGTTCTAAACAAAATGTTTAGCCATCATTTTTTTTTTTACTTGAAATTTCGGGAGTTTCTTTTTTTGTGCGCGATTTTTCATAACTGCTTTTTTTTTCAACTAAAATCTCACACCTTTTATTTTAAAATCAAACATTTTTTTTGAAGCGGCTGACTTGTCAAATTAAAATTTCGCTTCTTTATCAAATTATAAATTTGACGCTATCTTATTTTTAAAATTTTCACAATTCTTGTGTTAAAAAATAAGCGCCATTTTTTTTTAAATAAAATTTTGCGGTACCTCTTTTAAATTTGAGAATTTGCGCGCCATTTTTTATGAAACATTTTTTACAACTATTTCTTCTATTTAACTGAAGTTAGCAGTTTTTTTTAAAAAAACAATCATATTTTTAAGTGGCGGCTTTTTTGTTAAATTGAATTTTTTGTGAATTTTTTTGACAGTTAAAATGGTCCGCCATGTTTTTGCGTTGAACTTTCGCGCAATTTTTTTTTTGAAATTGACATTTTTTGAAGCGTTTTCTGCAAATTAAAAATGTTTTACTTCGTTTATATGCGTATTTTTTTTTATTTAATTATCATTTCAAGTAATATTAGTACTGAAATGTATATTCTGAGCGCCACGACACTGAAGGCCAAAGGTGACAAAGAATATCGGGATAAGGAAATTAAATTAGAAACGAAAGTGGTTTTTGGGAATTAGCCTGGCTCTATTCCTCAGTTGGATCCGAACCCACGACTCTTTGGATGGTAAGTGCAGTACGCTACCAACTATTAAATGCGTCTTTTTGTTGAAAATAAAATTTAACGGTTTCTTTTTTCAAATAAAAATTTTGCTACCATTTTTCAATTTTAAAATTTGCAACTCTTTCAAAGAAAACATTTTTGCGTATCCATTTTTCAAATGGAAAATTCGTGCAAATTTTTTTAACCGTTAAAATTTTTGTTAAACGTGTTTTTTAAATGGAATTTTGTTGAATTTTTTTTCAAGTTGAAATTTTCAACGCTTTTTTTCACTTGAAATTTTGCACTATTTTTTCTAAGTTGAAATTTCTCAAGTTTTTTTAAAATTGTAATTTTTTGACGCGTTCAAATTTCTTTTATTTGAAATGACAATCGAATATTCGCGCCATAATAGTTTTTTTTAAATATAACGATGCAATTTTTATTTAATTATATTGCTTTTGAATGCTGCTATTATGCACGATTTATAACATTGTTCAAATGGCCACCAGGAGACTTCTTACAGAAGCCGATACTTTTGTAATAGTTTTTGCGGATTTTTTCACACATTTCGGCGCATAATTAATTCGGTCATTATTAATTGACGGCTGTTGGTTTTTAAATGTTGTTAAATTTGTACATTGTTTGCCTGGACACGATTTTTTACATAACCTCACAGTAAAAATTCCAACTACGTCAAATCACAGTAAACGAATCCAATGAATATTTCCGATATTGGCTGGTGTTCCACAAGGAAGTATGCTTTAACCCATCCTGTACAGCATTTATACATCCGATATCTAATTCTGTCCCAATACCTTCTTTGCTATATACGCCGCTTATACGGCCTGGTTTCCAGAACTGGTCTATCAGATGGAGAATAAAAGTTAATTAATGTAAATCTACTATGTCCTTCCATACATTTTAATGACAGTGCCATATCGAAGTGAGGTACCACATACAAAACTTAAAAGATAAGAACTAACAAGACGATACCTTTCAACTACTTCAACTTCTAATATAAACAAACGTTCTAAGCTTACTACGTGTATAAACAGAAAGTGCTTTTATACGAAGCCCATTTGAAACCAACATGGACTTACGGACTAGAACTCTGGGGTCCTACGAAACCTTCCAATTCCCATCGAATCCAATCCCTTCAATCAAAAATACTCCGTATAATTATCGACGCTCCTTTTTTTTTGTTCGTAATAACGTTATCAACCATGATCCCAAAGCACCTTTTGTATATGATGTTACTGTGGCTCGTTATAAAAAGTTTCATTCTCGTGTCTCCAACCATACTATTCTCTTGTTCTTTTTCAACGGAATACGGGGCCAATGACACCTTCTGAATAAAATTTCTATTTTAAAAAAAAAAATTGTTACGAAAATTTAAGTAAAAAAAATAATTTGAACTTTTGATTTAAAAATAGATTAACATTTTGTTATGAACAAACAGACAAATTTTTAAAAAAATCGAAAAATTTCTTTTGTGCAAAAAAAATGAGGAACGTTAAAAAATTTGAATTTGACAAAAAATAAAACTTGAGAAATTTCAACTTAGAAAATATAGCGGAAAATTTCAATATGGAAAAGAAAATTCGACAAAAATTCCGAAAAAAATTATTTCAAAAGGATCGGGTCCTATATACATCAATAGCAGGTTCCAAGCAATATAATTAAATAAAAATTACATCTTCATCTGAATATTAAGTGTGTTTTAGTTAAATTTTCTGTCCGAACCAACAATTGGATAACTCTTTAGTACAAGTTGAGAAGCATTTCAATTTTTCGGAGTATAAATCAAGAGAGTTAGTCAGAGAGAGAAAGAGAGGCAGAGGGAGAGAAAGAAACGAATTTTTTTAAATTTACTTCGTCGTTATCTCTCTTTTACTCTTTTCCATCATATTTTTAGCACAAAAAATTTTCCTAACTGTTGCTCTCTCCCCCTTTCGCTCCCATTCTCACCCATTTTCAAAATAGAAACTCAACACAGAATATCCCATCAACTAGAACAGAACTAAATTTTTCACTGAGAGTACGTCGCACACAAATTCACCACACAATTCCGACTGTAAACTGCAAATTGAATGCAATTGCCACTGTCAAAAATTTTAAATCTTAACAGTCTTATTGGGAATGAATAAATCTCCGACTGTTTTATCGCCGAAATAGATCTTCTTTTGACATTGCGGTTGTCGTTCAAGTACTGCCACACATTCTAGTGTTTTTTATGTGGAAGGATTGGTGTTTGACAGTTGGAATTGGAATAGAAATAAGCTAATTGAATATATTATTTGTAGTTTTATTAAAAAAATTGAATGACACATCATTTATATAAAATAAATTTAATTGTAATTTTATTTATTTTTGGTTAATTCGGACGAAATTCGTCAATTTTTTACAGTATTTGCAGTTCCCCATCACCAAACACATACATACGTACTGTGCATAAAAAATTTAAATTTTATTTTTGGTTTTGATTTTGTTTTTTTTTTTTTTTTAAATGGACACATGCCAAGAAAATATTTTTAAAAAGTGAAAATAAAGAATCAAGACAAAACAGAAAGGAAAATAAATAAAACTTTTAACAAATTGCATTTTTTAAATAGAAAAGCTTTCAAATAAATAATCAAAAGAGAGAAAAAGTGTTCAATTTTCTTAATTTAAAAAAAAAAATTAAAAAAAAACCAACAAAAATGTGTGCAAAATCTCTTACATTTTATTTAAAGAAAAAATTCTTTAATTTTCATTTTGAAGTTTTTTTTTATAAGTAAATATTTTTCTCTCTTTTAAATTTGAAGGGGAAAATGGAATTTTTTTAAATTTTCAAAGTGAGGGAAATTCTTGGAATTTTCATCTTTAATTATGGCAACAACAACAACAAAAAATTCATTAAATTGAAGAAAGTAAGGAAAAAATTATTGGAAAAAATGTGAATATTAATAAAAATAAATTTCAACTTGGAATTGTAAAAATAAATTTGAATTTATTGAAAAAGCATAATTCTTATTTAATTATGAAAAAAAAGGCAAAAACAAAATACTTTCAATAACAAATTAAAATTAAAAGCCATTAAATATAAATTATGAATTTTGGCAACTTTTATAAGAGTAAAAAATGCTACAACGACACAGCAACTGCTGCTATTTAAACTCTTGGCAATAATTTATAAAAAAATATTATCCACCTTGGTAGGGCTAACTTTTATACTCCCCCCCCCCGTTCGTCCATATTCAACCCTAACTACACTACCCCTAGTCCTCTCTTCATCATTATTTGTATATCTGACAATTTGCCATTTATAATATGATAAAAATAAATATTTCGAAATAAATATTAAAGATTGTTTGTGGTCCCCGGGTCCGGCCTGAAAATATACATAATTTATTCGGCAGCAATATTAACGACGCAAAAACAAAAGGTCAACGAAGGGCAGAAGGACACATGTTCCTATTGTGTAATATTTATAAATACCAGCAAAAATTCATTTACATAAATTCTGATATATGTAAATTCTTCATGATAATACATATTATGTTTATGAGTATCCATTTGGATTATGTAATTAAGAGAGTTAATCAAATTTTCCGGTCATCATGTTCAAAACCAATATACTAATTGTCGGTGTAGTTTTTTTTTTTTTTTTGTATATAATCCATCGAGAAATTAATAAAATGCAAAATATTTTTTTATAAAAATATAAAAAATACATTTAAAAAAACTCGAGTGAGTAATTTTTTTTCTGACTTATTTTTATAGATTAATTTTTAGTAATACTTTTTGTTTACTGGTAATTATTTATGAGTAATAATCAAATTAAAAAGGAATAAAAACAGTTTTCAGTTAATTCCAATAGATGGCGCTCGCATCATTTTATTATTAGAAGCAATTCTATAAGCTGTAGCGCCGATGGTATATTAAATATTAAAGTTTAACGGTTATTTTTTTTATGTATATTTTGTTAATATTTATTCTTTTTTTTTTTTGAATAAATAATTTAGGTCGTGGATTCCAATAGACACGTTAGGGTTATCTAAATTGTGTTTTAAAAAGTAAAGTCAAATAAGACACATTTTAAAATAAGATTTCAATTAAATTTTTATTTAATTATATCATTTAGACCTTTCTGTTATGCATTAACTATAACATCATTAAATAAAGATCACCATTAGCTTTTTTACAGGATCCGATCCTTTTGAGGGAAATTTTTGATAACATTTTCGCAAATTTCGAACTATAATTTGGTCATTTCTTGAGGATTGTCTACGTAAACACCAGATTTTTGCATGGTTACACAAAAAAAAAGTTCAAATAACGTCAAATCGAACGATCTTGGAGTTCAATTAATATCATCAAATTCCGAAATTACGAGTTCTGTGGAACTTTTTACGAGTTCTCTGGAAATATTACGAGTTCTGTGGAAATATCGAAATTATGAGTTCTGTGGGACATAATTTGTAATGTTATGTGGCTTGTGGTGGCGATTTGTTGAAACCACTAATGGTCTAGATTAAAGTTTTCAATTTCAGATTAAAAAATGTGGGTTAATATGTGGTTGTATTGTCGGTAAGTAAAGGTGTTTTATTCTTCATTTTAAAATAAATATGAGCTAATGGCACCTTCAGAACAAAATTCACACTGGACAGTTAATTTTCGTGTATACAATGGCATATCCACAGTCACTTGTGGGTTTTCAGAGACCCCAAATATGGCAATTTTTTCTTATTGACATATCCACCGACTGAGAATGATGCCTGATCGCTGAAAAATTTTGCTCGTTGTTCGTAAAATCAGCATCTAAAGTTTTTTTTTTGGTTTTAGTACCCAAACTGTGTATATTTTCAGACCTCAAAATAAAGAACCGCCATCTTGTATGACATATATGTTCAAATAACGTAGCTATACTTTCCCCATCACGAAATGCATAACTCTGTACATGGCCAAAAATACAAAATAAGAAAATTTAACAGAAAAAAAACACTTTGCAAATAATTCCAACAGATGGCGCTCACAGCATTAGAGAAAGAAAAAACTGACTGCCACTTAATAATTCTAAGGCAAAAATATTAAACATTTATTATTTATCATTTTAAAAATATTTAATTTTATATAAAAATATTTACAAAAAAGAAAAAGAAGAAAAATATTTATAAAAGTTTTCGACGATAAAATACAATTTTTTCATAAAAGTAATAATGATTTTTTGTTACAATTTAGTTATTTTCTTTATGAAAAATATTTACTATTTTTTTTATTTATTTTTTTTGTATTAACAGGAAACGATAAGCATACAAAAAATCTTTTTTTTTAAAGTAAAACATTTAACAAAGTTTTGTGTAATTAACATAAAACAAAAATTTATATAGAGAACAAAAATACAAAGCTAAGCTAAAAAAGGAAATTTTAAATGGACGAAAATCATACAAAATAAAAAAGATAAATTCATAGAATTTTTATAGCCTATCTTTTTATACAAAAAAAACTAAAAATAGTTTTTTATCAACATAATAGTTTATGGGAAAGTGCAACAAAAAAAAAAACTTCCTTATAATAAGGGAAAACTTATAAAATATCCTTTTTCCTTTAGTGTATAGTTGAAAATTTTCATGTTCACAATATAATCCTGTGGTCGTGTGTGATTGTTTTTTTTTTTTAATTTTGTACAAATGAATAAGAAATTATTAAGAAAACCAACAAAACCACAGATGACGTAACATATTATGTATGAGAATATCCTTTAGACAATTTTGTATCCTTGATAAGAATGTATGTGGTGCCTTTATAAGAAGAATATAAGCTATGAAAATATAGATGATCCATAATGTATGTGTTATTATTTTTGCTCGCTCATATAAGAGAGTATTCGTCCTTATGAGAGGCAGTGTTGCTGACAACAATCACAAAATATATTGAAAAGAGACGAAAACCAAATCATAAATGTATAGAGAATAATTTCAAATACCGAAAATATATACAAAAAAAAAAAAAAATCAAATCAAAATTCCGCAACAAAGTAGATTTGCCAATAAAACACGATAAATGGTAAAGCAGCCTGAAAATGATTCGGAAAAGCTCTCAGGGGAGCTTTTAATAATAATGTTTTTAAAAAAAAACAACAACAACAGCGCAACAACACCGCAGTGCGAATAGAGAGGATTTTTAAGAGAACCACTAAACGGAAGAGTACTTTTTCTCGTCCTTACTTTGCTCACACGTGTAAGCGGCCAACCATTTAGAAAGTTCAAAAAAAAAAAGAACCATAACCAAACTAATACAAACGAACGCACATGATTTCGTTTTATAATTTCCCATTTACTATACACGCCATTATTGAAAAGGATCACATTTAAGAACGAATTGTGTTAACTACAATATTTGGAAAATGGTAGAGAAGCCATTTTTGCGGTAAGCGAGGACGACGGAAATATCGCTCTACAAATAGCACAACCAGCCCTTACGTAAGAATGCGTCATCTCCTGTTAAACAGCACGATTCCCGTACATTATGGTCGGATGGACTTTTGCGAATAAGTTGGGGGTTAGTATGCTTGTGGCTGCCCACTTTTGATTTTTAAGTGGTGGAGTGTGCCTTTAGCGGCATGCCGAACAACAGCTCTTCTCCCCTCACCGCCCCCTTCCTCAACACCTTGTCATGGACAATTGCCTGAAGTTTGAAGAAATTGTACGCACACTTATGCCTATGAGCAGAATACGGCATATTGTGAATTTGCCTATTTTTTAAGGGTGGTGTTTTGGGGTGAACTGTGAGATGAAGGTTTTGACGATAGAAGAGGAGAAATGCCGATGAGATACGAACACCGAAAAGAGGTGGGTGGAAGGGTTGGTGGTATTTAAGTAAACGAGAAATTATAATATACCATGATGGATCCAGGTTAAGGATACTAGGTGAAGGTCGAATGTAACCAGAAGCATCGGCGAGTTAAATCGTCTGTGTCCGCTGCTCCTTCACTTTTTCAGAGTTTCACAGCAGTCTCTTAAGTCCTTTGTCAGTGGTTTCCGATGTTCTCTTTCGTCGTAGAAAAATTGTTCATGTTCACTGTTGCTGCTATTTCGACTCTAGTTGCAAACGACTATGATGAGGGAGCTGTGCTGTTATATAAAGCGAGTCCACCCATATCTCTCGGTTGTGGTTTGATGTGTTTTCTTTTTTTTTCTACCATCTATTTTCAATAGCTGACTTTGAAAAGAATATCCTCGTTCGGTTTTCCTATCTCAGGCAATTTCAAAATCATTGGTTTTCTTCTCCATCCTCCCGTTTAGGTTCATTTTTCGTTACTTTTTCTACTCTTTGGTAAATATTGAAATTATGTGGTATTTGCGGTTATTGATGTTGAATACGAGTATAACGGCGGGAGGCTTTTTTCTTTATAACAAATGCAAATACTTGTAAAAATTCTTGAATGATGTTTCGCAAAAGAAATTAAAATAACAAAATACTGACGAATAGAAAATAGACGAATCGAAAAAGGATGTGAATCTATAGAGCCTATCAGAATGGCGCCTTAAAATCCGCCACTTTGTCCAATAGTGTGTATATATATGTACATACAACCACATACCATCATGCTGGTTTTCTCATTGTTAAATATTTATTCATTCTATTAGGAAAACTACGCAATCGAAATATTGAATAAATTTCCTAATAGATCCTTTTTTTTTGTGTGTGTTCTAGTTTCATTCACAACAGGTTCGGTGATTTTTCTTTTTCTTTCTTGTATTAGATGTCCATTTATATGAGTGTCCAAAATCAATATCCTTTTTTTCATTTCCTTTTTCGATGAGGTCTTTATGTAATGGAAATGTGCAAATATACCATAGAACGCCAAAACCCCTGTTGCTATTTTTTCTATGCTGACATTTTTATTAAGTATTTTTCTAAATAAAAAAAAAAAATTTCATTCGTTTTTTTTTTGCAGATATTTTTGTATACAGTCGATGACGAAATCAATCAAAAATCAAATGGCGCACTTATAGTTTATTGGAAAATAGAATGAATAACGTTAAAAATGTCTGAGCTTTTCTATTATATATTCTGGAAATTTTCTAATAATTTTATAATAGAAAATTTGTTAGAATAAAATTATTATAAAAGCTGTGCAATAATAATACGGCTCTATCGGTTTAAAATAACAAATGAAATTATAGCTTTTGAACCATTTACGCCTGAATATATTGTAGAAAAGTTGACGCAGAACAAAAAGGTCTTTATGACAGTTATTCTTATAATTAACCACGCCCAGACGCCATATTTTTGCAAATGGTGGCTAAAATGCCAAAAGCACGCTCAACTAATGGCAAAAATTTCTCTACTTTTCCAATAAATTCTTGAGCCAGTAAAAAAAATAACACTTCTTTAGATAAACACTTCCTTCCAAAGTTTATCACACTCAACGAACCACGCCCAATCGCCATCTTTGTGGAATGAAAGTAAAATTTAACAAATAATGCACCATTTTGTGGTAATTTTTCTATATTTTTAATAAATTTTTGATCTGATAAAATTTGCATATTAATTGATGAACGCAAAAGCAATTTTTTTTTTTTAACAAAAAGGTTGCCAAACTCAACCATGCACAAGCGCCATCTTTATCGAATGAAGGTAAAAATAATAAAAATTAGCCATTTTAGCTATTTTTATTTTCTTTTGAAATATTTTTTTTTGAGCAATTAGAGTTTGTAAAAGAATTTGTAAACGCAAAAAAAACGGTTCCTTTGAAAGTTTGCCAGACCTAACCACGCCTTGAGCCTTCCAAATTATTTGAGAAATAAAAGCAAATATAATAAAATATTTTCTACTTTTAAACTAAATCTTTGAGCCATTCAAATTTGTATTGTAGATGAATCCATAAATGCAAAAATAAACGCTTCCCTACAAGACCTGCAAAACTCAACCACACCACGCCTAGGCGCCATCTTTTTTTCGGTCTTGAGCCAAAAATTACATACAATGAGCTATTATACGGCCATTTTTTACTTCTAAATTAATTTTTTAAGTCAATTTATAAAAATCAAAAACAAATTCGTAAACTCAAAAAAATTGTTTTCTTACAACATTTCCTAAGCTCAACCACGCCCAACCGCCATCTTGTCCGAATGAAAGTAAAAATGACACACAGTGCCTATTAACACTTTGCTAGAAAATACAAAAACTTTCGACCAAATTGTTTGATAAATTAAAATTCGTAAATGAATTTGTAAACGCAAAAAAAACTTTTTCTTACAACATTTCCTAACCACGCCCAACCGCCATCTTGTCCGAATGAAAGTAAAAATGCCACACAATAAGCTATTTTTCACTTCAAAAATAATTTTTTATGTCAATAAAATTTGCCCATTTACCCGTTGACACAAAAAACGAAAAACTTTTTTTAAGAAAACATTCAACCACGCTCAAACGCCATCTTTTCAGAAAGACAGCAAAAACAATTAACATTGAGCCCTTTTGCAATTTTTGTCTACTTCAAAAATAACTTTTTGAGCTATTAAAATTTGGCACAAAATGGCCACATTCACCCACGCCTCACCGCCATCTTTTTACAATGGGAATAAAAACCTAAAAAAAGCATCTTACGGCCATTTTTGTACTTTTAAAATAAATCTTTTGACACCCACTTAAAATTACATATTTTTATCTAGGCCGAAAACAAAAGCTTTTTTAAAGCGTTGCCAAAACTCAGCTACGGCGAAGCGCCATCTTTATCAAAAAGAGGTTAATATGATAAAAATAAGCCACCTTAGGGTAGTTTTTCTTTCTACTTTTTAAAATATATTATTTAAAAAAAGCCTTTAAAATTATCAAATCAATTCGTTAACCTAAAAACAAAACACATTCAACCACGCCCATACGCCATCTTTTCAGAAAGGAACCAAAAATAACTAACCAATTAGCTATTTTGGGTCCTTTTGTCTAATTTAAAAATGAATTTTTGAGCTATCAAAATTTGCCCAATAATTTATTTATGCAACAAAAAAAAAACAATTCCTTATAAAGATTGCCACAATCAACCACGTTTAGGCGCCATCTTTTTTCAAAATTAACAAATAGTGGTCAGTTCTTCGGTCGATTTTTCCTTATAAATGATTTTTTTGCACCATGGAAATTTGCCAATTAATCCGTTAACGCAAAAGCAAACATTTTCTTAGAAAAAGATAGACTCAACCACACCCAAATACCATATTTTCAAACTTCAACGAATTTTAACCATATTTTTTCCTATTTTTATAACTGCTTTTTTTGCAAAAAACCAATCTGCAAAAAATCAAAATAAATAGAAATTGCCCCCCCAAATTTCTGTTTATTTGCAAAGAATACTTTGTATTTCGTAGTTTTTAAATTAATTTTTATTCTCATTTTTTTTTGTGCCACACAATTGTTTTGTCAATTTTGTTAACCTGAAAAGAAATTTCGTCCTATAAAAGCCGATATTGTAATAATTAATCCTTAAGGCGACATTATTTTTGCCATTTTAAGTCAATCCCTTTTTTTTCTTATCTATTGTCCTTTGGTAAAAAAAAAATACCATTTTTTTCTGTACTTTTCGTTTTAGGTTTAGTTCTAAGGATCTTCATTGAATGGCCTTTTTATACAGAATACAATAGTCCAAAAAATTATTCATTAAAAACGTTTTGTCGACCTTTTTATTATATTAAATAATTTATTTTAAAAAAAATATTACCAAAAAAATCAAAACAAAAAAAAAAAAGATAATAAATGTCCTTTTTATAAATAATCCGCTGAAATATTGTTATATAATTAATACCAAGCTTAAAAGAACTTATTTGCAAAGAAGGCAAAAATAAAAGTATTACGAAAAAGAGTTTAGTTTAAGAAAAAAAGCGCATAGAAACAAACAATCTGATTTTAATTTTTCTTTCAAGAAGGAAAAAGGATTCTTTTCTCTTTGCTGTTGAATTTTGTTTATTCAAGACAATTCATTATTTTTAAGAAGTTGAAAGAAAATCACACAAAAATTCCTAAGAAAAGTAAATAACGAATAAAAGGAAAAAAAATCTCCTTTTTCATATTCCATTTTGGCTACTTAAATTCATTTTTTTTTATTATGGGGCTAGTTAAAAGGCAACAAGGAACTTTTGGGAGAACTTTTTTTTTTCAAATAATCACTTAAGAGAAATTGTATAAACTGGAATTTCTCTAAATAATTCATTATTAATTTATTAACTAATTTGTTCGTTATTACAAGAATGAAGGAAGTAAATCCCCCCGCCCCCTCACCATTCACCATCTTTTTTCTTCATTGGTTATTTTTGATAAATTCAAGTTAAGGACTCTACAGCAATCAAAAGCAGGTCGTGTATTTGTAAAGTATAAGAAGAACCCTCAAAAAAAAAATAGACCAAACACTTTCAAAAGTAGCCAATACAATCCAGACGCAAATAACCCACCCCCCACTTTGACCATTTCTGTGCTCTTCAACCTGAAAGCATTCAAAAAGTCATCTTATTTGTACTGCTCCAAAAGGAATTTTCTTTCATTTTTTTGTTGTTGATGTTATTGTTGCTATTGAATTTGATTTCTAAAATGACAGTCAAAGAGGCGGAGCGGTCTTGCAGCAATAAATCTTAGTTCAAAAAATTTTCCTTATTTTACTGTGCTCGATTTTATTGTATCCCCTCCAGCCTTCCGTTTCTCAGTCAATCTCTCTTATATATTCAGCTTTTTCCTTCGAAAAGTATTTATAATAGCAATAAAAAAAAATATTTTGTTTTTCCAAAGAGCACCCTTGGTCCGATCGGGTCTAAGGCTATGAGAGTGGCCATAATTCAAACAATTTTGATAATGTGAAAAAGGACCTTTTCAAGGTCAGTTGAAATTAATACTCTCTGGAATTACGTAATTTCGTAGCTAAAAGATTTTTATTTCTTGTGCTGTTTCTATTCTCATCCAGTTCCTCCTCATAACAATTTTCACCCCAATTTTCCTTGTAGTGTTTTTTTTCTCGTACCATAATTGTATATCTTTAGAAATCGTATCATTTTACGCAAAGACATTAAGTCATCAGTACCAGTGCTTTTTCAGCCTTTTTCCTAATTACTCAATGCCATATTGTTTCCATCTCACCGACGTCTCCCAACACATCCGTTGTTCTGGAAAAATTAAAAAATAACAACACAGAAATTCAAATCAAATTAATTAATTTTCTACTGCGATAATAGGGATAACTTTTGGTACATGCTAAATATTTACAAATTGTCAGCTCATTTAATTGATTGTGAGTGAATAAAGTATTTAATATAATTTAATGTAATTATTATCATTTATTATGTACCATACCAGGATGAATACCAAAAGAAAACAATCAATTTAATTAGGAAATATTAAAATTGCAATTAAGAATTATTATGAGAAAATGTACCGAAAAAAAAAATGAATAACATTATTTGTGTTTAGAGGGCTAACAATCCAGGGTTAATCTTTGTCTTGATTTTATTGACAAGAATATTTATATTAAAAAAGGATATAAAGGACTAGGTAGAAGGTTGCTCAAAAAATGTACTGTTTAGGCACGAATGTAGATAATTTTATGGACTCCTAAGAGATTTGATGTTATGATCTCAAAGCAGAAGTTGTATCTGAAATTCGCTCATAATTCATAAGGAAATGCTCAAGAAATAATGAAAAGTTCGCACAAGAGTACACCATCATTTTCTTTAAAAATTCAGAACATCCTAAGTTGTATATTCAAGCGAAAAAAAAACCTTAAAATGCAAACGAAAAATACTCAATAAAAAAAGCTCAATATAACGAATCTACATGAGCAGAGCTCGATTTAATTGAAAAGTTATGGACCAATTAGAATTCGAGAAAATAAACTATTAAAAATATTATTCACACAAATTTTGTCGGCAACTTTCAAATGGTGCAACATTTTTATAGCTCAAAATCATCGTAATTATGGCTCTTAAAATAAGCAGGCTTATGATAATTAAAAGATTTTTGGGAAAATTAGGTAAACAGACGATAATTGAGATGCATTCAAGAATAATAATCACTCAAAGAGCGCAACAAAGTGGCTCAAAAATAATGTCGACAGCTAAAAATCGGATTAAAACAAAGAAAGTTGAGATTTAAAAAAAAAACACCCAAGAAATAAAAGCAGAAATATAAATGAGAAATTCAAAAATAATATCAATGATAAAATAGGGCTCAGCAAAGGCCTTCGAGCAACATAAAAGCTCAACTAGTAATACTGCACGTTTCATATGCAAAAGTACAGTAAATTTTGTCTAGAAATTAATTAAATCAGTAAATTAATGAACATTTTGATAGGCGCAATAAATAATGAGCATTTCAGGATTTTCTTATATTTTCTGAAATGCAGATGAGTGGCTCAAAAAATAAAGAACAGCTCAAAATCGGGTAGGAACGAAACTTGATTTTGTTCAAAGCAAAAAAAATGGACTAATAAATTATGAGCATTTTGAAAGGCGCAGTAAACAATGATTATTTCTGCGGTACAGTTAAGTAGCTCAAAAAATAAAGAGAAAAAAAACTGATTTGGTTAAGGCAAAAAAAATTGGGCCTTTAAATGATGAGGAATTCGAAAGGCACAGTAAATAATGAGCATTTCTGAGGTACAGTTTAATTAGCTCAAAAAATAAAGAAGAGCTCAAGATCGGGTCAGAACGAAACTTGATTAGGTTCAAGGTAAAAGAAATTTGGGTGTTAAATGTTGAACAATTTTAATTTTCCTATATTTGTGAGATAAAGTAAAGAGGCTCAAAAAAGTAAAGCTACGAATCGGATAAAACGAAACTTGATTTTATTTAAAGTAAATATTTGGACCAACAAAAAAAAGTTCAGTTCAAAATCGGCTAAAAACTAAACTAGACCTTTTTTAAAGCAAAAATATCAGGGACCATAGAAAATATGAGCATTTCTGAGGTACAGTAAAATGACTCAAAAAATAAAGAAGAGTTCGGAGTCTTGATTTTGTTTGAAGCATAAAATTTGCGATATTATATAATAAACATTTTGAATGGCATAATTAATGTTGAGCATTTTAAGTTCTACATTTTCTCAGATGCAGTAAAATGGCTCAAAAAATATAAAACAGCGCAGACTCAAATAAGGGCGAAACTGGCTTTTGCTCCACTCAATTTATGTGGACTATTTTTTGAGTTCTTCCACTTTTTTTGTGGTACAGTAAAACGGCTCAAAAAATTAAAATAAGAACTCAGAATCCGATAAGAACAAATTATTATTTTGTATTCAAACAAAAAAGTTGCGATTCTTTATGATAAATATTTTGAATAGCGCCATTAATATTGAACATTTTTGAGATTCTCTACATTTTTTGCGATACAGTAAAATGGCTAAAAAAAATAAAAAAGAGAGCTCAAAGTCAGAAAAGCACGAAACTTGATTTTGTTCAAAGCAAAAATTTGGTCCTTAAAATTATAAATCTTTTTAAAAAAACGAGACTCAAAAGAGGGTACGAACAAAATCCGACTGTTGAAGGCAAAATTTTGAGCATTAATTAATTTCTCCTATATTTTATGAGGTACAGTAAAATGGCTCAAAAAGTTTACTAGCTCAGAATCAGATTTGCACGAAATTTAATTTTGTTTAAGGCACAAAAGTTAAGGTATTATAAAATATTGAACATTTTGAAAGACGTAATAAATAATGAGTACTTCTGAGATTCAGTAAAGTGGCTCAAAAAAAATGGCGCTCAAAATCGGATAAAAACAAAACCCGTCTGTTTAAAGCAAAAATTTGAGCATTTTTAAGTTGTCCTATATTTTATGAGGTACAGTAAGAAAAATTGATAGAGCTCAGAATTAGATTAGAACGAAATTTAATTTTCAGAAGCAAAATAAATGTTGAGCACATTTCAAAGTTCGATTAAATAACTCAAAATTTATAAATGTTACTCAACAAAGGACTTACAAATTAAGAATTTTAATTTTTCTGTTGACAGGTCTAATTAGATTTTGGTATAAAAGTAGAGTATAGAGGCTCAAGATTATTCTCAGTAAGATAAAGTGTTTCACAATCTGTACTTTTGCTTTCGAATGTAATATTTTAAGTGTTTGGAAAAGATTTATGTGGAAATTAATTCTCAACTTAAAAACAAAAGTTCAGCTCATTTTTGGATCAATAAATGTAAAATTGAGTTTCGATTGAAAATCCTCCAATCAAATTTCTCACTAAGACTTTGACTTTTTAAATGTTCTTTTTTCACTCGAAATTGTCATCTTGTACTTTTATTTGAAAGTCGAAAAATCATTGTAAGATTTTCCCCTTCAATTTGCTCAACATTCAACAAAAAATATGCTTCATTTTCAATTTAATTTTCGACAGAAGAAAGTGACAAAAATCAAAAAATCCAACAACAACAACGATGATGATAATATCGCATAGATTTTAAATATTTATGCATATGAAATGCTATCGTAAGTCAAGGATCATAAATCCTCGTCCAAGCAGAAAATACTCAGATAAGAATTTATGACAAGGAGGAAAATTATGACATTTTTGGATGGCACAGGAACGGAATCAACAGAATTTCCCATACTTTCAGACTTCTTCTCCGAAATACGATATAATCCAATAAAAATGATTCACTTTTTCCATCCTACTTTTGTGTTTATAGTTTTTTTTAACAATATTTGCTTGTCTTTTTGCAAACAGATTTTTTGGATAAGTAAACGTTTGTAAATAAAATATTATAAAGAAGAAAAATATGAATAAAAACTTACAAGGAAAATTAAATATTATTATTCACATTTCCATCAAGAACTTTTACTTACAACCTCCTTACTCTCGTAGGGAAATAGTATTCAAACGTTTTTTTTTCCTTTTGCTCTCAAAGGAACGATATTTTTATCAATTTTCCATTTTCTTCCTTCAGTTATATTCACTTATTTATTTATTTATTTACTTATTTAGTTATAAAAGAAAAGCCAAAAATTCGCTTATTAAATTTGATCCGATTTTCACTATGAAATTTTTATATTTAAATAAAATTCAATGTTACCTTTTAACAAGTTCTAATAAAGGAAATTTTACTTTTCCAAAAAAAAAGAAAGAGAAAAATCTCTTTAAAAAAAAAGGACTAGAATTTCCAACATAAAATATTTGTTTTAAATTATTCCCAATATTATTAAAGAAAGAAAATCTAAAATGAAATTTTAAAAAATGCTTGTTGAAATTTCTTTAAAGCAATTCAAAAAGAAAACTTGAAAAAAGTTAAGACATTCTCTAAGAGATAGTGATAAGATAGAAAATTTTATGTAATTGACGCTTAATTTAGTTTAATTTAAAATTGTTTACTCATCGTAGTAAAAAATCAGAATACTACAAGTTAATGCATTACGTGGTTCGAAAAGTAGCTCCTTGTCAGTTGACAACTGTCAAATCTATACAAATGTCATTTCAAGTGGAAGTTTAGTTAAGGATTTGCCATTTTACTACAATTCTGCCGTAATCACATTATAAACTTTAATAGTTCCTTACGATGATACTGATTTCTCGCGTCAATTAACAATATTCCATACATGGGGCTCTGAAAACCCACAAGTGACTGTGGAGAAGCCTTTGTATCCGCGAAAAGCGCATCTGTCTACTATACACTTTGGTCTAAAGGTTTTATTGGCCCGTACTTCTGTGAAAACTAAGAAGCAGAGACAGTTACCATTAATGCTTAGCTCTATAGCCACATGATAACTGAATTTTTGGTCTGAACTTGAAGATTTTAATCTGGACCATAAGTGGTTTTAAAGAAACGGCGCCATAACATACACAACGTAACAAATTTTAGGTATAGTAAGTGTGTGAACATTTTCCAGGACGCATAATTTCAAAATTTCGCAATGTTAATTGCAATTTTTATTCACGCGTAATGGTAAGGTCCATGCAATTAATTAAATAAAATTTTTATCGAAACCTAATTTCAAGAGTGCTGAAAGTGTGGAAAAAATCCTTTTTAAGCAAATTACTTACTTAAGCTACGATAACACCGTGCGTCTAATAGATGATTTTCTCTTACCAAATGGTTTAATTCTACAATCAGTTTGTCGGTATAGTACACTGATCGTGCAATTGAACGATTCTTGCGCGTGGACGCGTAAAGTTTCCATGTGGGAAATTTATGGAATCCTTACATGATTTCATTGTGCGTACTCGTAGATATAATGCATATGACATCCGTTCACTTTGCTTGCTACGAACTGATGGTCATTTATTTTGACATATGACAGTTCATTTATATTTGAATTTTTACATTATTAGGAATTTTTTTTTTTTTTTTAGCACGGATACGCTATTACGATAATTAGGGAATTTCCATAATAAAATATGGTACGGAAAATTTAAATACGTTGACTAAATATTTTGTGTCGGCGGCATGTGCTCGTTTTGTCGGGTTTTGCCAAATTGCTGACAGCAATAAAAAAGGGATACGGTTAAGGATAGCTGCCATCGATTTATGATAAGGGTTACATGTCTTCAAACTCCGAGACATGTGTAGCCTGCAGCTGTCATAATATATTACCTGAAAAACCATATTATTGAATTTATGATCTATTTATTTACTATTTTAAATAAAATAAAATTAAAAATATACCATATTACGTAGATTTTATATATGAAATATTAATGTTGAAATTAATAACGAATTAAATATAATTTTTTTTACTAAAATAAATAATCCAAATAAATAAATAAATATGAAAACGTCATTCATAATATAAAGTAAATGAAATAAGAACACCAGCGACCAACTAGAGGAATTCGCCAATACCGTTTGCACGATCAAAATATAATCGAAGATGTTGAAAGTCCTTTTTAATTGCGCGTGCATCACAATATGGTATTTTTTGCAGATGTTCTTTCAGGCGATTACACTATAATTGGAGTGATTGTGAAGAAATACAGAAACTTTGTTTGCGGCAAACGTGGCACAATCCCATTCACGTGCTTTACGCTCAAGTGTAGAATTCGATGCTTCCCCTATAATAACTTCCTTTATTCTCTCTGTTCCATTATTTATTTGACATGATTTTTTGTTACTTTCCATTTTAAAATTCCTCGTTTACTGTTACTTAAACAAAAAAAACAACATTCCAATAAGAAATTCCAAAAACAAAAAATGGACCCAACCAGTTGTCGCAGTATCAAAAGATATTTTTTAATAAAAAAATCCCAAAAATTTTTTTTTTTTAAATTTTCATTTATTTTTCTCAAAACTAAACTTAATTTTTACCGGTTCGCAAAAAAAAATGCACGTCAATATATGTTAAGTCCTCAAAAGTAGAAATATTCGCAAAATGCACGTGGTTCCAAACACCTGCCGGGCTATGTATTTGTATGGTTTAGTATTGAATATTTTTAAGATTATATCTTAGATTATTTTCGGTTAAGTTTTTGTTATTCTAGCAAATTATTCTTCATTAAAAATTATTCTCCTGAAAATAAAGATTTGGTTGTGGATAGAAAATCGAATAAATAAGAAGCGAAAAAAAGTACAAAAACAATTTAATGAAAACCTTGAACTTTCATCTCCTTTCAAAAATGTTATGTGTTGACATAATAAATGTCATAAAAAATTAAAATTTTTCTCATAATTTATTTATATTTATTTTAAAGGAAACTTGTTCATTTATCGATTTTTTATTAAATAACAAAAGAAAACAAATCAAAAAAGATGACATTAAATTTTCGCAATAATATTAAAGTAAAAGAAGAAAAAAAAAACATTTTTCTTATAAAAAATGAAAAATTCAATATGGCCGCACTGAGGCAGGCAAGCGTTCATAATTGATGGTTTGTTGAAAATTCGAAGAAAATAAATTCTTACGTTTTCTGAGAACAGAGAGAAAAATGAAAGTGCTTCTGAGAAATTGCTGGAGAGCATGAGGAATGACAGATATGGTATGTCAAGGACCAAAAAGAAATGAATGACGTCTCAATGGTGGCTGGTGGTGTTGATAGATGGTCTGTAGTTCGAGTGTGGTGAAAAAGATATACACAATTGGGAGTGTGGTGAAAAGGAAAAATTCGAATAATTTCATTATTTTGCAAATAATTTCACTTTATTTTGCAAAATAATGAAATTATTCGAAAACTTAAGTTTTTTCCGTTCGAAAACAATTCATGGAAAATTTCCTTTTTTTTTAAATATTTAATATGAAAAAATAATGCTTTTTCTGTGTATTATTCAAGATTGTTTGTCCAAATGAATTTATTTGTGGTATTTTATGTTTTTAAGTAAATAGAAAATCACTAGTTGATATTGTGTTTACTTCTGTTGCTTTAAAGTTTCGTAAAGCTTAACTACTACAAGCGTACTATATTATTTAACACAACTTATCTGTCATTAAACATAAAACCACGAGCCGCCTATGACCATAGGGATTGAGTTACGCTAAATCAACGCACCACAATTATTGGCAGTTTACAGTCAGTAACCAGTTACAAGCTGATTACTCCAAATGTTAGTGGCGAGACCTATTTAAACCTATACTGTCATAAGCAGTGACAGTACCCGAGATAGTTACCAGTATCTCCCACCAACGATCCGGAGACCGTACTCCCGATATGGGTATTAACCACAGCTACCACGTTGCTGCCTAAGGCACCTCACCATTAATAAAGCTGTATTTTAAGACCATGGGGGCACCCCGATTCCCGTAGTACCAGTTTTTGTTTTAAGAGTACTTCGGTTTGTACTCCGCTCATTGAGCTACGGTAAGGAACCTTGTAAATCCATAGGTACCGTTAAGTCAGCGTAGGTGTGCGGGTTCGCTAAGATCCCAAAGTACAACCGGAATCGACCTTGGTATTTCACTCGGTTGTAGCCACCTTGCGTGCCATTTACATACTCATTTACGCACTATTCTCGCCCTCCTCTCAAAAAGTGCCACGGCAAATCCATTAACACCTAAAACACCACTCACATATGTACATACTATCACCATTCACTACAATTCCACATATACCTAGGTCACGCAAATCCCCGTAAAGGCCACACTCAATGAGAAGGTGCTTGGCACTCTTCTCCGCCGCCCTACAAGGGCATCTAGCCTCCGAAGCCAGTGCACACCCGTACAGGAACCCATTTATACTGCCATGTCCCGTGAGTAAATACCCAAGCTACAGAGCAAACTCTAATCCAGACGCAGACACAAAGCACACATCGGAAATGAACATGTGCGTCCATCTGCCATTCACACTCTCATCCCAGCTAGTGAAGAGATTCAGGCCTCTGTCGTAGACTAAGGTCCTGAATCTCTTCACTAGCATGCCAACCAAACCGGCCACGTGCCTCCTTACATATTGCAAGTGAAGCCGAAAGTTCAGCCCCTCTCCAACCTTTACTCCAAGGTAAAGTACCCCCGCGCGTATCGGACCACGACCGCCACTAATCGAAATATTGGGTGGCCAAAAAAAACTCTCAACAACATACAAAAAGTCTTCCTTTCTGAGACATTCACTCCCATTCTTGCGGCTTCCCGCTACCTCTGCCGCATAGGTGGTCTCCCCCTCAATCACAAGCAGAAGATCATCCACATATGCGATCTCACCACAACCGGTCTCCTTTAACTGCTCCAAGAGACCGTTCATCATCATATTCCAGATGGTGGAGCCGGCCACAGATCCACAGGTCACGGCCGCATACCTTTCATGGAAGTAACTTCGAATTAGTTAACTTAATTAACTAACATAATTTTTGAATGAGCATTTTTTGTTCCTGTAACGAGCTTGTTATATAAAATACTTGCAAGTATCGCCTCTTAATCGAGGTATAATTAAAGCTTAAAGCAGATTGCAACAAAAGTTAGAGTATTATCATTTAAATGGGCCAACTGGTCAGTGAATTTCTAAGGCTTCTCCAAGTTTGGTAACAGAGAAGTTTAAGAAGAAGAAAAAATAAGAAAAGATCGAGAAGCTTGACAAGGATTTTCTCAATATCACACGAATGAAAATACTAGAAAGTGGTTATCTTATTCGACGAAAAGCGATTTTGTCTGAATGGACCTGAAAATATCTCTTATTCTTTCCATGATTTGAGCAAGGATCTAAAGTATTTAGCCTTTCCTAATAGTATATTTAGTTCACAGCAGTTATGGTCTGAGCAGCCACTTTTTACTGTGGCGTTTTAAATTTTTTTTGCTCCTTCCTCTATTCAAATTCAATTTGTGTACTTCCCAATTTTTATTCCTTCTCCGATTACCTGTTCTTTCTCCAACCACTCCCCCCACAATTTCCACAATGCTGGCTACAAGCATACCTCGGCAATGTTACAGTGTCGTCTGAGTACGGTCGTAACTAGCCATACTCCCGTGGAACTTAACGTTCATTAATTCCGAATTTTACCAACACCCAGCTCCCATAATCCAACATCCAGAAAACATTTCTTAATTTCCAACTTTAGACCATAGTAGTGGTACTAAACAGTTGTCGGTCAGTTTATATAATAATATTTATTGTTAAAGTAATAAAAAACAAAATAATTTGACGTTGAAATAACTAAAAATCGTTTAAGAGTCCAGATGGCGTTAGTATACTTCACGATCAAACAGATTTATGTGTATTTACTTGAATCACCACCTCCTAGATGGCGTTAGTATGTATCTTAAATACAAAACAAATAAAAATTTAACAAAACCTGACACACTTAGAGGAATTTCGAATCCAATTATAAATTTCTGACTCTAAAAATAAGAACAAAAACAGAAATTTGAAATTTTTTTTTAGTTTTTGTCATTATGGGACATTACGAGTACTTTCCTTTATTCAATAGATTTTCTTGGAAAATTTATTAAAACTATTTTTAAAGGTAATTTTTTAATACTTATCACATTCCTTTTAAGCTTACGAATATTTTGTTTTCCATAATGTTTAGACTTTTTATTCATTATGTATTTTGTAGTAGTCAGAAGACACTTACCTGTAAAGAGAAGAAAAGAAATTTTTAAAAATAATATTTTTAATTTATTTTTAAAGTGAAAATTTTGTTTTGATTAGAAAAAATTTTTAGTATTAATTTTTGAAAAGAAATTATTTTTTTAAGGAACTAAATGCTGAATTTTTTACAAAATTTTAAGTAATTAAGATTGCCAATGCCTTTAATATGCACTTTGAAGTTCGAAAAGTAAAACTTTGTTCCATTTGACAGCTGTCAAACGTATACGAGGTCTGTTCAAAAAGTATCGCGAATTTCGAATTTCCGCGGGTTACGGGTATTTGATTTTTTGTGGCGTTATGTTGGTACTCATGTCTTTTACTTATGCCGAGAAGGTCGGCCATTTTGAATGTTCAGTTAATTTTTGACGGCTGCTTTGCTTGCACGTTTTTGGCTCGTCTTCGATTTTTGCCCATTTTCGACCAAAAACAGCATCGCATTAACATTGCTAAGGAACTGTTGAACTCTGTCCGCGACGACCCAAATTTGGTCCAGAGGGTCATAACTGGTGACGAATCATTGGTTTATGGTTATGACGTGTCAATGGAAGCTGCCGCACGAGCCAAGACAGAAAAAAGCACGGCAAGTTCGGTCGAATGCGAAGGTTTTACTTACAGTTTCCTTCGATTGCAGGGGCGTGGTGCATCATGAGTTCTTGCCACAGGGTAGAACGGTCAATAAGGAATATTACCTGCAAATTATGTGCAAGTTACGCGAAGCAATCCACCAGAAACGCCCGGATTTGTGGAAAAATTGGCTTTTGTACCATGATAACGACCCTGCTCATGCATCGTTGCTTGTGCGCGAATTTTTGGCCAAAAACAACATACAAATAATGCCGCAGCTACCGTATTCCCCAGATATTGCCCCTTGTGACTTTTTCTTGTTCCCGAAACAGATTGTTTGATCCTTTTTTTGGAATAGGCAAAAATCGAAGACAAGCCAAAACACGTGCAAGCAAATCAGCTGTAAAAATTAAGTGAACATTCAAAATGGCCGAACTTGTCTGCATAAGTGAGAGACAGAGTACCAACATAACGCCACAAAAAATCGAAAATCGAATATACGTAAAAAAAAAATCCAAGATGGCATATATTTCTTATAGAGTTTGCCATTTTAAATTAACGGTTCTGATTTGACTGGTAAACAATGCGTTCAAAATCCCTCAAGGAATAACTGATATTTTTGAAAATTTATTTGTTCTGAATTTGTAAATATAATTTTTTTACTTTTTTTAATAAGTAATAATTTTTTATAGAATTTAACAATTTATCTTTAAACCTAAAAATCTTAATAATAATTTCGAAAAAAATAATCTAAAAATTTCAATGTGGAAAATAGAAAATGTTTTACCAAAAAAACGAAATTTTTTTTTTCATAAAAGGACATTTTATAGTTTGGAATTTTTTTTAAACATTCAATAAGGGAAGAGGCAAAAAGGGGGATGGTAGAACTGTGGTAAAAAAAATTTAAGGTTTAGTAAAAAAGTTGATAATGTAAAAAAAAAAAATTAGAACGAAATAAAATGAATTACAGAAAACAGTCAACTTGAATTTAAATCGAAATTCAATCTGTTCAGGATCTACGCTTCCGGCATTCAGCAGTTTCCTGTTGAAAATTAAAGGAACACAAAATATTTTATTACGAAAAAATAAGTCTGTCATCTCTGCCATAATATCACGTGTAAGATTCACCCATATTCGATTTCGAAACACTGACTGGCGCTCTCTGTCTGTCTGGATTATTTCCGTGTGTTTAGTAATTGAATTTCAACATTTCAGGTAATATAAATTTACCCCCAAAAACAGTTTATGAGTACATACTTCCAAATTTTGTGTATATTTCTCACGTCACCTCTTATCATAGTTTTAGGGGATTTTTTTTCTATTTTATTTTCAAATCATCAAATCAAAACAGAAAACCAAAAATTTGGTTAACTTTATTAGAAACAGCAAACAAACTGACTAATGATAAGTTAAAATATATTTTAAAAAAACATAATTACACAATTATTCGCCTCTTGTAATTAAGTAAATTTTGAAGAAAAAAAACCATCAGAGCTAATTAGGAAAAAAAATAATAACAATCCCAACACCTGATAATAATATTGATAAGAAAATGAGTAGATTTGTCGATTAATGAGTAGACAAAAGTTTTAAAAACTTTTTTGGGAAAATATTGCTTTTATGATAACGAGTATTTCAACAACAACAGAAAACAGGGAATAAAAATACGGAAAATAGCACTTGCGGAAAATTATCTGTCAAAAGAAAAAAGTCTTTTTCAATCTTATCGTGTACCTTCCGAATTCAAAGACACCGTCCCAAAATGTTCAAATTCAATTGTCGCCGATAAGCAATTTCCTTTTTAAAATTAACAAACAACACTTTTCGTTAAATAAAAAAAAAAATCCTTTCGAATTCATCGCAATTCCCCCCCCACACAAAAAACATTAATCATTCGAAAAAGAAAAAATGGCGGCATTTGTTATAATCACTTTCGGAAAAGCCAATATGGCGATTATTATCAAATGTCATCTCGAACGCGGTACATTCGAAAAAAAAAAAAAAAATTATGAACACTTCTGATTTCGGAAAGATTTACTAATTTTTTTTTATTACAATATTGCCACAAATAAGAAGAATTAAAATTTCCCAAAATATAATTTTATTATCACGAAATTCTGGGTTTTTTTTTTTGTTAAAATGCGTTGTAATAAAAGTTTTTTTCTTCTTCTTCTTTTCACTTGGTTGATATTTGTTTTCCGGTTATTGTTAGCACTGACAGATGAAGAGAAATATGGAAAAAAAATATTGAATGAACGGAAGGAAGCCTACTAAAATAACAGAAAATTTTCTGTAAGTGTACACACATTTGGAAAAATGTTAGGTTATAGGAGGAAGTTTTGACCTATGAAATTACACAGGTGAACGTGTGTACTTGACGTTGTTTGACCTAGATTTGAATTGATGATAGGGCCATTTCCATTCTTTTAAAGGTCTTCTTTTATTCATAATCTAAATTTTATAAAGAAAAAAAAATAACCTATTGCACTATATAAATAAATAAATAAAAAAAATGGTTGGAGAAAATTGGTTTAGTTTTTTTTTTTTTTTTGGGTGATATCCGGAATAGTAACTAGAATTGTGAGAATGGAATTTATTTAACACGTTTCTGATATTTGATAAACTAATTTTCTAAGGAAATAGTTGCTTTTTTGGGTATTTTTCTTTAATTTAGGTGGGGGGGGGGTCGAGGGCATGCTAAGGACTTAAAGATAAAATGTAGCATTATCCATTTTGTGTTTCGGAAAGTAAAGTCATGTCATTTGACAGTTGCCAAGGATTTGTGAACAAGGCGCTTTTTTTTCGTTTATCTGAGGATCTGCCATATTACATAATGAATGTGAACAAGGTACTACCAGGTATATAAGCTTAAATCCGCATAGATGGCGAGAGTGACCGCATTAAGCTACCATGGGTACGCCATATTTTTTTTAATAAGTTTGACATCTGTCAACATTAATCAGTGCCAGCAATTTCGTCCAACAATATCCTTTGGCAATCATGTCTAGTTTTATGCCAGAAAAAGAGCATATGCGGAAAGATCTGCTTTTCTGCTTCAATTTGAAGAAATTGGCTGCGACTTGTAGGACAAGAAGCGTGAAAATCGGCCTAATAAGGTTGAGGACAATCAATTGCAGGCTCTTTTGGACGAAGACAATACCCAATCGCAAAAAATGCCCGCGAAGCATTTGGGTGTTACTTAACCAGCAATTTCCATGCGTCTGCGTGCCATGGGGAATATTGAAAAGATAGGAAAATGGGTGCCGCATGAATTGAAGAGATAGGCAGATGGAGTGACGCCAAAATACATGCGAAATCTTGCTCGCCAGGCAAAAGAGAAAGTCCTTCCTGCATCGGATATATTTCGAGAATCCTAAACGCAAGAAATCGTGGGTTGATCCCGGCCAACCATCAACATTTTCGCCAAGACCAAATCGCTTCGGACGGAAGACGATGCTGTGCGTTTGGTGGGATCAGCAAGGTATCGTCTACTATGAGATGTTGAAACCTGGCGAAACTGTCAATGTCCACCGCTACCACCAACAACTGATCAAATTGCACCATGCTCTGCGTGAAAAAAGGATAGATTATCAACGAAGACATGACAAGCTGATTTGCCTCCTCGACAACGCACCATCGCATACGTCAAAAATGGTCCGAACCTACTTGGGAACACTCAACTGGGAGATGCTACCCCACCCCGCTTATTCATCAGACCTGGCCCCTTCCGACTACCACCTGGGCCATGCGGTCGCTGAGCAGCACTTCGATTCTTACGAAGACGTCTGAAAATGGCTTGATGAGTGGTTTGCCTCGAAAGAGAAGGAATTTTTTTGGCGTGGTATACACAAATTGCCCGAGACATGGGAAAAATGTGTAGCTAACGAGGGCAAGTACTTTGAATAAATTTGTTTTTGCTGTCTTTAAAAAAAAGGTGTTGTTTTAACTAAAAAACCGCGGATTTAAGCTTATACACCTGGAAAAGTACCCCGATCGGGTGCTGGAAAAACAGGCTTTGGAAGCTGATATTTGGAAAAAATTTACATTTGTGGTGAGACTCATTTTTTTGTCGGTGGACACATCAATAGACAAATTTTCCTTATATGGGGCTCTGAAAACCCACAAGTGACTGTGACGAAGCCACTGTATCGGCGGAAAGTGACAGTCTAGTCTTAAGGTGTCATTGGTTCGCATTTATTTGAAAATGAAGAAGTAAAGAGGCCATTACCACCGATTCTGAACGTTATAACCGTATTATAACCGACTCTTTTTGGCTTGAACTTAAAGATTTTAATCTAGATCATGTGTGGTTTCAACAAAGCACGGCAAATTTTGCCTTTCATGCCCAAAAGGCTCTGAGGACAAGTACTTTCGAAATTTGGTGATATCAATTAACCTCCAAGATCGTACGATATGACGCCGTTCGACTTTTTCATTATGTGGAGAAGCCACTGTATCTGAAAACACACAAGCGACTGTGGAGAAGCCACTATATCCGCGAAAAACGATTGTCTACTGTACTATTTTGGTGTTAAGATGTCATTGGTTCGCATTTATTTGAAAATGAAGAAGGAAAGAGGTCCGTACCACCGATTCTGAACGCTATGACCGTATGAAAACCGACTCTTTTTAGCTTGAACTTGAAGATTTTACTCTGGATCCTATTTAGTTTCAACAAAGCACGGCAAATTTTGCCTTTCATGCCCAAAAGGCTCTGAGGACAAGTACTTTCGAAATTTGGTGATATCAATTAACCTCCAAGATCGTACGATATGACGCCGTTCGACTTTTTCATTATGTGGAGAAGCCACTGTATCTGAAAACACACAAGCGACTGTGGAGAAGCCACTATATTCGCGAAAAACGATTGTCTACTGTACTATTTTGGTGTTAAGATGTCATTGGTTCGCATTTATTTGAAAATGAAGAAGGAAAGAGGCCCGTACCACCGATTCTGAACGCTATGACCGTATGAAAACCGACTCTTTTTAGCTTGAACTTGAAGATTTTACTCTGGATCCTATTTAGTTTCAACAAAACACGACAAATTTTGCCTTTCATGTCCGAAAAACTGTGAGGTCAAGTACTTTCGAAATTTACTGATATCAAATAACCCCCAAGATCGTACGATTTGACGCTGTTGGATTTTTTCTTATGTGCCTATATGAAAAAATCATGTTTCCATAAACAGTAAAAAATTTAGGGTCTTTAAAAAATATAAAAATTGTAAGTGTTTGTACCTAAATCTTATGTGTCTAGAAAAATAAACTAATTTTATCAGGTCTTAAAGGAAGTGTCCTCGAATTAGAATCAAAGAAAAAAGACTTTCTAAAAATTTTACAATTTTTTACCAGCTCTCTCCCACTTATTTTATCTTTAGTTTAATTAAGAAATTAAGCAAATAATAAAAACAAAAGGAAAAGAAATTAATTTTCATGACAGCAAAAACGACTGCATTCTCAATTAACTGCCATTGAGTGCGTAATCGAATAATCGTCCGATCAATTGATTCGCAGTGCACTGTCATGAACAGATAATATCATTGCCGTAATAATAATCACTCAACTGGCCCATTATTCAAGTGAATAGTTTTGGCGCAATTCAATTTAGCTCCACAAACGAACGGAAGTTCATTGATGCGTATTGTTGTCATCTTGATTCCCCCTCGCCAACCAAGCGAATACTATTTTTAATCATAGCGGAGGGTGACGAAACTGGACTCAACATCATAATTGCATCTTGTGTTATGATACCGTTACTGAACATGCTTACCAGATCCCACTATTTATCACTATTTTTATTTGCATATGTGTGCACTCAACCAACTTTTTCATACCTCCCTGCACACCCCTGCCACACCCCCAAAACTATTATTCCTTACGCTATACTATTTTCTAAGAGCTTACAATTTATCATTCGCTGTCCAAAGATTTATAAGGCCATCCATCAGTCACTCCACTCACAAGCAGAAAGTCTATTTAACTTGATCGTAGGGAAAAATTTGAAGACATTCTAAAATACATCCAATACAACAAATTCATAAAAATGATTAATAGTGACTATTAGAAAATTGTCCACACTTTTTTAATATAAATAATCTTCATCCTCCTTTAATATCTTCAAATATCATCACTTCTCCTCGTCATTCCCCACACTAAGTACAAAATTTCTGCTCGTTAACAAGTGACAAGATCAATTGTCATCTCATTTGTCTGACTGATCTAGGACTCTAACCAAATTAAATGGCGGTCAGTACTAACTTGTTAACCAAACATTCTTTACAAAATTCTTACGTTTGCATGAGTTATTTTTTTCTTTCAAAAAACAATCTAGAAAATTATATAATGATCGTCTACCAATAATGATCGTTGCTATCGCATTTGAGATGATCAACTGAAATGTTAAATTCGTTTAAAGGCGATCAATTATCCCAAGAAATTTAGAAGATCGCCTACATAGATAGCTAAATATCAGAAAATATTCTGTGAACAAACAGCAAAAGATCGCCCATGTGATGCAATACCAGAAGATCGCCTCAATAAAACAAGATCAGAAAATTGACTATTTAACCCAGCATAGGAAAATCTCTTTTGTGATCGAATATCAGAAAATCGCGCCTATGACCAAATATGAGAAGAGTGCTTATGTGACGGAATTTCATAAGATCGCTTTTGTGGTCTAATATCAAACGAGAGCCAAAGTGGCAGAATATCAAAAAAATTCCTGTGAATCCCAATGTCAGACGATTGCGTAGGTGACTGAATATCAGAATATCTCCCACTTAACCGAATGTCAGAAGATTGACCATTTGACCCAATAACAAAACAGTACCTAAGTGGCCCAATATCACAAGATTGCTAATGTGACTAACTATCAGAAGATCTCCTGCACGGTCAACCAGCAGAAGGTCGCCTATAGGATCGAATAGTAGAAAATCCCCAACATGACGCAATATCAGAAGATCTCCTTTGTGACTGTATATAACAAGAAAGCGTTTGTGACCGAGTATGAGAAGATCGCCCATCTAACAAAAGAGCACACAAGTAGCCCAATATCAGAAGACTGCCAACTATCAAAAGATCTCCTGCGTGATCAAACAGCTGAAGATCGCCTACAAGACCACATGAAAGATCCCCAACATGACCCAATGTCAGAAGATCATCTACGTCACCGAATACAATAAGATCGCCCATCTGGTTAAACAGCAGAAGATCGCTGACGTAACTGAATATTCGAAGGTCACCTTTGTGACCAAACAGCAGAAAAACCACCTATAAGACCGAACAGCAGAATATTCCCAACTAGACGCAATATCAAAAGATCGCCCATGTGACGCAGTAACAAAAGAGGTCCTAAGTGACAGAATATCAGAAGATGCGCATGTGATCGAATAGCAGAAAAAGCCAAACGTGACCCAATATCAGATGATCTCCTACGTGACCAAATATCAGAAGATTGCCCATATGACCAAACAGCAGAAGATCGCCTATATGACCTTACAACAAAAGAGCACGTAAGTACCTAATATGAGAAGATCGTCTATGTTACCGAATATGAAAAGATCGACCATGTGACTCAATATCAGAAGATACCTTACGTGATAGAGTATCAGAAGATCTCCTGTGTGACCCAATATCAAACAATCTCCAATAAAACCCAATGTCAGAAGATTGCTTTTGTGACCAAATAGCAGAAGATCGCCCATAAGACCGAATAGCAAAAGAGCCCCAACGTGATGCCTTTGTGACAGAATATCAGATGATCGCCCATATAACCAAACAGCGGAAGATCTCCTATGTCACCTTATAGAAAAAGAGCGCGTAGCGACCGAATATGG
This sequence comes from Atherix ibis, assembly GCA_958298945.1. Classification (NCBI taxonomy): domain Eukaryota; kingdom Metazoa; phylum Arthropoda; class Insecta; order Diptera; family Athericidae; genus Atherix; species Atherix ibis. Next base: position 46,705,155 of record OY282605.1, on the reverse strand, counting down.
GAAGATCGCCTATGTTACCGAACATGAGAAGATCGCTCATATGATCCAATATCATAAAATCGCCCATCTGGCTAAACAGCAGAAGATCGCTTATGTGACCGAATATTTGAAGGTTACCTTTGTGACCAAACAGCAGAAGATCGTACAGTAGAGATCGCTTGTCACACAATATTAATAGATCGCCTATGCTACCGAATATGAGAAGATGGCTCATATCATCCAATATCATAAGATCGTCCAGCAGAAGATCGCTTAAGTGACCGAATATAAAAAAATCGCCTTTGTCATCAAATATAAGAAGGTCGCCCAAGTGACCAAACAGCAGAAGATCGCCTACATGACCAACTATCAAAAAATACCCACACAGATCTCTCATGTGACTTAATATCAGAAGATCACCTAAATAGCTTAATATGACCAAATATATAAATATCTCCCACGTGACCAACTATCAGAAGATCAGCTATTTAACTAAGTTACCGAGATTATCACTCTTACCATCGATGACTGCGATATTATTTCACAGTCAGCGCTTCGATCCCTGAGAGTTCAGATAGCTGCTATGTTCAACTTTGGCAATAATCTTGAAAAGGCAAGTCGGGTTGTGAATGCCTTAGGAAGGCCATGCCTAACCACGGAGGGTCCAGACATAGTCGGCACAGGCATCCCATATTTAAAGAGAATCTACAGTGACCGAAACGTACAAACGTCAGGATTTGGCATAAGAAAGAGGCAGAATCTATCATCGACGATGAGAGGAAATTGAAATCCAACGGCTCACCGTCAACAGGGAGGAAAAAAATGAAACAGTGGCGAGATGGCAGCGACATTAGAATTTATCGATCAAAGAAAGTTGGCGCATCGTCTCATTTCGAACAAAGTCAGGAGGACCGAAAGAGAACATGTAGAAGTGGACCATGATCTTCAGAGCACACATTTAACGCTTTAAGATGGACGTTGATGTACCGTCCCCTAATCATCGACCCACAATCGAGTATGCAGAACATGTCTCCCCCACTGTCCACGCTTTACCGGAGAAAAAAAATAATCAGTAGAAGAATGTCTCAAAAGGACATCATTGCTCAAATTATAACATTGCAGGCATGCTATGCTGGGGTGCGGTAGCTGAATACGCAACTCGAATACTCAATAAGCTCCATTATGATGAAAGAATGAGAAGGGGATAATAGTCTTGATGGCAATCTACTCCTGGCAAAGTTATATCAAATGGTGGTCGTAACAGGGTGCATATTTGAAGAACTGGCAGATCCCACTAAAACCCCAAAAGAACTGGGGTTTTAGTGGGATCGATATTTCTACAGCGATTTTAGATGACTTCACACTGCTGATGTAGGTACTAACTAATTTAATTACTCGTATTAAAGATTGGTAGAAGATGACTGACTAACCGAAGTAATGAAGATCGATTCAGTGATCAAAGATCGCGCAGATGACCAAAAATCGATAAAAATTACTAACGAAGATCAGCCAATCGAATGCAGATTACAAGCAGATCGTTAAGACAAATAAATTTTATATTCATCACACAGATTATATAATTTTACATATTTTTAATTAGGAAAAAAAAACGATCGGCGAAAGATAGAAACTTTGAACATTTCCCATGAGTGGTAATTCACAGTCAATAGTGAATCGATTCAATTGAAGTTTACCTTCTGACTCTTGACTAATTGAGAATATGAATATTTGTTTAATTAAGACAAAAACGTTTATCGGATAAGCTAAAAATAACCATTTATCTAATTACGATAGCTAAAGAGGAAAATGCTTAAAGTGGTTCGATTTGAAAAAATATTTAAAGTAAACGCGAATAGTGAATGTTATGAAATGCGAAAAGATGACCGGAAAACTCAAGACAAATTTACAAACATAACATTGGCCTGGAATTGCAAGGTTATACTTTCCACCTTGAAGAAATTGTAACCATAACAACCCATTTCGTTTTGCCGGAAATCCAACAATGTTTATCAAGAGTTTGCGAAAATATACATCAGCGCATCTGTAAATGGAAAAATTCAAGAGAATACGAACTGTGCTGCTGACTGTTGACATAAAAATAGAAATGATGTCATTTGAAGATATTTACTTGCAGCAACGAATGCCATAAAAGTGGGATGGAAAGGAAACCACAGCGAAATAAAAACCGATACAGAAGAAAAAACAACATGTCAACACGTCACTTAGGTCTTGTCCTAGAGAACACTCAGTACATTTCCTTGACAAAGGCACGATTTTCCATAAACATAAAAACCGACTAGCTAATCCACAATAGTTGACTCTAGCCTGGCCGAAGCCACAACCCCAATGCCATGTTATCGTGCCCCACACAACGACCAGTCCGACGAATGTCACTCTTTAACCCTTTCAGTAATTTTTTATTCTCCATCAGACGTGATCATTTGGACAGCTTCCTTTTCTGATTGAGTACTCATGCTGACGTCTAGTTTGGGGAAAAGGAAAAAACGACAATTTCCCCCGCTATCTGCCCATTTTGAAATTTTCAACAAAAAAAACTCCTGCATCGTAATTGTGTGAATTCGTTTTAGATAACCACACAGTCTGGGTTCTTCTATTAACTGACTAAATGGTTTTACCCCTTTTCAACCCCTAAAATTAAAACCAAAGAAAGACAGGTAAAATAGCACTTTTTCATCCTTCATTCTTGGCGCTCGTCAGGAGATGAGATGACATTGAATTCGGTTTTATCGCAGTTTCTTATGTCTTTTTTTTCTTCTGATTATACAATATCAAAAAGAATTTCTTTAATTTAATGTCAAGAATAAGTGAAATTTATAAAAAAAAATTATAAAATGTAAAATTAAGAATTTGTGTTAAGAAAAAATAAGTTTTTTTAATAGAAAATTTCAAAATTAAATTAAAAAAGTACGAATTTTATTTAAAATTAATCTAAAGAAAAATATTTAATTAAGATAAAATTTCGTGAAACAAAAGAAAATAAATAATTAATATTTGGTCCTATAACCTAGTTGGACGATAAAAAAAAATTAAAATACAAAGAAAAATCTTTTTTAATAGTTTTAATTTTTTTCCCCAATTTTTATGATTAGTTTTCTATCATCTTTTTTAATAGTTTAAATATTTCAAAAAAAATCTTTTTTAATAGTTTTAATTTTTTACCCAATTAGTTTTCTTAAATTTTGTTTTCTTTTAATTATTAGAATTTTTTAAAATTTTTTAATTTTTTATTTGACACGTTTTTTATTAATATTTTTAGTTGAATTTCTTTTTACTATGAACATTTCTATTGGTTTTTTTAAAAACCATTTTATTAAAACAGAAAAACTGTCTAAAAAATTGGCATATAATATTTTTCTGTAAAACTTTTCCTAATTTTTTGTTAATTTTAGATAACATTTTTTTTTTTTTATTTTTGTTAATTTTTAACATAATTTTTTTATAATGTTTTTAATTTAAGGAAACTTTAAGTAGTTTTTAAACTATTTTGTCAGAAAAAGCATTTCAAAAAATTCAATAATGTTTTGCGCATGCAATTTTTTATTAAACTTTTCATAATTTTTTTATTAATTTTTGAATCTTTTTTCAAATTTTTTTTTAATGTTTTTAATTTAAGAATATCTTTTAATTATTTTATCAGAAAAACATTTTTAAAAAATTCAGAAATGTTTTGGCATTTAATTTTTAAAAAAAAACGTTTTCTAAGTTTTTTTGTTAATTTTTTTTTTAATTTAAAAAAAATGTTATTAGTTTTTTAACTATTTTGTTAGAAAAGCATTTTCAAAAAATCCTAATGGTTTGGCATGTAATTTTTTTTTTTTAAAAACTTTTCCTTATTTTTTTTGTTAATTTGTTACTTTTTTTTTAATGTTTTTAATTTAAGAATATTTTTAACAGTTTACTATATATTTTGTTACAGAATTTTTTTTAAAAAAAATTTCGTTATGTTTTTGGAATGTAATTTTTTTTAAACTTTTCCTAATTTTTTACATTTTCTTTTTGAATTTTCTTTTTAATTTTTTTTAAATTTAAGAATTCAGAAATGTTTTGGCAAGTAATTTTTTTTTGAAAAAATTTTTTTGGTTAATTTTTCATTTTAAAAAAAAAAAAGTTTTAATCTTTTTTTAATTTAAGAATATTTTTTAACTATTTTGGGCATGCAATTTCTTATTAAACTTTTCATAATTTTTTTTGTTAATTTTTAAATCTCTTTTTATTTTTTTTTAATGTTTTTTAATTTAAGAATATTTTATAACTATTTTGTTAAAAAAACCTTTTCAAAAAATTCAATAATGTTTTTAGCATGTAATTTTTTTGAAAAACTTTCCTAATTTTTTGTTAATTTTTGACATTTTTTTTTCAACATTTGTTTTAATCTTTTTTTAAATTAAAAAAAATTTTAAGCAGTTTTTTAACTATTTTGCGGGAAAAACTTTTTCAAAAAATTCCGTAATGTTTTGGCATTTAATTTTTTTTTTAAAAATTTTACTCATTTTTGAAATTTTTTTTAAAATTTTTATTTTTTACTTGCATAAGACAATCATTTTCAAAGAATTCAGCAATATTTTTGGCATTTGATTTGATTTTTAAACTTTTCATTATTGTTTTTGTTAATTTGTGAAATTTTTTTTAATGTTTTTAATTTAAGAATTTTTTAACAGTTTTGACTATTTTGTTAAAGAAATTTAAAAAAAAAAATTCCGCCATGTTTTTGGCATGTAATATTTTTAAAAACGTTTTCTATTTTTTTTTTGTTAATTTTTCTTTTAAAATTTTAATTTAATCTGTTTTTTATTTAAGAATATTTTTATTAGTTTTTTTTACTTTTTGTTTTTTTTGCAGGTTTTTTTTAAGATCTAATTTTTTTTCCAATAACCAGCAATTTTTTTATTAGTTTTCTAATTATTTTTTTTAATGTTTTCTTTAATTTTTAGAATTTTTTTTTAAAAAGTTCATTTTTTTTAACTTGTTTTTTATTAATATTTTTAGTTAAATTTCTTTTCAGTATGAATATTTCTATCGGTTTTTTATTTGAAAAATTCAGCAACATTTTGGGCATTTAATGCATTTTTTTAAAACTGCCTAATTTTTTTTTGTGAATTTTTTGAAGATTTAAATTTTTTATTTGCATAATTTTTTGATTATGTTTTTAATTTACGAATTTTTTTATTATTTTTTCTTAATAATTTAGAACAACTTTTAAAAAAATTCAGCACATTTTTGCAATTTATTTTATTTTATATATTTTTTTTTTAAATTTAGTTCTTTATTTTTTTTGTGAATAAATTTTTTGATTTTTTGTCCTAAATTTCGGTTATTTTCTACAAAGTAATTTTTAATTATGAGCATTGTATTTTTTTTAATTTTTAACTACACCTCTTTTTAATAGTTTTTATATTCTTTTTAAGGTTTTTGTGTTTCTTAAAATCTAATTTTCCTGTTTTCAAATGACATTATTTCCCAATAATTCTTAGCTTTTTATTTATTATTATTTTATTATTGTTTCTAATAATTTTTTGAAAACTTTATTTTTTTATGTTTATTTAGTGATTAGTGTTATCAATTTTTATAATGTTAATTTTTAATTTTCACAATTATTGACGAATTTTCTTTAAGAAAGTATTCCCAAAAAAAAAGTCGCTACCGTTTTTTTTTTCCAAATTTAATTATTTTGATCACATTTAAAATTTTTTAAAATTTTTATAATTAAATTTAATTTTTAATTTTTTAAATCAAATTTTTTTTGTTTCTTTTTTTTTGTAAAATTAATTGTAGAATTTTGTAAGATAATTTTCTATTAAAAATAAAAATTAAGATACTTTTGAAAACATCCTGAAGAAAAAACAGAATTTTTTTTCTTTAAATTAAGTATCGAAAAAATATCTGAAAACTGACAAAGGGATGTGGGCTAAGCTAGTCTTTAAAAAAGTTGTTTCAGAATAAAGACGGTATGGAAATATAAGGTCTTAGCCATTAAAAATTTAATTTATATTGTTTGAAGCTATAAGATTATCCGTTTCGTGGTTAGGAATATTTATGTGTGCAGCTCTGTCGTTGGGCAGCTGTCAAAAATTTATGTAATCCAAGATGGTTTTTTTTTTGGTTTAAGAACCGCCATTTTATATTATGGTTCGATTTACAAACCATAAATTGTGCTAAAAAAAACTCCTATTTTTTGTGTGTTAGAACAATCGGCATTGAATGTTAATTTTTCGCGTAAAATTTCCTTCAACGATAATATATGAGGCTCTGAACCCACAAGTGACTGTGGAGAAGCCATTGTATCCGCAAAAAGTTACCGTTTGGTGTGTATTTTGGTCTGAAGGTCTTATAAAAATTTATTTCTTTGTAAACGTGGAAGGAGAGACCGTTACCGTCAATTGCGATCGCTGTGGTCTTATGTTATTTTGGTCAGAACTTGAAGATTTTTTTAGTCTGAACTTAAAGCTTTGAATCTATATTAAATATTTTCTTAACAAAACAGTGACATATGCAAATAAATACGACAAAATTTGGTTTTATTGCGTAAAAAGTTCCCAGATCGCGTAATTTTCAGATTCGGTAATGACAATTGGCAAACAAGATCACGCAATTTGACGCTCTTAAACTTTTTCTTATAAATCTACGCGAAATATGATATTATTGAAGACAATTCTCAAATTTCAGAGAACTTTAATTACAACCCCAAATGTGCGAAAAAATCCTTAAAAATTACCTCAAAAGGATTGAGTCCTGCGAGAAGTAGTGTGATAACTTTCTGAATGGTTTTATATTTTATACATAATGGCAATATCTAAGCTATAAAATGAAATAAAAGTTTTAGACGAAATTTAAATTATATTTGTGGTTTATTTAATTTTACTTTCCAAAGCACAAATTGGTTAACCCTTCGGACCCATTAAATAAACAAACTAAAGATAATTTTTTCATTATTAAATTATTCTACGTTGATAATTATCTTCCTAAGAAAATTTATATACTCTGGCCTGATTTAGTGACCGACCAATACGTCTTTGCGTCCAGATACTGGCATAGCCAAGAAAGGTGACCTTTCGTTATAAATACAAATTTTACTAAAAATTACATTAAAAACTAAATAAATAATTTCTTTTTATTTGCATTAAAACTTCATTTCCCATACTGCAATTAAGGATTTCAGTTTTCCTTCCAATATAAATAATAGAAACTAGTACAAAAACGACTCAAAATAAACGAAAAAAATAACCAACAAAATCGCACCTTTTAAGGATAATGTCTGTTTTTTCCAAGAATCACTATTTAATACTACTTTCGACAAAGGAAAAGAAAATTACAAGAAAATATTGGAAAATTTCCATCAAAAATTATTCAACAAAGAATCGATAATCACTTTTCGTTGGCATTAAATTTATTCCGATTTTTATTTAACCAGACAACCTCATTTAGAGCTCACCTGGTAATGAGGTGAAGGATTTTTGCTCGTTTATTCGTGGCAGGTAAAAATAAAAATCGGGTCAAAAGAATCGAATTAATCGAAATATTTTTCTAGGTTCAAATTTGTTTGCCTTTTTTTCAAGGGGGGGGGGGGGGGGGGGGGGGGGATAGTTTTATTGTAGTAGAAACAGTACGAAAGCTTCACTATTGAACCAGAAGAAGGAGGAAGGACGGTGGAAAGGAAGACATTGCGTTGTAGTTTTACACTTCGGAACTAGCACTACTCGTACTAGTCGTCACTGTAGTATTCTACTACAGTCTCGACCATAAAAGAGTTACAACTTGCGTGCCAAATGTTAATTCGCATTTTTTTTTTATCAAAAAATACTTCAGGGTGCGATGTGTATAATTTGCATACCAAAATAGCAACAATACACAAAAATAAAAATTACTAACACAGTTTTTTTAGTTCTGTTTACTAGTTTCGATTTATTTTTTGTTCTTACGTAAACTACTAAAAGATTCTATTTCGCTTTTTTGCTTTTATAATAAAAATTAGCTAGTCATTAATTATTTAATTACGAACAAAAGAATTACGAAAAATCTACAAAATGGCGATCGTGTTTTTTAGGAAATAAATTTTCTTTAAGTAAACAAACAGTTCGATTGGTAAGTAGTTTTTTTTTGACATTAAACAAGGTCAAAATATGCCTAAATGTTCCTAATTTTTAAATTAGATCAAGCTGAGGGAAGACATGCTATTTTTTTTTAATGAGTCTAACTTTCAATTACAAATTTGTGTATTTAAAATTTTAGAAGTAAACAAACCCTCTCAATGAATTAGTGAATTTTTAATGACACATTTTGGGCTTGGTACCCACCCTTTACCATCAATTTGAGATTAGGTCAGACTGGTGGGACAAAATATTCTTTCGTACTTGGTTAAACCTCCAATTGAAAAATTGAAAAATAAACAAACCCCCTTAGTGACTACGTGAATATTTTTCGATACCTTTAAAACTTGGACCTTCACTATCATTTTGAGATTAGGTCAAACCCCCGAGACTAAATTTTTTATTGCAACTAATTGAAATTCCAATTGGACAATTGACAAACCAAAACCCCGAAAGTAAACAAACCTCCTCAGTGACTACGTAATTTTTTTTTGATACCCTCGAGGCTCTACACTGACCCTAACCTTCATTTTGAGATTAGGTCAGACTGGTGAGACGAGCTTTTCTTTCGTACTTGGTCGAACTTCCAATTGAAAAATTTACAAATCAAAGCCCTAAAAGTAAACAACCTCCTCAGTGAGGATATTTTTTGACAACTTTAAAACTTGATACTGACCTTCACTATCATTTTAAGATTAGGTCAAACCCGCGAGACTAAAGTTTTTTCGAATTAAGTCGCAATTTCAATTGGAGAATTGATAAATGAAAGTCCTAAAAGTAAATAAACCTCCTCAGTGACTGCGTAATTTTTTTTATACGCTTCAGGCACTGCACAGCGTTTGACCTTCAGTTTGAGAATAGGCCAAACCCGCGAGACTAGATTTTTTTCGCAACAAGTTGAAATGTCAATTGGAAAATTGATAAATCAAAGCCAAAAAAGAAAACAAATCTCTTCAGTGGCTGCGGAAATTTTTTTTTATGCCCTTGAGGCTCTGCATAGACCACTGCCATCATTTTAAAAATAGGTCAAACTCGCGCGACAAGATTTTTTTCGCATTAAGTCAAAATTTTAATTGGAAAATTAGCAAATTAAAACCTCACAAGTAAACAAACCTCTTCAGTGACTGCGTACATTTTTTTTGATACTCTCGAGGCTCTACACAAACCCTTTGAGATTAGGTCAAACCTGCGAGACCGGATTTTTTTCGAGGTGGATTAATTTTCCGATTAGAAAATTGACAAGTGAAATTTTTAAAAGTCAACAAATACCCTCAGTGGCTGCGCAAATTTTTTTTGGCACCCTCGATGCTTTACACGGACCTCTGACCTTTATTTGGAGAATAGGTCAAACGCGTGAGAGTAGACTTTTTTCGCGCTGGATCAATTCCCGGATTAGAAAATTTCCAATTGAACTTTTTAGAAGTCAACAAATAACCTCAGCGGCTGCGCAAATTTTTTTTAGCACCCTCGAGACTTTTCACAGACCCTTAAACCTTCATTTTAAGATTAGGTCAAACCAGCGAGACTATATTTTTTTGGCGCTGAATCAATCTTCCGATTAGAAAATTGCCAAATGAAATTTTTAAAAATCGACAAATCTCAGTGACGGCGTAGTTTTTTTTTTTTTGATACCTTAAGGGTTTGCTATTGACCTTCACCATCATTCTGAGATTAGGTTAGACCGCCGAGACGACATTTGTTTCACACCCACCCAAACGTCCAATTTGAAAAGTGTCAAATAAAAATTCCGAAAAAAATGTACCCCTCGGTGGCTGCGTGCATTTTTTTCGACACCTTTAGGGCCCTGTTATGATCTTCACCATCATTTCGAGAGTAGGTAAGACTGGTGAGATTAAGTTTTTTTCGCTCCAAATTGCCTTTCCAACCGGAAAACTGTCAAATCCAAACTCCAAAAGTCAGCAAACCCCCTCAGTCACCACATTTTTTCCAAACCTTTAGGGCACGTCACTGACCTAGATCTTCATTTTGAGATTAGGTCAGACTGATGAAATCAGGTTTTTCTCTCAATAAGTCAAACATGTCAAATAACAAATCCAAAAGTAAACAAGCCCACTCAGTGACCGCGTGAATTTTCTTTTCTTTGACACTTAACGGAACTTTACTGACCTATATTTTCGAGACTAGGTCAGCCGGTAACACGAGATTTTATTTCGCACTTAGCCAAATCACTAATTAGAAAATTACTTATTGAAAATTTAAAAGCAAAGAAAACCTCAGTGACCTTGCACATTTTTTTTTGACAGCTTTAAGGTGACGTAACCTTCATTTTAAGATAAGGTCATACCAGACAGATGGGATTTTTCCTTCACACTGGATCAATCCGCAACCCAAATTTTAGAAGTAAACGACCGCCCAAAATTACGGTGCAAATTTTTTTCGAGACTAGGTTAAACTGGCGACACTAAAAACGAAGCAAAGAATTTTTTTCACAACAGTAAAAAGTACTTTCTTAAATTTAACGTTAAGACCACTTCGGAAATTATGATTATAAAGGATAGATTTTTTTTAACAATAATATTGATTGATTAAATTAGCATGCATAATAAAACATGGCAACAAAAAAAATTGCCAATCAACAAATATGTTTTGTTTACAAAAGCGCCACAATTTACTGAAATTTAAGTAAACAAAAACAAATCCCCCCAATTTACATAGATTTGCAGCGAATTTTCAAGAAATAAATCCTATTCACTTTAGCCAGTCTAGGGGCACAGGAGGGGAGAGGGAAGAGATTGTTAAAAATTTGCTAATGGTTGGCATTTAGAAACTGATTCTTTGTTATGGATTCCATTTACGGCTCCAGAGTGTTAAGTATTTACGAAATTACGAGTCAGAAATCCGTGAAACACTTGCGCGCATATAAACACACTTTATTGAAGGAACATTCGGATAGGCTCCATCAACCCCATGGCTTTATTATAATTCCTTTCCGATGAACATATCAAAATTCAAGAAGAAAACTGCGCTACCGTTTAGAGATCAGTATCAGTTCAAGTGTAGAATGGGGGGAGCGGAGTGGAGAATTTCAACTAGAATGGAACGTAAGGCAAACAAGAAGGACCTCTTTTTAGGGGGGATTTTTATTTATTTTTCGTTCTTGTCGAAATAAGAAGAGTCGGAAATTGACTGAAATTTTATCATCGCGACAAAAGTTAATGTCGAAACCACTGAGACGACGATCAAATTCTAAGTGAAATTAAAGCTTTTTCAAAAAATATTGTAAGAAAATTCACAAATGGACACTGGTCTTTCGGTTTTTGTTGCTTTCTTTGGATAAAAAAAAAAAAAAATAAAGATGTCCTCAAATTTAAAAAAAAACAACTCCAAAAATTTCAGCTTCAATTTTATGATAAAAGATAAGAAGCAGGAAAAGCACAAAAGAATAAAGAATTTTCCAACGTAAAAGAAAGTTTTTTTTCTTCTCATTTTCTTTCCTTAGGGTTGTTGATGGTCCTTATTTCTTCCTTCAGATAATTATACCGAATAAAGATTATTCACTTAAAATGCAAAATTTCTATTGTGTCGATAAAAAGTGAAGAAAAAAAAAATTCAAGTTGCGAGAAACTCACAAAAAGGAAACCACGTGCCGAACATGAAAACTTCGATGACATAATGCGTGGGTGGCGGCGACAGTTTGAGTTTAAATAAAGGATATTTTTGCACACACACACAATAGAGACAAGAAAAAATGTTCTTGTTCCATTTTTCGAATGCGGGTTGGAAATTTTCAAGAGCGATAGTCTTTAAGGACAAGTCGGGGGGAGGTCATATGGGGAGCAGACGAAGGATTCTGCCAAAACGTCGCATAAGCAGAAACCGAACGTTCTGATCACGTTGCTGCTGTATCGGAATAAATTGTCACGCATCCAAATACCGGAAGTTGATACTATTTTCGCTCCTGACTTCCGACGTTCTTGTGCGATACAATTTTTTTCCCAATCTTTGTTATTCGTTTTTTTTCTCTTCTTCTTTTTACCACCCTCAACCAAATTATCCTTTCACAAATAGGCCTCAATAGAAGACTTTCAAAAAGGAGAATTTTTTTTCACACATGCTATCTATTTCCTTATCCAAGAAAAATAAATAAAAAGGAATTTTTAGGAAATTGTTCCTGAATTACAATTTTGCACATAAAAGAACCACCACAAGCCTAAAAAAAAGGACTACAAGGAAACTGGTGCCCAGCATGGATATCGAATTTCATTCAAATTTCTTCCCTTTTCTTCCTTGTGCACCTCTAATACCTTTCACTCTGAATATGCCAGCAAATATGTTCACCATGTGTGCATTTTGAATATGATATCGAAGGGAAGGGATGGGATTGGTGGTTATAAGGTTGGTAGTCCTTTTGCGTAATTTTGTTTATTTTTTGCAGAACGCCTGATAAAATTGCGTCATCAAAAAAAAAATTGTCTCGATAAGATTTTTTTTGGTTGTCCTTTTTTTTAATATTTAATTTTTGAATATTAAATTTTTCTTTTTAATTTTCAATGGTTTAGAAAATAGTTTTGATAACTTGAAGAAAGGATTATCCATTTTGTAGTTTGGAAAGTATAGCTCTGTCATTTGACAGCTGTCAACTATATAGATTATTTAAGGTAGAATTAGTTTAGGTTGAGGTTTGCCATCTTATATAATGGATGTGAAATATTTTACGTAAAATTTATTTTGCGGCAAAACTATTTTTACAATTAGTGATGAGGCTCTTTTTTCGCTCCGTGAATACGTCAATAAGAAAAATTACCATATATGGGGCTACTTGTGCAGAAGCCATTGTATTTGGTGAAGATTTACTGTCCAAACAGTGCATTAAAATTATAAAAACTGACTATAAATTTTCACACTCGAACAAGCAATTATTTTAGACTCATTTCTATCACGGTAAAAAGGTCAATAAGGGAAATTCCCGATTATGTGGCTCCGAAAACCCACAAGTGACTATAGAGTAGTCATTGTATTTGCGAAAAGTGAATTTTTAATGGGTATTTTGATCTGAAACCGTATTTCTTTGAAAATGGAAAAGGAAAGAGACCATTACCGTCAATTATGAACGCTAAAACCGCCTTTTTGGCCTGAACTTCAGTATTTTAATATAGCCTATATGTGATTTCAACAAAATGTTGCCACAAGCCACCTTATTACATGATCAATTTTAGTTTTATTTCGTAAAAAGTTCCCAGACCGCATAAATTTAAAATTTGATAATGTCATTTGGCCTCCAAGATCGTATAATTTGACACCGTTGGACCTTTTTTTTGGATGGCTTTGCAAAATACCGTGTTTACGCAGAAAAACCTTAAAATGTAGAGTGTTTAGAAGGCACTCAGATGATGACAAGGAATCCAAGATCGTACAATTTGACAACGTTGGACCTTTTCATGGATGGCTTTGCAAAATTCCATGCTTACGCAGACAAACCTCAAAATGTAGAGCGTTTCAAAGCCAACATCCGTCAAGTAATGGACCGAAATTCGCGAAAATCTTATAAAAAATTACCTCAAAGGATCTCGTCCTACAAGGAGTTCAAGATCATACAATTTGACACCGTTGGACCTTTTCATGGATGGCTTTGCAAAATTCCATGCTTACGCAGACAAACCTCAAAATGTAGAGCGTTTAAAAGCCAACATCCGTCCAGTGATGGACTGAAATTCGCGAAAATCTTATAAAAAATTACCTCAAAGGATCTCGTCCTACAAGGGGTTCAAGATCATACAATTTGACACCGTTGTTAATTTTCTTGGAAGGCTTTGCGAAATACCGTGCTTACGCAGGCAAACTTCAAAATTGAGAGCGTTTAGAAGCCAACTTTCATCAGGTAATGGACCGAAATTCGTAAAAAAAAACTTTCTTTAAAAAAAAAAATTACCTTAAAGGATCTCGTCTTACAAGGAGTCTAGTGGCGGCCATTTGAATAATTTTTGGCAAGATGCAATCAATTTAATGAAATAAAAACTTTATAAAATATTTTATTTTATGCGTGTTCTATTTAACTTTACTTGCCGAAGCACATATTGGAATTAGTAGACCTTTAAAAACTAGTAGTTCAGTGATTTTTGTAAGGATATAAGCTATTCTGACTCATCCAACTCTGAGATTCAAACTCAGCATGCTCCCAGTTGAACTGATAAACAAGATAGAATTATGTGCTCCAATTTTATTAGTATTCATATAAAAATATGAATTCGTTGACATTGATTGCCCATAATCACGATACAGAATGTTTAACCTCAAAATAACCGGCCTATCCTTGAAAAAGGATATCAGCGCCAAACCTAGTCAACAAGGCGCCTATTATCTGGGTTAGTATCACTTACAAATGCTCTTCTGTCAGTTAATGTACGAATTCGATTTCTGCATAATTCGAAAAAGAATAAAAGCTTTTGGAGTTGAGAAAATTTCTGCTAATTCTACCGAGCTTCCAAACTCATCCAAAGCTGCTCTTCGCATACATTCTCCAAAGTGATTTTTTTCCCTTGTCATATTATAATAGTGCATGTGCGTTCGAAAGAATCGGCAAATAAAAATTCCGAATAGACAATCTTAAGTGCAATACGACACTCGGGGGTCACATCTTTAAGTGACAAATTAAGCTTCTGATGACCTAAATGTCTTGTGTCATATTCACCCACAATATCATCTTCCCCTCCTCTCCTGTTCAAGATTTCTTAGCATTTGGATTTGGTTTTATTTTCTTGTCAATTTTCAGAAGCTTCTAATACCATCCAAATAACTGACATAAGATACTATTTAATCGACTAAGAAAAAGTCTAGAGTCTCTATTGTTCGTGTGAGACTGACTAACAGGCAGCCAACCATTTTACGAATATTCAAAAATGTGTGCAGCCTAAATGTAATCGTATAAATTTAATTAATTGAAATTGAATCGATTGACCTCCATGATTGATCGAATTGACATCGAGTTGGCGTGTTAGCACTATTTTTACACTCTTTATCTTCAGTTTATCATCTACAATCAGTATTTTTCTTAAACTCTTTTCTTAAGTTTTTTTTTTAGGACAATTTAAAATAAATTTTTAAATTGTGATTTTATTACAAAAATTAAGATTTAATTTATGGTACATTTTAAAAAGGGGTTGTTTTTTTATGACTTATCAAAATTTCTACATTAAAAAAAAATTAATTATTTAAAATATGAAAATAAATATGAAAAAATTTTGAATAACGTATAATTATGTCTAATTTCTTTCTCGCTCTAAAAAAACTTTTTGAATTTAGTACATTTTTTTAAAAATTTCTTTAAAAATACTTTTTCACAAAAGAAATAATTTGCTAAAAATTCAAAAAATGCCTTATTTACAAATAAAAAAAAATATATTTTTCTTAAAATTTGAAATTTCTTTTCTAAAAAAAAATAATTTTAAATATTTTGGAAATTGCCTTTTTGTTTAAAAAAAAATGTCCTTCTTTGGAAAAAAAAATTATTTATTCCTGACAGTTTATTTTTTCTTAAGTATTAAAAGTAATTTCTAACAAGTACGAAAAAATTACTTTTAATACTTAAGAAAAAAAAACTGTCAGGAATAAATATTAAAAGTAACTTTAAACTACTTGCTTTTAAAAAGAAAAAAACTATTGTTTTTTTTAAATATCCAGGAACCTAAAATTGGTTTTTTTTAAGGTAAAGTGCCTATTTTCAAATCATATTTTTGTGCTCAAAAATTTTCGCTTTTTTTTAGAAAATTTTCTAAAACAAGTCACATTTTCTATTTTAAAAAAAAAACCTTTTTTTTTGTTACAAAAAAATGTCACACTTTCTTTTGAAAGTTTCTATTTTTTTAGATACGATTTTTTTTTTTTTAAATTAAAATACTTTTTTTTCTAGACGAAAAATCTTATAATAAAAATTTTAAATGTTTAAAATTTTAAATAACGCATTTTTCTTCTAAATTTTATTTTAAAAATTTATTTAAATAAAATTTTGTAGTCGTATTTTTTTTAAAGTTAAAAGTTTTACTCTGATGGTTTGAAAATTATTTTTTCTATTGTAAATAAAAATTTGCATTCCAATTGGAAAATCACTTTTTTTTTGTAAAAATTCTTTTTTTTTCTTTTTTAAAAAAATTAGGTTTTTGTTAATAATTTTTTTAAAGTTGGTTTTAATAAAAATTTGTGGTCGTTTTTTTTTATCCTTAAAAATTTTATTTTTTGTTAGATTTCAAAACAAAAAATAAAATTTTTAAGGAGTTAAAATTACTTTAAATAAGATATAGTCGACCTTTTTCTTTATAAATAAAAATTCTTGATTTTTTCAAATAAAAAATTCATAATTTTCCAAATAAAAATCCTTTTTCTAAGTAACAATTCTTCTTTTCTAAATAGAAATGCCACCCTTTCGATTGGAAAAATCCTGTTTTTGTAAAAGTTCCTTTTTTATTTAAGAAATTTTTACAAAAAAAAATCTTTTTTTTTTAAATTGAAATCCTTTTTTTTTTATTTAAATTGAAATCCTTTTTTTTTTTTTAAATTGAAATCCTTTTTTTTTTTAAAAAGGTTTTCATTTTTTTCTTTAAATAAAAATTCATTTTCAATTGGAAAATCCTTTTTTTATTTATAAATGTACTGTTTTTAACAATTTTTGTAGTTGGTTTTAATAAAATGTTGTGGTGGTTTTTTTAACGTTAAAAAATAAATTCAAAGTTTTTAAAATAAGTTTAAATAGAATATGGTCGATTTTTCTATATAAAAATCCTTTTTTTCTTTTTAAGTAAAAATTACTAATCTTTTCAAATAAAATTGCTTTATTTTCAAAAATTTTTTTTGGTGAATAAAAATGCTCTTTTTCTAAATAGAAATTTTTAATTTTTCCAAATAAAAAATTGCTAATTTCTCCAAATATAAAAAAATTTAATTATACAAAATAAAAATATGTTTTCTTTTTAATAAAAATTCCTTTTCAATTGGAAAATTGCTTTTTTTTTATAAAAATTAATTTTTTATTTTTAATATTAAATAAAGAGCAGTTTTCTTAATGATTTTTTTTTAAAAGAAGAAAAATGCGTTAATTTTAAATAACGCATTTTTCTTCTAAATTTTTTTTTTTAAATTATTTTAATAAAATTTTGTGGTCGTTTTATTTTTAAAGTTAAAAAAATAATTTTTTTATTATTCAACATTAAAATCTTGATATTTACAATATATAAAATAGTTTCTTTCTAAATGAAAAATCCTTTTTTAGATCTAAAAAAAAATATTTGTTTTTTTTTGGATACTATTTTTTTTTAAAAGTAATTCTTTTTATAAAAATTCCCTTAAAGAAATTACTTATGTTTTAAGAAAATTCCTTTTTTTTCTAAAAAAAAAAATGATATTTATTACTAGAAAAAATAATTTTATAATTTAAAAAATTTTCATTTTTTTTTTCATTAAAAATCGTAAAATTTTTTTTTTTTTAATTTTTTTTTTCGGGAAATTGTTTTTTACGCTTAGTTTTTCAATATATTTATAGAAATTCTTTAATTATTTTTTTCTTAATGTAAAGATCTCTTATTTTCTAGACTAAAAAACCTGTAGGTTTTTTTTTGTAAGCTTTTAAAAAAATTTTTGTTAGTTTTTCAAAGTTTTTATATTTAGTTTCAATAGAATGTGGTCAATTTATTTATTGTACATAATAATAAAAAATATTTTTTTTCTAAATTAAAATTCTTACTATTTCAAAAGTAAATTACTTTTTACCTAAATAAATTATTTTCCGAATAAAAATACGCTTTTTCTAAATAAAAAATACTTTTTTCTAAATAAAATTTTTTTTTCTAAGAGAAAATCTTTATTTTTAAATAATATTTTTTCGCCTTCTAAAAACTCTCAATTTTTCTAAATAAAAATTACTTTTTGATCTGGAAAAAAGGTTTTTTTTATATAAATATTTTTTAACAAAAAAAAAATATTTTTATGTAAAAAAATTTCATTTATTTTTTAATTAAAAATTTCTTTTTTTTGCTACAATGAATTTGCATTGGTTTTTTCTAAAACAAATCTTTAAAACTTGTTTTTATAGAAAAAATATTATTTTCCGTCTTTTCTATTTTTGCTTAAACTAATTTTTTTAAGGATATTTTTTTCTGTACAAATAGTAATTTTTTCCCAAACTAAGTTAGTTTTTTACTATAAATTAAATTTTTGAAGGAGCAAAAAAGCCAATTGAAAATTTTATCAATGTGAAAAAATATATTCTTAACCCAATTATTGGTTGCTTAGTGATTTTTACTATTATTGATTATAAGCGATTTTTGCCAATATTCCTGATTGAAAAAATTATAAAACTTACCGAATGAATAATTGTTTTTTTTTATCTTAATAAAAAAAAGGAAAAACAGACACAAAGATTTTAACACATTAATAAATTGTAAAAAATCTGATTCTGTTCTTCCCAACAAAAAAAAGGAATTACTTAAACACAAAAAGGGGGTTATTGTGTCTAAAATTTTGCTTGGGCAGAGAAACGATCAACAAACAAGCCCCAAAAATGATTAGTTTTAATTTTAGACCATAATTCTTAGTCTACAGAAGGAAATACTTTGACTCGCTTTAAAGGAAAAAGAAAATCACTGAACACTTTGAGATCCCCCCAAAAAAAAGCACCAATACTTCAATAATTAACATAAAATTAAGAAAAAAAGCAATTTTGTAAAAACCGTCCAATAAAAATTTCTCCATTTATTGCCCACCTACCCTACGTTCTGGTAACGACAAAAATTAAGACCATGAAAAAAATGTACTAGCGAAAAAATCGATTTTCAAATATGAAAAAATATGAACCAAAAAAAAAAGCTACAAGAATAATTAATACGAATTTTATTATTATTATTATTTATTAGTTGTTTTTTTTAAATGAAAAATGTATATAATCTTGATTTTCCGTTAATCTGGTTTAAGTATTTCTTTTAAAAAAAAAAAAAAAAACATTAAGAAAAAATCAAGAAAAATTTCATTTAAAAAAAAATTTGTGTATTTTAAATTTTTTCATATAAAATGGAAATTTTGTGTGTGAACGAAGAGATTCTTTTTTTTTATTTTAGTTTGTAGATAAAAACTAAAATTGATTAATTGGTAAAAAAAAAAAATATGAAAAAAATTAAATTTTAAGCTAAACTTTTATGAATATCATCTTAAACTATGGAAATTAACTCATTATTATTAATTATAAATTCAGTTTGGTTCAGTTCATTTTCTTCCGTAAGAAGAGGGGGAAGAAGGGGGGGGGGGGGGTTTTTTTTCTTTACGTAACAGTACAAAAAGAGAGCAAGCTTTAAGCTTAATTTATCTAATTAATGTTTCGCGTTGTTTAACAAAAAAAGAAAAAAAGAAAAAAAAAAGAAGAAAAATAAGAGAAAAATCTTTTATTTGTTGTGTTTTTTTCGTATAACTTTTAAAATCTCATCTTGCACATCTGTTTGATGATGATGACTATACCTCATCTTAAATTGGGGCCTGGCCATACACACTTAATTCGATCCAAATTAACTGTACGTTTCCGCACTTAATATTCTCCTCTTTTCACAATCATCGCACGCTTATGTGAATCTAGAGCATAAATACTACGAGTATGTTGATTTTTGAGGTCTACAAAATATAAGAGGCCCCCCTTAGCCTATCTTCTGAGATAGTCTTTAGGCTAACCGATATCTTACCGCAATTTATACCTCTAACCCCCCCCCCCCCTTTCCCCAAAAAGGGACGGTAAATTTTTTTTAGTATTTTTTTTAATTGGACGCTTCAGTTCAAATCCAGATCAGTTCGGTGAGCTTTTAACTCATTCATTCGAAAATTTATTGTGCGTTGAGGTCAGTAATTCTTTTGATTTTTTTTTCAAGGCAAATGTCATCCCCCTTCCCTCTCTCTCCTCTACACTTCCTCTAGCACAACCGGAAAATTACAAAAAAAAAAAACTGTAATGAAAAGCTTCAAAAGAAAATGCCAACAACAAAAAAAACTACTCCGACAGAGAATAAACAAACTTTTGAAAAGCCAAAAAAAAGAAAGGTTTCTTACGCAATTGCGTAATGTACGACGCCATTCTGTGTTCGATTTTCTTAAGGTTTTTTTTTTTTTTAATTTTTATTTTGATAATAATCATAACGATGATAATTGGAAACATTTCAAAATGTTACCAACAGTAATTGGAGAGTGTATTTATGGTAAATTTGGCTGACTTATTTTCAACTAAATCTAACCTCACAAGTACTGGGGCAGTTATCACAACCCCTTCCCTCCCCTCTACTTTCTAAAAAGTAAAATATGGTATTTTTTTTTGTTTTTGAAGATGTTCTTAATGAACTTAACTTCACTGATGCCCATTTTAAGATTGTCTGTTTAATTAAAAGCTTTCCGAGAGTCAATACAAGGAAGCCAGATTGAAGAGAAGAAGAAGAAGAAGAAGAAAAACTCATGGACACATGGTTCAGAAAGAATCTATTTCGGATAGGAGTCCAGGTATGATGACCTAATTATACTCAGTAAAAGGCGTTTTCATTCAATTAAATATTATGAAATTTCTTAGACTAAAAATATTTTCCTTTTTCTTTTTTTTTTGTTTGTTTTCATTTCATAGAAAATTTTTGGGGGTAAATAATTCGAATAGTTAAAAATGCCCCCCTCTTTGAAAATTATTAACAAAAACTGACCAATAATAGAATTTTCAAGTACATTTCTTCATTTTCTTCTTCTTCCTTAAAAGTTGATCTGGTCCATTTCACCCTCTTCCCCCCTCTTCGGCTCCTTCTAGTTTTTTTTTTAGAACGTCTCTACACAAAACACCTTTCAAGGAATCTCTCAACCATGCATTTTTACCGTTCGTAAATCTTTTCTTCTCTTTAACTAAAAGTTAATTTTAAGTAATCTTCGGCATATGATTGTATGACAGACGCAGCACGGCGTTTCGTTATTCTACACTCTAGAATGGATGACCTAATTTTTCTGTATACCGCAATGGTCGCATT
Organism: Atherix ibis; assembly: GCA_958298945.1. Taxonomy (NCBI): domain Eukaryota; kingdom Metazoa; phylum Arthropoda; class Insecta; order Diptera; family Athericidae; genus Atherix; species Atherix ibis. Next base: position 46,684,091 of record OY282605.1, on the reverse strand, counting down.
TATCCAGGCCTGTCGTCGGCGGATGCCTTTCATCTGCCAAAGATCTTCTTCGGATGTCAGATATCTTTAAATGGAAATACTCGTCTACACTTTGGTTGGTTGGTTGGCTTCTGTCTGCCACCTCTTCACTTCCTGGCTTTTGTTTTAATAGCTCCACACTTTTGGCATATTTTTCCCGGATAAATTTCCCATCGAAGACGATTTTTGTATGTATGTGCGTTGTTGGTCTTTTCCTTCTATTCTAAAAAACCTCAACTACATTTCATCCACTTTGAATTGTTCGGCTTTCTAGCTTCCAACAATCCCCACAATGTGGTCAAATGCGATTTCGCTTCAGTTTACTTCAATGCGGTCTGCAGCACTCGAAAAGTGCTTAATGGAAGTTACTTGCGAAATTCGAGTTAACCAAGAAGCAATTCTCTTCAATATAACAAAATATGGTAAAAAGATAGCAAGAACTTAAGAGAAGTACAAACCAAATGGATCCCCCCAATGGATGGATGCATGGTTGGACGTTGAAAAAAAAAGAGTGCAGTTTTGTAAATCCTTTATGAAATAAGTTCACTTTTAAAATTTGGTCAACCACTTTCGAAAGTCGTCTATTTTAGTGAAGAAGAAATTTTAATGGAAACATTTAGGTGGTTTGGAACATTATGAAAAGTTCACTTTTAATGTGGTATTTTCTGCCACTTTTCGGGGGGAAAGTTCACAAAAATTAGGCCTGTTGCAGTTATTTTTGTGTGTTTTTTTTAAATGTTAATATTTTCAGCTTATGTATATGATAATTGTTTTTACAGACATGCCAACTTTTTGCTGATTAACTTTTCCGATTTAGATAAATAGTCTTCTTTGAAAATATCATAGTTTCATTGTGAAAATTTATTTACAATAATTTCCATTCATTACGGTTAAGTAGAAAAATGGTAAAATAAAGAAAAATATTCAACAAAAAAATTGAAAATAAACACAACAAAATAAGCAGAATCTCTGGTATCCGATAAAATTAAAAATGGCTTCCCGCTGGTTTGCATTTTCAATTATTTTTGTATTTACTTCAAATTCACAAAATAATTAAATTTCGTTAAAAAATAATATTATTTCTATTATTATATTTATATTAATTTTTTTTTTAAATTTAAACACAAACAATTTGACAAAAAATAACCAGAAGAACTGGCAATTAAAAGAGCAAACAACGCCATCTCTGATATTTTCTTTCAATGTTAATAGTCTTTTTTATTTTTAGCAAAAAGGAAAACTAAAATTTTTTCCGCAATAATTTTCGTGTATTTTTTTTTTCATTAAAAAAAAATTTTAATTTTAAATCTTGCAGCTGAAAATATTTGGCTTATAAAAATACGACCAGCCAACGCCATCTATGATATTTTTTCAATGCCTATAATTGGCATTTTCTCTCAGCAAAAAGGAAATTACCAAAATTCTGTTCACAATTATTTTTTTGTATCTTTATTTTATACAAAAAAAAATTAAATTTAAATAAAAATTTTCAAAAAATTCACATGAAAAAGTTGGGCTTATGAAAATAAGCTATGATTTTTTCGTTCAATATTAATAATTATCATTTTCTCTAAGCATAGAAAAAAAAATTCTTTTCACAACAATTTTCTGGTATTTTTATAATAAAAAAAATGTTGGTAAACTGTTAATTTTGTAGCTGCAAAAATTTGACTTATAAAAATACGAGCAGCCAACGCCATCTATGATATTTTTCCAATGTCAATAATTGCCATTTTCTCTTAGCAAAAAGGAAAATACCAAAATTCTTTTCGCAATAATTTTCTTGTATTTTTATAATAAAAAAAAAGTTCATAAACCGTAAATTTTGCAGCAGAAAAAATTTAGCTTATAAAAATAAAACTTGCCAAAGCCATCAGCCATCTTTGTTCTTTTTTTTACTGTCAATAAGTCATTTTCTCTAAGCAACTGGAAAAAATATTATTTTTGCAATTATTTTCCTATAATTTTTTTGTATCTTTATTTTCATACAAAACAAATTTTTAAATTACATAAAGTGTTGAAAGTGTAAATTTTTCAAATTCAAAAATTTGCCATACAAAAAACAGGGCAGCCAACGCCATCTATTGGAAGTATAATATATGTTGATGCTTGTTTTAGTGAGAGAAGGTGTCAGGCATGATTCCAACGCTACAAAAGTTATGATTTCGACGTGGAGGACAAGGAGGGTCCCGAAATTATCAAACAATTTGAAAACACAAAACGTGAGGCATTATTGGATGAAGATCCATGTCAAACGTAACAAAAACTTGCAGATTCATTGGGCGTGACTCAACAAGCCATTTTTCATCATTTTTCCAAACCAAAGACCATCAGTTTTGTTCTGAAATGGGACGTCCTGCCCCACCTGCCATATTCTCCAGACATCACGCCTTCCGACTCTTACTATCTCTTCCGATAGATGACACGTGGTCTGGCTGAGCTGCACTTACGATCTTACGAAGAGACCAAAAATGATGTAGTTTCATGGATCTTCTCAAAAGACGAGCAGTTTTTTCGACATGTTGTGGCTAGCAATGGACAATGTCAAACATTTTCAATATTCAAATATATCCCCGAAGAATGCCGGTGTTCCTCAAGGTAGCCTTCTTGCTCCCATCCTTTACAGAGTCACAAATATCTTTACTTCTTCTAAAATACCTTAAGAAATACTCACGAAACCACATGCTTAGCCTCGTAATGTGGTCTACCAAGTGTAGTGTGGAAGCCAATGAGCTGAACTAGTCCTCTTTTTATAATTGTGATGGCAGCTCAATTCCATAAAATACAAAAATACGATACTTAAGACTATATTGGGGCAAACGTCTTACTTGGAATCCACACGCACAAAACTAAAAAGACTTGAAATAAACAGAATTTCCTCGACAACAGATCAACTTGGACTTTTGGGGATCCACGAACTTTTCTAATTCTCGTCGAATGGAGTCTCTTCAATCCAAAGTCCTTCAGAAAACTTGCTGATGTTCCTTTCTTTGTCCAATTTAAATACCTCCTTTCTACGTAAATTATGTATTTTACTTTTATAAAAAAAATTCCATGCTCGTCCTTATATTATAATAAACAAAAAAAACAACTTAGATTTTCTTCTACCAGCAGTCAAACAATTTTTAGCCACGAAGCTTTAGCGATAACGCCATCTCTTAGCAAATAAAAAAAACTACTATGGATTCAAAACTTGTTTTTAATTTTTTAGATTTAAAAACAATCTTTTTTAGAGGTTTTATAACAAATAAAAAAAAACATTGCTTTCCTTCTACCAGCAGTCAATCAATTTTTATTAAGGAAACTTTAGAGACAACGCCATCTCTTAGCAAATTTAAAAAAAATGATATGGAATCAAAACTTATTTGTTTTTAATTTTTTATATTTAAAACAATCTTTTTGAGACGTTTTATAACAAACAAAAAAAACTTTAGTTTTCTTCTACCAGCAGTCAATCAATTTTTAGCAAGAAAACTTTAACGACAACGCCATCTCTTAGCAAATTAAAAAAACTGCTATGGATTCAAAACTTATTTGTTCATAATTTTTTAGATTTAAAAACAATCTTTTTTAGAGGTTTTATAACAAACAAAAAATAACTTTGCTTTTCTTCTACCAGCAGTCAATCAATTTTTATTAAGGAAACTTTAGCAACAACGCCATCTCTTAGCAAATTCAAAAAAAATGCTATGGATTCAAAACTTATTTGTTTTTAATTTTTTAGATTTAAAACAATCTTTTTTAGACGTTTTATAACAAATAAAAAAAAACATTGCTTTTCTTCTACCAGCAGTCAATCAATTTTTATTAAGGAATCTTTAGCGACAACGCCATCTCTTAGCAAATTCAAAAAAAATGCTATTGAATCAAAACTTATTTGTTTTTAATTTTTTATATTTAAAACAATATTTTTTAGACGTTTTATAACAAACAAAAAAAACTTTAGTTTTCTTCTACCAGCAGTCAATCAATTTTTAGCAAGAAAACTTTAGCGACAACGCCATCTCTTAGCAAATTAAAAAAAAATGCTATGGAATCAAAACTTATTTGTTATTAATTTTTTATATTCAAAACAATCTTTTTTAGACGTTTTATAACAAACAAACAAAAAACTTTAGTTTTCTTCTACCAGTAGTCAATCAATTTTTAGCAAGGAAACTTTAGCGACAACGCCATCTCTTAGCAAATAAAAAAAACTGCTATGGATTCAAAACTTATTTGTTTTTAAATTTAAAAACAATCTTTTTTAGATATTTTATAACAAACAAAAAAAAAACTTTGCTTTTCTTCTACCAGCAGTCAATCAATTTTTATTAAGGAAACTTTAGCGACAAGGCCATCTCTTAGAAAATAAAAACAAAACTGCTATGGATTCAAAACTTATTTGTTTTTAATTTTTTAGATTTAAAAACAATCTTTTTTAGATTGTTTTTAAATCTTTTTTAAGAAAAGAAAACAATCTTTTTTAGACGTTTTATAACAAAAAAAACGATGCTTTAGCGATAACGCCATCTCTTTGCAAATAAAAAAACTGCTACGGATTCAAAATTATCATTTTTTTTTTATTAAAAATTTCTTCTATTCGATAAACTTATTTGTTTTGCTTTTACAAATAATATTTTAGAAGCTCTCTTCAAACTTTGTTGGGAATTTTGACCATCTAAATGTAAATTGGATATTATTTTTAATAGGATTGCGCGGGTAATTTTATGGATTATACGAGTACAAAAAGAAATAAAAACAGTTTTTGTTATTAGATACTGTCATTAGAATTGGAAGACAATTTTCTTCTAGATTTAATTTTAAAAAATCTGCTTCAGTAATAAAAATAATGGAAGAGAGAAGAAAAAAAAACCGAAATTGGAATAACCAATAATGTTCAACAAACATTATAAATTATTTCGAAAATGCCATAGCCATTAAAAATCAATATAATCGAATTCGAATTGGGTGGGAGGGTGTTGGGGGGAAACAACTTTACTGCCTTTATTGTTATTAGTTTTTCTAATGTCATCTGTAATAATCTTCATTTTTTTATTCCAATCTTTTATAAATTTTCAATTAGAACAAATGTTCTCCAGTTTATTTGATGGTAAAAATGATTTGTTTTGAGAATAGAAAAAAAAATGTTCAAATACCAATTTAAGTGGACCATTATTATGAACGGAAATATTAATAGTCGCACTACTAATAAGAGATTTTGTTGTTCTCGGTTAAGGAATGATTTTCAATGTGCCCTTGGTAGACTCTACAAATTGTATATAAATAATTTTCCAAACTTGTTGTTCGTACAAGATATATTTTTTGGAATACTTTATTGGACAGAATTCATCCAAACGAACAACAGAGAATTGTGCTATGTAAATTGACCATCAAAATTAATAATAATTTATTAATAAAATTTCGAATTTCTAACAAACAACTTCAAATAATACTCAATAGCCACAATCATCGTACAAATCACTTGAAATTTAATCGAAAATCTTGTCGTTATTAGTTTGAACAAGCGAAAAACTAAGAAATAAAAAGTTTTCTCAAGTGCGACCCCCTCCCGCTCCCCTAAAAGAGGTTGTCACAAATTTTAAATTATGTTCCAATTTGTAATTCTTTTCGGTTCATAAATAATTTTCGACTAAATTCTAGACGAAAAATTTAACGACATTTTCGTTTTTTTGTTTAAGACCTCATTTTTAAACAAAAATGGCATTAATTACTTGGGACCTCATACTAAAAGTAAGGCAACATTTTTAATTAAACTTTTCAAGTCTAAAATATACTCCAAGTGTCGTACGTGAATTATTTGGAAATAAAAACTGCTCAATTATAAACAGTTTTTGATATTATATTGCTGCTCTCATTAATGGCGATGGATTTAAATTGAAATTTTCTTAATTTATGATTCTTTCACGAAGCGTAATTCGAACGAGATTGAAAGCGTAATCATAATAATAAATGATAAACAAAATCGAATTGGCAGAGTGGAGGAGGATGGGGATGACTCCAATATAATCAAAGTACACCATAAAAAAAAATACACAAAAGTCGTTTCAAATCAATAAACTTCAAGTGAACTAATTTATATCAAATTGCATTTGAGTGTTTACACCAGTACCGTATGACGGCCATTTTAGTTCGTTTCCTAGTCCCAAACTAATTGCATCGATATTTGATGATGACGCCATTCTGGAATTCATTTGAATTTTTATTGTTTAATGTTCAATGTTTAGATATGCAAATGCAAATTGACGTAATTGATTCGAAGAAAATCTGCAAAAATGATGGGGAGTTTGTCTGCTCCATTTGAAATTGTTTTTTCTTCTTTACTTTTAGTAATAACACTTGTTGATTGGTAACTGAATAAACCCCAATAAAAAAAAATTGTATTGCCATATTAAAGAGACAAAGTAAATCAATTTTTTTGCAATTTATGACATCATCAATACGAAATTGGAACATTTTCTTTTCTTACTAATAAGAAATATTTATTTTTTTCGTTGTTTATCATTCGAATTATTAAAGAACTTAATTGACAGAGTAACTAACAAAAAATTATATTAATTAAAATACTGAAATAATGTCGAATTTCCTAAAAAAATTACAATGCGAATTAAAATAAAAAATTAACAAAATCCACATCAATTCTGGTGGACCTAAGAATTGCATAATATTAACCTAAGAATTGCATAACTAAACAACAGCGACCAAAAAATTCCTAACCTGAATGGACATGACCTAAAATACAGATTAACTTTTGAATTTGTAACCCAGAAAATGCGATATAATATATAGGTGACCTAAGAATTGCATAACATTGACCTAAGAATTGCATAACTAAACAATGGTGACCAAAAAATTCCTCACCTGAATAGAGATGACCTAAAATACAGATGAACTTTAGAATTTGTAACCCAGAAAATGCGATATATTGTAAAATATAGGTGACCTAATAATTGCATAACTTTGACCTAAGAATTGCATAACATTGACCTAAATTGCATAACTAAACAAACAGTGACCAAAAAATTCCTAAGAGATGACCTTAACAGATGAACTTTAGAATTTGTAACCCAGAAAATGCGATATAATATATAGGTGACCAAAGAATTGCATAATATTAACCTAAGAATTGCATAACTAAACAACAGTGACCAAAAAATTCCTAACCTGAATGGACATGACCTAAAATACAGATTAACTTTAGAATTTGTAACCCAGAAAATGCGATATAATATATAGGTGACCTAAGAATTGCATAACATTGACCTAAGAATTGCATAACTAAACAATGGTGACCAAAAAATTCCTCACCTGAATAGAGATGACCTAAAATACAGATGAACTTTAGAATTTGTAACCCAGAAAATGCGATATAATATATAGTTGACCTAAGAATTGCATAACATTGACCTAAGAATGGCATAACTAAACAACGGTGACCAAAAAATTCCTAATCTGAATAGAGATGACCTAAAATGCAGATGAACTTTAGAATTTGTAACTCAGAAAATGCGATATAATATATAGGTGACCTAAGAATTGCATAACATTGACCTAAGAATTGCATAACTAAACAACGGTGACCAAAAAATTCCTAACCTGAATAGAGATGACCTAAAATACAGATGAAGATTAGAATTTGTAACCCAGAAAATGCGATATAATATATAGGTGACCTAAGAATTGCATAACATTGACCTAAGAATTGCTTAACTAAACAACAGTGACCAAAAAATTCCTAACCTGAATGGACATGACCTAAAAAGCAGATGAACTTTAGATGTTGTAACCCAAAAAATGCGATATAATATATAGGTGACCTAAGAATTTTATAACATTGACCTAAGAATTGCATAACTAAACAATGGTGACCGAAAAATTCCTAAAATACAGATGACCTAATAATTGCATAACTTTGACCTAAGAATTGCATAACATTGACCTAAATTGCATAACTAAACAAACAGTGACCAAAAAATTCCTAAGAGATGACCTTAACAGATGAACTTTAGAATTTGTAACCCAGAAAATGCGATATAATATATAGGTGACCTAAGAATTGTATAACGTTGATCTAAAAATTGCATAACTAAACAACAGTGACCAAAAAATTCCTTATCTGAATAGAGTTGACCTAAAATGCAGATGAACTTTAGAATTTGTAACTCAGAAAATGCGATATAATATATAGGTGACCTAAGAATTGCATAACATTGACCTAAGAATTGCATAACTAAACAACGGTGACCAAAAAATTCCTTACCTGAATAGAGATGACCTGAAATGCAGATGAACTTTAGAATTTGTAACCCAGAAAATCCGATATAATATATAGGTGACCTAAGAATTACATAATATTGACCTAAGAATTGCATAACTAAACAACGGTGACCTACTGCAAGAATTGCATAACTAAACAACGGTGATCAGAAAATTCCTAGCCGGAGTAGAGATGACCTAAAATTCAGATGAACTTTACAATTTGTAACCCAAAAAATTTGACATAACATATAGGTGTCCTAAGAATGCAGAACCTAAATATAGATTCTGAATTATTAGGTCAACTTTTATTGATAATTCCGTACTTTAATAAAGATGACCTAAAAAATTTTCGCCTTAGTAATAATCACCTTAGATAAAGGTGAGATAAGAATTTTTAACCCCAATAGAAGTGCCCTAAGTGACCTATTTCTAACCTAAATGACGATGACCGCAATAGAAGTGACCTATTTCTAACCTAAATGACGATGACCACAAAATTGCTAAACTGAATAAATGTGATCAAAAACGATCTAGGAAATCTTATAAAATATTACCTCACACAAAGTAAACTACAAATTCCGAATCTTAATAAAGATCAGCCAACAATTCCTAAACTGAATAAAGGTGACCTAAGAATTCCTAACCTAAATGAGGATGACCAAAAAATTATTATGTGAATAAATGTGATCAAAAACGACCTAGGAATTTTTATAAAATATTACCTTATATAAATGTGACATACAAATTACGATTAATGTGACTTAATAATTCCTAACCTAAATTAAGATCATCTCAGAAAAAGGCGGTCTTCGACAAGAGCTAACAGTTCATTACCTAAGAAATTCCTACTATAAATCAAGATCACCCTCAATAAAAACGACCTAATTTGAAGGTGATTTAAAGACTCCTAACCTAAACAGATTATGCGAAAATTCCTAACCTGAATAAAGTTTATCTAAGATTTCCTAATCTAAATAAAGATAACCTTAGAAAAATTTGACTTTAAATTTTAATTACGATAACTTACGATTAAGATGGCCTAACGTGTGTAGGTGATAAAGATTCCTTACTAAATTAAAGGTTGCCTAAAAATTCCATATAAAGCTAATCTTGTATAAAGGAAAAATTACGAATTGCTAACCTGAATAAAGTTGATTTAAAACTTAATAAGAATAACCCCAAATTTCTAAACTGAAAAAGGTGATCTAAAATACTGGCGATTAAAGAATTCGTTACTTAAAAAATTATGACCTAATATAAAGGTGATCTAAGACCTAATTAAAAGATACCCTAAAAATTCCTAACCTAAATTAAGATCAACTACGAGAACAATGATCCATTTTTAAGATGACCAAGATTACTTACCTAAACACGTATCGCCTAAAAATTAAGTGGCCTAAAAATTCCTTAACTATATAAAAATCATCAAAAAAGTCCTAACCTTAGTAAGGATGACCTAAGAATTCTAACCTTAAGGTAATATTAGAAACTCTTATCTCAATAAAGATGACCTGAGATAAAGGTAGTTTTAGGCGAAGACTACCTTTATCTCAGGTCATCTTTATTGAGATAAGAGTTTCTAATATGTCTAACTTTAAAAAAAAGGGACCTAAGGATTATTAACTTAATAATAAAGATGACCTATGACTTATTTTTCTTACGTAGAGATGACTATAATTCCTTACCTAAATAAAGATAACTTAATCTAAATAAGAGTTCCCTAAATAGAAATTCTTATATAAATAAAATAAAGCTGACCTACGTAAATTCTTACCTCAAAAGTGGTCATCCAAATTAGGATGTCCTAACTATTCCTGATCTAAATAAATGTGACCCAAGAGTTATAAACTTAATACAGGTGACCTACGAATTTCTTACCTCAAAAGAGGTCACCTAAATAAGGATGTCCTAATTATTCCTGATCTAAATAAAGATTACCTGAAAATACTCACTCAAATAAGGTTACTTACGAAATTTGATTCTACACAAGGGTGACCTAAGTGTTCCTAGCCAACTTTACGTAACATTTTATAATTTTCTTTTTAAAAAAATATATAAAAACTGTCCGCAACATTTGTTTTTCTAACGGCGGATACTTTGTATTATTTCTCTGTGAATTATAACCCGAAATTACTAAGTAGAAATAAATACTACCACAGCACCAATAAAACGACGGACAATCGTTGAATTGTTATTTCAAAAAAATAATAATAACAGCTTGTCTGGGAATAATAATTATGAAAGGAAAACTACTCCTACATATTTTCAACACTTTCCATCGTCATACGTAATCTCCATCGCAGTATGAATGAATTTGTTCATTCTAGTTGCGCCATACAAAAACCTTAAACATTTTTTCTATCGTCGTTTATTAAAATTTTTTTTTAAATTTTATTGTTTATTTAAAGAAAAACCAATTTTATATTTTCAGCTTCTATAGATGGTAATTATTTTTACAGACACCCCAAACTTTTGCTGATCAGGCTTTTCCAATATAGATAAATAGTTTTCTTTGAAATTATCATAGTTTCATTGGGAAAATTCATTTACAATAATTTCAATTCATTATGGTTAAGTGGGTGAATAATGCTAAAGTAAAGAAAAAATATCAAAAAGAAAATATTACGAACAAACAAAACAAAAAAAAGCCTAAAGACAGTCGATTAAGAATATGGCAAAACCGTCGATTGATTGTTATCATTTTTAAAAAAAATTTATATTTATTTAAAATTAATAAAGAAGGATTTTTGTTGAAAATAAAATTATTTCTAAAAAGTTTGCTTTTCCCATAAATATTTATATTAAAAAAATAAAAAACAGAAAAACCAGCAAGAAAAAGAACAGCCAACGCCATCTGTGATATTAAAAATGAACAATGGCGTGTGGTCGGCATAAATTAAAATTTAAAATGTTCTGTATTTATTAAAAATTATTTTACTTACTAATAGAATGTTCGTTGTATTTCTCTTTTAAATTTTAAATACAAATAATTTAACAAAAAAAAGAGCTGTCCAACGCCATCTATGATATTTTTCTTCAAATGTTAATAATTTTCCCTTAGCAAGTACAAGAGAAAATTCAATTTGCAAAATTTTTATCTTAATAAATTTATATTGTACTAATTTTTTTAAAAATTGTAAATACAAATAATTTGACCAAAAAAATCAGAAAAGTTGACAAAAAAAAGATAATCCAACGCCATCTATGGTATTTTACTTCAAATGTTAATAATTTTCCCTAAGCAAGTAGAAGAAAAATTTCAAATTGCACAAATTTTCTCTTAATCAATTTATAATAATTTTTTTTTTTAAATTTTAATTACAAATAATTTGACCAAAAAAAAAGAGTTGTCCAACGCCATCTATGATATTTTACTTCAAATATTAATAATTTTCCCTAAGCAAATAGAAGAAAAATTTCAAATTGCACAAATTTTCTCTTAATAAATTTATACAAATTTTTTTTTTAAATTTTAATTACAAATAATTTGACCAAAAAAAGAAGTTGCCCAACGCCATCTATGATATTTTACTTCAAATGTTAATAATTTTCCCTAAGCAAATTGATGGGAAAATTCAACTTGCACAAATTTTCTCTTAATAAATTTATATAAATTTTTTTTTAAATTTTAAATACAAATAATTTGATCGAAAAAAAAAGTTGCCCAACGCCATCTATGATATTTTACTTCAAATGTTAATAATTTTCCCTAAGCAATTTGATGGGAAAATTCAACTTGCACAAATTTTCTCTTAATAAATTTATATAAATTTTTTTTTAAATTTTAAATACAAATAATTTGATCGAAAAAAAAGAGTTGGCCAACGCCATCTATGATATTTTACTTCAAATTTAATAATTTTGAAGAAAAAATTCAAATTGCACAAATTTTGTTGTATTCTTTTTTTGTTGTTGATTGATTTAGTTTAATTTAATATGAAATAAAATTTTAGAAGCCAAGAAGAAGAAAATTATAAGAAGATAAAGAAGAAGACATTAAGAAGAAATGCACAAAAAGATGGTGAAGATAAAAATGTTCTGATCTCATGCCGGACCGTTTTCTTTCTAATTTTTGTTGTTTTTTTTGTTTTTGTTAATAACGGTTGACCTTAAGACAATATTTTCTAGAGTCTTTTTAGAAACAAACAAAAAATACCATTCCTTAAAAAGAAAAAAAAGAAATTTAAGAAATTTGTTTTTGATTTATTTTTTCCAAAACCATATCGATCTAGATTTATTGAGATGTCGAAATTGTTTCGTTTTTTTTTTTAATTCTTTATGAATTTTTATTATCTTTTTTCTTTAGTTTAGAATAAATTAATTAATTAAAAATAGCACTAATTTCAGAATAAAATTTTTACAAAAATTTAAAATATTGTATTTTTTTAAGTTATTTTTATTTTAATTAAATTTATAATTTTATAATTAATTATCCTAAAAATTTCTTCCTATTTCCCAAAAAAAATTTATTTACCAAAAAAAGCTTCAAAAAAAAACAATTTTCTTCAGCAGGGATCAGAATTGTTTTTAAATAATTTTAAAAGCTGTTTTTGCATCAGAATTTTGGTAGAATTTGGGCATTTTTTATGAGGAAAAATTAATGTAAAAAAAATTAATTTTTTTGGTAGGAAATTTTAATGACAAAAACCTTTATATTTTTACCCGAAAAAAGCTTTTCGTTTTTTTGTTTTTTTTTTGTAACAAAGACTAAGGATAATCAGAACTGTAACTTTTATTGTCTAATATGTACAAATTAAATTGAGCACAAAAAAAAATTCCAAACTAAAAAATCAACAGCACTAACTGTGCAAAAGCTCTTCTGTTATGGGCCAACCACAGGGAAGTCTACTAGCCAACGGCTATTACAGCCAGTTATCTTATCGAGTTTTATCGCGTCACACCTCTTTTTTTGAAAAAAAAAAAACCACATTCAGACACTTGTTCAGGTTGTTTTTCCCGTTTGTTTATTTCTTTTCTTCTACTTCATTATTTATTCTAATCCACTTCCTAATTATTATTATTATTATCGATTAAATTGGATAGCAAATATTTTATTAAAAAAAAAATAATAATAATAATAATAATCAAAAGTAAATAAACTAAATTAAAAACGATTTTATTTATATCAAATTGATTGTAAATGAGTTTTTTATTTTCGATTATTAGATAATAAAAATATTCGCCGTAATAAATCGTTAGAAGATATTAGCAAAAAAAAAATATAACCACAAAAAAAATGACTTTTATAATATTTCAAGTAGATTGATAAGAAAGATAATTCATGTTAGATAATCTTGTATGTTAGAAAAATATTTGAGAACAAGTTTGATATTTTTAAAAAATATGCTTTCAATTTTGTATATATTTTTGTTGTTGGAGGATTTACTAGAAAAAGATAGCTTGTTCTTATTGAAGTGGTTTTTTTAACTTTTTTGTTTCTATCGATTTTTTTTTAGTCTGTAAAATTATTTAAAAGATCAAAGAAAATGCCTAAAAATTGTTTCCCAAAATAAAACACGTGCTATAATAATCTAGGACAAAATGTCCTTTTCCCTTAATCCTAGTAACGGATTGTTAACATTTTAATAAATTAATTATCTCCTTGCAGATCAACAAACACAATTTATTGTGAAATTCACCTTGTACCCATCACCCCTTGTGAATTCCATAAGCTTTACTCGGTGTCCCGCAAGGTAGCCATCATGGTCCATTGTTCTTCTAATTAAGCACTTAGCAATTCTTATTTATGCTGACAATGTGAAGATTTTCTCCTGTGTCAGAGATAGAACTGACATGATTAATATTGAGAAAGACATAAAATAATAAATTATAAATCAGCTGTGACATAAAAGCGAGGTTATATATCGTCATCTAGAAGATTTAGCCCCCTAATTTTTTTTACTATGCTTTTGTAGGTACTAATATAAAAGGTACTAATATAAAAAAAAAACCATTTACGGATAAAACTGTGGAGAAAACTGGTGTTTATGTGCCCAAAAACTGTAGCCTCGTTTAAGGTTATGTAAGACATTGATCAAAGGAGTTTCTGTAGCTTACAAATATCAACGCATTAGTACTATTTCTTCGTCATTTCGCCTTATTATGCAAATAATAGTGCAAAAAAAAGTTATGTTGCCAATAAAATTGCAATGTTATTTTTGTTAGACTATATCGCTAAGTGGACTCATCGTCATGGCGCTATAAAGTGACCCCTGTCATAGCTTAACTTTTATATCATACTAAAACGAAGGATTGGCTTAAACGGTTTACTTGATTACTTATTTTTTATGATACTTTGGGCCCAATTTCTAATTGGTTGGTGAGGCCCAATTTTTGATGGTTAGTTTTTAATTGCGAAATTATTCTAGGTTCGACCACTGTACACTAAATCAAAGTAGCAAATGGTAATTAACGTCAATGGTTAAGGTTAGGGAATTATTGATATTTTAAACCATTAACAAATCACGGGACTAGTGACTTTTAAGTCGCTGATGTGTATTTATAGACAAGGAACTAGAGAATAGAAACTTTTTATAACGAGATTTTTGTTATATAACGAGTAAAAGGGGCAAAAATCATGATCAGACTATTACGAACATAAAAGGGAGCATTAATTATTTTTGACTGAAGGGATTGGTTTCTATGGGAATTGAAAGGCTTCATATAGAGCCGCAGACTTCTTGTCTGTAAGTCCATATTGGTTTCTGTAAGGTATTGTATAAAAGCACTTTTATAATAGGTTTAGAACGTTTGTCTAGAAGTCGAAGTAGTTGTAGGTATCGTCTTTTGTTCTTGTCTTAATTAAATAGTTTATCCTGCTAGCATGTGTTTATGTTAAGCCTCAGTATTTTAGTAAATCACGCGATCAGGCTTCGATGGATGGTTTTAGGAAAGGAAGTGGAGGATAGTTCTTGAGCAAGGGGCTTAGTATGAACAAAAGGGACATTGAGATCATGGTGGATAACAGTATTGTGAACATAAAAGGGAGCGACGACAACTGTACGGAGTATTTTTGATTAAAGGGATTGGATTCAACGGGAATTGGAAGGTTTAGTGGAGCCCCTAAATTCTAGTCCGTAAGTCGAGATAAGTTTCGGCAGGACGTTGTATAAAAGTTCTTTGCTGTCTATAGTAACGTTTATCTAGAAGTTGAAGTAGTTGTAGGTATCATCTTTTTAGTTCTTCTCTTTTAAGTGTAGTATGTGGGTTCTATGCCAAACGTTTATCTAAGTTCAGTTTTAGATATTAAGGTACGAGGTCTATTCAAAAAGTATCGCGAATTTTGAATTTCCGCGGGTTACGTATATTCGATTTTCGATATTTTGTGGCGTTATGTTGGTACTCATGTCTCCCACTTATGCCGATAAGTTCAGTTAATTTTTGACAT
The DNA here is from genome assembly GCA_958298945.1 of Atherix ibis. Taxonomy (NCBI): domain Eukaryota; kingdom Metazoa; phylum Arthropoda; class Insecta; order Diptera; family Athericidae; genus Atherix; species Atherix ibis. The sequence goes on along the minus strand of OY282605.1, from coordinate 46,668,427 downwards.
CTGCTTTGCTTGCACGTGTTTTGGTTCGTCTTCGATTTTTGCCCATTCCAAAAAAATGGATCAAAAATTCTGTTTCGGGAACAAGAAAAAGGCACAGGAGGCCAGATCTAAGGAATACGGTGGCTCCGGCATTTTAAGTGTGTTGTTTTTGGCCAAAAATTCGCGCACAAGCTACGATGTGTGAGCAGGGGCGTTATCATGGTGCAAAAGCCAATTTTTCTTCTTCCACTAATCCGGGCGTTTCTGGCGGATTGCTTCGCGTAACTTGCGCATAACTTGCAGGTAATATTCCTTATTGACCGTTCTACCCTGCGGCAAGAACTCATGATGCACCATGCCCTGCAATCTGTAAGCAAAACCAAAGAAAACTGTAAGCAAAACCTTTACATTCGATCGAACTTGACGCGTTTTTTTCGGTATTGGCTCGTGGGCAGCTTCCATTGGGATGATTGAGCTTTGATTTCCACGTTCTATACTAAACGTTCTAAAATATTGGTACTATTACAGTTAGTTTAGAACGTTTGGCTTAAAGTCAAAGCAGTTGGTGATATGGTTTGTTCTATTCTAATATTTTAAGTTTTGTGTATAGGTTCCATGTCAAGCGGTTGTTTAAGTCCAGTTGTAGGTACCCAACTTAACTGTCATTAAGATATATGAAAAAGCAAAAATTTCAGGAAGCATATAAGCGACTTTTGCTTAGATGCAAGACTGGTTTTACTATCAGCACATGTAGCAGAGAATGTGTTTCGGCAGATTGGAATATCGGTTGCACAGGATAGGACCAATTATACTTCCCTGTGGCACACCAGCAAATATCAGCGAGATTAGAAATTGGTGAAGATCAATCTGTGAAGAGTGGATGGGGAAAAGGGTGGATTTAATTTGCATATAAGTTGGATCGATTGGACTCTTCCTAATCAAATGTTATCTTTTCGTTTCCTTTGCTTTGCTTTCAAAGTGCTTATATTCGCACCAAAATTTTCCATCCACCCACAAAAATTTTTCTTCTGCTTCTTTTTTTTCTGCTTCTTTCTCATTTCCATCTTTTCTCTGCCGGCAATTTTAGATAATTTAAATGTCGTGTCATGCATAAGACAATAGCACATTGTTCTACATATTTTGAATGCTTTACTATTATTATTGTTATTGCCTTTTTTGTGTTGTTGTTGTTGTTGTTGTTCAATTCGTCATTTTGCTTCAGTCAATTTTTTACCAATGATAATGATTGTTGGTTTTTCCCTTAAACCGTTTTCAGCAACTATTAATGTGTTAGTACTAAACTGACCTCCCTTCCACCCCCCTCCCCTTAGCTCTTTTGATAGATTCACTAATACCATTTTATTACTATTATTTTCTTCTTTTTTTTTTCGTTGTTGTTTGCAATTTAACTTAACTCTTAATGAGTATAACTGATATGGCAAAAGAAATTTCCTACAGTAACAATGACTACATTAACAATAACTTGAACAGCAACGTAAAGAAGAAGAAGAAAATAATAGCAATAATGATAACATTAACATTAACAGTAAAGGAAGAAGAAAGAAAAAAAAATAAGACGCAAAATAATAGCCTATTCATTATGCGTCTTTTGAGCTAAAAGAAAATTTAAATAACAGCTCGGAGATAGTAAAAAGCACTCACTCGCTTAGAAGCATTTACGTTCTGTGTTGTTGTTTTCTTCTGGTGTGTGCGAGGAGATTGGCGATATAGTGAGCTAGAAGAGAATCGAGTCATTGTGATCCGGTTGGAGTAGATGCAAAATGAACTGCGGGCAAAATGGAAATCGGCCATAAACACAGTCGAAAGAAGTGCAAATGACCTCGCCCGTATAGTTTTTAAACAGCAAAACGAGACCCAGAAACGGAAAAATTACTACTAATTCGTGTTTCTAATGTGTTCCAAAAAAAATATGAAAAAAAGTTGAATCAAGTTCGTGCTATGAATTAATAAAAACAAAATGTAAAAATAGGAATAAAATTTCAATTTTGACTAATAAGAATTAGAAAAATTAATAGAAATGAAACAAAAGAATTTTTTTTTGTTCACTTAAGAAAAAACTGCTACGTTTCGACTTGCATTAAATATTAATCTTTGAGTTTTAAGTGTTTGTTAATTTTTAAAAATAAAATGGGAATAATTCGAAAAAAAATTATTCTTAATAAATTTTTGTGAATAGAAATACCATAATTTCTGATGATTTTTAAGATTTTAAATTTTTTCTACCTCACTTACGTAGTCATAATTAAATTAGTTAGACTTTTCTCTTGCTCCAACTTATGTAGTAAAAATCAAATTGAAATTTTGCATTGCTATCTTCAAATTAACGATGAAAATTTAATTTTGCCTGATTCGATTTACGTATTAATGAAAATTGAGTTAAAATTTTTTCCTACCTCACTTATGTAGTCATAATTAAATTAAAATTTTGCATTGCTTATTTTAATTTACAATATAAAATTTAATTTGACCTGATTCGATTTACGCATAAGTGCAAATTGAGTTAGAATTGTTTACCGTCTCAACTTATGTAGCAAAAATTACATTGAAATTTTTCATTGTTTTTTGTAATTTACGGTCTAAAAATCGAAAGAAAATTTATTTTGCCTGATTCGATTTACGTTTTAATGTAACATGAGTTAGACTTTTTTCTTGCCTCAACTTACAAATATGTAATAAAAATCAAATTGAAATTTATCATTGCCCTTTTCCAATTTACGATATTAAAATCGAATCAAAATTTAATTTCGCTTGATTCGATTTACGTATTAATGAAACAAGTTAAAAAAAATACACTACGTATTAAAAATGAAATTGAAATTTTGCATTGCTTCTTTCAATTTACGTTCTACAACTCGAATTAATAAGATTTAGTTTTGCCTGATTCGATTTACGCATTAATAAAACGAGTTAGTAAATGAAACGCAGTAAAAATTAAATTGAAATTTTAGATGGATTCTTACAATTGCCAGTGTAAAAATATAAAATCCAGTGAAAATTTAATTTTCCTGATTTGATTTACGTATTAAGGCAACTTGCGTTAGAATTTTTTCCTGTCTCAACTTACGTAGTAAAAATCAAATTGAAATTTTTCATTGATTCTTACAATTTACAATGTAAAAATCCAATGAAAATTTAATTTTGCCTGATTCGATTCACGTTTTAATGCAACTTGGATTCGAATTTTTTCTGTCTCAACTTACGTAGTATACAAATCAAATTTAAATTTTGACTAATTAGAATTAGAAAAATTAATAGAAATGAAACAAAATAAGAAAAAGTTCACTTAAGAAAAAGTTACTACGTTTCGACTTGCATAAAATATTGATCTTGGAGTTTTAGGTGCTAATTTTTGAGAGAAAAAATGGGAATAATATTTTAAAAAATATTGAAAATAAATTTTTGTAAATAGAAATAATTTCTGCTGATTTTCAAGTGATACTATTTCCAGTTTCGTAATAATTTTCTAAAAAAATGGGATAACAGAGAAAGATAATAGGGGTAAAAATTAAATTTTTAACAATTAAAGTTAGAAAAATTAAAAGGAATAGTTTAAAAAAAAGCTACTATGTTTCAGCTCACATACTCGTAATTAATTTATTGTTTGAGTTTTAAGTGTTAATTTTTTTTTAAGAAGAATAATCCTAAAAACTATTAAGCAAATAGATTTTTTCAAAAAGAAATAATTTGTTTTGAAAAATTTTCTAAGTTACATTATTTCCAGGTGGGTAAGAATTTACTTAAAAATAAATTAGAAATTATTAAAAACTATAAAAGCTTCAGTAAAACGATTCTTCACAACACTTAGAGGCTCAGCCGTGACAACTTACTTCTCCTGCCACACGACCAACTCCATTAACAAAATCTGGTTTCCCAGCCCATATATCCACCTGACTACAGCCCCCGTGACTTTTTTTTAATCCCCAAAATATTAAAACAGTTGAAAAAGCGTCATCTTTGTACTGGTGCCAACATCCCACCGAGGAGTGGAACACAGTTCCAGTTGAAGCCTTCCAGCCCTCCTACCGAATAGTGGAAACAGCACCTTCACTGATCAAAGGAACAACTTTAAAGAATTAAATTTTAAGAACTTATTAAAAAAATTAAGTTAAAAAAAATTCCTACCTCGACTTACGTAGTCATAATCAAATTTAAATTTTGCATTGCTTTTTGGAATTTACGATAAAAAAATTTAATCAACATTTCATTTTGCCTGATTCAATATACGCATAAGTGCAACTTGAGTTAAAAAAAAATATGCCTGCCTCAACTTACGTAGTAAAACTTAAATTGAAATTTTTTATAGATTCTTTCAATATACGGTCTACAACTTGAATTAAAATTTAATTTTACGCATAAGTGCAATTTGAGTTAGAATTTTTCCTGCCTCAACTTACGTAGTAACAATCAAATTGAAATTTTCATAGATTCTAACAATTTACAGTATAAAAATAAAACTCTAATGAAAATTTAATTTTGCTTGATTCGATTTACGTTTTAATACAACTTGAGTTAGAATTTTTTACCGCTTAAACTTACGTAGTAAAAATTAAATTGAAATTTTAGATTGATTCTTACAATTTAGTGTAAAAATAAAAATCCAATGAAAATTTAATTTTTCTTTATTCGTTTTACGTATAAGTGCAACTTGAGTTAAAAAAAATACTGCGTCGACTTACGGAGTCAATAATAAAATGAAAATTTGCATTGCTTTTGCAATTTACGGTCTTAAAAAAATTTAATTTCGGCCAATTCGATTTACGCATAAATGCAATTTGATTTAGAATTTTTAATTGAGGCAGTTGAACGTAGTAACAACCAAATTGAAATTTTTCATTGATTCTAACAATTTGCAGTGTAAAAATAAAACTAATGAAAATTTAATTTTTCCTGATTCGATTTACGGATAAGTGCAAATTGAGGTAAAAAATATCCTGCCTCGACTTACGTAGTCAATATTAAATTGAAAGTTTGCAATGTTTTTTGCAATTTACGGTTTAAAAATCAAATAAAAATTTAATTTTGGCCAATTCGATTTAAACATAACTGCAACTTGAGTTAGAACTTTTTCTTGCCTCAACTTACGTAGAAAAAATCAAATCGAAATTTCGTATTGATTCTTTCAACTAAAGGTCTTAGTTTTTATTTATGTTTTGAAAAAATCAAAATGTTCGTTTATTTATTGTTTAGACTTACATTATAAAAATAAACTTTTCACACCGAATTGAATATTATTTAAGCAAATTGTAGAATCTTAGAAATATATTTTAGGTTTTCTTGTAACGTACAGACAACTTAAAAGTAATAAGAATTATCTTCTCCAACAGATGTTGTTGAGCAAGTTTTTAACTACAGACTCTCCAAAGACCAAAAAAAACACAATAATTACTATAGAAAATTCCAATTTTTTAAAGATAAGAAGTTTATGCATTTTTTTAAATATTTTAAATTTTCTTTTATATTTTTAAATAACTTCAATATGACTAACCACTCGTTTTTTTTAAAAATAATCTTTATAATTTTTGTTCTTGTAAAAAAAGGTGTTTTTATTGACCAAATAAAAATGTTTCTTTTCTACTGAACTCTCAATTAATACAAATGTTATCCGCCAGATGTCATTGATTTGTGTAAAGATTCTGTTTCACACGATCTTTAGTATTTTCTTACAGTCACAAATTTAATTTAATTCGTAATAGTTTGAAAATGATCTCCAACACATCCCCTTGTCCCCCCCTCCCTCCTCCAACAATTGCTGTATTTTATTTTACCTCATAATACAGTTACAATAAAAACAAATACTCATACTTATCGTAATTTTAACGAATTGCAACTAATATTCAGATTATTCCATTGTGAATTTCATGGTCGGAAGACACTTACCTGTAAATAAAAAAAAGAAAGAAAAATTTAATATAAAAAGTATAGAATATTTTTCACATTTTTAATTAATACTTAAGTAAATTTAATAATTTTTTTACCCCCCAATTTTTGTTATTTAACAATTTCAGCGAATATTTTTTTTTTTTTATCTACACAACAAAAGTCTTACTTTTGCTTATTTATCAAATATCAAAGAATTAGTGTTTTTCATGTTCAAATCCCCTATTGCCCCCCTCTTCCTAAAAAATTTCATAATAGAATCTCATTCTATGAGAGTACACACACTTAATTGGCAGTATTTAATTTTAATTAGATTAAAAATTACTTAATTTTATTTGATTTTCTTTTGCATTTTTCTTAAAAGTTTCAAAAAAGAAAAAAAATCGTTTTCTTATTATTAATGTAAGATGAATAAAGTCTTTTCATATCTTAAGCTTTTTGTTTTTTCTTCTCCTCAATTACGTAAGACGATAAAATTTTTAAGAGTCAAATTCAAAGTTTTTTCTACTTTAAGTTTTTTATTTAAATTAATTTTTTTTTTTTGGGAATTAATTTTCAAACAACGAAAAAAAACTTCACAGTCGTAAATGTTGCTTGAAGAGAATTACGCCCAATACTGCTATGGAAAAAAGAACCAAAACGACTGAATGACATTCAAAGATTTTTTCCAAACCTTTATTTCAACTAAGGAAAAAGCCAAGACTGAGACATTGAAAGAATAAAATCGGGAAAAAATTTAAATTATAGCAAATAATTTCCATTGAATATGGGACTATAACAGACTATTCATACGAGAGAGAAAACACATCCTAAATGGTTTACAAAAAATAAAAATAAATCACTCGGAAGACGTCATCAGTGGATCTAAAATGGGAATCCCCCATTTCCTTCCGTCAATATTTGCACTTTTACAATTTTTATCTTCCATTTTATTATAGAAGTGGTCATTTCCGAAATAAATTATTTATCCACTTCCATGGGACTTGCAGACAGATGATGAGCAAAAATTTTTGCAATCATTTTTTAAAAAAAAAAAATCTATTAAAAAATCGAATTTTTAGAAATAAAAAACTCTTCCAGTTCATCTCTTAACTTGCACAGATAAAATTTATAAGAAAATAACAAAAATTCATTCAAATTTTTTGGTAAAAGAGAACTCATAATGCCCACCATTTAATTGAAGATCATTAAAATCGAAATTGTTATAAATTTTAATCATTAATAGAGAAAACATTAAATCACCACTGAACCTAATTAGTTGTTCTCGAATTGATAGACGTACACTATCAGTCAATAAGCAATGTGCGTTTGCATTAACTTGGTTCTATAATTAAAATTCCATTGGAAGGAGGAGAGTATTATCTCTGGTATGGCCTTAGGTAATATTAAACAGAAATATCTTCTATTATCCTGTTAGGATCTGACAATAATTGCATCGTATTAAAGGACGAACTAATTAATCGTAAAAGATATTTGATGTGCGACCATCAACAATAGTTAATTACCTCATTTGTCGTATTAAATAGAAGAGAAATTGTAGAAAAACTAATGAACTTTTTCTATTTGCATCACGATTGGAATAAAAAAATTTTTTTTTAAAGAAAAGTTGACGTTTAAGTAAAAAAAAATTTGCAGATTTAATAAAATTTTAATTTATTTTTAAAAACAATTTAAAGTTTTTTTTTTTTTGAAAGACTTAAGCAATTTCATTTAAATAAAATAATAATATTTAAAAAGAAAAAAGATTTTTTTCGAAAATTTTATTAAATATGCACAATTTTTAAAAAAGTATATCATAAAAAAATTTGAATGCGTCTCAAAAAATTGGCTAAGGAAAAATTGAATTCGTCTCCAAAAAATTGGCGTTTTTCTACCATAAAAATGTATTTTATCGAAAAAAAATTACAATAGAAATTTTAGAAAATAATTTTTCTCCACAACAAAAAAAAACAAATTTTTCTCTTTAAAAAATTATTTGTTTTAAAAAAATTGAATTTTCCCCTAAAAAATGTATATTTCTCCAAAAAAAAAACTACATTTTTCTTTAAAAAAATAAAAATTATTCGTCATAAAAAAGTTGTATTTTCTCGCAAAAAAATCAGACTTTTTCTCATAAAACAAATTTTTCTCCACAGGAAAATTAACTCGCCAGAAAAAAATTATATTTTCTTCAACAGAAAATAGATTTCTCTCCAACAAAAATTATTCGTCATAACAAACAAAATTTACTCATCTGAAATAAAATTTATTTTCTCCCAAAAAAAATGCATTTTTCTCCAAACAAAAACATATTTTTCTCTAAGAAAAATTATTCTTTTTAAAAAAAAATTATTTTCTCTAAAAAAAAGAATTTTTCTCCAAAAAAAAAAAATTTTTGCTCTAAAAAATTATTTGTTTTAAAAGGATTGTATTTTCTCACAAAAAAATCAGACCTTTTCCCATAAAACAAATTTTTCTCCACAGGAAAATTAACTCTCCAGAAAAAAATTATATTTTCTCCAACAGAAAATGGATTTCTCTACAAACAAAATTATTTGTCATAACAAAATTCAATTATCTGAAGAAATTTGTATTTTCTCCTTAAAAAAATGCATCTTTCTCCAAAATATAATAAGAAAAAAAAAATTTTTTTCCCATAAAAACAAACTTTTCTCCACAACAAAATAAATTTTCTTCAAAAATTTGTATTTTCTCAACAACAAAAAATTTATCTCTCCATAAAAACTAAACACTTGGTTTTTTGCTCTAAGATTAGTAATACATTTGGCTTTTTGATCTACGACAAACAAAACACGTTATTTTATGCTCGACGATAAGCAAAACATTAGATTTTTGGGTCTAAAATAAGTGAAACTTTTGGTTTTCTGCTCTACGATAAGAAAAATGCTTGAGTAATTGGTCTACGATAAGCAAAAAACTTGGTTTTCTGCTCTAATATTAATGAAACATTGGGTTTTTTTACTCTACGATAAGAAAAATTCTTAAATAACTGTTCTACTATAAGCAAAACACGTGATTTTATGCTCGATGATCAGCAAAACATTAGATTTTTGACTCTAAGATAAGTGAAATATTTGGTTTTCTGCTCTACGGTATGCAAAACACGTGATTTTATGCTCGATCATAAGCCAAATACTTGCGTTTTTGCTTAAAGATGAGCAAAATATTAGTTTTTCCCTAATTTTTTGTTCTTTAATAAGCAAAACAGTTGGTTTTTGGATCTAAGATAGCAAAATGCATCATCTTTTGCTAAGATAAGCAAAACACTCTTAGTTTTCTATTCTGCAATGGAAAATCATTTGGTTTTCTCCTCTACGATAAGCAAAATAATAGATTTTCTGCTCTACAATAGGCAATACTATTAGTTTTACGATCAAATATTTTCTGCTTTATGATAAGGGAAATACTTACACTAGATTTATTTGTTCTAATAATATATCATTTTTAGCCAAAAATATTGGAGTTTTCTCTAAAGAACATATTTTTTGGAAAACAAAATTATTTTTTTTATAAACACTTTTATTTTTTCCATAAAAAAATAAATAGTTTTCCCCTTAAAACCATAGTTCTTTGATTGCAAATATTTTGGATTTCTGTTCATAAGAAATGGAAAAGTTTAAAATGTTGAAAAGAAATCCAAAAAAATTGGACTGCTCTCCACAAAACTAGATTAATTATTCCTAAAGAATGTAATGTAGTTTATGCCAAATAAAAAAGATTTTTTTTTTATTTTACTATTGTTTAGTAAATGAATTTTTTTTGTTGAAAAAAAAGATTTTCCTCTAAATTCGATTTGCCTAATTAAAAGCAATATTGAAAATCTGAAACTAGGAGTTTTCTTTCTACACAACAAAATAAATAAGTTTTTTGTAAAAAAAAAATCAATTAAATTCGACTAAATCAGTTGTTTTGTTATTATTAAAAAACAAAGCTTTTAAAAAAAAATATTTTAAAAAAGTACAAAGTGCATTCTAACAAAAAAATTTGTTTAGCAAAAATTAAATATTTAATGTGCATAAACAATAAAGTTTGCCATTTTTTTTACAAAATATTCGAATTTTTTAGTTGTTTTCATTTTAAACCTCATCATCTTCATAACCTCAGAAAATGCACCCTTTCAACAGGGGAAGTACCAAGAAGAGTACGATTGAGATATTCACTTCTAGATGGCAACTCACTCACGCTAACCAGTTCAAAGGAACCAATCACAAAACTGCGCCATTTTTGCAGCGCGGCAGAATTGTTGAGTTGTTACTGTTTTTTGTGCAGCTGATCTCTAATCTCAATCAATCGTTTCTCCCTTTTACTCTTTTGTAATTGTTGCACGACTTGTTCTCTTTTTTAAATAATCTCCCAATAAATTGTAAAAGCTGAAAGCACTCTCTTCATAAAGCCCACAGCATTGAAAGTTTTAACATACGTGAACCATTTTTATTTTTTATTTTTATTGTATTCATTATATTATATTATGTGTTAACTATTATTTTATTTTTAATTATTTATAATTGCAAATTTTTAACTATTTCATCAATAAATGGCCAAGCTTTTATGTTTAAATAGTTTTTATTATTAATTATTTGAATAATATTTCAATTTTATTTTACATAAACAATGTCATATTGGGTAATTTTATTGAGAAAAAAGAGGGTAGCTTTTTTTTTTTTTTTTTGGAATTATTATTTAGAAAAATTTTGTTAACAATTTATAAGATGACTAATTACAAACAAGAAAAAAGAAAAAAAATATTATTTTCAGGTAAAAAAAAAATACTATTTTCCTTGATTTTAAATGGTTTTTGTTTGTAAGTAATTTTGAAATTATTTTAAGGGTTTATTATTATTTAAAAGAAAAGAGATTGTTTTTGCAAAATAAATTTCTTAACCAAAAAAAAAAAAACATTCTAAATAGTCACAAAAACAACAGGTAACAAACCCGCCGTTCAAGCTCATTTCTCTACGTTTAGGTGAGTGAAAATTCTCTTCAAAGAAAAAAAATAGAATCTCCACAAAACCATGCAGCCAATTTTAACTGGCAACAATTTAAAGCAAATTTCGGTATTTCGAAACCGTTACCAAGAGTATTTCTTGTAAATTACAATATTTTATATCCAATAAACGAACATTTCGGGTAATTATATCCATCCATTAAATGACAGTTTTTATTGTTTTATAATTTTCAGAAATACAGGTGGACACCTTAACGATGTAGCAGAAGAATGCACACCTGAATGACCGAATGCCGCCGTTATGGTTGCGTGAAATATTGCCATTAAATAATTGCTAAGAACAGCTGCTCACCGAATAACTAACCATCTGTACAGGTACTTATAACAATTTACCCTAAGTCTACCTGTCATTTCTATATTCCAGGATAGCCATACGGTCGGTCACATTGCATGGACAGTTAAATTATGCCGGTGAATATGGTTCGTTTTTAAAGAAAAAAAAAAGAAAAAAAGAAAAGAGAAATTGGAAATGTGTTCAAAAATCGACACACAAGATCTGAAAGGGGACATTTTTTTCTTGACTATTGCTGAGTATAAGAACATAAGAACGGGATTTGCATATTTCCAATAACAAAGGTGTCTGAACATTTTGGAAAATTCCTTGAATTTTGCTAACTCATTTCGATACTATCGGCCTTATTTTCGAGATTAATCATACTCTTGAGGTCCAGGAAAAATCTGCAAAGTTTCTTTAAACCAAAAAGAATTTGCATTTCTGAGTTTTTTTCTACGGGCGTCTCAGGTAAGGACGTGTGGGCCTTCATTCTCTATTTTATAAGAAGAAGAAGAAATTTCACAGAACGACAAAGAAAACTTTTTCTGCCATTTTTTTTTTTGTTGAATCATTTCGACAAATTCCATCGAGCTGATCAAGAGTGCATATGGGTACAACCCAATTGTTGAAGCGATTCATCATCGAAAGAAATTTATCATCGAAAGTGATCCATCTTGAAAAGTAAAGATTCCTTTACCAGATTTCTGTGACATTTTACGTAAAACGGAAAAAAAAATTCCTTCCCCTTCACTTTTTTGACATGATAAAACCTAAAAGAAAATATTTAAAACCACAGCTAACATTGGGAAAAAATTAAATCCGCGCCTATGATTGTCAAGATCGTACATTGACCCTCTTTTCACGTCAACTCGTATCCAACTTACGTATGATCACCTCACCTTGCGAATGCTCACCGAAGGTTATGAACAAAAGATGACTTTTGAAAATTCAAGTTCCATTCAAGGCTATTTTCTAAGAAATATGGACTTTTCTTCAAAAGATTCAAAAATATCAATAGACATGGATTCATGGAACGGTTTTTTTTGGTTTTTGTATTTTTATAAATGACTCGATTTGAGATTTTTTTTAATGATGTTTTCATTGGTACAGTGACGTACTCTTAAATGCGATCAATTTAAATTTCGATTAAAGAAAAAACCCAACTTTTTATCAGCAAAAAAAAAATAAAGTTGCTCAGAGTGGAGCAAAGAATTTTTGTTTGCATTCCTTTAAAGTCTGTGAGAAAGCAAAATCAAAAATGATTCCTAAAAGTCTGTGAGAACACAAATATGAATTAGTATTTTGTATTCAAGCAAATTACCCACGTTCTTAAAAATAGGTTTTTTTTGCTCCCTTGTAAGCAAATTCAACATTTCGACCTCATTGATTTTGTAAACTTTTATGCAGCTACTACCAATATTTCGGAGACTAGTTCAAAAAAAAAATGAACCACGAATTGAAAAGCAATTCAATTCGAATACAAAGTTTTACTCCGTTTCGAGCATAATTGCAAATTTTTTTTATGGAGAAAAAAATTTATTGGAATTTTTCTCATGCTTATTGGATATGAAAAATATTATTAAAATTCTGCTCCAAATAAAATAATATTTTCTGCTTTCTTCAACTGAATTTCATTATCAAAAAAACAACTTTTTGAGCAGATTAATTTTTTAAAATTATCAAATTATCAACCACGATGTATTTTTGAATAAATTTTTATAGAAATATTTTTGCAAATATTGACTTAAATTGTTCTTATTTTAAAAAAAGCAAACAAATAATTTTTGTTTGGAAATGAGCAAAATAATTGATCTTTTGCTTAGCAATGAGCAAAAAAAAATTAATTTTTTTTGAGTAGGCAAAATTTTTTTTTATTACAAAAGTAGTTATTATTTTGCTTTAAAGTAAAAGAAATAATTGCTCAATTAAACGGTTTGACTTTTCTTAGATACCAAACGGAAGCATGACATTTTTATGTACAGTAAGCGAAATGACGAAGCAAAAGTTTATTCAAATTAAGTAAAACAGTTAGTCTTTTGCTTGACCATGAACATAGTCATAAATAAAAATGTTTAATAAGACAAAATTATTAACATTTTTATGTACAGTAAGCGAAATGACGAAGCAAAAGTTTATTCAAATTAAGTAAAACAGTTAGTCTTTTGCTTGACCATGAACATAGTCATAAATAAAAATGTTTAATAAGACAAAATTATTAACTTAAAATTGCCAAATATTAAGCAGATGAGAAAAATACTTAATAATTTGTTATCAAGCAAAATTATCGATTTTCTGCTCTATGATCAACAAAAAACATGATTTTCTGTTCTACAATAAGCCAAACAATTGGTTTTTGACTATAGGATATCAAAATTGTTAATCATTTGCTACAATAAGCAAAACCATCCTGGTTTTCTGCTCTGCAATGGAAAATCACCTGTTTTTCGCTTTTACGATAAGCAAAATACTTGATTTTCTGCTCAACGATTAGCAAAATACTTGACTTTATATCAGCTATTGTTTGTTTGATTATAAACAAAACACATAATTTTTTGTTCTATAATAAGCAAAACAGTTGGTTTTTGGACCTAAAATAGCAAATACTTCATCATTTGCTCAAATAAGCAAAACACGCATGATTTTCTGCTCTACGATAAGCAAAATAATAGATTTTCTGCTCTACAATAAGCAAAAATATTAGTTTTATGATCAAAATATACTATTTTCTGCTTCATGATAAGCAAATTAATTGATATTTTTGCATTAAAGAAAAGAATTGAACTTGTTCATTTATTGAATATGACGGAAATAGTACGTGGCAGTCTTGAGCTCGAATCCAGCTAATGACATAGCTGGGATATCCTTTCGTTATCGTCAAATGACCAAAAAAAATCGAAATTGGCAGATAACTTGCTGTGGAATAAGCAGATTTTTTAAGTTTTGATTGATTTAATTCACAAATAAGTTTGGTATCAAATTTGAACTAACCAATAAATTAATAACAAAGCAAAAGAAAACTAAAATCGATAAAATTTATTGTTAACAGTACATTAGGCCATATAATCTGAACTGCATTTGGTGCCAACAAGCATTAAAGTGGCGATCAGTAAAAGGGTCCCATAAAAACTCTCTTTCCCCACGGGCGCGCCCTCATAACAATTCGTGTCAATGTCAAATTAAGTGTGACACCACAAAAACCCCTTCTGGCTCAGAAAATAAATAGAACACAGCTCCGCATACATTACAAGAAAATAGCAAAAAAAAAAAAAATCTACACGCAATCCGCCCCAACTGTTCGAATGCACAAAAATTTCGCAATTGGTACGCCAATGAATAAATGCATCGACAAAAAACAAAAAAAAACAAGTAGTCTGCATGTGCAACAGACGCGCCAAAAACTGACCGTAAACCTGTCGTGGTTGAGCATAACAGAAACTGACTGCTGCCCGACAAGAAAGGCATAATACGAACTACGTTAGTAAGAAGAGACTATCGCATAACGTCGGACGACTCTTTCTCTTTTATTCCAAACTGTCCGTCCACTTGCGTGTGTACAGTCTCCGCCGTCAGTTAGTAGTCAGTCAGTCAGTCAGTCAGCCTCTCAGTTTGACATTCGCATTTTGGCTCAAGTTTTCACGTTTCACTCGAAGGCCAGCGTGTTTTGTATTCGATTTTTTTTTATTGTTGTTGCTTTTAATTTATTTCGTTTTTATTCATTTTGGTTTTTATGGTATTTTTTTTTTACGGGATGCTTTTGCAATTCGCCAAAGTCAAATAAACTCTTTTCGCACATATTCAAGGTTGCGATTTATTTCTTAATTAATTTCTCAAATTTGGTTTATGTCGAATAGTTGGGCTATAATGGCTTCCCCCCTTTTGTAATCGACAGCAATTTTTAACAGACCTGATCGATCATAAAATGGCAACGTCACACTTGCAGATGATAATCTCGAATGGTTAAAGTTACACTTTTAATATTGCTCCTTCAAAATTTTCCGTCGCCGCCATTTTTTTCTTTTTCTTTTTGAATGGGCGTCGGTTAACAGACTAAGCTGAATTGATGTGATGTGCTGATGAATTGGATAGATCGATTTAGTTATAGACCCAAAACTCAGGTCAGTTAGGAAATAATACCGAAGTTGTGTGATCTTTTTTTTAAGTATTCATTTTTTTTTTGATGAGGTAAAACCAAGGAGATTATAAGAAAATGGAAAGGAGAAGAAGAAGAAAATGGAATTAATTCGTTTCATTCTAATCTGAAGTATGAACGTTGTCTGCGTCTAGTAATCATCGGTAATAGCTGTATTTTTTCCATAAGACTATGACTGATGATTGGTACTTAAAGAGAGGTAAATTGCTAATCCGAATAGACCACTGCGTATACCTGCCTTTCGAATGCATTTCCTTTCATTTTCGAGCAACTTTTCTGAATATGACCTACAACGCTGTGCTCTACTGCGCCGTAAATCACATCGAAATCGAAAGTTGTTCGCAGTATTAAGAGGTGCAGAAGCTTTATGGACAACTTTTAAGGTAATTTACAAATTGTCCATGATGAAAAAAGAAAGAATTGTCCCCGAAGAAAAAAGCCGACTGACAAAAGGTTGTCCTTCCTTCCATTTTCTGATGGTTTCGCTGACAAGTTTTCGTAACGTGTTGTTCCTTTTTTCATTCGTTTTCATATCGAATGACGCTATTAGCAACAAGATTTCTTAAAAAAAAACCACAAAAACTGACGCCATATGGCATTAGCCAACCTGTAATCAAGCTGGAACCCCTTCTGCACATCGGTTCCATTAGCACATTGTGTCCATACATAACCAGGACATGGTATTTTGTTACATTTCTATCTTTTACAGACCCTCCTCTCCCCAATTTCGATTATTACTACACCAAAAAAATTTACAGTAAAAAAAATAATATTTGACGCAATAATTATTCATTAGCTTTTATGGAAATTTGATACTAATTTTTATTAACTCTTAAAAGACGATACACAAATTTTTTTTATTGATAATAATTATTAAAAAATAATTTTTGATTAACATTACAATTGATGGGAATTTTTTTTTTTTTTTTTTGTTGTTGAGAAAACTTTTGGCATTGTTGCAATATTAATTGTAATGGAAAAAAGTCGTAACTAACATCAGGTGATGTGGGCAACAACAAAAAAAAAAGAATTGAGGGACAAGCAAAATGTTTATTTCATAAATTTGCATATATTTTGAAAGATTTTTATCAAATTTCTTTTAGTTGAAAAATATTTAAAAAACCCGCCTTTTAATAACAATGAACAAATATTTTTTGATACCAAAATTAACAGCAAAATTATTATAATAAAATCGACAATTTCACTTAACAAGTGTGAACATTTTTTTTTTCAAAAAATGTCAAGTTTCATAGCAATTTCGAAATAATTACCTTTTAATTTTAGGTACAAATTTTCGATAAGAAAAATTATCAAAACTATAATTTGAATTTTTACCAAAAGAAATGGCAAATTTAAGATAATTTTTAGTAGTAATTTAAAAAAAAAATTGTAAATAGGCTATACTAAACCAATTATTACTCAATGTTAATACCATAAAACGATATTTTCTATTTAACAAATTTTGTTAATATTATAAAAAAATTTTTTTTTAAAAATACTGAACATTCGCCAATTCTTAAAAAATCTCCTTAAAAACAGTCACTTCTATTCCTTATCCAGCATTGCATTAAATATTCTTAAATTTTGCTTTAAATCGTAACTTTTTTTTATTGAGCACAAAAATAACATTAAAAAAACAATTGCTATTTTATAAGATAAATGAGCACATTTCCCATTTGGTTAAGTAATTTTTTCCCTAAAATCTCCACTCAATATTATGTACCAGAAATTATTCAAAAAAAAAAAAATTCTTTAAAAAAAATTTGAGCACACCGTTTTTTTTATTGAGCAAAAAACTAAAATCTTTTTTTTTTTATAATTGCGCTTATTTTGATCTCAAACCAGAGATCCTTTAAATTTCGTAAAATCGGCACTTATTTTTGGGCACAAAATACCAGTCAGAAATAAACTGACCTTTTTTTTAGTTTAACTGAGCACATTTTTTTTAAAATAAAGCAAATAAATCAATTTTCCTTGTTATTCCTCATTTTGTATTATATTTTGCACCAAAGTTTGCCAAATTTTCCTAATTTAGTTACTAAACTTTGAGCACACTAAATGTGTTCAAAAAAAAAAAATAACTGAGCACATTTTTTTAAAATTAAGCATAACAGATAATATTTAACTAAACTGTCTGCTTTTATTGCTTCTGAGTTTGTATTCCACCATGGATTCCTGAGCTTTCTTAAAATCGACATTTATTTATGAGCACAAAAATAGCATGCAAAGAAATTTTTAGCAATTACACAAAAAAGCTAATTTCATTCGTAAAATGGCGTTTAATTCTATTGCTGATCTAGTATTGCACCACAGATACTGAGAATTTTTCTAATTTTGAAAATAAAAATTCAAATTTTAAGAATAGAGAAATTCGACCCGTTTTTTTTTTAACTGGATTTTTTATTGAATATTTTAAATTTAAAACTACAGAAGAAAAATTTTCAATAAAAACTTTTTAAATGAGAATAACTTTCCGATCAAATTTCATGAAAAAAATTGCGATTGAAAATTTTTCAATCAAAAATAAATTTCAATACTTGAAGCATTTTTGGCAAATATTTTTTAATGGAAGTTTTAGTAAAATTGTTCTAAAAAGAATTTTCCAATGAGTTGAAGATAAAAATTAATTTTACGATAAAAATTTGTAAGCGAGAAAGTGTTCATTTTATTTTTAAGAGCATTTTTGTTAAACATTTATGTTTTATAGTGTTCATTTTATTTTTTTAAGAGCATTCCAATAAAAATATTATTTAAAAAAATGCTTAATAAAAAATGTGTCATAGTAAAAAATTTAATTAAAAATTTCAAAGTGAAAATTTCTAAGTGGAAAAAATTTAATGTTTTTAAACACCGGTTATGGCTAAATATTTTTTGAGTCCAAATTAAAACGTTCAATAAAAAATTCATAATGAAAATTTATAACGCAAAAAAAAAATTTTTTTTTAAATTATTTTTTTCTAAAAATTTTAAAAGAGAATTTTTTGACAAATATATTTTAATAGAAATATGTGTATATTTGTAAAAAATTCTCTTTTAAATTTTTTAAAAATAAATCTAAGAAAAAATGCTTGATAAAAAAAAATTTAATTTTTTGGGATAAAAGATTTTTAGCCAGTATTTTTGGAATATATTTTTCAAGGAAAATGTCCAATAAAATGCATTTCAAAAAATTAGTTCCAATAAAAAATGATTACAAGTTCAAATTTTTAATAAAAAATTTTTATTAAAAATATTTTAAATATTAAAACAAGCAAAAAATACTTGTTTTAAAAATTTAAATGTCCTTAAAATGCGTCCAAGCTTTTTGAAGCTTTAAAAATTTCAAAGAGAAAAATTAATTTTTTTTAAAGACCTCATTTTTTTACGACTATTTTTGGATGAAAATTTTGAATGCAGAATTTTTGGTAGCTGAAATTTTTATGAAATCTTCAAAACAAAATTTAAACAAAAAATAAGTTTTCAAACTTGCTTTTAAAAAAATATTTTTCTAATGAAAAATGCGTCCAAGTACCAATTTTCAATAAATTCAGATTGAATAAAAATTTCCAATTTTCCAAGACTATTTTTGTATGAAAATTTTGAATGCAGAAATTTTTGGCAACTGAAAATTTTTCAATCAAAAATGCGTCCAAATATAAATTTTCAAAAAAAAAAATTTAAAGTGAAAATTTTAAGTGAAATTTAATTTTTTAAAACGATTTTTTTATGTGAATTTTTGAGGCAGAATTTTTAATAGATTTTTTTCGAATGGAAATTTTCAATAAAAATGTCCTTACAAAATAAGTTTAAAATACAAAAACGCCCAACAAACAATGTTCAATAAAATTTATAAGTGGAAAATTTTTACATTTTTTTGGACCATTTTTTGATAAACATTTTGTTGGCCGAATTTTCCCTAATGAACATTTCCAGTAAAAATGATGTCAGCCAAAAAAGTTTAATTTTTTTATTGTAATATAACTTTTGGATAGCAATTTTTAAGGTAGATTTATTTTTTATAACAAATATTTGCCAATCCAGTAAAAATATTGTAAACAAAATTTTTTAATAAAAAAATTAGAATTTTCTGTAAAAATTTCAAATTGAAAATATAAATTTTTTTTTTAAGTTTGACGAGTTTTTGGCAAAAATTTTCCAATGGAAATTTCCAACAAAAATGTCCTTACAAAAAGTTTCAAATAAAAAACCGACCTACAAAAAAAATTTTTAAGTAAAATTATTTTTTTAAATCAGTTTTTGAGGCAGAATTTTTAGCCAAAATTTTCCAAGATCGTTTTTTATTTTTAAGTATTTTTAAGGTACCATAGAATAATTTTTTATAACTAATAATTGGCAATCCAGTAAAAATATGGTAAAAAAAAAGAATTTTTTTAATAGAAATGCTAGAATTTTTTAAAATTTAACGAATTTTTGACAAAAATTTTTCAATGAAAATTTTCAAGACAAATAAGAAATTTTGTAACAATTTTGGAAAATCTTCATTTTTAGTGGTCAATGTTTTCAGAAAAACCTCAAAAACTATTCGTTTTGAATTTTATCTTTCACAACTTTTTTCAAAAAATAATATTTTATTTATTGTAGAATTTTTTCTACCAAACTTTTTTCAAGAAATTATTTTATATAAAATTGCTTATTTACTTTCTGGTAGCTTTTATTTTTTTTAATAAGGTGTATTCTTTGATTTTAACGAATAACATTCACTCGACGCTTTAAATGTAACACCTTTTCAAGAGGATATTATTGAATCGGATTTATAGGATGGTGGTTGGGGGGGGGGGGGGGGGGAAGGAGGAGTAGGTTGATGGGCTGACTTTGATATTGTCATTAATCCAATGTCAATTGTCAACCATCAACTAACTGACAACCATCGACCATCAGCGTCTAGTTTATACGCAATCACTTTCAAAACGAACTGACAACGATTGTGAATGTTCGACGATTTCGGAAGGCAGACAACTATGACCAGTGCTGTATTCGAACATATTCCAAAGCCAGTCAGAGAGAGAGAGAGAGAGAGAGAGAGAGAGCGAGAGAGGAAGGTCAAGATCAGTTGCAAATATTGTTATTGACGTGACTTATTTCAACTGATTTGGAGCGTTTCAACACAGATCAGCAGAGAGTCTGAGTTTTGGGGCCCAGTTTCCGTACAGATTTTGTGGTTATTTGATTTTTGCCATTTTGATCTCGATTGCTTAATGTTAAAATGATTGTTGTTGGAGTCTTTTTATCGCTGGTAACAACACCAACAATGAATATTTTTACCAATAAACAACTTTTAGTAAATTGTAAATGGTGGTGAGCAAAACACCTTCCTCCCCTCATTATTAGTAGTGCTAATATTAACATTATTGCCACTGAAAATTGCGTAGGATTTAATGATTTTCTTATTATTATTTTTAATACTGCCTACATACCCGGCTCACCTGTGTTTACTTCTTAAGATTTATATTAAAAGTAGCCATATTTACTTTGGATTTTTCTTATTCTCGTGTTCTCTTGACTGTATTATGTATTTTTTCCTGGATTTTATATATTTTTTTTCCTCTCTATTTTAAATGAACAGCAAAAATCATCAATTTGAAGGTCTTCTTGTAGGAGTGAACAATAGTCGTAAAATAATCGTTTAACAGAAATCCATTTCGACTTTTGTTTGTACCTCGTTTCTTAGTGTTTTTACGAAACGATTTCGCATTTCAAGAACGATTGATGAAAAAAAGTTCAATTAAAGCTAATCAATTTGATGCGAAAAAAAATAGGGGGACAGGACAGGAGAGCATTTCAATTGTGCTGAAAATCATCAAGAACATTACGAAAATCGCCAAGCTTTATTGTATCAGAAAAGATTTTTGCAAAATATAAACATTTTCAAGGCATTCTGCTCTGGCTTTGGGCGAACTGCGTTCTTTCTAACAATTCTAAACTTAATTAATTTTTGTTGCATCTCCACACAAAAGCCACAATTGTAAAAATATTCTTATTCTAATGGTTTTATAGCTTCGTAAAAGCACAATAAAAAATATAATAAAACATAAAAACTGGTCAGAATGGTAATAATAATAATACATGTAGTAGCGGCAAAAAGTCGCCAGCCAATCGATTATGAAACAAAAGCAAAACAAAACCAATTTCAGTTTGTGTGGTGCTGAGCAAAAACAAATAATTAACTCTGTACATTTTTATTCAAGGCTGTTAGTTAATAAATCAAAAAATAAATTTGACTGCTTTTTAAATAGTCATTTACGGAAAAATTAAAAAATAGACGAATTTTTTTTTACAAAATTTTAGATTGATGAAGTGAGCAATTTTTCTGATTTTTCTTTATTGAGCAAAAAGTACTTATTTTTTTTTAATTTTTTTTTTGGGGTATTTTATTTATTGTGCAACGGAAATAAAATTTAAAAATAATTGGATAAAATTTTTTAGTTGTTTTTCATTTTTATTTTTATGGGTAAAATCGTAAATTACCATTTAATAAAAATTTATTACTAAACGAATTTTTATTTAACAAATTTTGTTGCATTAACAATTCTTAAACTTTCTTTAAATCGTGACTTTTTTTCTGAGCACAAAAATAACATTCAATAAAACAATTGCAATTTTATGAGATAATTGAGCACATTTCCTATTTAGTTTCCCCAAAAATCTCCACTCAATACTAGGTACCAAAAAAAATTAAAAAAAATAATTATTATTTTTAAAAAAATTCGAGCACGCCGCATTTTAATTGAGCAAAAAATTAAATCCATATTTTTAAAATTGCGCTTAGTTTGGTCTATAAACTTGCATTGCAGCAGAGATCCATTAAATTTCTTAAAATCGTCACTTGTTTTGGGGAACAAAATACCATTAACAAAAAAAAAATTGACTTTTTTTAGGCTAACTGAGCACATTTTTGTTAAAAGAAAGCAAATAAATCAATTTTCCTAGTAAAATGGTGTCCACTTTTATTCCTCATCTTGTATTATATTTTGCACCATAAACTGTTAAATTTTTCTAATTTAGCTATTAAATTCTGAGCACACTAACACTAATGGTGTTCGAAAAATATAATTGAGCACATATTTTTTTTAAATTAAGCAAAACAGATAATTTTTTAAAAACTGTCGGCTTTTATTGTTTCTGAGATTGTAGTGTACCAGAGATTACTGAGCTTTCCTTAAATGGACTCTTATTTTTGAGCACAAAAATAGCATTCAGAAGAAATTTTTAACAGTTAAACAAAAAAGGTAATTTTATTCGTAAAATGGCGTTTAATTCTATTGCTTATCTAGTATTGCACCACAGATTCTGAGAATTTTTCTAATTTTAACACTAAATTTTCAGAACCAAAATAGTATTCATTTTTTTGTTATTAGATAACTGAGCACATTTTTTTTTCAATCAAGCAAAATAGATAATTTTATCGTAAACTGGGTCGTATTTATGTTCCTGAGTTTATATTGTACCACAGATTTTTAAACCATCCTTAAATCGCCACCAAATATTGAGCACAAGAATATCATTCACAAAAATATTAAATTATTTTATAGGCTAACTGAGCACACTTTTTGTAAGCGAATTTTTTACCTCAATTGAGTATCAAATAATCATTTTTAATTTTTTTTTAAAGTGAGCACATTTTTAATTAATTGAGCAAAAACTAAATTTCTGTCTTAAAACTACGCCTTTTATTATTTCTAATAATTTTTTAGCTTTTTTAAAATCGAGCCTAATTTTTGGACTAAAAATAGCATTGGTATTTTTTTAGGTTAACTGAGCATATTTTTTAAATTAATCAAAAAATTCTATTATTTATTATATTACTACTAAATAATGAGTACAAAAATACTGAGCACACTTTTATTTAATTAACCCAAAATGTCGATTTCTTATATAAATAGTTCTTATTTTTGTTCCTAAGCTTGTCTTATACCAGGAATTGTTAAACTTTCTTAAAATTGACCCTTATTTTTTTAACCACAAAAATAGCATTCAGAAAAAAATTTTAAATTTTTGTACGATAACTGAGCACATTTTTTAAATAAAACAAGGATAACATTTTTTAAGCTAAAATGACGCTTATTATTGTACCTAAGCTTCTATTACACCACTGTTTCTCAAACATTCATAAAGTATTCACCAAAAAAATTTACTATTTATGATATAATTAAGAAAATTTGCTTAGTCAACCAAAAAAGAAGTTCTTTTGCCAAAGCGGCGCTTATTTTTGTTTCCACCTCTCTATTTGTCCACCTAGTGGGGACCCCATTATAGTTGGAGAGATTCTCAACCTTTCTTTGGGTTTACACAAAATTATAGCTCCGAAAAAAAACAATAAAAGAATTTAATTTTTTTTATGGGCTAACTGCGCACATTTTTTTTTATAATCAGCAAAAAATCAAATTCTTCCTTACAACATTTTATTCCTAATCTTATATTGCACCATAGATTCCCAAACTTTCTTCAAGCCACGTGGCATAATTGAGCTCAAAAATAGCATTCAGAAAATTTGTTTGTTATGAAATAATTGAGCAAATTTTTTTTGAGGACAGAAAGAAATTATTTTTAACTGAAATGGCGGCTATTATTGTTCCGTGGCATGGTAATATATCAGAAACTCTCAAACTGTCTGAAAATCACCAGTTTTTGAGTACAAAAATTCATATTCTAGCTCCGAAAACAAACAACAACAAAAATTTAATTTTTTTATGGGCCAACTGAGCACATTTTTCTTATATTCAGCAAATAAAATCCATTTCTTTCTTTCTCTATTTTATTCCTAATCCTATATGGCACTATAGATTCTCAAATTTGGTTAAAAGCACGTCGCAATATTAAGCACAAAAATAGCAATTAGAAAATTTTTTGGTTATGAAATAATTGAGCAAATTTTTTTGAGCAAAAAAAGAAATTCTTTTCACCTTAAAACGGCGCCTATTATAGTCAGGATATGCTAATAAACCAGAGACTCTTAAACTTCTGAAAATCACCACGTTTTTAAGTAAAAAAATTCATATTCACACAAAAAATTGAGCACATTTTCTTTATGTGGTAGCTAACTGTGCCCATTTTTATTAGGAAAGTAAAAAGATTTCATTATTTTTTTACAAAATAAGTTGTAAATTTTTTATCTATGGTAAAACCATTTAAAAATTACAAATTATTTTTAAGCAGAAAAAAAATAGCATTTATAATATTTTTAATAAAACTGAGTACATTTTGGTTTTTATCATAAAAAAGCCGCTTATTATAGTCCCAAATTTTGAGTTAAAGTGATTCTCAATCTTTTTTTTAAAATTATTATTGGGAAAATAAACTGTTTTCTGTTTTTGGTATTTTTGGTTTAGTAAATAAATTCTTTGTGTTATGAAGGAAAATTTTTCCGATAATTACTAAATTTTTCCGAAGAGGACTTAAGACAAATTTAGTAATTATTGGAAAAAATTCTTTTTTTTTAATCTTTTCATTTCCTCGGACCACCAGAAATATACCAAATCTTTGGCCAATTCTTCTTTTGGTCAAAGTTATCAGTATTTGGAATCCCTTCAATTTGCAACTGACTTTGAACACTGATAACCGAACAAATAAGCAACGAGAAAAGTCTTCAAAAATTCTTAAATGACCACCTTCGATAGTCACAAACAAGGAGCCAAGAAATTGATTTTATTTTGATTTTTTTTTTCTGTTTAAATTGAAATCTTTTTGGTTCAACGCACAAGCAGTAATCATTTACCGGTAATAAAAAAAAAGATGAACCAGAATCACCGTACCTACAGGTAATCATTTTACTGGAAGAGGAATGAATAAGAATCAATCCCAAAAATTGAACAAGAAAATATTCCAAGAATTTCATAAAAATTTACTGTGTCAGCCGGCATGCATCTTTGCTGGTAGGGAATGGCCGCTTTCAAACACACTCGAATGGTCAAGAGATAGTGTATATTATCTCAGATTTGAGAGGTTTATGGAGGATGAATGAGTAGAAGGGAAGACACACATCCAGAAATAGTACGAACATCAGGCAGACACAAATGACCGTGACTTGCCCGACACAAAAATACGCCGACCACGAAGATTCTTTTCGGTCACAACAGACGGCATCGTTCACCTGCACTTTGGTTATTTACCTTCATTTCAGACATTGTTCCTTTTTCTCTTTTCCCTCTGCAACTTCCTTTTATGAAGGGGATTTTTTCCCTCCTTTTGCATTCCTCTTTTAAGACCATATGCCTACGCATAATTTTTTTCTCTCTGCTTTTATGTCTTTTATGAATTGACTTGCC
Source organism: Atherix ibis (assembly GCA_958298945.1). Lineage (NCBI taxonomy): Eukaryota > Metazoa > Arthropoda > Insecta > Diptera > Athericidae > Atherix > Atherix ibis. Next base: position 46,642,859 of record OY282605.1, on the reverse strand, counting down.
GCGCATTCTCTCCTTTCTCTTAACTCTCTGGTCCTACCTGGTCATACACACAGTTTTGTTGTTGTCCTAATGCATTTTTCCTTTCGTTAAATGGTTCACGTGAATCTGCATTATCTTCAAGGCGAAAAGGAGTCTTCCGAAGATATAACAAAACGCAGACGATGCCTGAAGATAGTCCAATGCAGACACCGAAAATACACAATCTTAACGCGATAGAATTGAACGACTCTTCAGACGATGAGGATTAACACGAGGACCAGTTTCAGAACGAAAAAGAAAATGAAGGTGGGAGGATGAGAATGAAGGTGGAATTGAGTTCAGGTTAACGCCATGATAAGGATAAACACTGAGACTGATGATGAATCTTACGCTTGTGTGGTCCACCATGTCGTGGGCTATTTGTTCTCCGCCTTGTAATGGAGACTTGGTTTTTTTCCCATCATTTCTTATTTGCCTTATCATAACATTCAGCAATAGCCCAGTGATTTGATAATTTTCAAAATAAACTTTTCTACTCTTTACACAGTAAATATCTAGAAGGAAAAAAATAAACTATCGTTTTTTTTACTTCTAAACAGGAAAATATGACCCACAATTTTTAATTCAAAATTGTGGCCCCTTATTTTGGAAGAAGGTTTTCTTTTTCTTAATATTTTAGAAACTGCTAAGAAATTCGGGAGACAATGGAGCCGTTTCTTTTTCCAGAAACTGGACACTCATTTGAGACTGACCTAACAATGGGGTGTCTTTGACATAAAAGTCGGAACAATTTCAAGGGAACTTCTTTTTAAGGGGACATTTTTATTTCTCTGTCCATACCGACTATAACTTATTTGTTAGGAATCCTTTTTTTTGAATATTTGAAAGAAAACGAGTAGTTTTTGAATAGAAATTAGAAGGAAAAAATCGGTGGTCGGAATAAAGAAAAATAAATAAAAGTAGTCGGTTCATTATCAACAAAAATACTACCTTAAAAAAACCAGAGACAAGAAAGCCTCAAGACGAAATTATCTTTCTATGACTAAGAAGTACATACCAAGACAGCCTATAATTAACAGGTTATTTTCTTTATATCCCAATAATATGGTTCGGTCATCCACTTATAATGCAGAATAATTTTAAGTTGAATTCAAAAAGAAAAATTTCAAATCTTCTCAAAAGGAAGTCATTCCAATAATTTAATTTTTATTATTGAAATTTTCACAGGTTTGGTTTTTACTTCATAGTAAATTTTTTTTTTATAATAAAAACATTTTAAGATGTTAAAAAAAGAAGAGGTCATAAATATCATCATAATAGTGTGGACCTCTTAAGAGAATGGCTGATGACACTTTAAACGTTTCCATTCACTTGGGGTGCTTGAAAATCATGAATGGAAATTTGGAAATTTTTTTGGGGTTTTTTTTTTCTTCATATTAAATATTATCATTTATCTTCCATATTTTCTCTATAGTTTAAGTAATTATTTTTTATAAATAAAACCAAATAATTCTCAGAGATTTTAATATTAAAATTTGTTTTCTTTGTGGTATACGAGGTCTATTCAAAAAGTATCGCGAATTTTGAATTTCCGCGGGTTCTACGTATATTTGATTGTTGATTTTTTTGTGGCGTTATGTCGGTACTCATGTTTCTCCCTTATGCCGACAGGTACGGCCATTTTGAATGTTCAGTTAATTTTTGGCAGCTGCTTTGATTGCACGTGTTTTGGCTCGTCTTCGATTTTTGCCCATTCTAAAAAATGGATCAAAGAATCTGTTTCGGGAACAAAAAAAAGTTACAGGGGGCCAGATCTGGTGAACACCGTAGCTGCGGCATTATTAGTGTGTTGTTTTGGGCCAGAAATGGCAAAAGCCAATTTTTGTTCTTCCACAAATCCGGGCGTTTCTGGCGGATTGCTTCGCGCAACTTGCGCATAATTTGCAGGTAATATTCCTCATTGACCGTTCTACCCTCTAACAATGCACCACGCTCCTGCAATCGAAGAAAACTGTAAGCAAAACCTTCACATTAGACAGAACTTGGCGCGCTTGTTTCGGTTTTGGCTCGTGCGGCAGCTTCCGTTCGGTGAATATTTTTTATTAAAGTAAAGATATTTTTTTCTCAATATTAACACAACTATTTTTTGAAAAAGAAGCACAATAGATTTTGGCCATAAATTATTTTAATAAAGAAGCGGAATAAATTTTGGTCTCAAATTATTTTAAAAAAGAAGCGAAATAAATTTTGGTCATAAATTATTTTGTCCGTTTTCGTTTTTTACAAAAAAAAGCATTTTTTTAAAAAACAAATTTTAGTTTTTTTTACGTTTTTTCAAACGTATTTAAATGTGGTCTTCAGGATCATATTAAGAAGAGGTTGTGGGGTTATATTAATGCAGTAATTATTTCTAGGGTTTATTAGACATTTTTTAGGCTAGAAGAATACTTATTCAACGGCATAACCATAAACCCATGATCCGTCACTAGTTATGACCCTCTGGAGCAAATTTGGGTCGTCGCGGACAGAGTCCAACCGCTCCTTAGCAATGTTAATGCGATGCTGTTTTTGGTCGAAAATGGGCAAAAACCGAAAACGAACCAAAACACGTGCAAGCAAAGCAGCTGTCAAAAATTAACTGAACATTCAAAATGGCCGAACTTGTCGGCATAAGTGAGAACCATGAGTACCAACATAACGTCACAAAAAATCGAAAATCGAGAATACGTAGAACCCGCGGAAATTCAAAAATTCGCGATTCCTTTTGAACAGACCTCGTATCGGAAAAACTGAAATAAATAATATGGATTTGAATTTTGATCCAAGCTTTACTACCAGCAGATACTCAGACAGCGAATATACAGTACGCCATTCGATTTCAATTTCTAGGTAAAGATAACAATACCTAATCAAGAGAGTCTAGAAAGCCTCAAAAAATTATATTGTTTTTAATTAAAAATAATTCCGTGTGTACTAAAATTAAAACAACAACTAAGCACGTGTCGTCTAAACGTTATAAAAAAAAACAATTTCAAGACTAAAAAGAAAAATTTAAAAAAAGTTCAGATTTATTCCTAGTTTTCTACTAAAAATAGCCGAAAAATAATTCCTGATCCAAAATAAAGGTAATCATCATCACCTCGAAAATTTTTCTAAAAAAAAAACAATTCAGTTAATCCCAACTTAACATAATAAAAATAAAGAAAGAATCGAAAACCACTTAATACCATCATCTCCTTTTCTATCGATTCACAACAAAAATTCGAAGAAAATGAAAACAAAATTTAAGAAAAACAATAAAATATAAAAAAGGTAAATCAGGTCATATGGAAAATATTTATTTTCACACCTGGACTAATAGCAAATAAAAATTAAAAATACAACAACAGAAGAGGAAAAAAAAAACATTCTTAAAAATTGGCGCATCAAATTTATGTCAACTTGAAAAAAGTTTTGCCATCGAAATTGGCTATAAATAAAATCCGAAAGTAAAATTTTCAGGTGTGAAAACATACTAAAAATAAAAAATAAAAATAAAAAATTTAAAATGTTCCGAAAAAATAGGTGTGGGGGCGGCCGACAAACTCTGTTAATAACAGAATCACGGTTTCTTTTTACGGGAAAAAGAAAAAAAACTTTTCAAACCTTGTCGATTTAGAGAGGATCTTTTTTCAAACATGGGGATTAGAGGGGATTAGCAATGAGAGAACAAGTTCTGTAATAAGATCTGTGACGGACGATTATCGACAAGCATTTGGGTTCGATCGGATTGAGCGATCGATTTAAGTCCCGTATTAGTGGGAGTGCCAGAGATCGCTGATCTGGCAGAACGGGAAGTGATGGTAGAATTGAAAGTAGATGATCATCAGTAGAGAGACGATACTTACGCAACTAATCCTCCGAGAAAGGCGACTGGACCGCCTCCGATTAGACGAATCTTGCGGTGACACGAATCAAACAGGGACGTTCGGGTCGTCGTCGAACTTTGGGAATTCTGTGCCGAAGATCCCGGCGAACGGGTATTTGCCGATAATCCATTGGTGGCTCCATGATGTGACGATGTTGGACCATGACCCACTATGTGTGTGGGTGATCGCAACATCTTCTTACACAATAGCAGAAGTACTTCCACTATTTTCGTGTTGGTTTTCTCTTCGAAATTTTTATCGTCGATATTTTTGTTGTTATTTTTACTGTTTATATAATCGCTGGTACCGTTGGCACTACTATTATTATTGGTATTTTCGATTGTGCAACTAGTGTTGCCACTGGTACTATTGCCGATGCGAATACGTTCGCAATCGTTGCTGCTATTATTGTTGCGATCGTTGTTATTAGTGATGCCGCCGCCGCCACTGATTGTGATTGCGGTCGCGATCGCTGTTGCTGTAGCCGCAGCTGCGGCTGTAGCTGTTGCTGTACGTGTTGCTCCTGTTGCTGTAGCTGCAATTCTGGCGTTAGCAGTTGCGCTAGTAGCGCTAACCGTGACGCCAGTAGCGTTCGTTCTGTCGTATCCACTTGTGATGACCACACCCTCTTCTTCTTCTTCTTCGATAATTTCAACAATTTTTCGCCAACTATTATTACTAATCGCAGCGATATCAACAAATTTGTATGTCGAAGCAATTTTGGCTTTTTTATTTTCGCGCTAATAATATATTCGAAAGTTGGCGACGTTGGCGGTGCAATTTGTTGTTTAAATGCACTTTTCATTTGAATATTGACAATTGTTTCATGAATACGACCACGTTCGATGGAGTTTTTAGGGTTTTTACCTTTCAAAAAATATATTCAATCACGAACAATAACAACAACGAAAAAAAACCACTATTTCTTCTACCACTAAAAATTGTATTAAAAATACAAATAACAGCAAGCAAGAGACCTCAAAAGGAACTATTATTAATTTTTTTTTTTCTGTCAGAAAAAAACGTTTATTAACGCGCGATAAAAAATTTTCTACGGATTTTCAACAATTCAATTTTGATTTGGAAAATTCACCACACACAATTTTTTTTTCTACCACACTTTTATAATATTATTAACAACTACTAAAAATATCTTATTACCATCACTTTAAAAAAAAAACAAAAAAAATTTATTTTTTAAATTTTTATAATTTTTTCAACCACAATTTTAGTATTTTTTTTTTTTGAATACTAATTTTTCAACTTTTCACCACAAACAAATTTTTAATTCCACCACTTTGTGTGGTTTTTTTTTTGATTGCTGTAAAAAAAAATTATAGCAAGGATCGATCCTGAATATTGGATTAATAAATAATAATTATTATTTTTTTCTGTGCATGTGATTTATTTTAGTCACTTTTTTTCATATTTGAATCAAAACCAGTGATTCTCAATTTACACGTTTTTCTTTAGGTTTCTCTCCCTAACCACACTTTTTTAGATAATTAACAATAAAACTAATTTTTTTCTTTGGTTTTTTCATATAAAAACAAAAAAAATTACTCTTCGTCTTAATTGTAATTTTGCTCGTTTGATTAAATGATTTGTTGTTGTTGTTTTTATTTTTTATTTTTCTTAATAAATTCTTATAATTTTTTTTTTAAAGTAAAATTCTGTAAATTAAAATAAAAATATTATGAGAAAAATTACTATAAATTGTTGGGTTTTGTATTTTACAATATTTTTTTTTTTGGTTTGCGTTAATATTTTATGCTCATTTTGAATTTTTGGTTTGGTTTTTGGTTCTTTTTTTAAATTGTTTTTTTATGTGTTCACATTTTTAATATTTTCGTTTTTAAATTAAAGGTTTTTTTAGTTATTTGAAATAGTTTTTTTAATTTTCAGTTAAATTAGGAAAAATTTAAAAATATACAAAATATTTTTTAAAAAAACAACATAAATGGTTGAAATGGTTTTTTTACAATTCTGTCCCCTCTTACCCCTCCAATAAATAAACGGAGTAAGTAAGTTTTAAAAAAACACTTAATAAAAATTCTTTAAAAAACCGTCCAATAGACTAGTTTTTATTTGAATTATTCATGAAAAAATATTAGTAATTTTTTTTTCATATTTTAGTAAATTTTATTATTTTGATTTTATTTTCAAATATGAAAAAAAAATGCTTCAGAAATTTTGTGTTCTAAAATTTTTATTGGACCAAAATGGACAGGAAGTACGAATACTTTTTCTCTTACAGATGAGTTTTATAATTATTATTATTAGTGAAAAAACTGTTACTCAATTGAAATTGTCTTTTTGCTAAAAAAAAATGTCTATTAAACATTTAGTACTCCTAACAAATCCCTCTCCCCCCACCCCCACCCCTACACCAAACAATTACTGCACCAATTTGAACCCTCAATCACACTTTAAATTTATCTCAAATATTTCAGGAGACTGGATGGATGTTCCACAAGTAAGTTGAATTATTTAATCTTTTATTTTTTAACTAAAATTAATTGCTTCAATTTTGCCTCAAATACTAAAAAAAACGTCAAATGTGGCTCTGAATTTTTTTTTCTTCTTAGACCAAATTGGACAATAAGTTGGAGTACTTTTTCTCTTCAAACGCAAATATTTGTGATTCCTTTCTGTAAAATTTGTGTTTAAAAAGCCTCTTAAACCCTAGAAATGATTGCCCGCTTTGTGACCAAAATTTATTCGGCTTCTTTTTTAAAATCATTTATGACCAAAATTTATTTCGCTTCTTTTTTAAAATAATTTGCGACCAAAATTTATTCCGCTTCTTTTTTAAAATAATTTATGACCAAAATTTAATTCGCTTCTTTTTTTAAATAATTTGTGACCAAAATCTATTTTGCTTCTGTTTTCTAAAATTTGTTGTTTTAAAAAAAAATATCTTCTCTTTAATAAAAAATATTCTATCTTAAAAAATGTCTAATAAACCCTTGTAACGATTGCCTAAAAAATTTCGTTGCAAATATAACAAACCCCAAATTTATTTTTGAATCTTTTTATTGGACCAAATTGGACAGGAAGCATGAACACTTTTTTACGAATCCCCTTTTAACAAATTTGAGATGGTAATTGAATTTTTTTTTTTTAGAAATAGGAAAAAAATTAGAGTTAATTAGTTACCCAAAAAGAAATTTTAATAATAATTCTGACAGAACACTGGATTTAGAAAGAAAAACACGAAGAATTTCTGAATTCGATTTTATCGTTTAAAGATTCGACAATCGATCTGAATTAGCTAAACTTTAAAAGTTTTCACCTTTCAAATTTACAATTCAAAAATCACAAAATGGCAATAGCAGAAAAAAAATTACTAAAAGATCAATTCCAGTATTCTTAATGAATCAGATTTCTTCCAGACAGTCAACAATCGAGTCTCTTAACACTCGAGCAATGATGATGACACAACAACATTGATTGCCAGTTTGTTCGGGTTCGGTGACAGAATCAACTTGAATTTCTATTTGTTCAAAGCTGATTTCACTGTTGTGCTCGGAATGATAATTTCTTACTAAAACGGTATATTACGAAGCAGCGGCAAATGCGCGTTGTTTTTTTTTAACATCAGAAACTGTTCCAATCACAGTCAAAGTCATAGTCACAAGCCCATAGTTACAGTCACAGTCACTATTGTTGACTATCACAACACCACGCCAATCAATTTGATCGTTTTAAGCTTTTAAAAACTGTACTTTAAACGTGATCTCAAGAATATTAATGAGCTTTTAATAATGAGCGGCGATTGTACATATTTTATAAGATTACTGATTGATGGGAAAGGAAAAGAACAGTTTTCGACGATTTTCTATCTAATTTTTTAGTGTCACTAGAGTCGTGTAAGCTTTCAACTTTCTCTTCCCTACCTTCTTCACATCATATACAATTCGTATCTTGTCATTTAAAATCCCTTTTACCCGTTTTGTACCTTTTTTTTTTTTTATTTTGCATAAATTTTAAGAAAAGCACAACTTCATCGAAATGGAAATGTATTCAAATTTTCTGAATTTATTATTATCGAAGAGAAACAAACAAATTAACTGAAATACTACCAACCAACGTATCTATCGGGGGGGAAGAAAAGCTTAAAAATTATTATTTACTTTTATGAGAATTATTTATGAAATCTTTCTTATTGATAAAAGAAAATATCTTCAAGGATCAAAAAAAATTTCTTCAAGGATTTGTGGTTTTATCATGAAAAAATTATTGATTAAAAAAAAAATGATGATGTTTCCCCGGATTTCTGGAAAAGAAAGCTTCAAACTATTTTTAGGTCTTGTTTTTTTTTTGCAGTTAAAATTTATGAAAGCTTTTAGCTCGGAATTGGTTTTAAAAAGAAAACATTTAAGAAAAAAATTAATCTTTTTTCGATGAAAGCTTGGGGATAATGCAGGCTTTTTTTTACTGCTGGTCATTATTAATCATCAGCTTTAAACAGTGCACGTTCAAGGATAATATGTTAGTAGATAGAAACGTACGTTGGATGAGTAGAGTCTAGGTTAAGGATAATCGAATTAGATATGCAGCCAATGAAAAGCGACTCCTCTTCTGATTTGGTAGTGAGTGGGTGGAGGGGTAGGGGGGTTTTTGGCAAATATTGTATATTATTTTAGTAAAGGTCAAATACAGAAAAAAAACGGGAAACGAAATGGAGACAAGAGGATATTACGTTAAAACAAACCAAAAATATTACGTTAATTTTCCTACATGAAGATTATCCCTTAAAACAAAGGCAAATATTTCCGAAATATTTATAATAATTTACACATGCAAAATTGTATTTAAACTGAATATAATCATAGATGAACCCCAACAAGGATACGTTGTCGTGTCCAAATATCTAAAGTAGAAATGGATAAGTTCGGTTATAAGCCAAAAGATTTATTATTGCAGTGGCTCGTATACACACATACACGCAAGGGGGCAAATTTTTTTCCATTTTTGCAAATGATTTCGATTTTTTTTGGGAAAATTGTGTGTTAAGGGGACGAGGGTGGGGGGTGTTTGCATGAGAAGGACTATTGGTATCAAATTGCTTGTACCCGGTCATATTGTAAGACCAAGCTCCAAGTATTAATTTTTTATTTTTCTCTTTATTTTAGCTTCAAGGACAAATTTGTATTTTTTTTTGTTCTTTCCTATCGTAATACTTCCAATATGATTTTGATTTTATTTAAGAAGGAACAGGGAAGGACGGCCAAATTCTATAAATTTCTTCAATTATTTTCGTTTTTTTTTTGTTGATAATTTAAAAATTAACGATTTTCGAGTACTTTAAAAAGTAAACTTTCAAATTATACGAGATCTGTTCAAAAAGTATCGCGAATTTTGAATTTCCGTGGGTTATGCATATTCGATTCTCGATTTTTTTGTGGCATTCATGTTGGTATTCATGTCTCTCACTTATGTCGACAAGTTCGGCCATTTTGAATGTTCAGTTAATTTTTGACAGCGGCTTTGCTTGCACGTGTTTTGGCTCGTCTTCGATTTTTGCCCATTTTTGACATTAACATTGCCAAGGAGCTGTTGGACTCTGTCCGCGACGACCCAAATTTGCTCCAGAGGGTTATAACTAGTGGCGAATCATCCCAATGAAATGGCCAAAATTTATTCCGCTTCTTTTTTAAAATAATTTATGACCAAAATTTATTGTGCTTCTTTTTTTAAATAATTTATGACGAAAATCTATTGTGCTTCTTTTATGTAAAATTTGTTGTGTAAATATTGAAAAAAAATATCTTCTCTTTAATAAAATATATTCTAGCTTAAAAAATGTCTAATAAACAACTGACGAAAATATGCAACGAGTGAGGTCAGACCGTTCAGGATAAATTATCAACCAAATTTTTTTGTAAAGAAATCCTTGAAGAAATCAGAAAAACGATTCTGCACGTCAGAAAATTGTGTAACTGTGGTTTTCTAACCCCTGTATTTATGTGCACGTGACTTTTATTTGGCTTCCCAAGATAAAAAAAACAACTTAAATAATGTCATCTTGGTACTGTCGATAACACCCATTATCAACTATTTTTTGTGGTCTCCAAGTGAGTGAAAAAAAACAACACAGGAATTTAGTCCTAACAACTGCGATACGCTGCTAAAGCGCAATGAAATCGAGCCATTTCTGAAGCGAATCATAAGTGACGATGAAAAATGGATAAAATACGATAATATCGTTCGAAAGAATGATCACAAACAATTTTAAAGCCGCCATTGACGACCAATAAGGATATACTGTGCGTCAAACTGTTACGTGGCATACCTGTCGATAGAATTAAAACCACATGTCACCTATATGATCATAGGTATTGAGATATGGCCGATCAACGCGCAAAACAAACCTGTGCTGTTATAGATTTCGCCAGTGCAACTGACTGGATCCAGATGGTTGCACCCTCTTTTCACTTTCTGTTTGGACTAATTCATTCCAGGAACACTCAATCCGGTTCCTTATTTTTCAAACCCTCATATAGGAACCACTTTCATATACGAACCTAACCTGTCGTTCAATTTCAGTGGTGACGGGTGTCAACTTTTACAGTCTGGTGGCGTCCCTGAACCATAACAGATAGTACCGTTGCTAACGGTCATTAACCAGTTACAAGCTAGTTATCCTAATAAGGCCTTTACTATCATCTGCATTGATAGCACCCACGATCCTGGTATCCCTCACCTCAAGTTCTAAGACTGTACGCCAAGCAGTTGAGATAAACCGGCCAGAATTGAACAATAGGAAAGAGGTCGTCCTCCACCTCAACAAGGCTCTACAACAAACATCTGTAATGACTTTACTCAGTTTTTCAACCAGAAACCACCAAAGTTCTAGCACTGATATTATCATGGCTCAACCCAAAAAAATGGCGAAACATTGTCAATAATAATGGAGAATATTTGGTTTGAATAAAAAAATGTATTTAACACTCTGATTATTGTATAAGCGTCTCTACCTTACTCAAAAAAAAAGCCACGAACTTTTTCGACAAACCAATTTTTAAAAAAAATATTATAAAAATAGTTAAAAAAAGAAGAAGAAAGAAATTGGAATAAATTGTTTTTGTAATATAATCAATCCATCTGGTATAACTAGTGTGTTTAGCATGATTTTTTTTTGCGGCACCATTAATAAAAGATGAAATCGAAAGGACTACGACGGTTATTCGAAAGCTTTTTCTTTTTTATTTTAGTAAATTTTTTTCAACCGATAATTTTACGAAAAAAATGGTAAACACATCGGAACCTCATGTACTTAAAATGTAAAATAAAAAAAAAGAAAGCTTGAAAAAAAAGCACCAAACTAGAAAAGCTTAAGACAAACGATATAGAGCAACAACACCTACGTGAGACTAAAAATTATTTTCAATTCAAATGATTGTGCTGCTGCTGCTTTCGAAAAGACGATGTTGAAAGGTACAAAAAGCCTTGAAATCTTTGCGAAACAACCAATAATAAAGTCGAAATTTTCTCTTCTTCTTCTTCTTCCATTTCCATGAAGCTGTGGTACGTACGCGTGCTTTTCTTTCTTTTGTTTTTATTTCTTCTTCTTTTTTTGATGGTTAAGCTTTTATTGTAATAAAAAAAAATTGAATAACCCAAAAAGAGAAAGATAAAAAACGATACTTTAAACAGCCATTGTAGGCGGCGGGTGTGGCTGGTGAGGTGAATGTAAAACTTTTGATTTCAAAATAAATTTTTTTTTTTGGCTTTTGGTGAATTGTTTTGAAGCGGTTTTTTTGAAATTGTTTTTTTTTTAGTATCGTTTGCCGTTTTTTGATGATTGATATCGATTGGAATTGAATAGAAAGAAGAAAAAAACGCAATTTCTCGTTTGATTAAAATGAAATTAGAATAATAGATGTGGTAGTGGTGGTTTTTATTGTGCATAATATTTTCTTAAGGGGTTTTTTCTTCGTTTGTGAATAACCAAAAAAAAATCGCACTCATTGAATGGTTAAAATTTTAGTCAGCAGCAAAAGTAAGGTAAGACAAAGTGAGGCAATTAGAGTAACCAACACCCTTATGGACGGGACCTTACTCTATTTCCTCACTATATGTGTCGGTGTGCCAATAGCGGTAAACCGTTGCATAATGCGCTCAACTAGCCAGTGGAGCACATCGGACATCTCCGGTGGAATCCATACTGATAAGAGACTGGTCGAAAACCTATTTTTTCTATCTTCACAAAGCTTGCCTAAGTTTAATTTACAAAAACCTATGCCTTCCAAATTATCCCCTCCTCCACACTTTCATCAAAAACATTATCATCTCCCCCAGTTCAAAAAGGAATTCATCATCGTCATCCTTATTAATATCACACCTTCATCCATCCTCCCCCTCATTTTTCAAAGTTCTCTTCCACAACCAGATTGGAAACTGTGGTTGGGAGCAAGGTTGAAAGTGACTGCTTCTCTTGACAGGTTTAAGAAGGCTAGTACTGATTCGTCCACATATAGGAAACTTTTCCTTGAACAGTTGGACGGATTAAAACATCATCGACTGTTGTTCACGGATGCCGCCGCTGACCCCGATACAACATCGTTTTCGGTCGTCGAACTTTTTGGCTGCAGCACCCGCGTACTATGTTGATGAATCATCCCTATGTTGATGGGAACTGTGGGCCATCAAAACGGCAATTGAAATTACGACTAATATTCCCAGCCAACAAAGCGTTATTATTTTAAGCGACAGCCTTGCCGCCATTAAAGCTATTTGTGGCCCATCGAGTGACCCAGTACTTAGCGCAATTCGTCATAGCCTACTTAGCAATAGGAGTGTCGAGTTGCAATGGGTGCCAGGACATGCTGACCAGTGATCACAGTCATTCCGAATCTGCCTCGCCTACTAACAGAATGGCAACTAACACCATTAGCCATCCGCAGACACGATGACTGAACCAATAGCGACAAATTTTTGGATAACCACTAATAAACCAGTGTATTCAACATCCATATCGAAATTCTGGGCGCAGAAGCTCCTCAGAATCCGGATTGGACATACTGCTCTTACTCATAACTTCCTTTTTGGCAACACCGATTTCACTATCGGCCATATTCTACAGGAATTGCACATAACCAAGAACTACTTTGCGAACAGGATTGCTACCATTATGGAGCTTCTAGACTCTCCAACTCCATTCCCTAGTCCCCTATTGGCCTCACGGAAGTGGCACTATGAAGTGGGCCCCTGGCATATGTCTAAGGGACCTTAGAAACAAACAAACAAATCTCACTCATTTTATGATCAAAAAAATACAAATTAGTGACGAAAAATGTCTTGATAAGAATGGAAAAAAAATATTTTCGTTAGCGTACTGGACTTCCCCGTTCAAGGGATAGTAGTTTCCCAAAAATCCAGTTTGACCCACATTCATCTTCAAAAGAGAACGGGACCCGATGAACCATATCAGCACAAATACCGTATCACACAGTAACTTTTTGGTCGTAAAGAGGCCTATCTCAAGGGCAGGCTGGAGAACTTAGCGACGGTCTGTCGTAACGTTCACTTGATCCGCGGCCGTGCGCCAGCAGCCGTAACAGCGGGTTCTTGTATTTTGCCACGGCATAGGCTAAAAGAGGGCGTTGCAGTGGAGGTTTGGAGTAGCGGCAAACTGCGTCGAGTTGCTGAGCCAGCTGACCTGGCTAAGGCTGGTTTACTGATGAGTGCACCTAAGAGGACGAGGCTGAAGCTGGTAATCCATGCCGTGTCAGCGGAGATATCTAATAAGGAGCTCTTACAGCAGCTCTTACGATAAAGCAGAGAAAGAAGTATCGGTCTTTTAAAGAACAACTGGCAAAGACGGTAAAGATATGGTGGTGACAGACGTAAGTGGTAGGGTTAAGGAGCAAATGTGGAGTGAGAGGCGTGTGTCGTGAATACGAATTGGTACGAAGGTGCCACGGCTACCTGGATTTTGGGCATCTCGGGAATAGTTGTGGTGTCCATCTAGTTCGGGAATGCGTGGAATGTTGCCGCAACTGCCATCTGCGGGGTCTTCCTGGCACGCATTCAAGCATGTCTGAGGATTGCCCAGTGTATGTTAGATTGTGTGAAAGAGAGAGAATGAGGATCGTTGCTTAGTATGATTAGGTACATCCAATAAATGGAAATGGGTCTGCTGCAGCTGAGAATGGGGTGGATTGATCCAAGAGCCATAATCAATGGATCTGTGCGCGGATTGGGAAGATCCGTCAGGACTTTCACCAGTGCCAGAGCCGGGGGTAAAATTGACTCGGCCGTCGCTGTCATTGGAGTGGGTGTTGATGTAGTACTAGTAGATGAGTGCTGCAATGAACTTGGTGTGTGTGTGTGTGTGTGGTTAAAGAAGGCGGGAATAGAGCTTTACACTGTCTCGGTGTATTGTAGGTTTATCCCTGAAATAGAGCCATACCTGCGATATCTTGACACAGTGCTTGCTAGGTGTGGATGTTCGACTGTGCTGATTGGTATGGACGCGAATGCTGTTTATCCTCTCTGGCATAGCAAGAGGGGAGACACTGACCAGCCACGTTGTGTGAGGGCAGACAACTTAAGGATTAGATTCTGCCTAGAGGTACGAATTTAATTAATGTCCCGAGTGAATGGTATACTTTCAGGGGACCGAATGGGCAGAGTGACATTGATGTGGAAGTGAATTCTGGAAGGAGGTAACCCCTGCCATTTGAATGGGATGAGCTTGAATGTTCTGTGTGGACCACGAAAGTGAGAAGTGCCCCAGGATTTAATGGCGTTACTGGTCAAATGATGAGGAGTGTTTGGCGGACTATTTGCGCACTTATAAGCAGCCTTTACGTTGAATGCCTGGAGAGTGGTGTATTTCTGAGCGAATGGAAAATAGGAGATGTGGTTATCGTACCCAAGTCTCCGGACGGGATACGGACTAACCCATCATCCTATAGGCCGATATGCTTACTGCCAGTATTCGGCAAGGTCCTCGAGCGGACGATGGTACACCGGCTGAATGTAAAGTTGGCAGACTTCACTGTATCCGACTCTCAGTATGGACTTACGGAAGGTAAATCAACTTAGGACGCTTGGATGTATGTAAGACGGTATGTGGCTTTTTTTTAGATTTAGATTAATGAGGTACAGAGGAAACCTTCAAAAGGTACTCGCCTGGAAAACCTTCTACCTGCCAGACGAGTTATGCGGGATTTTACCTCACTAAAACCTAACCTGCACCTCTAATCTTGCTCCCTGAACGATAATTTCCCGGCGGCACTCTTTGCAAATACTACTTCGCCGGGGCGTTCTTATTTGTTGTTTCTGCGGTTCTGGTGCTATGACGCCTCGCGGACTATTCTTCGTACGTGGTGCGAAGATCCTTGATGATGGATACCGCGTACTCTTCAACCCTGTTCCAAGCCGATTGGCTCTTCAGTATGCACTCCATTATGTTTTCTGGACTGATGGAACGGTCCAGATTTCTCTCCAGTTCTGCCCGTGTCCCCTCGTAGAAGGGGCATTGGAAGAATACGTGTTCTGCATCTTCGATTACATCGCGGCAATGATGACAGTTTGGGGAGTCAGTTCTCTTGAATCTGTGCAAGTATGCCCGAAAGCATCCATACCCAGTCAAGAGTTGGATGATGTAATACCCGACTTCCCCGTGCAGGTGAGTGACCCATTTGGTGACATCTGGGATCAGCCGATGAGTCCACCGACCCTTCGTCCAGCTGTCCCATCTCTCTTCCCAGAGGTGAGGACCCTCGGGTCTCTCCTCTTCACAGAGGACCTTTCGCCGCTCTTCCTTCTTCCTACGATGTTGGCGTTCCCGCTCTCCTGCCAGGGTGTCGATGAGTGGGCATGATGCCACGACGTTGACTGCATCGTGTGATACCGTTCGGTATGCTGACGCCACTCTGATCGCTGAGAGCCGCTGAACTGATGAAATTGTCTTGCGGTATGTTGTTAGCTCTAGCGATTTCGCCCACACTGGTGCTCCGTATAGCAGGACGGAGGTAACTACAGTTGCCAGTAGTCGCCTTCGGATTTGCCTGGGGCCTCCGATATTGGGCATTATCCGCGAAAGCGCGCCCCGTACTGCTGATGCTAAAGATGTGCTCCTTGTAGTTGAGTCTGGTATCCAAGACCACACCTAGATACCGGATGTAGGGTAGCGACTGGATGTCGTGGTCGGCTACTCTTATGGTGATGGTCTCCATTTTCTTCCGCCAACTCACAAGGAGTGCCTCGTTCTTATGTTCCGCCAAAGACAGGTCTGCCGATGTCATCCACTGTCTTATCCTCCGGATGGTGGTGGAGAATGCGGCTTCCAGTTTGGCTACAAGGACAACCGCTACGTCGTCTGCGAAAGTTACGAGTGTTGTGTTTGTCGGTAGTTCCAGATGGAGGAGGCCGTCGTACATGACGTTACACAAGAGCGGCCTCAGGACAGAGCCCTGAGCTACCCCTCCCGTGACCCCATACTCCGCTGGTCCATCCTCCGTCTGGTAGTGCAGTAGTCGATCACTGAAGTATGATCTGACCATCCTCCGTAGGTAGTAGGGCACCCCCATGTTCTCAAGAGCCCCCAAGACTCGATCGCAGCGGGCCGAGTTAAACGCATTCTTGATTATCAAAACGGTATGTGGCAGACAGTGACAGTAAGTACGTGTGTGGTGTGTTTGTGGATTTTCGTAGTGCCTTTAATTGCATGCGATGGGATCGCATTATTAAGCGGCTTGAGAAGGTTTTTTAAAATATTTCAGTAATTTTTTTTTCTCTTTTTATTATAAATTGACTAAAAACACTCCCAATTCCACTACTATAGTAGTATCCATTAATCAGTCAGTCGCTCATCATATTATCTGTGAAGAAATTTTCCAATTTCTTTTCTGTCACGACGACACAATTTTTTTTCCTATAGTTTCTTATAGTAATTTTACTCTTAAAGCTTTTCTTTCTTTCCTCAATTTGAATATAATTTCACTTTCAACATAATAAGATAAGGTAAACTTTACTGGAAAAAAAGATATTGAAATAAAAATTAAATCCGGGAAAAAAGTACAATTTTACGGTCGTTGATTTTAGATTTATTGATTTTTTTTTTTGTTGGAAAACTTCTATTTTCTATTATCTCTATTACATACAAGTTTTTTTTGTTTTAAAAAGACAACAATAAAAATGCTTTGAAAAAAAATTTGTAAAGCAATAAAAAATTAGTTAAAATTTCAAATGAAAGGTAGAGTCAGTAAGTCAGTCAAGTCAACAGGTGATATCTCCAGAATAGGTAATAGTACCGAAATATTGAAATTTTGTAGCTTTTGCAGAGAGAGAGAGAGAGAGAGAGAGAGAGAGAGAGAGAGAGAGAAAGAGAAACAATAAAATATTTTCATAGACCTAATGTCTGTGGCTAGGCCAAAGGGGAATGGTTAAGGCATTGATCGTACCGGTTAATGATCGATGAAATTGACCTCGACTGTAACCGTCGGCAGCAATAATGACAAAACATCAATAGAACTTCCGGGTAGGCAGTTTTTACTTTTTTTTTCTCAATTTATTTTATTTGAATTTGAATTTTGATGTTCATTTTAATATTTTTTTTCTCTCTATTATTTACTGCTAAAAATATATAAAAAAAAAAGTTGTGATTTTATTTCATGAACTTTGATAAAAAGTTCAATAAAATTTTTATGTTTATTTTTTAGAGACAAAAAAAAAGATTACCAAAACTTAGCAAAAATATGGTATATTACGAAAATGATATTACTTTACAAGGGGACATGTGGAGAAAAAGTCTCATAAACCCATTTAAGTAAAATTTCTTGTAAATAAATCTGACAAACTTTCATACATATTCTATAAAAAAAAGTTTAATTACCCTGAGAATGTTGACTTAATTAAAAATCTGTTTAAAAATTATATAAAATTTGTGTTTGCAAGTATTAAAACATAAAATAAGATTTTAAAAAAATATCATTTTTTCTAAATTCTCTCAAAAAAGGAATAAATTTTTTTATGAAAATATCCTACTTTTTCTCAGTCGGTTTGCAAACGAAGCAAGTTTTCCTGCTAGATTCGATGCTAGTTTTTCAATTTATTTAATTTGAATTTGAATTTTTTGTTAATTTTAATATTTTTTTTCTTTTATTTAGTAGAAAAAATAAATATACAAAAAAAATTGATGTTTATTTTTTATAGGAAAAAAATAGATTAGCAAAAATTGACATAAATATAGAGGGGATTTTTTTTATACAAAATATATAACGCAAATGATAGTACTTTATTACAGAAAAAAGATTTCGTTGATTGTTTTTTTTACTTTTTTCTGAAATATGTCCATGTTGATACTTGTAAATAAATCTAACAAACTTTCATAAATAGTCTATAAAAAATTTGTAATTACCCTAAGAACTTTGGTAAATAAGAGACTTAAAAAAAACCAATTTAAAAATCATATAAATATTGTGTTTACAAGTATTAAATTACAAAAAAAATTCTTTTAAAAAAAGAATAATTTTTTATGAAAATTTCCTATTTTTTGTGATTTTTTCTGATTTTTCTTCAGCTAGCTTGCATGCTAGATTTGCGCCTAGTTTTCATGCTAGATTTGCTGCTAGTTTTTGTGCTAGTTTTCATGATAGATTGGCTGCTAGTTTTCATGCTAGATTTGCGCCTAGTTTTTATGCTAGATTTGCTGCTAGTTTTCGTGCTATTTTTCATGCTAGATTCACTGTTAGTGCAAATGCTAGATTTGCTGCTAGTTTTAGTGCTAGATTTGCTGCTAGTTTTTGTGATAGATTTGCTGCTAGTTTTTATACTACATTTGCTGCTAGTTTTAATGCTAGATTCGCTGGTAGTTTTTATACTAGATTTGCTGCTAGTTTTTGTGCTAGATTTGCTGCTAGTTTTCATGCTAGATTTGCGACTAGTTTTTGTGCTAGATTCATGCTAGTTTTTATGCTAAATTTGCCGCCAGTTTTTATGCTAGATTTCATGCTAGTTTTCATGCAAGTTGAGGCTCTTGATTTTGTTATGGTTTTTATGCGTGTTGGCATTGCGCGATGCATATTTCCAAGTTACCATAGATATTTCTCGCTAGCTTTGATGCTTGATGTAAGCAATATAAACAAACGGACAACATTATGTAATGTCATGAAGATCACGTGACAACATTATGTTTTCTCATTGGTTTTCGTTAAAACCAGCACCTAATGTAGTACGAAAATTAGAATTGGTTCTATCGGGTTTTTTAAAACCCGATAAATTGTTATTGAAAAACCCGATATTTCAGAAATCCAGCTTGAATACTAACAGCGGAACAATCAAAACAAATTAAACTTTATTGAGAGGAAAATTAGGAAAAAATAACACAGCAGCAAATAATTCTTGTACGAAATAAGTGCTCTCTTTAAGGCAAGTGTACAATGTGTGCTAATTTTACCTACTCACAGAGGAGGAAGAAAGAGTAAAAAAATCGTCGGTATAAAACAATATAGGTTCAATGAGACAATATCCCAAATATTCGCCATTAATTTTATTACAAAATACGTTCATTAACACTAATAGAAACAGAGGGAAGAAAAATAACGCGAGAGAGTGAGAGAGAGGTATTTAAGAATAATAAGTGCACGGATATTCATACATGGATGTATATGTTGACTTGGCTACTTATGCATGCATGGTAAAAGAATAAATACTTGTGAGAAGCCGCAAAAAAAACTAGAGAGAGAGAGAGAGAGAGAGAGAGAGAGAGAGAGTAAAGAAAGATAAAAACAAACAAGTACAAGTGGGAAGAAAACAATTAAAATCGGAAAAAGGCAGAGATGTGAAAAAGAGCGTAACTAGATAGTTTTTTTTCTTTCAAAATTCAATTAAATTCAATTAAGAACGTAATCAATTGAGTATTTTTTTAATTCATTGTCTTTTTCATAGTTTTTTCTTTTGTTTTTTGCTCTCCATATTAAAAGAGATCTTAAGAAAGAATGATTTTTTGTACGTGCGTGTCCATATATTAGTAAATATAATAGTTTTTTTCTCGTTTATTTGTTGTTGTTTTTTGTATTTTGGTTTTTGGACACTATGAATGCGTGCTCGTATAAAGCACAAACAGTTATGACCGAAAAAAACCGTCCATCATGCACGGACATAGTTGCACGTCGAAAATGTCAGTGATACCCTCCCCCTCAATCATCGGAAAAATTCCGATTTTGTTCTTATTTTTTTTTAAATTAACTTTTTATTAGTTTATTTGTTGTTTTTGTGTTTGTTGGAGTGCAATGTACGAGAGGAATCACTTTTGGAGTACAATGTACGGAAGGAATTAAAGAGCAAATAATATTGTTTAATTGGATTAATTTTTAGTAACCTAAAAACAAAAAAAAACCAACAACACAAATTAAGCACGAAAAAAACAACAAATTTAATAACTGACATTTGTCGATTTGTGAGCCCAAAATGTAAGGGGAAAACGGGGAAGCGAAAAGGCGGTTATGGTGGAGGGGGGGGGGGGGGGGTATCAATATTATTTATTTGCTTTTTCTCTAAATTAATATATCAACTATAAAATATTTTTGAGGTTAATTACAAATTTGAATGATATCGAAACATAAAAAAGCCACTAAACTGACGGCTAAGTGTACATTACGTGCCATAAATTTTATTAGAATTTTCGCTTAATTAGGAAGAAATTTTCTTTTTATACATGATTATTTTTGTGGATTTTATTTTAAAAATAAGTTCTTTTTTTTAAATTCAAATTAGTGGAAAAGTTTTGGAATTTTTTTTTTTTTGAAGACGTCAATTTTTTTTGGTAATGCCAACAAACAAACCAGATTTTTTTTGGTAATGCCAACAAAAAAAAACCGTATTTTTTGGTAATTTTTTTTTTTTTTAAATCCAGTTTTTTTTTTGGTTTTTTGGTGATTTGAAATTTGTTCTTTGGAAAGTAAAGTTTTTTATAGAAAAAAAAAAACTTTAAATTCAGATTTTGATAAAATTTTTAGTTCATTATATTAATTGGACTTTGCCATTTTTCAAATGTTATTAAAAATTATATAACCAAGAGACTTTTTCTGCAGGATTTTTTAATTTTGTGGTAATTTTTTTTTTGGAATGATTTTTGCTCACATTTTAGACTGGGTTATTCGGCCACTATTTGATGGATGTTGGTTTTTAAATAGTCTAAAATTTATAAATTGCCTGTGGAAAAACGATCTTTTGCGTAGCATAAAAAAAATGGTAGAATCTTGGAGGCCAAGTCACGAAATTACGCGTTCGGGAAACTTGTCGTCTGTAATATAGCCAAAAACTGGTCGATACTACATATGACACAGAGAAAAATCGTCAATTTAAGATTATAAGAAGCCGATTATCAAACGGTCATAGCGCTCACACTTGGCGGTAACGATCTCTTCGGTAACGGTCTGTTAAAAAAGATATTTTGCAAAACGCTATAAAGAAAAAGCCCAATTGCGTCAAATCGAATGATCTTGGAGCATGACGAGTAACATCATCAAATCTTAAAATTTTAGTTTGGGGGAAACTAAACTTTATCGTGTTGTGTGGCTTTTGGCAGACTCCTTGTTGAAACCACATATGATCCGGACTAAAATCTTCAAGTTTAGGCAACAACAGTACGGCCATAGCGTTCAGAATTAACGGTAACAATCTGTAAGTCTTCATTTTTAAAGAAATATTAGTCCGCGACACCTTCAGACCAACGTACACACTAAATGCCAATTTTTGCGAATACAATGGCTTCTCTAAAGTCAAGTGTCGGCTTTTAGAACTTCCTCTACCTGTTTGCTGAGTGACGTATTCATCGACTAAGAAATGAACCTCAAATGTAGCAAAAAATTAGCAGGAAACCT
This sequence comes from Atherix ibis, assembly GCA_958298945.1. Taxonomy (NCBI): domain Eukaryota; kingdom Metazoa; phylum Arthropoda; class Insecta; order Diptera; family Athericidae; genus Atherix; species Atherix ibis. The sequence continues at coordinate 46,621,129 of OY282605.1, read as the reverse complement.
GGACTACGACAGACCAATCACTTTTGTAAAAAGTTTTTACAAATTTTACCACAAAATTCAAATTGCGTCAAATTGAATGATCTTGGGCGACACCAAATCTTAAAAATTACGCGAAAACTAATTTCAAACCAAAAACAGTCGGTTACCATAGGGTCATAGCGCTCAGAATCGGTAGCCTCTTTCCTTCTTTATTTTCAAAGAAATACGGCCCAATGAGACCTCCAAACCAAACTGCACAACAGGAATTTTTTGATGTGGCGGATACAATGGCTTCTGCCCAGTCACTTGTGGGTTTTCAGAAACCTATTTATGGAAATTTTGCCTATTGGCATATCCACCGATCAAGGCATATGCACCGAAAAAAATCCTATGTGCACCAAATGGAAATATTTTAAATAAAAAAATAATTCAACAATAATTGTCTGTACTTTATAAAAAAATCCAAAAACTTCAATTTATCCGAACTGTACTTTTGATCAGAAACTATTCGTAAAATTGCCGTCAAACATTATTTTTTAAATTGATTTAAATATATTTTTAATTTTTATTTTTCCTCTAACATAAGTATAGGTCGCCTAAGTTTTTATATCTGTTCTTGTATTGTTTTTTTTTTGACAATTATATTCAGGTTAAAAATAAAATAAATAAAAAATTCTATAATTTATGCTATGTAATGTAATGTAGAGGGTAACAAGAGGTAAATAGTCTTAAACCACTTTGACCAATGAGGTGTTTTCTGGTAAGTAAACCCTAACTCAAATAATTGTAATATTTAGGCTTTTTAGCTAAGCTCTATATCATATTGGCAGGTAGTTTGGAAATCTCGTAGGGATTAGGGAATCCCAAACCAAAATTTCCAAAGTATATGGCGGGTAATGGCCCCAAAATCGCAGAAAAAGTGCTTCGAAGCTTCTTGCTCTTCCAAGCAGAAACGACACATTGTCGTGTCAGATTTGACCATCTAATTAATATGATATCTTAAAAGACAGTGCCCAGTGTGTATCCTTAGGTTGAGCTTGTTGAGTTTTAGGACCTCTAACGCCCTGTTTTTAGAAAAGGCGATGAATTTAAACTCGCATTGAATTTAAACAATAGACGCCATCTTTTTTTGAATTTAAACTTGGATTGCCACAAATTGGTTATGGTCCAACGAAGGGAGTATTCAGTCCCATTTTGGTAAGTTTATCTTGTCATGACCTGGCACCCACATCAAAGTTGCATTTCTATCCAACTGATTTAGACCCATGACGGCACCTCAAACTAACTTTAATTGAACAGCAGACGAGCCAAGAGCTTTCAATGCAGTTTGACTGTCTGCCATAATGCAGATCTTTGCGTTACGTAGGCGCCTTCTAATAACCACTCTAAAGATCGTCTATCTGAGACCCTTTGAAAATCCCAACCAGTTCGATTGCGTGTATTTATGCCTGAAAAATTAACAGGGATTTTTCAAGGATCTCAGAAAGACGGTAATAAAAGGTCCAATTACTACTCCCCCCCCCCCCCCCCCACAAAGACCTACATTCCTTTTAGAACCGTCTGCGTAAAACACGAGGGCCTCTACCTACAGTGATTTCCGTTCCTGGATCCAAGTTAGAACTGGCTTTCTATTTCTGCCTGAAAAATAGATATGGACTTTCCAAGGGTCTTAGAATGACGGTAATAAAAGGGCCAACCACTTCCCCCCTCCCCAAACGTCCACGTACGTTTTAGAATCGTCTGCGTAAAAGACGAGCACACCCCCCCCCCTCCCTCCGTGATTTCTGTTCCTGGATCGAAGTTATAACTGGCTTCCTATTTCTGCCTGAAACATGGATGTGGACTTTCTAAGGGTCTCAGAAAGACTGTTTTTAGTGAGGGTATTAGAAGGAACCAATGTAACGCAAAGATCTGGATTATGCCAGACGGTCACGCTGTATTAAAAGATCTTGGCTCGTAATGTGGATTATGGCAGACAGTCACGCTGTATTAAAATCTCTAGTTGGTCCAACTACTGCCCCCCCCCCCCCAAATATTACGCCTTTTATTTTAGAACCGCCTGCGTAAAACACGAGCCTGTATCCCCCTCCCCCCCTCACTTCTAAGTTAGACGTTCCAAAAACAACCACTTTCAAACACTGATTTAAGCAACATTTCTGATAAGAGAAATATTTTATTGGACGTAAATACGATATAGCCGGAAAAAAAACCATTTGCAGGAAGTCAACTGACCACCAATTATAATTTCACAAGCAAAATAAAAATAATTTGCACAAAACATTATGAACCACAATGGAAAAAAAATGTTAGCTGACATCGATAAAAAAAAAAAAAAAACTAAAAACACCAACAAAAGCGGCTCTACCAAAAAAAAAAAAAAAAGTTTCACAAAAAAATTCGGTTTTTTTTCCTTAAATTCCATTTAACAAAAGACCATTTTTCCATTTGATTGTTAATTTTTTTTTCTATTTTATTATTTGATGGCAATTTTTTGGTAATTAATTTTTTTTTTTTTTTAACAATTTAAAAGTGAAATTTGAATTTTTGTTTTTTATTTTTTTTTTGCCTTTATCATAGGCAACGTTTATAGGAAGAAGAAGAAAAAACCTTGTTTACTGTGTTAAGAGAGCGTCGTCGTGTGTGTTTTTGTTTATGTCAGTCTAACGGTACTTGGTGTAAATGCTTTGTTTACAAATATTGTTTAACATTTGGAATGATAGAGGGAAGTCGTTGTGACTAGTTGTAATTACTGTGTAGTGATAAAAACAATATAATTAGTATCTCAGTGAGTTATTCTTACATAAAATATTAATTATTTTTTATTTATACTCAATTTCACTACCAACTAAAAAAAAAAAAAAAATTACTATAACTTAAACTGCAATTATTCTCACATCTAAAATGACACTGTTTGGCGTCAGAGTACAACACTACACGTATTATTTGATTCTGAATTATTACCACCGATTAAATCGATCATTAAAAATGAATAAACAAAAAAAAAGAAGCGCATAACATTATTTTTGACAGTTACAATAATATTAATAATATTCGCAGTATAACAAAAATTTAACACGATATGTAAAAAAAAAAAAAAAGAAACGATGAAATGCGAACTGTCAGCTTGATTATGTCAGTCAATAATACGTGAACACAGACAGAAATCGAAGAATCATAACTACCTGTTCGTTTAGGTATTTTTTTTTTGGAATATTTTAACCCCAAATGTAGCCCATCCCCACCCTCCTCCCCCCCTCCCTTCCCCCTGTTAATATCAAAAAATCATACCGAATCATAATATCAAATTTTCTCTTTGTAAAAAACGAATAAAAATAATTTCCATTTATTTGTGTAAATATTGTCATGTCATGTCAATCAATAATATTCTTTTTGAGTGCGATAAATAAATAAAAATAAAAACAAATTTCACAAAAATATGATAAAAAAAATGAACAGAAAAAAAAAAACTTCAAACAAAACTATGACCTACATTATTATTATTAAAGCGTTTGTATATCGAATAAATATCGTTTCGATATCAAATATATATTTCGAAAAAAAAAATAATTCCATATTATTGGTTAAAATTCAAATAAATATGAATTTTTCCAAGATTAAAAATAAAAAACAAAATTATATTTTTGATGGGATTTTTAAGGTAAATTGTATTCGTAACAATTTACCTTAAACTGGATTGACTGATAAACACGAGAAACTTGATTGACTGATAAACACGAGAAAAAAAAACTAATATTGAAAATGGCATATAGTAAAAAAAAATATATTTTCCTTATTTGTAAAAAAAAAACTTGATCTAAAAGGATTGGCAAAAATATATTTCATTCCAAAACAAACAACCTCCTTCCCCCCACCCTCCCTTCAACAAAAATTAAGGGTCACTTAAAAACAAGTCATCGGTTGTTAACTAAAAGTCATATGGTCCCCCTATTTTTTTTCAAACTTGGCAGGAAACCCCAAACAATTTTCTCCACCCAAAATACATCGGAAAGTAAAGCTAAATAAATACTCTTAAAATTTCCGACGTCGATGAAGTATTTATTTCATTAAATTGCGGTTTCCAATGGTCACCAAAAGGACTTCTTCCAGGACTTGATCTTTTTGAGATCATTTTTAATAACTTGATGAGGAATGTTGGTTTTTAAATGCTCTAATTTTTAAGGATTGTCTTTGTAAAAAAGATATTTTGCAAGGTGCTATATAGAAAATGTCAAATTGCGTCAAATCGAATGATCTTGAAGGACGATTATCATCACCAAATCTCAAATATTACGCATTTGGGGAATACTTAAATTTATCGTGTTGTGCGGCTTTTGGCAGATTCCTTGTTGAAATCACATATGGTCCGGACTCAAATCTAAAAATTCAGGCAAAAAAAGTACGGCCACAGCGTTCAGAATTGACGGTAACAATCTACAAGTCTTCATTTTTAAAGAAATATTAGTCCGCGACACCTTCAGACCAACGTACACACTAAATGCCAATTTTTGCGAATACAATGGCTTCTGTAAAGTGAAGTGTTGGCTTTTAGAACTTCCTGTACAAAAAGTTCGCCGAGTGACGTATTCATCGAGTATAGAAATTAGAGCGAAACCTGGACTACGTCAGAACAATCACTTTTGTACTTTAATGTAAAATGACAAAACCTCATTTTAAACACGTGCCACAGATATGTTTGACAGCTGTCAAATAACAGCGCCGTACTTTCCGAACTACGACGAAAATTGGGTAAGTTCATAGTGCTCACACTTAACGGTAACGATCTCTCCGGTAACGGTCTGTTAAAAAAGATATTTTACAAAGCGCTATATAGAAAAAGTCAAATTGCGTCAAATCGAATCAAGCCGAGTAACATCACCAAATCTCAAAAATTACTCGTTTGGGGTAAAACTAAAATTTATTGTGTTGTGTGGATTTTGTCGGACGCTTTCTTGAAACCACATATGATCCAGATTAAACTCTACAAGTTCAAGCCAAAAACAATCGATTATCATACGGTCATAGCGCTCACACTGGACGGTAACGGCCTCTCCTTCTTCATTTTCAAAGAAATACGGACCAATAACACCTCTAAACCAGAATACACAACAAACTTTTTTTGATGTGGCGGATACAATGGCTTCTTCCCAGTCACCTGTAGATTTTCAGATCCCTATATATGGGAATTTTGCCAATTGACATATCCACTGAGCGAGAAATAAGTCTCCTTGATGCAAAAAAGTTTGTTCAAAAAGTGACTACGGAATGTTTTTACAATTTTAACTCATTGCCCGGTAATAAATCGATTTTTAATGTAAAATGGCATAAAACTTCATTTTAAACAAGCGCCATCTTCGATGACAGATATGTTTGACAGCTGTCAAATGACAGCGCCGTACTCTCCGAAATACAACAAAATGGATAAGTTTTTATAAATTGAATTTCTCTTTAATAAGAAAATAATGTGTTATAATGTGTTTTTTGTCAAAATTTTCTCAAAAAAAAAAAAAAAATAGTCAACAGTCAATAAAATTGGTCCAATAGAACAGTGGGAAGGGAGGAAAATCAATTTTTTTATTAAGAAAATATATTGTAATAAAAGCTTTTTTTTCTCTATATTATTGTATTATGAAAAAAGTTTAAAAAAATAAAAATAGAAGAGAGGGAAAAGCCCACTTTTCATGTTATTGTAGTTACCCTAAATCCCATTTAATAATAAAGCCTCTCGAAATTGGCACAAATTTTTTTCAATTTTCAATAATCGAACAAGTGAGAGTGGCGGTGTTCTTTTAGCCTATGAACAACCTGAAACTAGATCAAGTTGATACACAGAATTCGGTAATCAATCATTGAATTACGAAATAAACTTGAAACGAAACTCAGAAAGAGGAAAGTCTAAGAAAAAAAAATCGTCGAAACTTTCCTCTTCTGTGGCGCAGCGTTCATGGTTTGTTGAGAGACTTACCAAGTTGTAGTTTATCATCATTAGATTGAGAGATGTTCCAGATTCGGAAAGTGTCTCCAACGAAAACTAAAGACAACCCCCTCCACCCATCCAATTTCGAATAGTCATGCATCTCGATTTTTGGCAAAAGGAAAAGTTTCACCAAACATTTGGGAATATGAACGGCCGCCGGTCTGGTCGAATTTCTCCTCTACTTCTTCCATAGTTGCCGGAATTCGTCCATTCAAACGTAAAAATTTTTCTTTAAGGATACGACGCCTTTCTGCCAGTTATGATTATATCCTTTTTACCTTGTTAACGGTGACAGACAATAAATTCGCCAAATTAAGCAACACAATTTAATACGATTGAAGAGAATCAATTTGTATTTTTTTTTTTTTTTTTGGGGCAAAAAGAGAGAAAAAGTAAGAAAATTATTGAATTTATCCTTTCCCCAAAATAGAAATTTTTTAACCGGAAATGTTCTTGTACGTCTTATGAGGATGTTCTTGTAGTGAACAATAAAAGAAGAAAAAGAATATGTGTTAAGAAAATGAGCCTTTTGGAATGTTTTCGTTTTTCTTCCTCCTTTTTTTTCAAATAAAACCCCCAAAAAAAAAAAATGTCTCACCCCGGAATTTAATAAGAATTTTCTACTTTTCTTATGTCAAAATTTTGACAAATTTCTTTAAACACATTTCACTTAATTAGATTTATTGGGAATAATATTATAGTAATTTTCATATTAAATAAAATTGGATAAAATAAAATTCAAGAGAAATTAGATTGGCAAAAAAAAAAGGTTTACCAATAATAATTATTGCATGGCTTTTTTAAGGATAAAAAAAAGTCCTCTATTATTGGTATGTTCGGAAAGTAGTTTCGTTTTATTCCCAACAGAGGACTTAATTGTATTTTTCACAACCAACTTCACACTTAAGTGTCACAACGCATAATCATATGTATTTTGACAGATGACATAGTAAGGCTTGCTTTTGAAAAAAAATCGATTGATTCTGCATAGTAGTTTTTGGTTTATATCTTTTTAAATATGGAAAGTGAAAAACAGAATTTTCGGCATACGAGGTCTGTTCAAAAAGTATTTAAGATTTTTTTTGAGGCGTTATGTTACTAGTCATGTCTCTCACTTATTTGGTATGTTCAGTTAATTTTTGACAGCTGCTTTGGCTCGTCTTCGATTTTTGCCCATTCTAAAAAATGAATCAAAGAATCTGTTTCGGGAACAAGAAAAAGTCAGAGGGGGTCAGATCTGGGGAATACGGTGGCTGCGGCATTATTAGTGTGTTGTTTTTGGCTAAAAATGACAAAAGCCAATTTTTGTTCTTCCACAAATCCGAGCGTTTTTGGCGGATTGCTTCGCTCAACTTGCACATAACTTGCAGGTAATATTCCTTATTGACCGTTTTACCTTGTGGCAAGAACTCATGATGCACCACGCCCATGTAATCGAAGAAAACTGTAAGCAAAACCGTTACATTCGACCGAACTTGGAAGAGATGACCCTCTGAGAACATGTTGTACCACCGATAAACGTTGCTTCGGTCCAAGCAAGCTTCACCATAGGCCACATTCAACATTCGGAATGCGTCTGCACAATTAATTTTGTTTTTTCATACAAAATTTGATACAGATTCTTTGATCCATTTTTTGGAATGAGCAAAAAACGAAGACGAGCCAAAACACGTGCAAGCAAAGCAGCTGTCAAAATTTTACTGAACATTCAAAATGGTCGAACTTGTCGGCATAAGTAAGAGACATAAGTACCAACATAATGCCACAAAAAATCGAAAATCGAGACCATCAGAAATCAGAGACCACCAGAAATGGTCTTATTCATAGTGAGAAGCTTATGAGATTCTATTCCGAGGTTCTCTTTTTCTAACCATAATTATGATTTCCACAATACAGAGCCACAAGCCACACAATACGATAAATTTTAACTTTTAAAAAGCTTTAAAAATCTACAATCCGTCAAGTAATTACCAAATTAGTCTTAAATGTGCGAAAAACCCTTCAAAAATCTGTTGTAGCTCCACAAAATTCATTTTATTTAACCAAATTCTTTTTGATATGACACATTTTTAGATGTCCAATCTCTGTGAACTCTTATTTACGTAAATTTCGCAAAAAAATTATTGGATTTTTTTATTTTAATATAAAAAAAGAGAATTTCAAATTTTCCCCCAAAATATAAAATGGTTCCATTGGAATTGGTGAATGCATTAATATTTTTAGATTTTTAGCATCCATCATCCAACAAAAAAAAAAACCGACTACGAATAAATTTTCTTTTCCATATTTAGAGTGCGCCAAATGCCAAGAATTCGAAAATTTTGCAAAAACATTTTTTTTGACAAAGAAAAAGAAGAAAATTTAAACGAATAATAATAATAATAACAGAGAAAGGGGGAAAGGGGGGTGGATGAGGGAAAAAGGGGGAAAAAGGGGGTAGATGAGTTGCTTTTTTTCAAATTATACTCCTTTTTTTCTCTCTTTTTTAATAATCTCAAAATAGTTTAACGAGAAGAAATTCTTACTAAAAGAATTTTGTTTAAAAATAAATTCAAAAACCCCTGACGACTTACTCTCATAATAAAAAATGAAATTATTTCAAAAATATTCTGATGTACTCAAAAAAAAAAAAATCAAAACAAAAAATAAACAAACTTCAAAAATGTTGACAATTTTTTTTTGTTTTTGGCACAGAATTAAAAGCTTTTCAAAAATTTCACTTTATTTTTACGATTCAATTTAAATTTAGATATTAATGGGGCTTAAAAAAATGTTTTGACATTTGTCAACTTATTTATTATTAACTACAAATTCTTAAGAATCTCAATTATTTTATATTAAAAAAGATTCCATTTATTTAAAAACGAAGTTTATGCCTCATAATCACTAGAAAAAAAATGCCTACTATTATATTTTCCAATAAACAGAAAAAAGACTTTCGTCTTCCCAAAAACCAAAAAAGACACCATTTTTTAAATATTTAATTTTTTAATATTTAAATTACGCTATTCCGTTTAATTAAATTTTAAAAAATTCAGAAAATTTTACAGAAAAAATTGTAAATAATTAAAAGATTTTGAAATTAACAAAAATTACGGAAATTTGTAGAAAAACTTAAGAAAATTACCGATTACTTTTTTATAATTTTTAAAAAAATTAAGGAAAATATAAAGAAATTATGAAAATATTGAAGAAAAAAAAATTCAATTGAAAAAAATTAAAAATTCGTTTGAAAATTACAAAATTGGAAAGAAAGAAACAAAAATTATAGAAATTTGAGAAATCAAATTTAAAAAAATTAGAGGGAAATCTCAGAAAAAAAAGATGTGCAATTATCTTAAAAATGGAAAACTTTTACGAGCATTTTTTTTAAAAAAAAGCATAAGAAAACCGTGCAAAAAAACTGGGAGAAAAAATTAGATAAAATTCAGAAAATTTAAAGAAAACTTTAAGAGGAAAAATCAAATAATGGAAGTAAAATATCCTTTTTTAAAAATGTAGAGGGAAATGAATAAAAATTATAGAAATTTAGAAAAGGAATTTCAGGTTATTAGGAAGAAATAGAGGAAAACTTACCTAAGAAAAACCATAAGAAAATCGTGTAAAAAAATGAGAAAAATTTTAAAAATTTGAGATAAAATTAAGAAAATTCGTGAAAAAATTAAAAAAAACTTGTTAAAAATGGGGAAACTTTGAGATAAATTAAGAAATTTCTAACAAGAAAAATTATGAATATTAGAAAAAAATTAAAAATTTGCAGAAAACAAAAAATTTAAGAGAAAGTCCAAAAATTGATAGTAAAGAATTTTTTTTATAAATTTAGAGGGAAATGAACAAAATTTATAGAAAATTGATAAAGGAAATTAAGGAAATTTGGAAAAAATATTTATAAAATTTAGAGGAAAACCTAAAAAATTTGGAGGAAACCTAAGAAAAAACCATAAGAAAATCGTGCAAAAAAAAATTTATAAAAACATGAGAAAACTTTTAAAAATCAAAAAACTTTGAAATAAAATTCGGAACAGAATATTTTAAGATAAATTTAAAAAAATTGATAATAAAAAAATTAGAGGGAAATAAAAAAATATTATTGAAAGTTGGGGAAAAAAATTTGGGAATTTAAGTTAAACTTTAATAATTGAAAAAATATGAAGAAAAAAAAAACTTGCAAAAATATTAAGAAAAATTTTTAAAAAAAAACTTAAAAAAATGGAAAACTTTAGGGAAAACTGAAATAAAACATAAGAAATATGAAAAAACTGTGAAATAAAATTAAGAAAATATTATGAAAATTAGAAAAGAATTCAAAAATTTGTAAGAGAAGAAAACTTTAAGATAAATTCCAAAACTTGATAATAAAAATTCTTTTTTAAAAATGTAGAGGGAAATAAATAAAAATTATAGAATTTTGGAAAAGGAATTTAAGAAAATTCGAAAGAAAATTAGAGGAAAACCTAAAAAACTTGGAGAAAACCTAAGAAAAAACCATAATCGTGTAAAAAAAATTTATAAGAAAATGAGAAAAACTAAACTGTCAGGAAAACTGAAAAAAAACATGAGAAAATAGTGCAAAAAAGCTTTAAAAAAATGCGAGAAAAATTTGAAATAAAATTAAGAAAAATTTAGTTAAGAAAATTGGAGAGTCTTCTAAAAGTGTGTACAAAAAAATTTAAACCCAGACGAGACAATTAAAAAAAAAATTAAAAATGGAAAACTTTTAGGAAACTGGAAAAACCCGTACGAAATCGAGCAAAAACCTTTGAAAAATGCGAGAAAAAATTTAGAAAATTTCTAAAAAAAAATTATGAAAATTAGAAAAAAATTAAAAAATTTCAAAAAAAAGACCTAAAAAAATTAGAGAAAAATTTACCTAAGAAAAACCATAAGAAAATGGTGTAAAAAATTTATAAAAAAATGAGAAAAACTAAACTGTCAGGAAAACTGAAAAAAAAACATGAGAAAATAGTGCAAAAAAGCTTTAAAAAAATGCGAGAAAAATTTGAAATAAAATTAAGAAAATTTCTTTAAAAAAAATTAAGAAAATTAGAAAAGAATTCAAAAAATTTTAAGAAAAGAAAAACTTAAGACAAATTCTAAAACTTGATAGTAAAAATTCTTTTTTAAAAATAATGTAGAGGGAAATGAATAAAAATAATAGAAATTTAGAAAATAAAGTTAAGGAAATTAGAAAGAAAATTCAAAAAAATTAGAGGAAAACCTAAAAAATTTAGGAGATACCTAAGAAAAAAAACCATAAGAAAATATTGCAAAAAAAAATTTATAAAAACATGAAAAAACTTTAAAAAATGAGAAAACTTTTAAATAAAATTAAGAAAATTGGACAAAGTATTCCAAAAATTATGTACAAAAAAATATAAAAACTGAGACGGGACAATTATGAAAATTAGAGGAAAATTAAAAACTTGAAAAAAAAATAATGAAAAATGAGAAAAAATTTAAAAGTTTTTAAGAAAAGAACATTTTAAGAGAAATTTAAAATAATTATTAATGAAGAAAGTTAATAGGAAAATAAACAAATATTATTGAAATTTGAGAAAAAACTTTTTGGAGGGAAATAAAAAAAAATTAAGTAAATTTTGAGTAAAACTTTAAAAAAAAAGGAAGGAAAGGAAAATTTTCTCCCAAATATAATATTTTTAATAAGAATATATTTTTTAGAAAAAAAACAATAGAAAAAAGACTTTCTCTTATTTTCCAATAAACAGAATAAAGACTTCATTAAAAACAATTATTTTTAATTTCTCGAGAAAAATTGCAAATTTTGCACAAAAATTTTTTCTTAAAAACCAAAAAAAATGACCATTTTTTAAATATTTAATTTTTTTTATTTAAGCACAACAGAAAAAAAAAACACAAAAATTATGTTATTTTTATTTTAATTCAATTTAAAAAAATTAAATAAGAAAAAATTCAATTTGTTATGCTGCACGCTTTGATTTTTATTTGTGAGAAATTTCCATTTTTGCACAACAGAGAAATTACGTCAAATGACAACACACACTATCAAAAAATCATATCAATAAAATTGAAATGCGGCGACACATATGTCAACCTATATACTTGTATGCATTTGCTATGATTCTCTTGCAACAACAACAACAACAACAACAACATAAAAACACAACAACAAAAATATTAACCTGCACTTCACACACAAATAAATCCAATCAGCTGATATTGCTGGCACATGTCATAGGCGAACGGGAAAAACAACAACAAAAACTATTTTATACTAGAAAGAAAAAGAAGAAAAAACTAAACCTAAACAGAGCAAAACAATTTGCTAACAAATACATAACAAAAAAAAAAAAAAAAATTAAACAACTGAAATTTTTCCTTCTACAATTTCTTTTTTCTTTCTTTCCACAAAACAACGATTGTTTTTTTTCTCACTCGTTATCTTTTTGGGTTTTTTAAATTCAAATAATTTCCTTTTGGATGATTTTTTTTTTGTCTTTCTTCTTTGAAATATGTATTTATGATTAAAAAAAAAAATTTTAACTCATTCTATCTCGTTTTTGCGCAAAATTTTTGCATACTGCGGCAAAAGCTATAAGAGAGAAGGATAGATTGAGAAAATGAGGGAAGAGAATCATCACACCAGAGAGTTAACAGTAGCAACCGGCTATGATGATGCTCGTGGTAGTCTGGTTTTTCTGTCCATATGCGGCGGGAATTGTGAACTGAACATAGAGAATTTCTGCAAACTGTGCGTAAATACCGTTCTTGCGGTACGCGATAATAAACGATGAATAGATTAGAGAGACGGAGAAAAAAACCATACCATATTCCGATCAAATGTTAAATACCCACAAAAAAAAGAAAAGAGCGAAAAAGAAACAAAATCGAATTCATTAAAGAAAATTTTTATTTTTCTTTCATAATTTTTTGTATGTTTCAATGCCATTTTTTTACTCATTCAAAAAAAAAAATAAAACTCAATTTAACTAAATATTATTTATATTAGAAATTATTCTTTTAAATATTTTTTAGCACATCGTTTTTAACACAGAATATGATCAAGTTTAAGGCAAAAAAACAAAAAACCATTTTCTCAATGAGCATAAAATATGAACTTCATAAAAAATTCCGTTAAATAACACTTTTTCACTTAAAACTTTTTTTTTTAAGCTCTAAATTTTTCCTTGCAATTAAAAACTTAATTTTTTACAACTATTTTTTGCTTCTTTTTCTTTGTTTTTGGCATTTTTTTTTCAAAATATTAACACACTTTTTACCAAAAAGAAAATAATTTTTCATTTCGAAATTTTGTTATTTTTTCCATTTTTTTTTTTAAATTATAATCGAATTTTTATTTTTCTTATAATTTCAAAAAAAAAAAGGTTATGTATTTTTCTAATGTGGCACTATTTATAATTTTATAAATTTTTTTTTTTTTTGAACATTAAATTTAAAAATTGGTCTTAAAAAAAAAATGTTAGACTATTTTAATTCCAATTTTGGGATTTAAAATTTTTTATTTTATCCTCTTTTTTTTGAAAAAAAAAAATATTATTTAAATTAAATTTAAGCACATTAAAATAATTCTCAAGCAAACACACACAATAAACATTTATCGATGATTATTTCTGTAATAACGTTTAACGTTTAAAATAAAAACTCCTTTTTTTTTGGTTCACGTTAATTTGCATAAATTTGATATTTTTCCTTTTAATTATTTTGTAAAAATTTCAACATTTTTTCTTTTTAATTAAAAAAAGAAAAAAAAAACAAAAAAATATACACTGTACACTAACTAAATTTATTTTTATTTTTAGGGCTTTTTTTTTTTTTTTTTTGTAATAATTAATATGCTTTCATTTTATTATTTACCATTAAAGCTTTATTTTATCATATAAACGTAATTTTTTTTCTCTCTCTTAATTTTTGGCATTTCCAAGAGATTTGATTAATAATAATAATAACAAACAATATTTACCCACTAACACAAATTTCGATTTTCTTCGATTATCGTTCTTTTTATGAAATTATATAATTGGAGTAAAAAAAAAATAATAATAAACAAAAACAAACAAAAAGGAGAGAGTATCCAAAGAAAGGAAGAACAAAATCAAAAAGAAAATTATTATTAAAAAATTCCTCGTCGGTCACGATTTTCCCCAAAAATTTAATAAGTTCGCGGCGGCTTCTTCCGAAACGGTGTTCCTATTATAACACCACAAACTGAACTAACTGCTGATTTTCTGCTCTTGCTATGAATTTACTTTGGTTAAAAAAAAAAAAAAAAAAAAAAAGTTGCCAGAGCAAGTTTGGTACTGCAGTTAAGTTAGCGCGGTTTGCTGGTATATACGAGTATACGATGAGTGTGCGAGCAAAAAAGGGAAAGACCGTGTGACAGTGTATAGGAATGAGAAAAGTACATTGAAATATGAAATTGGGAAAAACTACCAAAGAAAGAGAGTGAAAAAGAAGGAGAATTAAAATCGAAGAAAAAAAACTGAAACTAAAAGAAAATTAAAACGAAACATGTTCTTTGTAAGAAATATGTTGCGCGGTGTATGCATGCATGCAAGTGTATAGGAGAATTCAATGTTTATTTATAAGTGAAGAGAGCAAGAAAAATTCCCACACACCAACAAAAAAAACAACAAAATACACTACCGTGGGTAAGTGTATTCTTCGTAGATGTGTTAATGAAGAGAATTTACATATGATTTTTATATATATACAAAATAACTGCATACATATATGATGATGATGATGTAGGCAAATGTGTGCTTTTACATGAGTGACGGAGGAAAAACTTTTTATGCCAGTGTATTTTTTTCTCTTAGTTTAATTCACTGTGATTTAATTCTCTTTCGTTTTGGTGTAATTTGGTATTTTTTTTTTTGAGATAGTTTTGCACTGCCGCCAACTTACTCTCTAATTGATATGGAATTATTGGTTTTTTTTTCTTCTCTTTTCTATATTTACTATTTTTTTCCAAAATTTAATTCTAATATAACTGATTTGGAAAAAAAAATTGATAAATATTTGCAAAAATAAAGAGAACACACATCCATACAAAAAACTGCACCAAACCAAAAAGAAAATAAAAGAAAAAGGAAAAAAAATTGTTCGCTTTTCTTTAAAAAAATTTTTTTTTGCTTATTTTTACGGAAATTCCTTTTAAAAAAACGATTTTTTTTTATCATATTTTTTTTAGTATTGGAATACGAAATATTGTGTTTTTTTTCAATAACAAAAAAAAATTTTCTCTTAATAAAATGTGTTTCCTTTTTTTTTTAACACTCTTTCTCTCTGGCTCAGACTAATTCCCAGTTGCTGATTTGTTAAGGGCTATATTGTGACGAGCCCGCCAACACATCGTCGTCAGCACAAATTGCAATTCGCTCAGTTCATAATAACAACACCAACACCAACAACAACAACAACAACAACAACAAAACAACAACATTTCTACACCTTTCACCTCTCTTCTAACAAAAAAAAACGCAAGTTAGACAAATTTGCACTTATTTGAATAAATAATAAACAAACAAAAAAAATACCCACACACTAATACGAAATCACCATAAACTTTGTTGTTAATTGTTGTAATTACTTTTTTTTTTTTTTTAAAGAGAAAAATAGAGAAAATAAGAGACAAACTTAAAAATAAAAATACGGAAATTATCATCTCTCATCTGATCTGTTTTCAGATTCAAAACGTACGAGCAGCAACAATCTCGCTCATACATACGTTGTGGTGCGCTGTGCGATATTATGCGACTGATACTTTCTTGAAGTAAAAAAAAAACGTAAAACTTGACAGCAAAAGCTGGGACACATTTTGGTGTGCGTGAAATGTTGCAGAATCATTGAAAAATGTTGCATAGCCAATTTATTTTCTAAATATAGAGTTTTCCAATAAGAGTGATATGATTTCTAAATGACGTTTCGGCCATTTGTAATATGTCATGATCTGTCTTTTTTTTTCCATTGTATTCAGTAATGTTTACAATTTTATCATGGAGAGATGATACGCAAGAACAACGTATACAAATTATTCAATTTTATTATCAGGTGTTGTAATTAATTCGTAGCGTTTTTTTTTGCAAAGTTTCGTGGTTTATTATGACAGTATCATTACAGAAGCGTTATTCAAAGTATTGTCCTTCGTTATCCACTACTTTTTGCCATCTTTCTGGTAATGCTCGGATACCGCGTCGAAAAAATTCTTCTTCTTTAGATTCGATGAAAGAATCGATCCAATTTTTGGTCATTTCGTAGTTGTCGAAGTGCTGCTCTGACAAGCCATGCGCCATGGATCGAAACAAATGATAATCAGAATATGGCGGGTGAGGAGGAACTTCCCATTTCAGCGTATTTAAATAAGTTTTCACGACTTTCGCAACATGGGGTCTTGCATTGTCGTGGAGCAAAATTACTTTGTCGTGTCGATCTTTATATTGCGGCCGCTTTTCTTGTAATGCTCTGTTCAAACGCATCAATTGTCGTCTGTATACGTCCCCAGTGATGGTTTCACCCGGTTGGAGGAGCTCATAATAAATAACACAGTAAGATCTTCTTTCCATGAATATTCGACCTGGGGGACGATGTCGATTCATGACCTGGCAAGCCCCACGATTTTCTGCGTTTGGGATTGTCGTAGAGTACCCACTTCTCATCACCAGTGAAGAGTCGATGCAGAAATCCCTTACTTGCCTGCCGTTGGAGAATAATCTCACAGGTGACTAAACGCCATTCGACGTCCCTTAGCTTCAACTCATGTGGAACCCACGTTCCCTGTTTTTGTACCATTCCTATGGCTTTCAGGCGTTTTCCGACCGTCGAAAAGTTGACTCCAAGCGATGTGGACAACTCCCGGAGTGTTTGGCACGGGTCTTCATCGAGCAACGTCACCAAATCTTCATCTTCGAACTTTTTCGGCTGTCCGGGACGTTCCATGTCTTCCAAATCAAAATTTCCATTTTTAAACCGCGCAAACCACTTTCTGCAAGTTTGCTCAGCAAGAGCATGTTCGCCGTAGACATCCACTAAAATACGATGACTTTCCGCGGCACTTTTCTTCATGTTGAAGTATTGGAGTAACACTTCCCGCAAAAACGATTTTTCAGCCACGAACTTCGACATGTTTGACACTGCGCAACAAGTGCTACTGACACTATAACAAAATGTCATATAGTGGCAAAGTTGCGTTATGTCAGTAGCTTGTGGGAGAATATTTACTTTTGTATGTGTGACTATGGATAGTTGGCTAACGCCATCTTTTGTAAAACGCTACGAATTAATTCCAATACCTGGTATCAAAATAATCGTTCTCCAATTGCAACTTTTCGTGCGCTTTTGCCATTTTATGGTCGTTAAACAATTCGACGAATTGTTAAAAATTTCGAGCGTACATTTTCTTTACATAATGTTCAAGTGCTAATAAGACAAAGAACCACTCGAAGTAATGAAAATATTGCTGCTGTTCAGGCAAGTGTTGCTGAAGACAGTAATCTGTCGATTCCAAGACGTTCTCAAGAATTGAGACTGTCTCAAACAACAACCTGGCGGATTTTGAGAAAGGATTTGGGCTTGCATCCGTATAAAATTGTTATCACTCAAGAATTGAAGCCATTAGACCACCGTAAACGTCGTGAATTTGCTGATTTTGTCTTGGAACAACTTGAAAACGATAACGATTTTTTTGAGGTAAATAAACAAAACTGTCGATTCCATACTTCTTTCGAAATGAAGCTGGTAACACCGTTGCTTTTCAATGGAGAGCGTTATAGATCGATGATAATCAACTTTTTATGGCCGAAATTGGAAGAAGTTGATTTTGACAACATTTGAGTGGTTCCAACAAGACGGGGCTATGTGCCACACAACACGTGCAACAACCGAATTATTGCGAGAAAAGTTTGGAGAATCGATTATTTCAAGAAATTGTGACATTGAATAGCCTCCAAGAAGTTGTGATTTAAGACCATTAGACTATTTTCTTGTCGGGTTATTTGAAGTCATTGGTCTTTAGCAATAAACCAAACTCTCTTCAAGCCTTAGAAGTCAATATTGAACGTGCTATTTAGTGGAATACGATTTGATTTAGTGGAAAAAGTGCTCGAAAATTGGGTTATGGAGGCCATTTGAATGACATTTTATTATTCAGAACTTAATTGTATCGATTGTACTTCACATTAAATAAGAAACATTTGAATTTCCTTAAGAATTAGTGTGTTTTTTTGTTGAAAAGAAATCCTATCACTCTTATTCGAAAACCCTTTACAAAACGCATTTTTTTCGTATCAGTTAACAATTAAATTTAGAAAAAAAAAACAATTTTTATATTTTAAAAATGCTGCCGCTTTTTTCAGATGGAAATCCACTGAAAAGGATAACGAACAAACAAGAGAAAGATAAAGAAAAAAGGAAGAGAAATAATAAAATCCCATAAAAATTTATATACACCGTTTCGATGTCATAAAACCAAAGATTTGTGCGTCCTTATATCCGAATAATATCCTTTTTAATATACACTTCAGTTATAACAACTCTAATACTCACTCTCGTATACTTTTAAACACGCTTTTATATAAATCAAAACAGTGTAAATAAATATGGTATAAATAAAAATGTGTACATGAACGTGTATTGACAATTTATGTTACAAATTTCGAAAAAAAGTGCTTATCATTTTTGATGGATATTTTATTGATTATCTTCTTTTTTTTTTATAGAGTAGCTATAAAAAATCTTTTAATGTGTGCAATATTAATAATGAACTAAAAATGTCTACTTTTTAAATTTGGGATATTTTCGGTAGAAAATTTTATGAAAAAATTTGACTTATCCACTGTGGAGTTCGGAAAGTATAGCGTCTGTCAAATTGATAGGTGGCAAACATATCAGTCAGTGAAGACGGTATCTATTAGGTTGGGGGGTTGCCATTTAAGGTTAAGGAAAATAAAACTTTCTAAAAATTGTTCAATATTTAATTTAATTTCAGAAATATAATTTTTCTTCACTAATGAGACTTATTTCTCATACTAGGTGGATACGAAAATAAGCAAAATTGCCGCATATAGGGCTCTGAAAACCCACAAGTGATTGGGAAGAAGCCATTGTATCCGCCACATCAAAAAAAATGTCTGTTGTGTATTTTGGTTTGGAGGTGTTATTGGTCCATATTTCTTTGAATAATAAAGAAAGAAAGGGACAACCGATTCTGAGATCTATGACCGTATGATAGCCGACTGTTTTTAGATTGAACTTGAAGATTTTAGTCCGTGCCAAAAGCCACACAACACAATAAATTTTAGTTTTCACCCAATGGCGTAATTTTTAAGATTTGGTGATGTTACTCGTCATCATCCAAGATCATTCGATTTGACGCAATTTGACTTTGTCTCTAATGTAGCAATTTGCAAAATATATTTTTTACACACCGTCAAGTGTGAGCGCTATTACCGTATGATAACCGGCTTATTTTAGTCTTAAATTGATGATTTTTCTTTTTTTTTGGAAATTTAAGAATTCAATTTATAAAAACTTATCCATTTTGTCATAGTTCGGAAAGTATGGCGCTGTCATTTGACAGCTGTCAGACATATCTGTCATCCAAGATGGCGCATATTTTAAATGAGGTTTTTTGCTATTTTACATTAACGATCGATTTATTACCGGGTAATGAGGTAAAATTGTAAAAACTTTTTACAAAAGTGATTGTTCTGTCGTAGTTCAGGTTTCGTGCTAATTTCTTGTTAGGTTTGAGGTTTATTTCTTAATCGATGAATATGTCACTCAGCAAATTTTCTGTACACGAAGTTCTAAAAGTTAATACTTGACTTTAGAGAAGCCATATTATTCCCAAAACCTGACATTTAGAGTGTATTTTGGTCTGAAGGTGTCACGGACTAATATTTCTTTAAAAATGAAGACGTAGAAATTGTTTCCGTCAATTCTGAACGTTATGGCCGTACTCTTTTTGCCTGAACTTGAAGATTTTAATCCGGATCATATGTAGTTTTAACAAGGCGTTCGCCAAAATCCACACAACATGATAAGTTTTAGTTTTCCCCTAAAGGCGTAATTTTTGAGATTTGGTGATCTTACTCGTCATCCTTCAAGATCATTCGATTTGACGCAATTAGACGTTTTCTCTAATGTAGCAATTTGCAAAATATATTTTTTACACACCGTCAAGTGTGAGCGCGCTATGACCGTATGATAATCGGCTTCTTCTAGTCTTAAATTGACAATTTTTCTTTTTTTTTGGAAATTGAAAAATTCAATTTATAAAAACTTATCCATTTCGTCATAGTTCGGAAAGTATGGCGCTGTCATTTGACAGCTGTCAAACATATCTGTCATCCAAGATTTAAATGAGATTTTTGCTATTTTACATTCGATTTATCACCGGGCAATGAGGTAAAATTAAAAAAAAAAAAAACTCTTTACAAAAGTGATTATTCTATTGTAGACCAGGTTTCGTGCTAATTTCTTGCTAGGTTTGAGGTTTATATCTTAATCGGTGAATATGTCACTCAGCAAATTTTCTGTACAGGAAGTTCTAAAAGCCGACAATTAACTTTAGAGAAGCCATATTATTCCCAAAACCTGACATTTAGAGTGTATTTTGGTCTGAAGGTGTCACGGACCAATATTTCTTTAAAAATGAAGACGTAGAAATTGTTTCCGTCAATTCTGAACGTTATGGCCGTACTCTTTTTGCCTGAACTTGAAGATTTTAGTCCGGACCATATGTGGTTTAACAAGGCGTTCGCCAAAATCCACACAACATGATAAGTTTTAGTTTTCCCCTAAAGGCGTAATTTTTGAGATTTGGTGATCTTACTCGTCATCCTTCAAGATCATTCGATTTGACGCAATTAGACGTTTTCTCTAATGTAGCAATTTGCAAAATATATTTTTTACACACCGTCAAGTGTGAGCGCGCTATGACCGTATGATAATCGGCTTCTTCTAGTCTTAAATTGACAATTTTTCTTTTTTTTTGGAAATTGAAAAATTCAATTTATAAAAACTTATCCATTTCGTCATAGTTCGGAAAGTATGGCGCTGTCATTTGACAGCTGTCAAACATATCTGTCATCCAAGATTTAAATGAGATTTTTGCTATTTTACATTCGATTTATCACCGGGCAATGAGGTAAAATTAAAAAAAAAAAAAACTCTTTACAAAAGTGATTATTCTATTGTAGACCAGGTTTCGTGCTAATTTCTTGCTAGGTTTGAGGTTTATATCTTAATCGGTGAATATGTCACTCAGCAAATTTTCTGTACAGGAAGTTCTAAAAGCCGACAATTAACTTTAGAGAAGCCATATTATTCCCAAAACCTGACATTTAGAGTGTATTTTGGTCTGAAGGTGTCACGGACCAATATTTCTTTAAAAATGAAGACGTAGAAATTGTTTCCGTCAATTCTGAACGTTATGGCCGTACTCTTTTTGCCTGAACTTGAAGATTTTAGTCCGGACCATATGTGGTTTAACAAGGCGTTCGCCAAAATCCACACAACATGATAAGTTTTAGTTTCCACCCAAAGGCGTAATTTTTAAGATTTGGTAATGTTACTCGTCATCCTTCAAGATCATTCGATTTGACGCAATTTGACTTTTTCTCTATGTAACGCTTTGCAAAATATCTTTTTTACACAGACCGTTATCGGAGAGATCGTTACCGTTAAATATGAGCGCTATGACCGTATGATAATCGGCTTTTTATAATCTTAAATTGACGATTTTTCTCTGGGTCACATGTAGTTTCGACAAATTTTCGCCGTATTACAGGGGAAAAGTTTCCAGAACGCCAAATTTCGAGACTTGGCCTGCAAGATTTTATGATTTTTTTGGGCTACGTAAAAGATTGTTTTTCAACAAACAATTTTAAAAATTTTAGACTATTTAAAAAACCAACATTCATCAAATAGTTGCCGAATTACAGCCGGAAATGTGAGCAAAAATGTATAAAAAAAACTACCACAAAATTAACAAAGTCTCTTGATTATATAATTTTTAATGACTCGTGAATAATAACAAAGTCCACTTAATATAATGAACTGAAAACTTTACTTTCCGAAGCACAATCTTCAAATTATCAAAAAAAAAAACCCAAAAAAAACTGGATTTACAAAAAAATCTATTTTTTTTGTTGGCATTACCAAAAAAAAATCTGATTTTATTGTTGGCATTACCAAAAAAAATGGACGGCACCAAAAAAAAAAAAAATTTACAAAACTTTTCCACTAATCTGGATTTAAAAAAAAATATTTATTTTTTAAATAAAATCGATAAAAATAATCATGTATAAAAAGAAAATTTCTTCTTAATTAAGCGAAAATTATAAAAATAAAATTTATGGCACGTAATGTACACTTATCAGTCAGTTTAGTGGCTTTTTTATGTTTAGTGGTATTCAAATTTTTAATTAACCTCAATAAAAAAAAGTTAATACATATTTTATGCCTGATATATTAATTTAGAGAAAAAGCAGATAAATAATATTGCCCCCCTTCTCACTAACCGCCTTTCGCTCGTTATTAAACACTTGCTGATTTATGATCCGGATTGAGATTGGTTAAATGGAAAAGGGGGGGGGGGGCCCTTTTCCATTTAACCAATCTCAATCCGGATCATAAATCAGCAAGTGTTTAATAATAACCTTTATTTACCATCAATTTTGTAAATACTTTTATATTCGTACAAAGTGCATAATCATAGAGATCACTATTACTAGACTAGTAGAAACAGAGAACATCTTAAGACCTAAAAAAGGCGCAATAAAAAATAAACCACAACGGAATCAGCTAAACCGCCTACGTAAATATGCTAGAAAAAAAACAAAACGTTCAAAAACGATTTTCGAATCGAAACGAAACTTGCAGTTGCAAAAGCTAAAAAGTGCACACGACATAAAGAAGAAGAAGAAGAAGAAGAAATCTTCTTGCTTAAAGGCAGATGGTAAATGGTGGATAGATGGCAGCACGCTCAGGGCACACAGAACGCACAGTCATCAGTCAGTCATCGAAAATCAACCCCGCCAACTATCGTCATTCAGACTTTCTGTTAACTTAGTATTATGTGATAGAGGTGGAGTGGGCGGAGAAGACCAAATTCAGTCAACATTAAAATAAGGTAAAAGTTAACCTAGAATTTTATGAAGAAAAAAAAAAACGGTTGATTCAGACTATTTGTTGCGCAAAATAAAAATAAAATTCATATTGAAGAAAAAAATAGTTTTTATGAAAATGGTATAAAAATAGGGGGAAAGGGGGGGTTTCCGAAAGAGGATAGGAAAATCCCCCAAAGAGAGAAGACGGTAAAACTAACCTCCATAATTAATTTTACCTTAAACTGGTTCGGTCTGATTTTCACGCAATCAATTTGCACAATACTCACTTTTTCGACTGTACAGCCCCCCCCCCCCCCCGCCCTATAACTCCCCTTCATTTAAAAAAAAAAAAACATAAATTATAAAATGATTAACTTTAGTGAATGGTTTAAGAGTTAATAATTGTTATTTTTTCTCTATTTAACTTTGTAGATTTTTCCATTTTTTTTTTTACAGATTATTGCGAATTTTTCCTACTATTTGTATTGCTGCAGTTGGTATTACTGTTTCGGTTGCTGTTTATTATTATGCACTCTCGGCGATAATCTGCTGTGTGGTAATCCATTAATTATTTAATTAAACAAGGTCTTAATATCTGATTTATGGTAATTCTTATTATCGTGCCTTTTTTTTTTAAATAAATAAATCTCTTTTTTGTAATTAGTTTTTATTTAATGTTAATTTTGTTTTAATTTTAATAAAATTTTAATGAGCAAATTTAATTGTTTTTTCAACTTTTCTATTAACTTTTTAGGTTTGTAAGGTTTTTTTTTTATATATTAAAACTAATAAAAAATTATTCTTTGTTTTTTCTAAAAAGGAAATTTTGCTGTTCTCTATTTTTGGTTTAAATTTTATAATATAAAAAATATTTCCAGGTGAATAGTTTCTGTTTTTTTTTCCATAAAAGGCGATTATATAAGAGAAAGAAGACAAAATTATTACGTTTTGTAGTATGCCGCAAATTGCATGTAAGTTTGTAGTATTAATCTTATAAACAATTATCCAATTTCTTGTTCGGAAAGTAAAAAAAAAAATATATTTAAAATGCAGGTGTCCTATATAAATAATTTTTAAATTATTGTCTGGACCTTGCCATTCTGCAAGGAAGATAAATTTTATTTAATTATTTTCCAAATTTCCCTATAGATTTTTTAATTTATAAGGGTTTTTTTTATATTGAAACGATATAAATTGTGGATTCTGCCTTTTGTACTGTGGATTCTGATTTATAAATTGTGGATTCTGGCTAATAAACTGTGTATTCTGTTTTATTAACTGTGGATACTATTTTAAAAATTGTGGATTCGCCTTATAAACGGTGGATTCTGTTTAAGACTTTGTGGATTCCGTTTTATGACATGTGGATTCCATAATATAAATTGTGGATTTTGCATTTTGTACTGTGGATTCTGTTTAATAAATGGCGGATTCTGGGTAATGAACTGTGGACTCTATTTTATTAACTTTGGATGATATTTAAAAAAAACGGTGGATTCGCCTTATAAACTGTGGTTTCTGTTTAAGACTTTGTGGATTCCGTTTTATGAAATGTGGATTCCATAATATAAATTGTGGATTTTGCATTTTGTACTGTGGATTCTGTTTAATAAATGGCGGATTCTGGGTAATGAACTGTGGACTCTATTTTATTAACTTTGGATGATATTTAAAAAAAACGGTGGATTCGCCTTATAAACTGTGGTTTCTGTTTAAGACTTTGTGGATTCCGTTTTATGAAATGTGGATTCCATAATATAAATTGGGGATTTTGCATTTTGTACTGTGGATTCTGTTTTATAAATGGCGGATTCTGGCTAATGAACTGTGGACTCTATTTTATTAACTTTGGATTATATTTAAAAAAATGGTGGATTCGCCTTAGAAACTGTGGATTCTGTTTAAGACTTTCTGGATTCCGTTTTATGAAATGTGGATTCCGCAATAAAAATTGTGGATTCTGCCTTTTTAACTGTAGATGCGGCCTTATTACCCGTGGAGTCTGCCTTATAAATTGTAAATTCTGTTTTATAAATTGTGGATTCTATTTAAAAAACTGTGGATTCACCTTATAAATTGTTTAATAATTTGTGGATTCCGTTTTATAAACTGTGGATTTTGCCTTATAAATTGTGGATTGTTTTATAAACTGTGGTTTCTGCCGTATGCACTGTGTATTCTGCCTTATAAATTGTGGATTCTGCTTTATGAAATGTGGATTCTGTTTTATGAAATGTGCATCCTGCCTTACGAATTGTGGATTCTGTTTTATAAATTGCGGATACCGCCTTATAAATTGTGGATTCTGTTCATAAATAGTGGATTCTGTCTTATAAAGCGTGGAATCTGCCTTACGAACTGTGAATTTTGTCTTATTAACTGTGAATTTTGTCTTATTAACTGATGATTCTGCCCTATAAATTGTGTATTCTGTTTTACAAATTGTGGATTCTGTTTAATGAAAGGTGCCAGCCAAAGCCAGTTGTTCCAGCCCCTCATCGCTCCATCTCCTTAGGATTCTATGGTCGTCAGACTTCTTTTTACCTCAAATTAAATAAACACCACCTCGGATGATATAAATATTTGGCAGCTGCCGAAAATAACACGACTAGAAGTGGATAACCTGCTCAAAAGCCTTTAACCCCGCTAATCCCCCACCTTTTTTTTGTATTAATCATATAATATGATTTAAAAGGCAGCAAAAAGACTCGATCCTTTTTAAGCTAATTTTTTCGATAATTTCAAACTTATTTTGACCATTATTTGACGGATTTTGATTTTTAAGTACTTTTAAATTTGATAATTTATCTTCTGGTAAGTCAAACTTCATCGAATAGCACGGATCTTGAAGGCCAATTCACATCACTGTCCAGATCACACGTGATTGCGTCAAAAAACGGAAAAAAATTCGTTTTTGGACGAAATCACATGTGATCTGGATTTAAATCTTCAAGTTCAGGCCAAAACCAAAGGAAAGTAATAGCTACAGATTACTTCGAAATACGGACCAGTAATAGCTACAGATCATAATCCAAACCAGACAGTAACTTTTCATAGAAGAAATAATAACCCTCATAGTTGAAAATTTGTAATTATCTATAATGTAAAATGGCACATCTTTAGCTCAACAACTTTCACTTGACATTTATGTTCTTTTGACAGCTGTCAAAAGAGTGGCTCTACTTTCCGAACCACAAAATGCATAACTCTAAATTTTTTTTTATATTAGCTAAATTTTTTTTTATAAAGAAGCATTTAAAAAAGTGATTAACAAATTTAAAAAAAACCAAACTCCCCTACTCCCCCTTCTTTTTTATGTTTCTCTTTTTGCATTTTCATACCTTAAAAAGGGGAATTCCCTACCAAAATGTATCGTTCAGTCAGTCTTCTTTCGTCCAGTCTTCTGCCTTTATTTGTTTAAGTTGTCGTCATGTTTGGACACAAAATCACATCCAATTGGATTATACTAATCATAATTCCAGGTTGAATAGGCATAACGAGCTGATTGACTACCTTTCAGTGATCAGGAATAAGGAGTAACTGACATTCTTTCGCAGCAATTCCCCTAGTTTGTCCCGCTTTATTTACAGCAAAATAATTTATATATCATGAAATCTGTTCTATCCCTAGGCCCTGTCCTCCATTAATAAGTGCCGTCTTAAGCAAATTCGAAGATCACCTGAACAAAGCCGCAAATCTATCAACTTAAATGTACATTTTAGTACCCCTCCCAGCCCCTTCTTGGGATCACAATATCACCAACTTGATCAGTTCCATTCGAAGTCGTTCTTTTCTATCGATCAAGTTCAATTCTGACGTCAGTTCTGTCTTCAGCTACGACTTGGGACCATCTCAAACCAGCTGGCAATTCCCTAAAGTAAAAAAAAATAACAACAAACAACAAAGATCAACGCGATCTTCTTTCTCAGTTCTCTCTTGGCTTAGAAATAATATTAAAAAAAAAATAAAAAGACAAAAAAGAATCCTACAAAAATGGGGGGAAAACCAAAACCAAAACGACTAGAAAAGTAAGAAAATCCCGAGAATGTGGCGATCGTTTAAGTACACAATATTCCGTTCTGTTGCTTACCAAGTCCGATTTCATTGGAACGATTACGTTTTATTACTGCTGCGTGTCTCGTACATTTTCAAAGTTGTCCGTTCTCGTTCGTCTGCATTGTTTCGCGGTTTTTGCAATGTCATCGTACCTCTCCAACTCCCCATGCCCCATCCTCCGCAATCTTCTCTTTCTACCATCATCGCCAACGCTTTAGAACGATTTTTGTATATCATCAACGCTCCAGAATCATTGCAAACGGGTTCGATTCTCTTAGCATCTGCCCTCCTAGCAACGGTAGAGTTATTGTCGCCGCATCGTTGGCATGGGCAGTCTGCCTGCATTTTGTCGGAAGCGATGCAAGTTCATCACATCGGAACCGTCCACATTAGCGAGATGTTAACCGGCCAGGAGGGGACCACATGACTTCGATCGCGGTTGCACTTTCAGAAATCGTGAGGGGCCAACAACGCATCGGAAAGGGAATTACTGGTTCGCTGTCGATACGAATAATCCCACCATACGACAGGTTTTCAAGAGCATAGTCCCCTGAGGTCCAACGTAAGCAAAACGGGATTTTTCTCCACTCTCCCTTCATGACCGCTGCATCGTTTGCCATCTATCGTCTCGCATCTGCAACAATGACTTATTTCAACGCCCGCTACACCATACGCCAACGTCTATGACCTAAAGTGGTGTCTGAAAATTCTCGATGCAATTTCTTTCTAAGCACAGACGTTCGCCATATGACGCTTCATCGAATTAATTTGAGTCCAAATTAAGATTTTGTTTTGATTCTATTTTATTAACTGTCGATTCTGCCTTTTGAACTGTGCATTCTGCAATATAAATTGTGAATTCTGCTTTATAAATTGTGGATTTTATTTTAGGAACTGTGGATTTTGGCTCATGAAGTGTGGATTCTATTTTATAAATTGTGGATTTTGGCTTCTGAACTGTGGATTCTGCTATACAAATTGTGGATTCTATTTTATAAACTGAGGCTTGTGCCTTATTAACTGCGGATACTGCCTTATGAATAGTGGATTCTGTTTTATAAATTGTAGATTCTGCTTATGAACTGTGGATTCCGTTTCATATATTCTGGATTCTTTCCTATAAACTATGAATTCTGTCTTATTAACTGTGGATTCTGCAATATCAATTGTAGAGTTTGGCTTATGAACTGTGGATTCTGCCTTACGAACTGTGAATTTTAACTTTTAAACTGTGGATTCTGTTTTATAAATTCTGGATTCTGCCTTATAAAATATGGATTCTGTTCTATAAAGTGTAGATTCTGTTTATGAATTGTGGATTCCATTTCATAAATTGTAGATTGCCTTATAAATTGTGGATTCTGTCTAGTTAACTGTGGATTCTGTTTTTATGAGCCGTGGATCCTGCCTTACAAATTGTGAATTATGTTTTATAAATTGTGGATTCAGTTTTATGAAACTATAGACTGACCCTTATTAAATGTGGATTGTGCTGTCTGAACTGAGGATTCTGCCTTATAAACTGTGGATTCTGCCATACGAACTGTGAATTTTGACTTTTAAACTGTGGATTCTGCTTTATAAATTCTGGATTCTGCTTTATAAATTGTGGATTCAGTTTTACGAAATGTGGATTCTGGAATATCAATTGTAAATTTTGGCTTATGAACTATGGATTCTATTTATAAACTATGGATTCTGATTTATATATTGTGGATTCCGTTTTATAAATTGTGGATTCTGGAATATCAATTGTAAATTTTGGCTTATGAACTATGGATTCTGCCTTATAAATTGTGGATTCTGATTTATAAATTGTGGATTCGGTTTTATAAGTTGTGGATTCCGTTTTATAAATTGTGGATTCTATTTTATAATTTGTGGATTCTGTTTATAAATAGTGGTTTCTGCCTTTTGAACAGTGGATTCTGCCTTATAAACTGTGGATTATGAAATCTTTTTACAATTCCTATCGTGATTTTTGACTACGCTCACATTAAATTTTCACTTACGTTGTGGACATAAAATTATGAATTTGTAATATTTTTGTGAGATTCTATCAAATATTATGCGTAAAGTCTCTGAAACAAAAACCAGAGGTCATTGTGTAGCGTCACAACCATGAGGCCATTTGGCGTTCTTATGTTCTGCGTGAGGGCGGTAATTAAATTGGCATTGCAAGCTTCCTTAATAAAACTGGTCGATATTAAGTTGAGGGGAAAGAGTCAGAAGTTTTTAAATTTAATAGACCATATTTAAATGCGGTAAGGTTAAAAAGGGGAATTGGTTAAGGATTTTTAGGGTGTAGGAGCTTCATCATAGGTCATTTTCTGGGTTAAATGAAATTCATGTAAAATATGGAGTATGAAAATTTCAATGGCCTACAGGAATGGTAAGGGAAAAGACAACGATGGGTAAGTGCGAATTCTGAGAATTTTTCTGCTCCAGAATTTTGGAATTCTGACAATTTTTCTCAGAATTTCGGTAAGTGCGAATTTTGAGAATCTCGGTAAGTCCATAATTTTGGTAAGTGCGAATTTTGAGAATTTTTCAGTGTTGGCTAGACTGGCTTCCCCTACTCACCTAGTCTACTTGTCTATGCATGGCCAAAGATTTTAAATGCTATTTTGTAAGTAGAGCCTGTCCAGTCAGTTGTAAGCCCGACTTAAGAACTAAATCAACCGAAGAGCCACAAATGTCCTTCAAAAGGCTGCGAAATTGTTACTGAAAAATTACGATTTTGTAGTATAATCATTTTAGAGATAAAGTAAATGTCACCATAAAAATATAATCAGTAATAAACCCCATCAAAACCAATTGGAATACAATATTTCTAAAATTTTTATCGATAATTATTCGGTGAAAATATGAATTATTTTACCAAAAAAAAAAATTATTTATTTTGTAAAAAATTTCGTTCATTTTATTTGAAATATTTTTTGTTTATTAATACTTATCATAAATTCAGCAACTATAATTTAGCAATCATCATCATAAAGCACAGTAATTTGCACTTACCTGTAAATAAAAGAGAAAATATAAATTAAATTGGATCAAAAAATTTAAAGAAGGAAAAAAATTTATATAACATATTTTTATTATGCTTATAAATAAAGAGAAAAAAATAGATGAATATGAAATTCCAAATTAATTGGAGCATAAAATTTATAGTAGTTCCTGTAAATTAATTGTGTTTGGTTTTCTTCAAAATTGAGACATGAAAATATTAATATTTTAAAAACTATTCGCATTGAAGGTTTTTAAGCAAATCAATTATTTCAATACGAAATTCTAGGTGTTAAAGAACTTAAGCATTCCCGGGGGTTATCTCATCCCACTTCACAAAAAAAAAAAATACTGGAGAACTTATTATAGTCACTCAAGACACTGACTGAATGGGTTCTTTTAATTTTAATAGAAAAATTCTCATGCTGTTCATTTCTTTTCAAAATAATAAATTCAATTACAATCCACATGCCAATCGTGCCAAAACGAATTGAATTAAGGCACTTGAATTGCACTTTTTCTTATATATTGAATGCATTCTTAGAAGAAAAAAATATTATAGTTAAATTTTATGAATTCAATTCAATATTTAATACGATTTTTCTAAAAAAAAAATCATTGTCTTGACTGCAGCAAAATTTATTATCATTTATAAATTTTTCCTATCAAAAAATTCCCAATTAATGGTAAAAATGAAAGTATAAAAATTTTCAATTATTTCATCAAAAATAGTTTTCAGTTTAATGAAAACTTTAAAGAAAATTCGTATTTGAATTAAACAAAAAATTCTTATTATTTTTGAAGCGGTAAATTGCATACTTTAATTTCTGTCCATTGTCACTTAATTTAGGATAAATCAACCAAATTTAGAAAAAAATATTTATTAAAGAAAAAAAATTAAAGAAATTTATGTAAAAAATCATAAACATTTTATATAAAATTAAGACCAAAGATATAAGGTGAGCTTTTGTTGAATGGTCCCATGAGGCAACACTATAATTTTGACAGTTTTGTCTGACAGCTGTCATGAGGCGAAAAACTGCAGGCAGACTACCCATGCCAATGTTGCAAATACAAGTTGAGCTTTTGATGAATGGTCCCATGAGGCAACACTATAATTTTGACAGATTTTATCTGACAGCTGTCATTTGAATTTGCATCGCTTCCGAAAAAGGCAGGCAGACTACCCATGCCAATGATGCAGATACAAGTTGAGCTTTTGTTGAATGGTCCCATGAGGCAACACTATAATTTTGACAGTTTTTGTCTGACAGCTGTCATACAGCACAGTTATGAAACTTCAGTTGAAGGAGATTTTTGCCATGGATGGAAGTGTGATGAAGTGCATTTTGGTCGGTTCTACAGAACTGAAAGCCGCCGTTCAAATTATCAAACTTACTATTGACATTAAAAAAGAATTTTAAGAAAATATTCTAAAATTTTAATTAAATTTATCTATTAAAATCTGTTTTAAATTTTTAATGTCGAAGTTATACAAAAAAATGACCTATCCAAAATTTTTGGTCGGAAAGTAAAATTCAATACATATGGAACTTTGCCATTACGTATGGAATATGATCCTTTTGTGGTAATTTTTCGTATATCGGATTCTAATTCGGCTATTACTTGATGAATGTTGATTTTTAAATGCGATGAAGTTTAAGGATTAATCTTTTTTGAAGGCCTACAAGAAAAAAAAAACCAATTGCCATTAAATCGCATGATCCAATTTGTATAACCAAATCGCAAAACTACACTAAATAAAGCCTCAATTTGCCATGTTGTGTGGCTTGTGGCGCTATCTACTTGAAACCATATATAATCCAAATTGAAGTCTTCAAGCTTAGACGAAAAAAATGCGATAGAGCTCTGAATTTTCATAGAACTACGGGCCAATTACAACTGTAGCCCAAAATATACACTAGATATCACTTTTTACCAAATACAATGGCTTCTCTAAAGTCACGTGTCGGCTTTTAGAGCCCCACAAACGGATGTACTCATCCAAATCGAAAAATGAACCTTAAACCAAGCAGAAATTTAGTACGAACCGTAGCTACGACGGAACAACGCAACTTTTCTCAAAAAGTTTTTACAATTTTATCGCATTGCTCGGTTTTTTAAATATGCGCCACCTCCACAGATACAATGGCTTTTTCACAGTTACTTGTGGACTTTAAGAGCCACCTTTATGGAAATTTTGCATAATTGCAAATGAAAGAAAGTACTTTCAAATTTGAGGATTGTTCTTCTGGTAAGTCAAACTGCATCCAATAGCTCGGATGTTGGAGGCCAATTGATATCAGCAAATTTCAAAATTACGCGTAATAGGAACTTTTTTTTTGGACGAAACCACATGTGATCCAGATTTAAATGTTCAAGTTCAGGCCAAAACCGAAGGTAATGGTCTCTCCTTCTTCGTTTTTAAAGAAATACCCACCAGTAATAGCTTCAAATAACTTTCGCAGAAGAAATAATAAGTCCCACAGCTGAAAATTTATAATTATCCATAATGTAAAATGGCACACCTTTAACTCAACAACTTTCACTTTGGATGACATATATATGTACTTTTGACAGCTGTCAATTTATAATGACAACTATTTGTGACAGTGTTACGGGACTATCAAAACACAAACGATATTTTGTATCCATTGTTGACTGATCGTTTTATATATAATTAAAAAAAAAAGGTGATTTTGACTAAGCTCAGCATTTGCCTGACTTTTTCCTATGGGACAACTTGATGCCAAAGGTTTACATCAACAAACCAAGTATCCTAGACGAATTTAAGGCCAACATCCGTTAAGAATCACCTGTCATATCACTATTCATATCACTAGAACTACTTGCGCGATATCATATACTTAAGAAGTGATCATAACAAATCTCCTTGGATCGAATTATATGATTCTTTTTACTTGAACAGGTAAAAAATGTATTTTTTTTCATAATTTTTTTGTAGAAACAAATAAATCCCATTCAGAATGGCAAAATAATGGGAAAAATTCCAACATCCCAACTTAACCAGCAACATTTCTATCAACGTTTCTACTCTCAAAAGGAAATTTTCTCAACTTGGCAACATTTTTCAAACTGAGCAATATTGCTGCTCATCATCGAGCCCACTTCGCACTTGCATTTCCGATCACAACGACTCTTTAAACAAACAGAATTTTCTCTTAACAATCCCCTTCCACGTTTGTTTATAAGCAAAACTAAATTGAGCGCAAAGGCATACTTGTTCAGCTTCAAAGAAAACCCCGAAAACAACTTTTCTCAAAGAGTAAATATTAAAGCTTCTCTTTAATAAGAAAATGCAATGAAGAAAAAAAATACGGCGAAGCGATAGCTGGGAAAGAGAACTTTCGATGTAAACGTGCGCGAGACTTTGCTCTCACGAAAATGTGCAAAACTTGTCTCTCCTACCTATCCGAGAGTGAGGATGGTCAGAAAAGAGCTTTCGTTCTCTGCTGTCATTTACTTTGAGTCGTAACAGAAGTTAAATATTCACAGTACAAAATAATAGCAAGTTTCTTACCAATTCAAAAGAAAAATAATTAAAAACAATTTTTTATTTTTTTTTTTTAAAACTGAACTCCTATGCCATCTCTGTCGTTATTTTATTTTATTGTTTAGAAATTATTTAATATATTTAAGACTGCAAAAGTACGAGCGTACCGTGAGAGGAGAGAGTAATTTATTCAAACTTTAATTGCCATCAAAAGAGCATTTGAATAACATAAACATTGGTTAATTTGGTATTACCAGATTGAAATTAGTTCAAAGTAAAATAATAAAAATCAGAACTGTTGAATTAAAAAAAATACTTTTTCTTTTTTGGAATTTTAATTTAATTTTTCTATTAAAACCAGTGCTAAACTTTTAATGTCGCAATTTCAGTAAAAAAAACTACTTATCCGATTTGTGCTACGGAAAGTAAAGTTCAATAAAATACGACTAAAATTTAGACTTTTGCACACAATTTAGTTTTTTTTAATTATTTTTTCTTTTCTTCTACTAAAATATATTTAAAATACTGTCTATTAATTTCTATTTCATTATTTTTTAAATTTTTTAATGGATTTTTTTGGTTTATTTTTGATATTAAAACAATATAAATTGTGAATTCTGCCTTTTTTACTGTGGATTCCGTTTTATTAATGGTGGATGCTATTGTTTTATAAATTGTGGATTCTGGATAATGAACTGTGGATTATGTTTTATTAACTGTGCATGCTGTCTTATAAATTCTGGATGCCGTTTTATGAAATGTGGAATCTGTTTAAGAATTTGTGGATGCTGTTTTATGAAATGTGGACTCTATTTTATGAACTATGAATTCTGTTCTATAATTTGTGGATTCCGTCTTATAAACCGTGGAATCTGCCTTACGAACTGTGAATTCTGCCTTATTAACTGTTGATTCTGCCTTATAAATTGTGTATTCTATTTGACAAATTGTGAATTCTGTTTTATGAAATGTGGATTCTATTTTTTTTCTTTATTTCAATTATTTCTATTTAAAACGATTACAAAAAGAAATTTTTCTGTTATTTTTTTTTTTTGGCAGATTTTATATATAAAAAAAATGTTCCACAGTTTTTATATTTAAAAAAAAATAGTTTTTTCTCCCCATAAAAGTACGCTTATAATAGAGCAAGGATTTTGCCTTATAAATTGTGGATTGTTTTATAAACTGGGGTTTGTGCCTTATAAATTGTGGATTCTGCTTTATGAAATGTGGATTCTGTTTTATGAACTGTGTATTCTGCCTTACAAATTGTGGATTCTGTTTTATTAATTGCGGATAGTGCCTTATAAATTGTGGATTCTGTTCATAAATAGTGGATTCTGTCTTATAAACCGTGGAATCTGCTTTACGAACTGTGAATTTTGCCTTACGAACTGTGAATTCTGCCTTATTAACTGTTGATTCTGCCTTATAAATTGTGTATTCTGTTTGACAAATTGTGGATTCTGTTTTATGAAATGTGGATTCTACTTTTTTTTCTTTATTTCAATAATTTTTATTTAATTATTTTTTAAATTTTCCTATAAATTTTTTAGTTAAAAAGGTTTTTTTATAATAAAACGATTACAAAAAGAAATTTTTCTGTTATTATTTTTTTTTTTGGCAGATTTTATATATAAAAAAAAACGTTCCACAGTTTTTATATTAAAAAAAATAATATTTTTTTCTCCCCATAAAAGTACGCTTATAATAGAGCAAGGATTTTACCTTATAAATTGTGGATTGTTTTATAAACTGTGGTTTGTGCCTTATAAATTGTGGATTCTGCTTTATGAAATGTGGATTCTGTTTTATGAACTGTGTATTCTGCCTTACAAATTGTGGATTCTGTTTTATTAATTGCGGATAGTACCTTATAAATTGTGGATTCTGTTCATAAATAGTGGATTCTGTCTTATAAACCGTGGAATCTGCTTTACGAACTGTGAATTTTGCCTTTTTAACTGTACATTCTGCCTTATTAACTGTTGATTCTGCCTTATAAATTGTGTATTCTGTTTTACAAATTGTGGATTCTATTTTTTTTTCTTTATTTCAATAATTTTTATTTAATTATTTTCCAAATTTTCCAATAGATTTTTTTAGTTTATAAGGTTTTTCATTTTTATATTAAAACGATAAAAAAAGGAATTTTTTTATTTTGGCAGATTTTTTATTTAAAAAAAATGTTCCACAGTTTTCATAATATTTTTTTAAATAATAGTTTTATCTCCTTATAAAAGACGCTTATAATTGAGAAAAATAAAAATATTACATTTTGTTGTATGCCTTAAATGGCATGCAAATTTGTAGAATTGATCTTTTAAATGATTATCCAAGTTTTTGTTCGGAAAGTAAAATTCAATAAAAAACATATAAAGTTCAGGTTTCCAATAAATATACATTTTATTACATAGCCTAGACTTTTATTATTTCTTACATAGCCTGCCATTACGTATGGAATATAATATGACTTAAATGGCAGCAATGAGATTACTTGAAGGAAATGATCCTTTTGTGGTAATTTTTGGCAGATTTCGGAGTCTAATTCGGCCATTACTTGACGGGATGTTAATTTTTAAATGCCCTGAAGTTTGAGGATTAATCTTTTGTGAAGCCCTACAAGAAAAAATCCAACTGCCTCCAAATCGCATAATCCAATTTAAATTGCCAAATCGTAATACTACGCGTTTTGGAAATTTTTCGAGCAAATAAAGTCAAAATTTGCAATGTTGTGTGGGTTGTGGCACCAAGTAGAACCACATATAATCCAGATTGAAGTCTTCAAACTCAGGCCAAAAGAAATGCGATAGAGATTACACCTGAAGACCAAAATACAGACTAGATGTCACATTTTGACAAATACAATGGCTTCTCTAAAGTCACGTGTCGCCTTTGAGAGGCCCACAAACGGACGTACTCACCCCGATCGAAAATTAACCTCAAACCAAGCAAGTCGTCTGACTTTTTTTTACTTCAAATTAAATAAACATCACCTCGGATGGTATAAATATTTGGCAGCTGCCGAAAATGACACGATTGAAAGTGGATAACCTGCTCAAAAGCTACTAACCCCC
Source organism: Atherix ibis (assembly GCA_958298945.1). Lineage (NCBI taxonomy): Eukaryota > Metazoa > Arthropoda > Insecta > Diptera > Athericidae > Atherix > Atherix ibis. Next base: position 46,584,415 of record OY282605.1, on the reverse strand, counting down.
CTAACCCCCCACCTTTTTGGTATATAATATGATTTAAAAGGCAGCAACAAGAGTTCTTGTACGACTCGGTTGTTTTTAGGTAATTTTTTTTCAAATGTTGATTTTTAGATACTTTCAAATTTGACGATTGATCTTCTGCTAAGTCAAACTGCGTCAAATAGCACAGATCTTGGAGGCCAATTGACATCAGCAAATCTTAAAATTACGCGTTATGGTAAGTTTTATTTGGAGGAAACCACATGTGACCCGGATTAAAAACTTCAAAACCGAAGGTAAAAACCAAAACCGAAGGTAATAGTCTGTCCTTCTTCGTTTTTAACGAAATACGGACCAGTAATTGCTTCAGATCAAAGCCATACCAGCCAGTAAATTTTCGTAGATGAAATAATAAGCGTCATAGCTGAAAATTTATAATTATCTATAATATAAAATGGCACACCTTTAACTCAACAACTTTCATTTTGGATGATATTTATATACTTCTGACAGCTGTCAAAAGAGTGGCTCAACTTTCCGAACCACAAAATAGATAACCCGTAAAAAGCTCGAACGATAATAATCAACAATAAGGTAAATTTTTTTATTTAAAGAAACAATTAAAAAAGTTAATAAATATTTAAAAAAAGAAACATCTAAAAATAAAAACAATAAAGCACGTTAAGTGTGTGATTGTGACTAAAAAATATAAGCTTTAAAAAATTAGTCCTTTTTGTATTTTTTGGATATTTCCATTTAAGCTATTCAATAAAATTTTTATGAAAACATTTACCAAAGGGAAAAGGGATTTCTTTTAAGAGAATTAAATGACAACAACAAAAAAAAAACATTTTAAAAAATCCCCTTTGACTTTGTTACAGAAATTAGTAAGAAAAACAAATTTTTACCATCATCATTAAAAGTAATTTGACGAATTGTAAAATAATAAATTCTGTCATGTATACATTCTGTGTAGAATTTGTTTTATGAATTTCTTATGATATTTTTAACAATGAAATCAAAATAATCTCTTTTAGAACACACACTATTGAATGGAAACGAACCAGAAACACCAAAATGAAAAGCCCTTGAACAGCATAAAAGCATACATTTTATATATTAACAAATATCCTTTCATACAAAAACAGACATCGACAGAGTACATTTATAGGATAACTTGCCTGTATTTATTGGCAGATATTCTCACGTTCATATGTATTGTATATAAGCAAAAGGCACGTGCAAAATTATATGGACACATTTTTTTCTAAGTGTGTAAAATATATGAGAAAAAGGACACGCACACTCACTAATCGAGGCACATTGGCAACATACCCAAGGCAATAACGCTATTAATTATAAAAATATTTTAAGGGAGGAAGGAGGGGTCCTCCTCCTCTCCACAAATTCTTTGTTAATAAACGAAAAAAATTGTTTTAAGGAAATAATAGCTCTCTCATAGAAGCGTCTGGTCCCGACTAGGGGATTTTCACAATCTTCTCTTAATGCCAATTTCTTATCATCAAGGAAGTTTTCCTTATTGCTTGGTGCCAGGTCGGGACTAAAAGGTGGATCCATCAAAACTGGCCTGGCTTTGTCCTCTCCTGTTAGCTTCTGGTCAATCGCTAGAAGTGGCTCATTTCCAGTCTCACCAAATGCACAGTAAAACCTTTCCTGGCCGTTAGTTCTGATTTGGCCACCGTTTAAGCCGATTCACCACAATTGTTTTCGCACATTATCGTCGCATGTCACCTATTTCTCATCCTGTCACCGTCCATTTAAGAAAAGGATTAATTTCGTATAAGAAATGGCATGTTTTTTTTGCGATAATTCGGTTTGGCACCCAAACAACGAGCTTCTTTTTGAATTCAGCTTTGCGCAGATCGCATTTAAAATAAATTTGTGGTCAATCTTTAACTCCTGCACGATTGCTACGACTGCTAAAATAAAATTCCGGTCTCAAAAAAATATCAAAACAAAATTGATAAAATACGAGGTCTGTTCAAAAAGTATCGCGAATTTTGAATTTCTGCGGGTTACGTATATTTGATTTCCGATTTTTTTTATGGCGTTATATTGGTATTCATGTCTCTTACTTATGCCGACAAGTTCGGCCATTTTGAATGGTCAGTTAATTTTTGACAGCTGCTTTGCTTGCACGTGTTTTGACCCGTCTTCGATTTTTGCCAATTCCAAAAAATGGATCAACGAATCTGTTTCGTGAACAAGATAAAGTCACAGGGGGCCAGATCTGGGGAATACGGTGGTTGCGGCATTATTAGTGTGTTGTTTTTGGACAAAAATTGGCGCACAAGCAACGATGAGTGAGCAGGGGCGTTATCATAGTGCAAAAGCCAATTTTTGTTCTTCCACAAATCCAGGCATTTCTGGTGGATTGTTTCGCGCAACTTGTGTATAACTTGCAGGTGATATTCCTTATTGACCCTTCTACCCTGTGGTAAGAACTCATGATGCACCACGCCCCTGCAATCGACTAAAACTATCAGCAAAACAATCACATTCGAGCGAACTTGGCACCCTTTTTTCGGTCTTGGCTCGTGCGGCAGCTGCCATTGGGATGATTGAGCTTTGGTTTCCACGTCATAACCATAAACCCATGATTCGTCACCAGTTATGACTCTTTGGAGCAAATTTGGGTCGTCGCGGACAGATTCCAACAGCTCCTTAGCAATGTTAATGCGTGAGAGACATGAGTACCTGTGAGAGACATGAGTACCAACATAACGCCACAAAAAAATCAAAAATCGAATATACGGAACCCGCGGAAATTCAAAATTCGCGATACTTTTTGAACCGACCCTGTATACCGAATTTTCTCTTTGTTCACTTCCAGCGTTTACACCCTGTAACTCACAACTGAATCGCCAATCAACAAAATGTAAAAGAATTTTTTTTCTCTAGTACGAAATGTCACTTTTCCAATGAATTTGTTTGATCAATACTTTACTACAGCCATCTAGCGGAAAAAATAATGGATTTCTTTTTCCCCCAAAACTATTGTTATCAGAGAGAAAATATAAAAAAAATAACATTTCAAATTGAAAAACGAGAACAAAGAAAGGATGTGAACAAAAGTATTTTCAGTTATACTTTTACAAATTGATGATGAATAAGAAAAGAGAGAATTAATACCTCTTCATTTCGATGACGTTATTTTAAAGAGAGCAATAGGATACAAGCGAAAGGGATGCCTACTAATACAAATACTAATAAAGAAAATTGATTTTCCCCATGAACACGATGCGACACTTCAGAATCAGCTGATTTGTTGTTATTTTTCTACTCTTTCACTCATTCAAAAACCAGCGTTAAGCCTATTAGCAGTTATGACGGCAAAGTCAATTCGAACAAGAACTTTAGCGTTAACGCAATAACAAACGCAACGGCTACGACAACATCTTTTGTGTGTGGGCAGGCAAGGCAGCAGCCCACCAACCAACTAACCAGTTAACCAGTCAAGCAGTCAAACAGTCAGCCAGTCATGCCAATAGTAACAGTTGCAGAAACAATAGCTGGATTAGTAGTAGTAGTAGTTACAGTGAAGCTAAAACTACAAATACTGTCGAAAGCAAACGAATTTCGTCCGAATTAACCAATTGAATACAATTACAATATGAATTTATTATTTATAAATGATTTTTTATTCAATTTTTTTAAAAATAAAACTACTAATTTCTATTTCAATTTTAACTGACAAATAATAACACTTGCCATATAAGAAAACATTGAAATGTATGGTATGGGGCAGTACTTGAACTGCAATTGTAAAAATTAAAATAAGATCAATTTTGGTAGTAAAACAGTCAGAAAATAAAATTTTGACAGTTCGACTGAAGGCAATTTTCAGTTCACCTCAGTCGGAATTGTGTTTTTCCATTCCCACCTTCACAATCTTATGGAAATGCACAGAATTACGAATAACAATTTGCTCGTCGAATTAAGTCTAGTTTTTACAATTTTTCATTCTCGTCGTAGCTAACAGCATTATTTGTTGACCGTTGAAATTGAAATCGATTTGATTATTTTAAAAATTAAATTAAGTTTAATTTAATAATAATTTTTTTAGTTAATAATATCTTTAATTACTTGAAAATATGTTATGATAGTCTTAAGATACGATTACAATATTGTTAAAATTTGCCAATCTTTGCACATATATGGCTGAAGGGCAATCAGCTGACAATGGGCATTGCCAGATATGTCATTTGACAAGTGATTACACAATTGCCAGATTTTATAACATTTTTGCGGCCTCCAAATAGTCTGACAATGATCTAGTCGTCTGGCAACGTTTGCTACTAAAAAATTTTCTTTGTTTGTTTTGTAGTAAATTATTTATATTTTTCCGAGTGTGTGGTGCAGTGGTCAAGTCGACCGACTCACACTCGGTAGGTAGCGGGTTCGATTCCCACTGCCGCCACCTTGGCATTGGTGCCGGGGTGAGAGGCCGACTACAAGCCTTATATATATGTAGTCCGTAGGGTCCCCTAACGTCACTGGGGGTTGCTTCGCTGGCCTGATAAGCCGCAAGCTATAAAAAAACACCTTATCAAGAAACAGCACAAGAAGAAGCATCCGGACCATACCTCTCCATAGCACGACTCGTAAGCCTCAAACATATGTGAACAAATGCTTGAAGCGTATAAGCAAGATCTTCTGGCCGAACTGGATAACGAACGATGTGCTGCTTCTTCTCACGAAGCAAATACCCCTGCTAGCTGACATCAAACGAAGGAAATGGAGTTGGATTGGCCACACCTTGCGAAAACCACCTACGGACATAGCAAAGATGGCACTAGATTGGAACCCACAGGGCAATCGCAGCAGAGGACGACCAAGGACCACTTGGAGAAGATCAGTCGAGCGCGAACACCAACAAATTGGCAAGTCATGGTCGGAAGTGAAAAGGCTAGCCCAAGACAGAATCAGATGGAGAGAGTTCACAGAGTCTCTAGTGCCGCTATATGCTCCATAGGAGCGACTGTGTCTCATGTCTATGTGTATAAATGCATATACTCGTATCTGTTATGTAAAAATTGTACAATAACGTAGAAATGAAAAACCTGTCAAATAAAAATAAAAAAATTTAGATTTTCAGTTTTAGAAACTAAAGGTACAATTAGAATTGTCAGAATCTGGCAATATTTGCACATATAACATACCAGGAGTATAAGATTAAATCAGCTTTTTGGTCATAGATGGCGTGAGTGATCGTATTAAGCTATCATGGACACGCCATACTTTTTTTTTATGAGTTTGACATCTGTCAATATTAATCAGTGCATATTGTCAGCAATTTCGTTCAACAACATACATTTTTCATTTGGTAATCATGTCTAATTTTGTGCCAGAGCAGGGAGCTCTGCTTTTCTGCTTCAATTTGAAGAAATCGGCTGCCAAATCGCATCGAATGCTTATGGAGCTTTATGGTGACAGTGCTTTCAAAGACGGCAATTTTGACTTGTGGGACAAGAAGCGGTAAAATTGGCCTAGGAAGGTTGAGGACGAAGACGATACCCAATCGCAAAAAATGCTCGCTGACCAATTGGGCGTTATTCCACCAGCCATTTCTATATGCGTCTGCGTGCCATGGGGAAGATTGAAAAGATCGAAAAATGGGTGCCGTATGAATTGAACGATAGGCAGATGGAGCGACGCCAAAACACATGCGAAATCTTGCTCGCCAGACAAAAAAGAAAGTCGTTCCTACATCGGATTGTGACAGGCGATGAAAAGTGGATATATTTCGAGAGTCCTAAAGGCAAGAAATCGTGGGTTAATCCCGGCCAACCATAAACATCTTCCCCAAGACCAAATCGATTCGGACGGAAGACGATGCTGTTCGTTTGGTAGGATCAGCAGGGTATCGTCTCCTATGTGACGTTGAAACCTGGTGAAACTGTCCTTGCCCACCGCTACCACCAACAACTGATCAAATTGCACCGTGCTCTGCGTAAAAAAAGGACAGATTATCATCAAAGACATGAAAAGCTGATTTTTCTCCACGAGAACGCACCATCGCACACGTCAAAAATGGTCCGAAACTACTTGAAGACACTCAACTGGGAGGTGCTACCCCACACCGCTTATTCACCAAACCTGGTCCCTTCAGACTACTACATGTTTTCGTCGATGGGCCACAAGCTCGCTGTGCAGCACTTCGATTCTTACGAAGACGTCCGAAAATCGCTTCATGAGTGGTTTGCCTTGAAAGAAAGGGTTTTGTTTCGCGTGGTATCCACAAATTGCCCGAAAGATGAGAAAAATGTGTACATAGCGAGGGCAAGTACTTTGAATAAATTTGTTTTTGTTTTCTATGAAAAAAAAACATATTTTTTTTGACTAAAAAACAGCTTATTTAAGCTTATACACCTGGTAATAAATAATTAAATAATATTTTATAAATAGAATACTGTGTTTTATTTAAAAATTTACAAAACTAATTAATTCCATCAAATAACAAATTCTGCAATATTACAAAAATCGCTTCAATCGCATACTGAAATATAAAATTATATTTAATAAAATATATCGCAAAAAATGCTCGCTGACCAATTGGGCGTTATTCCACCAGCCATTTCTATATGCGTCTGCGTGCCATGGGGAAGATTGAAAAGATCGAAAAATGGGTGCCGTATGAATTGAACGATAGGCAGATGGAGCGACGCCAAAACACATGCGAAATCTTGCTCGCCAGACAAAAAAGAAAGTCGTTCCTACATCGGATTGTGACAGGCGATGAAAAGTGGATATATTTCGAGAGTCCTAAAGGCAAGAAATCGTGGGTTAATCCCGGCCAACCATAAACATCTTCCCCAAGACCAAATCGATTCGGACGGAAGACGATGCTGTTCGTTTGGTAGGATCAGCAGGGTATCGTCTCCTATGTGACGTTGAAACCTGGTGAAACTGTCCTTGCCCACCGCTACCACCAACAACTGATCAAATTGCACCGTGCTCTGCGTAAAAAAAGGACAGATTATCATCAAAGACATGAAAAGCTGATTTTTCTCCACGAGAACGCACCATCGCACACGTCAAAAATGGTCCGAAACTACTTGAAGACACTCAACTGGGAGGTGCTACCCCACACCGCTTATTCACCAAACCTGGTCCCTTCAGACTACTACATGTTTTCGTCGATGGGCCACAAGCTCGCTGTGCAGCACTTCGATTCTTACGAAGACGTCCGAAAATCGCTTCATGAGTGGTTTGCCTTGAAAGAAAGGGTTTTGTTTCGCGTGGTATCCACAAATTGCCCGAAAGATGAGAAAAATGTGTACATAGCGAGGGCAAGTACTTTGAATAAATTTGTTTTTGTTTTCTATGAAAAAAAACATATTTTTTTTGACTAAAAAACAGCTTTTTTAAGCTTATACACCTGGTAATAAATAATTAAATAATATTTTATAAATAGAATACTGTGTTTTATTTAAAAATTTACAAAACTAATTAATTCCATCAAATAACAAATTCTGCAATATTACAAAAATCGCTTCAATCGCATACTGAAATATAAAATTAACCCCCACTGATTTACGCCGTTTCTGTTATTTTGCATGTAGATATGCGTTCTTACGAATGTATTGTCAACAAAATTTGGACAGAATTTTTGTGTAGAGGCCTATTCAGTTCTTCTATAATCTAAGAAATTAATTTATTTGGCTTAAAAAAGGGCTACCTCATTTGAAAGCTTTCGGCCATTTTTACAATATTTCTGAACGATCTGATCGATCAGGTCACCCTTCTTTGCTCGTTGCAATTGCGTTTAATTTGTTGAATCCGACGAAATTCTTGAACGATTTTAGTTACGAGTATCTCGACTAGCTCTTGCCAAAATCGTGTATTCGGCAGCTAATAATATTCAACGACCAAATATTAGTATTGCCAGATTTACGTATTTTGTCAATTTCTGGAATTGCACAACAAAGAATTGAAAACAAACAAGCAAAAATTTTAGTAAAAAAGAATTTTTTATTAACACGCAATTTTTATTTTAAAAAGAATTTGAGACGCAATTTCGAGACACACGTGCAACACAACAAACAAATATGGTCGGTCAGTCATCCATGGCTGCAAGGGAATTTTATCTATTCTCCACCACCCTTTTCTCAATAGCACACGACAAAAAAATATATATATAAAATGATATATGACCAAAGAGGGTTTTTTTTAAAAAAATTTTTTTGTATTATCAAAAGAATAGAAGAAAATATTTCGTGATAAGTTGTCATAAAACGGATAACATTGAGAGAAAAAAACTAAAAAAATAATTTTTCTTCTTTACTCTTTTTCTGTCTCTGCCTCCCTCTCCGCCCATGCAATCGCTCAACAATCTCTATCTCTCTCTTCTTTACTACTGACTATTTTTTTTTTCATTTTCTTTTGACGTTTTATTTATTAATCTTTCGCTCTATTCTCTCTCCCATCAAAATGGAGCACATACACTCTCGTCCATAGAAGAAATTATTTTGTTGTCATTTCAGAGCATAAAAGATTGTTTTGTCCTTTTGGGTATACGGAAAATTGTACCACGAAGCCATGAATAAACGTATTTTGTTAAGTAAATATTATATGTACGTACGTACGTACACGTATAGGCGTAGGCGTTTGATTATTTCGCTTAAAAAAATAATAATAAAAAGAAATAAATCGAATTTGTTCAGATGTGATTAAAATCTTTGACATAATCATTATTGGACCTTAGAGAGTTTCGATAGTGATTTCTATTTTCCATCAGAAAAACGAAAATCTGAAATATCATAAATTTTGCATCTCAAAAAACGACAGACATTTTGTAAATTTGGTGAGATGAGATTAAAAAAATTTTAATATATAAAAAAATTTTTTTTTGAGAAAAAACAATTAAGAAGAAAATTCTTTTTAAATCAAAGACGTTCAATATACCAGGTGTATAAGCTTGAATCCGCTGTATTTTAGCAAACACATGTTTTTTTTTTCATAGAAAGCAAAAACAAATTTATTCAAAGTACTTGCCCTCGCTAACTGCACATTTTTCCCATCTCTCAGGCAATTTGTGGATTACACGCCAAAAAAATTCCTTCTCTTTCGAGGCAAACTCTTCATCAAGGGGTGTTGCTGCTCAGCGAGCGCGTGGCCCATCAACGAAAACAGGTAGTAGTCGGAAGGGGCCAGATCTAGTGAATAAGCGGGGTGGGGTAGACCCTCCTAGTTGAGTGTCTCCAAGCAGTTTCGGACCATTTTTGACGTGTGCGATGGTGCGTTGTCGCGGAGGAAAATCAACTTTTCATGTCTTTGTTGATAATCTGTCCTTTTTTCACACAGAGCACGGTGCAATTTGATCAGTTGTTGGTGGTAGCGGTGGGCAAGGACAGTTTCACCAGGTTTCAACATCACATAGGAGACGATACCCTGCCGATCCCACCAAAGGCACAGCATCGTCTTCCGTCCGAATCGATTTGGTCTTGGGGAAGATGTTGATGGTTGGCCGGGATCAACCCACTATTTCTTGCCTTTAGGATTCTCGAAATATATCCACTTTTCATCGCCTGTCAGAATCCGATGCAGGAACGACTTTCGTACTTTGTCTGGCGAGCAAAATTTAGCATGTGTTTTGGCGTCGCTCCATCTGCCTATCGTTCAATTCATGCGGCACCCATTTTTCGATCTTTTCAATCTTCCCCATGGTACGCAGACGCATATGGAAATGGCTGGTTGAGTAACACCCAATTGGTCCGCTAGCATTTTTTGCGATTGGGTATCGTCTTCGTCCAAAAGAGCCTGCAATTGATGGTCCTCAACCTTCCTAGGCCGATTTTCACGCTTCTTGTCCCAAAAGTCAAAATTGCTGTCTTTGAACCGAAGCAGAAAAGCAGACCTTCCCGCATATGGTCTTGTTCTGGCACAAAACTAGACATGATTACCAAAGGAAAAATGTATGTTGTTGTACGAAATTGCTGACAATGTGCATTGATTAATGTTGACAGATGTCAAACACATACAAAAAAGTATGGCGTGCCCATGGTAGCTTAATATGCTCACTCACGCCATCTATGACCAAACAGCGCATTTAAGCTTATACCCTTGGTACACAAAAAATTGAGATCCTTTCGTATTTTGCGTTTACCTTTGCTCAAGAAAAAAAACAAGGTTTTTCTAATTAAATAATAATTTTTCTTTTAAGGAAAAATTTTCAGTTCTTTTGGAAACTAAATAAAAAATTACAAGAAGGGTTTTTAAATATCCAATTTCCGCTTTGGAAAGTAAAAAATATATAAAAAACTTTAAATTCTGATTATTTTAATTTTATTACAATATATTGCCTGGATCTTGCCATTATTTGGATTTGTTAAATAATTCCCATGACACTTTGTGCAGAACACGTGCCTTTTAACCCTTTCCGGTCTTATGTCAAACCTCATTTGACATCGATTTAATTGTTTAGGACCGAAAAGCGTTAAGAAAATTTTTAATGACTTTTTTGCACATTTCGAGATGTAATTCGACCATTACGGCGTCAAATCGCACGATCTTGGATGCCAACGGACACGAAGCCGCTTCAAAATTACGGGTCCTAGGAACGTATAAAACGGAAATATCTCAAATTGTGGAACTTGTGGTAACGTTTTATTTGAACCACATGTACTTTAAATAAAAATCTTTACGTCCAAGCCAAAAAAAGATGGTCATTAAACGACCATTGGACTTAGAAATGACAGTAACCGTATTTGCTTCTTCCATTTCAAAGACTAAACTAAAAACCAGACAAAATGGCCTCTCCATAGTTAGTTGTGGATTATTAGAGCCCCATAAATGGCAATTTTGCTTATTAACGTATCCACCGAGTGAGAAAACAGCCTCAACGCTGATGAAAATTTTGCGCGAAACGTGACTGTGGCAGAATCATCAATTTTAAGAAAGTTTTTACAATTTTAACGCGTTATTTGGTGGCAAATCGATCCTTAATGTAAAATGGCAAACCCTTTTTTTATAGAATAGGAGGTGATTTTTTAAGTGTTTGGTTTTCAAATTTCCAAAAAAAATTGACAAAATTATTTACAGAAAAATTACAAAAATGCATGAATTTATAAATCAATGCTTCCCATTACGTTTTTAAAGATTTTTTCATATAATAAGTGATCCATGGGAGATGTCAAATTTTAAGCCACTTTTTCGAGCAGCTCGGCTGGTACAATAACACATTTATGTTAATGTTGTCTTCCAAAGACTGCAAGTGACGCTGGTTTATCAGCATAGACGAGTGAGTGACTTCACGCAGTCTCATAAAAAATAGTCAAGAGGCGCCAAATTGCACGATCTTGGCGGCCAATTCACCGGACCGAAACGTGAGATAAATTGCTCACCGAATGCATCTCTCAATATGTCCATTGTTTCACGTGCTGTATGGCATGTAGTGCCGTCTTGTTAAAACCACATGTCGAACAGATGCAGTTCTTTCATTTTCGGCAAAAAAAATTTGAACGACAGCATACCATTCACCCAATACAAAAATTACTTAAAAATCGAATAATTCTCCAATGTCGACCCAATTTTGGATTGGTATTACGGTTGTCGAGCAACAGTTTATCGACTCATTTTTAAAGTTGTTAATTTTATTATTCCGATCAAAATTGAATTTCAACGAATACAAAAAATCACTTAAAAATCGTATAATTTTTCAATGTCGACTAAATTTTCGATTGGTATTACGGTTGTCGACCAACAGTTTATCGACTCATTTTTAAAGGTGTTAATTTTATTATTCCGATCAAAATTAAATTTCAACGATTACAAAAAATTACCTAAAAATCGAATAATTCTCCAATGTCGACTCAATTTTGGATTGGTATTACGGTTGTCGACCAACAGTTTATCGACTCATTTTTAAAGGTGTTCATTTTAATATTTCGATCAAAATTAAATTTCAACAAATACAAAAAATCACTTAAAAATCGTATAATTCTCCAATGTCGACTCAATTTTGGATTGGTATTACGATTGTCGACCAACAGTTTATCGACTCATTTTTAAAGGTCTTCATTTTAATATTTCGATCAAAATTAAATTTCAACGAATACAAAAATGGATTAAAGTTCTTGTTTTGTCAGTGTTTGTTCAGCAGACCAAATACGACAATTTTGCGTATTCACATATGCATTCAACCAGAAATAAGCTTCGTTGCTGAATGTAAATTTTTCATAAAAAAACAACAACTTTGCTCAAGTTGTTCTAAGGCTCATCCACTGAAAATTCAACGCTTTGGCAGGTTATTCAGCTTCAGTTCTTGCACGTGCTGTATTTTATACGCTTTCCCACATCCTTTCACATAGTCGAGTTAGACAATCCCAATTGTTGTGAACGGCCGGCGAATGGACAAATCGCGATCTACACCAATATTGGACGCACTTTCCACACACGGGTTGTTGGTTTGATGTCCAATAGCGTCAAATTGCTGCAAAGGGGCATTTGGCCGGCGGCATCATGGGGCCATATTTCTTTGAGGATACTGTAACAGTTACTGGTGACCGCTATCGGTACATGTTGGAAAACTTTCTTTTGCCCGAATTGGATCAATTAGACTTACAGAACATGGGGTTCCAAAAAGACGGTGCCACATCACACACAGCTCGTGCTACGATGCACATTTTGAGAGAAATTTTTACAGGCCGGATAATATAAAAAAAATGGTGATATCGACTGGCCCCCACAATTCCCTGATTTGAATCCTTCCGATTTCTACCTTTAGGAGAACGTGAAGGAAAAGGTGTACAATAAACCAACCACAACCTCAATGCTTAAGGACTACATTCGAAACGAAATTCCTGAAATAACACCATAATAACATCAGGAAAAAAAACTTCGACCTGGAACATAAAACGCACCCTGCATAATATTATCCTGTTTTTTTAAGTAACATCGATGAGTGTTTTCCTTATGTCCTTGTCATAAAAATCTATTTATTATTAGAGTTATAAGTGATTATAGATAACATTAAATTCTAGTACAATAATTATTAAGCAAAAGCCTTTTTCTCCAGATGCAGAAAATTGATCCTAAACACAATTTTGAATAATGTGTAATGTTGGCAATCCTAAAAAAAATTTAAGATTTTAAAATTCAAAAATTTAATTTAATTCATTAATTTTTGCTTCTTTTTTTTGTAATAACAATTTTTATACATTAATAAAAAGAGCACTTTTCTGTTGTTTCCTTTTCCAAGTGAAAATTTCATTACCATTTTTAATTAAGGGACCAACAATCACTCTTTTAACAAAAAAATTCACCCTAAAAAATCCATTTTCTTTAAAGATTGTACATAATTTCTCAAAAAAAAAACTATAATGTTTATTGATAAAAAATGTTTAAATTAATTTTCAATTTTCATTCGTTCACATCTTTAATTTGCACCGCAGCACGTTTGCGTCAAACAACAATTTTGACAGTTGTCAAAAAAGTCAACATAACCTCTCAAATAAACTCATTAAAGTAATAATAAAAGTAGTAATCCAAAAATCATGCAATAATAATTTGATTAAAAACTTTTTTAATTTGAAATTTATGTTATTGCGTAATAAAATGTAAAAATAAACACACACGCACATATTCATTCAATAGCAACAAAAAGTGTTGCTGTTGTTGTTTTTTTTATACCGTATTAAATACTTAAGGATATAAGCTCGTATGTTGTTGCGTAAAGGAACATGAATATTAAAATAATTTTAGGGGAATTTAAATGACTTGAATTAGTTTAATTACCAAGCCGCCTTGTGTTAATTTACATTAAAAACTTATTTAAGAAAAACCATTTTTCGTAAATTGCCAAAATAATTACAAAATGTTGGAAAGGAGAGAAAAAAACGTCCAAATTTTTTGTTGTTGTTGTCACTTTTTACGTTAATTTAATTTTACTCGTACCACACACACACACACTCAGCACACAGCGAAGTTTTTCATGAAATAGAAATTTCGGTAATAATAATAAGTCTGAGAGATTGTTCCGAAGATAAACTTAATAAATGGAAATTGAAGAGTTTTTCCTTCTAAAACTAAACTTATAATAATAATAAAATTTAATAACAGTAAGGAATTTGTATATGGAAGGAAACAAATCTTCTCTGTGTAACTACAATAGTGAAAGCAATCTCAATTATTTCAATTTCGATAAGAGAACTCATCAAAAAGGATTTCTTTTCAAGGTTGAACTTGACGCACGTATTTGCAGGAAGTGTATTGATACTAAAACAGATTATTAGAAAGCTTTCGTTGACGATACATTCATACGCGTAAGGAAAACTAAACTCTCAGAAGCCCCAAGGAATCATTATTAACAATGTCAGTTAAGTGAATAAAATATTACAAAATTTAAGTTAGAGTTTCCATATTCAAAACAGACACGAATATTAAATATTCGTTAAAGTTTCGAGGATAAGCATTTTCTTACGATTAATGACAGATTTTTAAAAAAAGCAGAATTTTTCCCGCAAGATGGCTACACTTATTCTTGGAAATATCGGTGAAGGTCATTTTAGTAACAAGTTAACAAAAAAATGTCGTCGAAAGTTTAAAATTTCAACCAATATAAACACAATTTCAGATAAAAAACAATTATTCCCGCAAGATGGCTACACTTGTTGTTTTTTTTTATATTTTAGCTAAAACCTTCACATTAAAGGGTGAGCTAACAAATTTTAGGAGCTCACTTTGGTATTATTCAAATTTTAAAAATTTTGGTAAATATCGACTCAGTTTCAGTTAAAACAAAAACAATAATAATTCCGCAAGATGACTCCACTTATTCTCGAAAATCGTGATGCAGTTCATCTAAGTAACAAATGAACGAAAAAATGTTTAAAAATTTTTTTTTAAAAATTTGGGTAATAATGACTTAGTTTCCGATCAAAGAAAAATTATTTCCGCCAGATGACTCCACCTGTTTTTTTAAGACATTTTAGTCAAGGTTTCATTTTTTTCACATTTTGAGTAAAGTCATTTCATTTAAAAATTTAAATTCAGTTTCAATAAAAAAAAACATTTGGTATTTTTTACAATTTAAAAAATTGACTCAGTTTTCAATAAAAAAAACCAATCTTATTTCCGCAAGATGGCTTCACTTATTGTCGAAAATCGTGGTGTAGTTAATCTAAGTTACAAGTCAACAAAAAAATGTCGTCCAAAGTTTAAAATTTCGGCCAATATAAACACAATTTCAGATAAAAAACAATTATTCCCGAAAGATGGCTCCACTTGTTTTTTTTATTTATATTTTATCTAAAATCGTCTCATTTAAATGTAAGTAAAAAATTTCCGGAGCTCAATTTAGTATGGTTCAGATTTTAAAAATTTTGGTAAATATCGACTCAGTTTCAGCTACAAAAAAAAACCAATCTTATTTCCGCAAGATGGCTTCAGTTATTCTCGAAAATCGTGATGCAGTTGTTACTTAACAAATGAACGTAAAATGTCTAACAATTTTTTTTTTTTAAACTCGGGTAATATCGAATTTTTAACTAATAGAAAAAACAATTATTCCCGCAAGATGGCTCCACTTGTTTTTTTTTTAATATTTTAGGCTAAGGTTATATTTTTTTCACATTTTCATTTAAAAATCGAAAAAATTGTGTGGCTTGTAATTTGGTATTTGTACAATTTAAAAATATTGACTCAGCTTTTAATAATAAAAAAACAATGTTATTTCCGCAAGATCGCTCCACTTGTTGTTTTCTTCATATTTTAGCTGAAATCGTCACATTTAAAGGTAATTAAAAAAATTCGGAAGCTTAATTTATTGTAGTTATGTTCACATTTTAAAAATTTCGTTAAATATCGACTCAGTTTCAGTTAAAACAAAAGCAATCTTATTTCCGCAAGATGGCTCCACTTGTTTTCGAAGATACCGGCCAAGCTCCTTTAAGACGAAATTGAAAAAAATGTCATTACTTCTATGCGGTATTGTTCACATTTTCAAACTTCCGCAATATGGCTCCACTTGTTCTTGAAAATCGTGGCATAGCTCATCTCAGTTACAAGTCAACGTAAAAATGTCTAACAAAATTTTTTTTAAAATTCGAACAATATCGACTGTTTTTGATGAAAAAAAAATTGTTCCCGCAAGATGGCCCCACTTGTTTTTTAAAAATATATATGCTAAAGTCGCCTTATTTAAAGATAAGCAAACAAACTTTGGGAATTCTTAAAAACACATTTTGGGAACTCTATTTGGTAAAAATTCGAGCAATATCAACTGAGTTTCTGATCAAAAAATAATTATTCCCAGATGATGGCTCCACTTATTTTCGAAAATTACGCTCAAGGTAATTTTAGTTACAAGTAAAATAAAATCGTACATGCCATGCAGAATAGTTCAGATTTTAAAATTTGACTCGATTTCAGATTAAAAAAAAAAATATTCCCGCAAAATGGCTTCAGTTTGTTTTTTTTACATTTCAATCATTTTTTTAAAAATTGTAGGCAAGGTCATCTCATCTAAAAAAAAAAGGTGGAGTCCTTCATTTGATATTTTATAGAATTTAAAATTTTGCCCCATACGATACAGTTTGTATTTTATAAAAAAAAAACAATATTATTTCCGTCAGATGGCTCCACTGGTTTTTAAAGATCTAGACCAAGACTATCTTAGTTACAAGTGCACCAAAAAGTGCTAAGTGGACGGATTTTAGCCAATATAAATCCACATTTATAGTAAAAAATTTATATATTGAAATTTACGTCAATACTGACCCAATTTCAAATGAAGCGCTAGATGGCTCCACCGGTTTTGCACATTTCAGCCATTCCATTTCTTTTAAAGGTGAAAAATATGTCAGACGTCCATTTGGTATTGTTTTTTTTTTCTTTAAAATTTTAATGAACGTCTCCTCAGCTTCAGATAAAATAAATAATTTCATTGCCGCTAGATGGCTTTCGTTGATTTTGAAAATCTTGGCACACTGAAAACCTCGTTGCTGTTATATACTATTATTCCTTTTCAAAATGTGTGCTTATTACTACTCAGTTTCAGTTTAAAAAAAAAATTCCGTCAGATGGCTCCACTGAATTTGACCAAATTCATCTTATTTACAATCGAAGAGGAAAATATTATCGATGCCCTTCGGTATTTTCGCTATTGAAAATTACGGCCAATGTCTGCTATCATTTCTAGACATTGGCCATAATTTGCTCATTTCCGCTAGATGGCAGAATACAATCTCATTTCCGCTAGATGGCTTCACGCAGTTTGGATGATTATGGTCAATCTTCTCAATTTCAAGTGAACAAAAAAGAATGTTATCTCTTTCATTTGGTATTGTACATATTTTAATATGTTCGCTATTGTTGACCAACAACTTCCAGACGATAGAAATATTATATTCCCGTCAGGTGATTGTATTTTGAACAAGTTCACCTTAGTTACAAGTGGAAAAAAATGTCGTCTCTGTCATGTAGTTTTGTTTATTAACATTTTTTTTAAGTTCAAGCAATATTACCCCAGTTTCAGATAAAAAAAACAATTATTTCCGCAAGATGGCTCTGCTCGTTTTGAAAATCCGAATCAGTCAATTTCAATTGCAAGGGAACAAGCAAATATGCTTAAGCTGCCATGTGATATTTTTGTTATATAAAAAGTTTTTGACTAAGTCTCATCCAGTTTGATATGAAAAATAAACACCTCCTGTCCAACCCTCCCCCCACTACATGACTTTATGTGCATTTGAAAATTTTAACTTAATTTAACTTAAGGTTTTAAGGCAATATTTTTGATCCAGCCAAAAAATTAGGGACATCGCTGTGCGTATATAAATGTCAACAAAATCCTCTGATAATTTCTGTGACACAAACGATGTCCATTTTACAGTTTCAGCTCGAATATTCTTTGTTCCAACAAGATTTTTCGTAATCAAATCTGCAAACATACTTCGAAAAATCATTTAAAAAAATATTTTGGATCATTTAAAAATAAACACAACAATAAATAATCTAAAAAGAGATGGCGATCTTTTTCTTCAAGGAATTCATTCATTAACATCCAAAAAACAAAAAAAAATGCCATTAATCTTTCGGTTTATTTTTGTTTATAGATTTTTTATTAATATTAATTTTTCCCATTACTCTTTTTTTTTTGGGGTTTTTAAAATTCTCAGTTTTTGCAATAGTTTAGATTTTTTCATGAAACTTTTCTCATTCGAATATTTTTATAAAAAATTCAATTTTCTTTTGCCAATAAAATTTAATAGCAATATTAAAAGAGTCATAATAAAATATGGAAAATAAAAGCGCCATTAATTTTTTTTTCTTTAATTTATTTAACTAAAATTTTCTTTATAAAATTAGCGCTGCTAAATAAATTTGACATTAAATGGATTTGGTAACATTTGGCAACAGCGCTACAGTGTTGGACATAATTTGATGAACGGCTAGCGGGATTTTGATAAATTTTCTCAGTTCTACAATAATAAACTAAAGGTTAATTATTTGTAATTATTGTAAAAATACATTAAAAAAAAATTTAGAAGGTTTTCATAGGTGTGGAAAAAATCGAACATTTTACTCAATTATGTTCTTAAAGATAAACTTTAATAGAAATGTGATGTTGTATTTTTCTTATCAAGAGCACATAAAGTGTAAAATAGACAATAAAAATTAATTTGAAACTGACTAACCCATCATAAAAATTTTACGAGGTATGGAAGAATGATAATGAAAGCGATCTGGACATACTGAGAATGATTTGGCAACACTGCAGACTTCCCCTTGACATTCCGCTTGATTTGGCAACACTGCAGAAGTAAATCATGATAATGGAAAAATGTGTTTTTGTAGTTCGTTTTGTGCCATCAAATTTTATGTTAATCTTGACGAATCCACTAGTTAAGCTTACAAAAAGCTGCAATGAGCCTATGGGGAACATTCCTTATCAAAAGGACAAGTTTTTCGGTCGCACAAAATATTTTTTTAATGGACAATACAATGGAACGTTTTTAACATCGAAAACTAACGATAATGTGGAACTAGTGAGGACTCTTGTGAGGTCAGAGTAACCAATTTGACTCCAGGACAAACTATAAATCAACGGTTTTATAGAGAAGTCCTTGCAAAGATCAGAAATATGGTTTGTGATCCTTGCAAGGACTTCTCATAGGACATTGCAGACACATGTATGGTCAGATCGGACATTGCAGACATTTTTATGATTATACGAAAGGACTTGTATAGATCTCTTTGAAAGGATCAGAAAGAGGATTTTTCGCACCAGCTCTGACATTGTACTCACGTGGAATATTTCAAGGACATCTTTATAAAAAGGACCTTCTCTGTCATACGGCAATCTCCATCAACGAATTTTTAATCAGAAAAACAGATTCCTGTGGTTTTCTAGCCACTGTATTCATCCGATCTAAGTTCGTGTGATTTTTTTTTCGCTTCCTAAAATTAAAACAACATTTAAAAGGACGGTATCTTGGTACCGTCATCATCTTTGAAATTAAAAAACACTTTAAAAGACGTCATCCTGGCGAGTTTTTATCAGAAAAACTGATTCTTGTGGTTTTCTAGCCCCTGTATTCACCTGATCAAAGTCCGTGTGATTTTTTTATGCTGCCCAAAATTAAAAAAAATCACTTTAAAGGATGTTATTTTGGTACTTTTGTCATCTTGGAAATTAAAAAACACTTTAAAAGGACCTCATCTTGGCGAATTTTTATTGGAAAAATATATTCGTGTGGTTTTCTAGCCCCTGTATTCACTTCATCTAAGTCCGTGTGATTTTTTTATGCTTCCCCAAAATTAAAAAACACATTAAACGACGTCATTTTGGTACTGTGGTCATCTTGGAAATTAAAAAAAAACACTTTAAAGGACGTTATTTTAGCGAGTTTTTATCAGAAAAATATATTCGTGTGGTTTTCTAGCCCCTGTATTCACCTCATCTAAAGTTCGTGTCATTTTTCTTTGCTCCCCAAAATTAAAAAACGTTATCTTAGTACTGTCGTCATCTTGGAAATAAAAATCACTTTAAAGGACGTCATCTTAGCGAGTTTTTATCGAAAAAAAACCCATTCCTGTGGTTTTATAGCCCCTGTATTCACCTAATCTTAGGTTATGTGTAGCAATTTTTTTGCTACCTAAGATAAAAAAAACACATAAAAGGACGTCATTTTGGTACTGTCAATCAACATCCGAAGGAAATAACGCATCCTCCAAAGTAGGACATCATCTTGGTACTCTTAATACTCGTAACAGCAAGTAGAAACAACCCTTCCTCCAAAATATACAAGAGCTACCCAAGAAACCGACTTCAAAGGGAATAACATTAATGTAGAAAAATAAAGAAAAAACTTTTTTTTATAAAGAATAAAAAATCTAATCTCGAAATAAACATTTTTATACAACTTATCATTGGAATCGGATCAAAAAAAAAAAAAACTACAGCAGAGCCATCTATGAGTTCAATTTCTAAACAAGAAAATATCGAAAAATCGTTCACACGTAATGCATTTGTTTTTGTTTTTTTTTTTTTTAATTTTTTTTTTATGGAAAACCATCCAAACGGTTTATGTCAACAAATAATAAAAAGTAAATTTTCTTTTTTAAATTTATAGAAAAATTATCAAAATAAATTATGAAATAATAAACACAAAATTTAGGTCAGAAAATTTCTATCAAATCTACTGGAATGAGACGAAAAAGAAAATAATTTTTTTTTCTTTCTTTCAAGCACATCAAATTGAAGTCATTTATAAAATTTAAAAAAAAAAATGGAGCAATAATTATACTTGAACGAATACATTTAATTTACTAATAATAATTTCAACTTGTCCAACCTCACCTCTTTCGCCATGGTTTTGCGTTCTTACAAAAAGTAGTCGATCGATTGAGAAGTGATCCATTTCGGACTGTCAAAATCACTGATTTTATTATTAGAAGGAGAAGAAAATTTAATTTCGTCAAGTGCGAAAATAAAAAATACTCAGTAAATAAATCTACATGGTCACAACAGCTGGTGGAAACTATCCATGACGGGGATTATGGCAAAAAATCCATTTGTGGCGGAATCGGTAGTTAGTATTTCCAATGACCAGTTATATTGATTGCTATTGACATAGTCACATGATATGAATGGTTCCACCGAATTCAGAGAAAATCTACACTCTTCAACTGATGATAAATAAACATTTTAAGCCGAAGCCGTAAGAAGCTAATCCGTGAATTTATTATTAAATAATTAATGCTTGAATGGAAATAATTCAACTATTTTCGTTATTTGTAAATATAACATTTTTTTTCCAACAAAAAAGAAAAGAAAAGATTAATCCAATCGTAAACGAATAAAATTAATTGAAACGATGCGTAAGTAAGTGATTCGAAGTGAGTGAGCGAATCGCATAAGACCTTGTCGATTTTGAATTCATTTTAATGGCCGACCGACCATGCACTAAATTTTCAAATTATTCCGTGCCATTTCCGGAAATTCAAAACATGTAATAATAATTTAAAAAAAAATAACTATTGTGATTTTTGTATGTAATTGAAGAAAATTCCAACAAGAAAAACTGTAATTGTTGTTTTGAAGGTAAAGATTTTATTTACTTTTATGGCAAAAAAAAAAAAAAATTTTTTTTCAGCACACGACTTATAGAAGAAAATTACCTGAAGGGGTTTTTTTTCTTTGAACCATCAACTAATTAAGGAAACGTAATCTTTTAGCAATAAAATTTTGTAATAAAACTTGCTAAAAATTACTAAACCAATAATTATTATTATTCGACCATAATCAGAAAAAATTATACAATATTTTTAAAAACGCAGTTCAGAAAGACATACTTTAGTGTGAGTGCGATTATTGCATCTAAAAACTGAGTTGAGTTGATCTTTAAAAAAAAAAAAATTTATATAAAATATTTCACAGCATTTATGGTATCTAAAAACGAGTTAGTAATTACATAAATAAATTCAGAGTTTTTTTTTCACGTGACTTTTTGTACAATCGGTATTATGGTAATCGAGCATTTGGCAAGTGAAGTGAGAAATCTTCAAAAAAAATAGGATAGAAATTTCGTATTACCGGAGTGAGGAGCATTTTCTTTTTAATCTCAATTAATAATTGTGAAAATTTCCTAGTCCAAACTTAAATAAAATTTACTTAATCAAACGAAAAATAGTACACAGTAACAGAAGTATTTTATGAGGGGAGAGGGGTAGGCGCAATTTGTACGATATTTTATGTCCTAAATAATTTTTTATATCTTACATAAGATATCCTAAATATAGTAATTTTTTATGCCAACTTTTCTTCGTATAATTAAATTAAAAAAAAGATTTTTTTTTCATTTTTTTGCCGGTATTTTTGAAATTTCTGGTTCTTTTGTTTTGAAATTTAAAAATTTACCAAGAATTTAATTTTTTTTTATTTTTTATACTTAAAAAAAAATTTTGTTTTAATTTCGATTTTTACACAAAAAAAAATTTTTTTTGAAAGAGAGGACCCAACATTTTTTTTAAATGTCATTAAAGTAGCTGGTTTAGCTAAAATACCTTTGGCGTCAGTCGTCCCACTGCCTTCCAGCACATGCATCCTTGCTGGGAGCCGAAATGGGAATCGAATCTTTGGTCTTTTTGGAGTCGTCTTTATTTTCTATCCTTCTATGAGGGACCTGGCACCCATCAGTCCTTTGTCTTTTTGTGGTTACTATTAATTATGAACCGCCCGAATGGGCTCTTTTCTTTTGCTACTCGTTTGGCAGAGCTCAGAAGCCAGTTCGTTCAACCTTTTTTTTGGTTCATCTAAATGTGAACCGGTGGCTCGCGACGTACCGGGGCACTTGGTAGCCGCTCCTCTGTGTTATTACCCTCAACTGGAGGATCGGCTACTATTAATTACTATCCTCAATACTCTCAGCATCATGAGAGTAGGTATCAATTGTACCGGCTTTAGTTGACCTATATTTAAAGTTATTGGACCCAACTCTATCGGGAGTCGATTGAAACCCCTTTTTTTTGGCGAGCACAGATTTTTGGGACACATTAGGTCCAAGCCTAAAAAGTTTATTTGTTTTTTTTTCCAAGTTCATTTAAAGCCCACGAGAACTTCGGGAAAGGGTGGTCATCTGGGTGGCCAGAGCAACGCATAACAAGTAAATGTTACTTAGAAATAGAATTTTGAGAATTTTTTTTAAATTTCTATAAGGAAAAACAGCGGCCATTTTTGAGACCGTAAAAGAAGAAAAAGTAGAAAAAATTCACACTGTAAGAAATATTTTAAAAATTGGCTTTTTGTTTTTGCATAACATCATAATGAGGATTTTATTCTCTTATGGAAAGAAAAGTAATTATTGATTTAGTGTTTCGGAAAGTACAGTCATGTAATTTGACAGCTGTCAAACATAAATGTCATGTTTAACTAATCATGGAATGCGCAAAAGATATACCAATTGAGTGCTGGGGAGCAACTGATTTTTCAAACAAAATTTTCTTCAATGATGAAGATCAGTTTTCGCTTGGTGGATACCGTCATTAAGGAAAACTGTCGCATATGAGGCTCCGAAAACCCACAAGTGACTTGTCATTGGCCCATATTTCCTTGAAAGTGAAGACCGAGCTAACTGACTTTTTTTGACCTGATAACTGACTTTTTGGTCTGAACTTTAGCATTTAAGCCCTTACCATATCTGGTCTCAACAAAACAGATCCAAAAGCTCCATAACACAGCAAATTTGGGCAATGCAAAGATCGGACCCTCTTTTCTATGGCTTTCAAGAACTCACACATCGGCTTCAAGGTTAAAGGTCTCCTTAAGAGAGATTTGTTTTTCAATGCTTCTCGGCCATCCAAAATTGCCCTATGGTACCGGACGGCTCCCAGACACGTGGTCTTGGTAAGGAATTTTCAAAAAATTTGCCGGCTCCAAATTTTCATAAAATCGTAAATAAAGAATTATCCAACTTGCGCTTCGAAAAATAAAGTTAAATAAAACAAGCTTCAAATTTAAAAAAAAAAAAAAACAAGTGGCTCCGAAGAGCCACTGCTTCGGAGAATGTGACTGTCTGATGTACACTTTGATCTAAAGGTGTCATTGGTCCATATAAATATATATATTTAAGGAGAAATTTTAAGCAAACGTTTTGTTTTGAGCTTGAAGATTTTAATCAGGAATATATGTGGTTCAAAAGAGCGGTGCTATAAGCCACATAACATGACAAATTTAGTATTTATTAAGCGAAAAGTTCCCAGAACGCGTGATTTCAAGATTTGATGATATCAATTGGCTTTCCAAGATCATGCGATTTTATGGTGTTGGACCTTTTTTTATGATGCTACGCAAAATATCGTGTTTACGTAAAAAAAATCCTCAAACTTTAGAGCATTTAAAAAGAAAAACATTTGGATCAAGCCAAGAAAAAAATATTTGTGGCTACCTATTATATTTCACGTGTAATGGTAAGGCCCTAGCAATATAATTAAAGTGTATTTAATTGAAAATGTTATTTTGAAGTGCTTTTAATTCAATTTTATTTTTCAAAGTCCTAATTGGATAATTTGTTATGTGAATAGTTATTTTTGACAACTCATAAAACAAATAAAATTAATACCAGAAATTACCACTAGGTGCTGAGAGACTTTTTGGGTTCGAACTGTCTTTTAATTATACAAGGATGTGTGTTGTAGTTGATTTCAAATAATTTCTAGAAATACTTTTAATATAATAAATTCTACGGTATTTATTTTTAAAAGTCTCTAAGAGAATTTCACTATCTGAGTCATAATTAATTGACCAAAGTATCGTTTACGTCAATAGAACCATTTTTCAGGTTTTTATTTTATTATTATTATGGCATCACCAAAATTGAATCGATTCGCAATCGTTCGACAACAGTAATGACAAACAAAATTACTCTCAATATCCGTAAGAGGTCCTTCAAAGAAAATTAGTGCTACCCAACCAACTCTTGATAATATGAGGATAATACTCTAAGCGAAAATAATCATTTTTAATTGATTTATTAAATGTATTGTAATTGCTAGCAATATTTTCAATTGTAAAAAATAAAAAAAAAATATCGAAATTAAAAATTATTGAAAACTTTCAAATTACAAAAAAAAGAAAAGAAAAACAAATACAACAAAATAAATTTTCCTCAAAACAAAGAAATTTTCTACAAAAACACTTTTATAAATATTCGAAAATAAAATTTAATTTAATTTAAGAAAACCAATAATACCAACAGCAAATTAAAAAAATAAAAAAACACAAAACTCAACGACTTAACACAACATTTCATTGGGAAACCTGTCAAGCGCGAAGAAAATAAAAAATTGACACAAAAAAATAACTCGTCCGCAAAATATATTGAAGTGTGCAAATACGTATGCTGTACCAATTAGGTAGACGGATAAGTATGTGTTCGTTTGTCTGCAGAAAAACAAAGAGCAACGACTTACTTTCTTCCTCTCTCCCTGCGTGTAATTATACTCTTCATGTTTTATTCAATTTTTTTTGTTGTGGTTGTTGATTTTTTCAATTGTTTTTCTTTGCAATTTTTTGTTACAATTGTTTTTTTTTTTTAATAAAGTTAAATTTTTTGTTTTTATTTGCGTACATTTAATTTGTTGATTGACTAAACGCTGAATGACCGCCGGCTGACAGTCGATTTAGGTAAGTTGAATTGCTGACAAGAAGGGAAAATAATTGTTTTGACAGTTTTTAACCATTCAAATTGACAATCGCTGTGATGTGTTTCCTCCCTTTTCTTCTACATAACGAATATGATTAACGATATATCTTTTCTTTCGTTTAAAGAATTTTATGAGCCCGCTTACAGATTCTTATCGACAGAGGCGGTACGCTGCGCTATCATCATTAATGAATAGTCAATTTTTTTCTTAATTTCTTATTATTATTATTATTATTATTATTAGTAATAAATTCCAAATTATTTAGTTAATTGATTAACTTATCACTTCAATAAACAAACAAAAATTAAAATTAAAACAAATTGTAGTAGAGAAATTTTTTTTAAGAAACAAAAGGAAAAAAAAATACTTAAAAATATCGAGTTAATTATTGAGAAAAAAAATTACTTTGACTTTTCTTAAAAATATCCAAACAGAAATGAGGATAACTATTAAAATTCTTGTCAAATTCTTAAGTTTCTTTTCTAAATTTCTGATATTTTTCCTCTACATTTTTGAATAATAATTTTTATTATAAATTTTTGGAATTTCTCTTAAGTTTTTCTTCTTCTAAAAATTTTTAATTTTTTTCTTAGTTTTTTTTTAAATTTTTTCTTAGAAATTTTCTTAATTTTATTTCTCATTTTTCTCGCATTATTTTTAAAGGTTTTTTGCACGATTTTCTTATGTTTTTTTCCAGTTTTCCTAAAAGTTTTGCATTTTTTCATATTTTTTTAATTTTTGACTAATTTCTTAATTTTATCTCAAAGTTTTCTCATTTTTTTATAAATTTTTTTTGCACGATTTTCTTATGGTTTTTCTTAGGTAAGTTTTCCTTTAATTTTTTTTAATTTTCTTCCTAATTTTCTGAAGTACCTTTTCTAAATTTCTGCTATTTTTATTTATTTCTTTCTCCATTTTTGAAAAATAATTTTTATTATCAATTTTTGGAGTTTCTCTTATGTTTTTCTTTTCTTAAATATTTTTTTCTAATTTTCATAATTTTTTTCTTAGAAATTTCCTTAATTTTATCTGAAAGTTTTCTCATTTTTCCCGCATTTTTTTAAAGATTTTTTGCACGATTTTCTTATGTTTTTTTTCAGTTTCCTTAAAAGTTTTCCATTTTTTTTAAGTTTTCCCGTCTCAGTTTTGAAAGTTATTTTTTAATTTTTTTTTATATACTTTTGGAATACTTCCAATTTTCTTAATTTTATTTCAAAGTTTTCTCATTGTTTAAAGTTTTCTTTAATTTTTATAAATTTTAATATTGCACAATTTTCTTATTGATTTTTTTAAAGTATCCTCTAAATTTTTTAGGTTTTCCTCCAATTTTTTTTTAAAATTATTTTTCTGAATTTCTTTAAGTTCTTTTTCCAATTTCTATCATTTTCGTTCATTTACGTCTACATTTTAACTACAAATTTTTGGAATTTCTCTTAATTTTTTTAAATTTTTTCCTAATTTTCATATTTTTTTTCTTAGAAATTTTTTAAATTTTTCTCAAAGTTTTCTCATATTTCTCGCATTCTTTTTAAGGTTTTTGCACAATTTTCTTATGTTTTTTTATTTCAGTTTTCCTAAAAGTTTTCAATATTTTAGGTAATTGCATTTCTCTTTATATGAGGTTGTCCTCTAATATTTTTAGGTATTTTCTTTGAAATTTTTTAATTTTTTTCTAATTTTCATTATTTTTTTCTTAGAAATTTTCTAAATTTTTTCTCGCATTTTTCAAAGATTTTTGCACGATTTTCTTATGTTTTCTTCCAGTTTTCCTAAAAGTTGTCCATTTTTTTAATTTTTTTCTAATACTAATAATTAAACACTTTTGGAATACTTTCTCCAATTTTATTAACTCATTTTTTAAAGTTTCTCATCTTTTTATAAATTGTTTTGCACGATTTTCTTATGTTTTTTTATTTTAGTTTTCCTAAAAGTTTTACATTTTTAAGGTAATTGCATTTCTTTTTTCTGAGGTTGTCCTCTTATTTTTTAGGTCTTCTTCCTAATTTCCTAAAGGTTATTTTCCAAATTTCTATAATTTTTATTTATTTCCCTCTACATTTTTAAAAAAAGAATTTTTAATAGCAATTTTTGGAATTTCTCTTAAACTTCAAAATTTGGTCTTTTGAGTCTTTCTAAAAGTTTTCCATTTTTATTTTTCTGAGGTTATCCTCTAATTTTTTTAAAAATCTTTTCTTACAAATTTTTTATTTTTTTTCTAATTTTTATAATTTTTTTTCTTAGAAATTTTCTTGATTTTATCTCAGTTTTCGCATTTTTTTAAAGGTTTTTACAGGATTTTCTTGTGTTTTTTTTTAAGTTTTCCTAAAAGTTTTCCATTTTTTCAAGTTTTTTTAAAAAATATTTTCTAATTTTCATAATTGTCTCGCCTCAGTTTTGAAATTCTTTTGTACATACTTTTGAAATACTTTCTCCAAAGTTTTCTAATTTTTTAAAGTTTTCTCATGTTTTTATGAATTTTTTTTGCACGATTTTCTTATGATTTTTATTTTAATTGTCCTAAAAGTTTTCCATTTTTAAGATAATTCAATTTCTATTTTTCTGATGTTTCCCTCCAATTTTTGTAAGTTTGTTTTCCTCCAAAATGTCTATAATTTTTGTTTATTTCCTTCCAATTTTCTTATTTTTAAATAAATTTTTAACTTTTTTTTTCATTTCCACCATTTTTTTAATTTTTCTCAATTGAATTTTTTTTTCTTAATTTTTTTCTTCAATATTTTCATAAATTCTTTATATTTTCTTTAAATTTGTAAAAATTAAAAAAAAAATAATCAGAAAATTTCTTTAAAAATTTCTTAATTTTTACAATTTTTAATTTTTTTTCTAAAATTTAAAAATTAAAGTTTAAATTTTGTTTAATTTTTCTTATATCTTGTTTTTGGTTTCAAATTTTTATTAAATTATTTCTTAATTTTTTCTTCTGTTTTTTTTTTAATTATTCTTAATTTTTCAATTAATTTCTTTCTTTTTTAATATTTAATATTTAATTGTATTATATTCTATTAAATTTTTTACCAATTTTTACTAAAAAAGTTTCTTATTTATCTCCAATTTTTTTTCCCTCAAAATCCTCATTTTTCTTATTTTTTTCTAAATTTTCTAGTTTTTTTTTTTAATTTTTCTTAGTAAGAAAAATATACTTTTTTTCTGCTATTATTCTGAGTGCTTTGTACAAAAATATTTTATAATATTTTTGTTTTATTTATTGTCATTTTTAATTTTTATTATTTTCAGAAAATTCTCATATTATTCAATATTTTTTAATTTTTCCTAATAATTTTCTTCAAGTATTTTTTTAATTTCTCCACTTTGTGTAAATCTTTTTCTTAAAATGTTCCTATTTTTTGTTCAAATTTCCTTTAAGGTTATTACTCCAACTTTTCTTAAAAAAACAAAATTCTTTATGGTTTTTTTATTTTTCCTAATTGTTTTCTCAAGTTTTTGTTCATATTTTTTCAATTATTAAAGTTTAACTTTAACTTTATGTTAATTTTTTCTTTTTTTCTTTCAAAATTTCATTAACTTTTTTACGTTTAATCTCAAACAGTTTTTTCAATCTTTTATTTTTAATTAAATTCCATATTTTCTAATTTTTTTGCTATTTATTGCTTAAATTTTGAGAAAATTTTCTGCTATCCCATTTTCTTACAAAATTTTCCCTTTTTCAAAGTTTTCTCATTTATCCCAATTTTCTCAAAATTTTTGTATTTTTTCACATTTTTTTGAAAATGTTCTCTCCTCTATAATTTTTTTTCCAAATTTGGAGAATTTTTATCTAAAATTTTCTTATATTTTGAAATTTTGTTATTTATTTCGATTTTTTTATTTTCTTGTAATTTAACCTTAAATTTTTTAGTTTTTCTCTAATTTTGATAAGCAATTATCGTTTTTCGAGTGTTTTTTTTTGTAAAATATATAATCTTATTTTTTGTTAAATTTTACCATTAATAATTTTTTTTTGTAAATTTTCTTAATTTTCTTATTTTTTGTCAATGTTTTTTATATTTATTTTTTATTAAAATAAATTTTCCATGGTTTTTCAGGGAAAATTTATATTTTATTTTTCTCCAATTCTTTTTGAGGTTTCCATACAAAAATTCCTTTTACCCCAAATTTTCTTAAATTAACTTGATCAATGTACCATTTTCAATCTTCCTTTAATTTTTCTATTAATTTTCTTTTTTGAATTTTTCTGATTTTTCTTCAAAAATTTTCCATGTTTTTCTACAGTTTTCTTTTTTAAAAATATTTTCTCAATTTATCAAAAAAAAAAACAAATAATAAATAAAAAAAATATTTTCTCAAAGTTTATTATTTGTTTTTTTTTTTTTGACTTTTATTTATTTAAAAAAGTGATTTTCCATCAAAAATAAATTTCCATAAAATTCACGTTTGCCACTTTTTATTTTAATATTTTCTTTTTGTTTTTTTTTTTTTTTAAAGAAAATTTATGATATTTTTTTTATGAGGATTTATGTAAATTTTTCGCTGTGCTCTCTCACTCAAATGGATTTATTTATAATTTTTTGGCATTTTATCAAAAGTTGATAATAAATTTTTCTAAGATGATGAAAAATTAACCAAAAATTATTTTCAAAAGAATTTTGTTTATAAATTTTTCTCAGACAAACAAAAAATAATAATATTTAGCTTGTATGTGTTCAGATAAGAAATTGTTTGTTTATTTTTATAAGAAAAGCATTCAAAATTCAGAATAATATTTCGCGTTAAAAAAATTCATATTTGAACTAAGGTGGTAGGAGGAGGACTTCTATGCGAAATTTTTATTTTTATTAAATTCATTTCTTAACATGAAAAGGAAAATCTTAAGAAAAATTCACCTTTTAATAGACAGTTAGCTGTTAAAGAGTTTACGATATCATTTATGATAAATAAAATGAATTTCGGGTAATTTGAGCTGATTTTTCCATATTAATTTACAACAGAAAATCTAAACGGTTAACATAAAAAATAATTTGATTTAAGGCCAGAAATTCAACACAATCAGAAGAAGAAGAAGAAAAACTTAAAAAAATTACCATCGATTTTGACATAATAAAAAATGTTTTATTTATGATTAAAAAATGCACAAAACTTTAATATTAAAAATAAAATTCAAATTAGAAAATGGCACTTCCGCTTTGATAATTGCGGAAAATTGCATTTGGCCAACACCATCTGAACCTGAATGCAACCAGCCAACTGAGTAGTGGAAACAGTTACTTCGGACACAGAAATTGGGTAAAAGCACTTGAGTTCAAAAGTAATTGTGTAAGAGCTGTACAGGTAAAAAGTACAGAACACCTTTTCTATGACAGCACCTCGAACATCTGGCAGCAGGTAAACTTTACTGTTTGGACAATAGTTTCTCATTTGTACAATTTTCTATTGAATATTTCCCCCCCCCCCCCCCAGACCCCTACAGGAGTTGACCTCTTTTTCTTTATTTATTTTCTTTTTTTTTATAGATAAAACCTTTTATTTTAGTAAACACCATCTAGCGACACAGCAGGGAACAAACTACTGTATTCTAATTAACTTCACTGACACGACAAACGGCGATAGCGTCTCGTAAATGGCCAACAATAAGAATTGTTATTATTTGTCCAGGTGGTTCACGTTGTAGTCCAATTAATAAAAAATAACCAAAACGTTCGTTGATTGATTCGAAAGGAGAATTTTTTATTGTCGATTCGTAATATTTTACATACAAAAATGTGTATCAGTTCGATTGCAAAGGGGTTATCCATTTTGGGGGTTCGGAAAGTAGAGACAACAGTTAAACAAAAATGTCAACCAATAGGGGAGGGGGAGGGGGTGTCATACATGTTAAGTGCTAAGGAATGCCATTTTATGCATCATTTAATCACAGTGTTCAAAATTGTGAAAAATGTTTACAAAATTATATCCACTAAGAAAATCTTCTTCAGCGACGAGGCTCATTTTTCTCTCGTTGGATTTTTACCGAAAATGGGGCTTTAAAAAACCACAAGTAACTATAGAGAAGTCATTGTATTGGCGAAAATTGACTGTCTGGTATTTTTTTTGTTTTGAATGTGTTATTGGACCGTATTTATTTGAAAATGAAGACATAGAAACTGTTTCCGTCAATTCTATAGTTTGACTTGAATTAAAAAGATTTAAATCCGGACCATATGTGGTTTAAAAAAAAACTCTAACACAAAAAGACAAATTTTTGTTTTTTTTTTGCTCGAAAAAAATTCCAGGACGTATAATTTCCAGACTTGGTGATGTCAATTGGCATCAAAGATGTTGTAATTTTACGTCGTTGAACTTTGCCTTGTAAAGCTGCGTAAAATACCATATTTACAGTGATAAATCTTCAAACTTTAAAGCATTTCAAAATCAACGTCCGTCCAGTATTGGCTTAGTTAATAGTGCGAAAAAAATCATCTAAAATTTTATCTCAAAAGGATCGGATCGTTGCAAGAAGTCTTGTGGCGGCCATTTAAATGATATTTTAGTGTTTGTGAATAAATTTAAATTAACTTAATAATTTTAATTGAATTTTCGATAAGAGTGCTAAGCTTAACTCGAATGAGGTCGTCGAAAATGCTTTTTTGACATAAAAAGTGTTATCCGGAAACTGGTACGGAAAGTGAGGCTCTGCCATTTGACAGTTGTTAACCGGATATGTCATTTAAAATAGAATAAGCATAGTTAAAAATTTGTTATTTTATATAAAAAATTGTAAGAATGTAGCCATTTTCCGTGCATATTTTTTAATTAATTTGAGGCTCATTTCGAACTTAGTGAATACGGCAGTAGGGAAATTTTCGTATGTGCGGCTCTGAAAAGCCACAAGTAACTGTGAAGACGCCAATGTTTCCTCAATTAGAGACGGTGTGGTGTGAATTTTACTTAATTTGAGGCTCATTTCAAATTTAGTGGATACGGCAATAGGCAAAATTTTCTCATGTGGGGCTCTGAAAAGCCACAAGTAACTGTGAAGACGGCAATGTTTCCTTAAAAAGAGGCGGTCTGATGTGAATTTTAATTAATTTGATGCACATTCCGATTGTAGTGGATACGGCAAGAAGCAAAATTTTCGTATGTGGGGCTCTGAAAAGCCACAAGTGACTGTGAAGACGCCATTGTTTCCTCAATTAGAGACGGTCTGATGTGAATTTTACTACCCCACCCGACGCAAAGGAGAATTAAATTCTACAAAAAATGGTTTCTATTCAATTTGTGGTTCAGAAATTAAAGTTCAATAAAATTTGGGCCATGCTATTAGGTATGAAATATAATATTTGTTCATACAGAACTCGATCCTCTTCAGGTAATTTTTTAAGGACTGTTTTCGGGCCATTACTTAATGAATGTTGGGTATTACATGCTCTAAATTTTAAGGATTGTTTGCGTAGATACGATATTTTGCATAGCCTCACAAGGAAATGGTACAACAGCGTCAAATCGCACGACCTTGGACGAGCCATCAAATCTTGAAATTGCACGTTCTGGGAACTTTTCGCTTAATAAATACCAAATTTGTCATGTTATGTGGCTTATAGCACCGCCACTTTGAACCACATATGGTCCTGATTAAAATCTTCAAGCTCAAAACAAAACGTCTGCTTAAAATTTCTCATTAAAAATATATATGCACCAATGACACATTCAGATCAAAGTGTACATCAGACAATCACTTTCTTCGGAAGCAGTGGCTCTTCGGAGCCACTTGTGGGTTTTTTTAAAAAAAAAATTTGAAGCGTGTTTTATTTTCGAAGCGCAAATTTTGTGAATATTTCTTATCAAAACCACATGTCTTCGGATAGCATAAGGTAATTTTCGATGGCCGAGACGCAGTAGAAAACGAATCCCGCTCAAGGAGTCCTTTAACATCAAAAGTTGATTAACATTGAAGCTGATGAGTGAGTCCATGAAAGCCCCAGAAAAGAGGGTCCGATCTGTTGGATTCTAGTCAGATCGGACATTGCACATATGTGGAACATTCCAAGGACTTTTTTTTTATAAAGAAAGCTTTTGCTTATAAAAAGTGCTTAAAGGCCTTAGAAAAAGGGATGCTTCTCGTCAGATCAGTCATGGCAGACACTTGGATGCTCCATCATAGCAACGCCATCTGCTACACGACCATGTCTCCATCAACGAGTTTTTATCGAAAAACCAGATTCCTGTGGTCTTTTAGCCCCTGTATTCACCTGACCTAAGTTCGCGTAATTTATTTTTGCTCCCCAAAATTTAAAAAAACTTTCAAGGACGTCATCTTGGAAATTAAAAAACTTTAAAGAACGTCATCTTGGCGAGTTTTTATCAGAAAAACAGATTCCTGTGGTTTTAGCCCCTGTATTCACCTGACCTAAGTTCGTGTAATTTATTTTTGCTTCCTAAATTTAAAAAAATACTAAAGACGTCATCCTGGAATTTAAAAAAAACACTTTAAAGGACATCATGTTGGCGAGTTTTTACCAGAAAAACAGATTCCTGTGGTTTTCTAGCCCCTGTATTCACCTGACCTAAGTTCCTGTAATTTTTTTCTGCTCACTTAAATTAAAAAACACTTTAAAAGACGTCATCTTGGAAATTAAAAAACACTTTAAAGAATGTCATTTTGGCGAGTTTTTACCAGAGAAACAGATTCATGTGGTTTTCTAGACCCTGTATTCACCTGATCTAAGCTCGTGTAATATTTCTGTGCTCCCCAAAATTAAAAAAAAAAACACTTTAAAGGACGTTATCTTGGCGAGTTTTTATCGGAAACAGATTTCTGTGGTTTAATAGCCCCTGTATTCACCTAATCTTGGATTATGTGTCATTTTTTGCTACCTAAGATTTAAAAAAAAAACACTTGAAAGGACTATCAATAACATCTAAAGGCGTGTAACCGATGGGCTAAAGGCGATTCCAGCACTGCTACGAGGACTCAAGGAAATTACCTACCGTAAAGAAAATACTTTTAAAAAAATTATTCATTTTTTTCTTTTTTTTTTATTATTAAAAATATAATTTTAATTACAGGTTTTCCTTTAAAAAAAAATGAAAAAATTTCCAATCACTCTTACTTGCCAAAAGCTCCACTATCAATTTTGAGGGTTTTTTTTTCTTGCAACAACTTTTAAATTATTTCTAAATGAACTTTTTTTTTGTAGCTAGGATATTTACAAGATTTATGCACACACTTGCCGGATGATGACATAAATGGTATTCTATAAGAGTGTGGGCATAATTTTGGATAAATTCACAAATAAAAAGAGACAAAACATTTAAATAAATTAGTTTGCAGAGGCAAGATGATTTCGGAAAGGTGAATTTATCGAATATACAGAAGAAGAAGAAAAAGGTAAATTGTGATAGAGAAACGAGGTGTGAAGATAGTGTTACGACTTTGGGTGAAAAGGATTTTTCATCGACTGAATAATTGAGACCAAGATTGATGATCTTTGAAAACCGTAAACGTAAATTAGGTATTTTCGAACACAAACTCTTTGGGCCATGATTATTGGGATAGTGAAGAGAATCTTCGATGTGGTAACATGACGTACGCCTAAATTGAATACCGTCCTCGACGGCTTTCTGAGCAATCAGTAAATCAGTAAAACACAACTGGACACGTGTTTCTTGGAATTAAAACAACACGAACACGTTGGAGATTTTGGTCAATTCAAAGTTGTTACCGAATCTTCCGAAACAAATTTCCCATCTTCGAATCTTACAAGAACACGATTTCTTTCCGGAACATTTTTTCCACGCACATCTATCTAAGCTCATATTTATTAATTGCCATCAACAATCAAATAAACAAACAATCTGGAAAATAGAAATAAAAAAAAGAAACAATTTTTTTTCTTTCCCAGAACGACGACTGACTGACCACGTTCAGGTACAACAACAACGAGCAAAGATGAGAAACAATGTCGATGATGGCAGGTAGGGTAGTTAAGCGTTAATGATTATTGCTGCCACCGACAAAGTCAATCACCTGTTCTACGCCGCATTTGTACTCAACGATCTTTAATAAGCTTTTTGCTTTTTGTTATCATCAACAAAACTCGTACAACATATTCGGTCGATGGCTCATCCGGTTTACCGGTTGCATACAGCACACATCGAAGATGAACCGGCGAGTCTAATCCAGGATGAACTGTAAAATTGTCATTAATAATCCATAAACGGTTTTTCTAATAACACTTCGTACAATCGCATCAACATCAATGCACGAGGTACGGGGTTTTTTATTTCTTTTTGCTATTTATTTTCACCTATAAACCAGTTTACCTGTCCGCACATTTTCAGTTACAACTGAATTTGGTATTTTTCCATAACACACCTCCCCTCCCCCACCCCTCTGCCAATTGATACTAAAAAATTTTTTAAAATGTTTGCCTTTCCTAAGGTTTTGTTGAACCAAAACAAAAGAAGAAAAAAATACCATGCGAAGCACGTGTAAGTCACAAAAAGAGAAGCCATTGCACTATGGCACCGAACGATAACGATGAGTAATTGACAAACACCTGCACCTGCAAATACTTATATAACCTACCTGGATGGATATAGCCGCTGAGCCAATTGTTGGAAATCGTATTAGCAGTTAGAGTCATAGGTAACCTTAGGGGTCATATTCAAATTGAGTATTCAGAAAATTTTCGTGGAATTTTTTTCTGTTCGCATTGAAATTGGAAAAAATAACAGGGGAAAAGGTCAATAATTGCTAAAAAAAATAAGCAATAAAAGAAATAATAACGATTAGAAATTAATTGCTTTAAAAAAAAACAATTGGAACCTGTTTAAGGTTAATTAAAGAGATGGCGCTGGCGTCACAAAGAAAAGTTTACTGATAAATCTGAAAGATGGCGCTTACGTTCAGTGATTTTTAAAATTTTGCTGTTTGTTATCATTTCTCAAGTTACATTAGTACTGAAATGACACGACACAAAAGACTGACTATTTGGCAACAAAGGACAAAGAATATTGGGATAAGAAAATTAAATTAGAAATTGAAAGGAACCGCCAACCCCTTGAATGTAGTTCAGTATGTTAACGACCAAATGCTGGAATTTTTCTGAATCTTACTTTATTTTTCTACTGAGAAATTTTTCCAAATAAAAGCCTTTTTGCTAATTTATTTAGCGTTTTCTGGAATATTAACTGGAATACAATTCCGTATCATGCCTGTGGGATACGGCCTACCCAAAAAAAACCTTTCCCCATACTTTGTTACACAGTTCCTTCCACCATTAGCGAATGCTCTCACTGATAGCGCGTTCTAGCTCTCTTCTGGCTTCCTTATGCTGTTTAGACAGGGACAGGCACTGAGGCTTCAGAGTAGGAGAACCCTGTTCGCGATTGTGGTCGAGTCAATCCGACTGTATGCTGCACCAATTTGGGCGGATGGGTTGATTAGAGCAACCTACATAATACCAGAAAAAACTGTTGCTTCAGTTCGAACTTGGCTCCTGACAGTAGGTCTTAAGCTGGCGTACCATAAGCCGGTGGTAGTCCTTATCACGGGCAGGAAGAGCAGAGAGAATATCACTATTAGGATTGGTGATATTGGGACAATCTCTAAAGTACCTAGGGGTGATGATTGACGCGAGGCTGCGGTTTCAGAAACACCTACTATACGTTGGTAGGTAGGCTGCGGGGACAATAATAGCGCAGTGGCGCGTTTAATACCGAACCTTGGGGGACCCAGGCAGAGTAGGAGGACCCTGTTGGCGATTGTGATCGCGACAATCCTGCTGTATGCTGCGCCAATTTGGGCGGATGAGTTGATTATAGCAACCTACATATGCGGAATTGTCTCAGTTTACGGTAGGAGCAACGATCTGTACTGCCGCAGAGATCGGTGTGACGTTGTGGCAAAATGATTGGGATAATGGCCCGGTGGCAGATGGACTTACCATCTTTTCTCGGCGGTGGATTCGTGGACAGATCGACGACATGGTCATGGTGACTACTACCTATCCCAATTTTTGACGGGACACACGTGTTTTCGCGTTTAGCAAAACCGCTTTTAATTGGATTCTAGCCCAATGTGCCCTTCTTGTCATGCAGAGCACGTGTTTTTTTATTGAACCCGATTCACTGCGGAAATAGAAGAGGCACAGAAGTGCGCTGGCGGGCCCCTGAGACAGGAGAATACCCTAATGTTGTCCTAGCGATAACAGTCCTAGAGAAAAGACCATGTCTTGATGAGTGTAAAAGAAAACGGTAGAAATAATTCAATGAGAATAGTGATTTCGATCAATCCCTGACCCACGAAGTAATGCCTAATGGCGGTTCCGTCGAAAAATACAGAAATGTGACCAAGTACGGTGGTTTTAGTGGGTTAAAGTCCCACACTTTGTCTTTCGATGACAGGCTATAAAAAAAAGACAGGCTTGTCCCTGGAGCATTGGTATGGTTACACCTTTTCCGAAGGAGCTTTGTCAATCAACTCATCTGAGGCTTTTTCAGCCAACCCATCATTTCGTTAATGAACTCCACGAACTGTTGCGCTCATCGGCATTGCCGCATCTCAGTCGTCAACGAGGCGAGACATCATCCATTTAACCTTATTCCCCGCTATTTTCAAGGAAGCTACCTCCTTCATTGCAACAAGAAAAGCTTCGCAATCGAACGCTTTTACTCTTCAAGAGATTTTGCAGGTAAGGTCTACTATGCATTCTTTCACGCCCTAGAAAAAGCAGAGTCCTTTCTAGAATTAAGTAGAACTAAACCCAGAAGGACTCTGAGAGGATAACTCTCTCCCACCACTAGTACTGCATATCCAAACAGCGGCTGACCGTGAGACCTCCGCTACCAAAATACTGTAGTTCATAACCTAAGTGCTTCTATCTCGGCAAAGTAGGCAGCAGACGTAGTAACATATAATCAATGATGTATTGACCATTTTCCTGATAACCTTTTGCCATCTTTGAGCGAGTCTCATAATTCCTCGTTTATAGAAAAACCTGTCTTTATTGGCAAAGAACTGAACAAGGTACTGATGAAGAGCCTCATCTTAATTGAAGTGGGAGTTTGACGGTACAAGCTCAGCCGATCGTGGTGACTATGGCAACGCATCCCATCTAAGGTCAAATATTTTTTTAATGGGTGATAAGACTTGTGTGTGGTCTTATGTTGTCGTGATAGAACAAAACTCCTTTACGATTTACGAGCTCCGAACGATTCGTTCAAATTGTGCAACTGCCGACAGTCACTTCTGAATTCATTGTTTGGTTCCTTGATGCCGTCTGAGGCGGATCATCACGGCTGGACCAACACCGTTTTCACGCCACATTCTTGTAAGCTATCCATTTCTTACCACCAGTTATCATTCGTTTTCCTCACAATAAATTGTGGCAGATGTTTAATGCGTGCCGTCAAATTAACTTCTTTGAGTTCATGAGAAACCAAAATATCGAGCTTGCCTATGTATCCCAGCTTCTTCAGATGGTCGTGAACGATTGAATGATGGATGGTCAATATTTCTGCAATCTCTCACAGCGTGTAACGCTGGTTTGACTCAAGTAATGCCTTCATTTTGTAGTCATTAACCTCTGTTAGCCCTTTCTGACCATAGAACCAAAATCACCGGCACGGAACCATTGTTACAATGCTCTGACGCTCTTATTGTCACCGTAAACTTAACGCAACTTTTCACAAACTGGACGCGCGTTCTTCCCTTTATGGAAGTACAACAATAAAATATGGCGAAAATGGAGGAAAGTTTGGTCTTTCATCTTCAAGTTGTTGTAAAATCCGTAAAAAAAACTTAGACTATCAGCTGTTAAATGGCATAACAATAGCGTGGATGCGAATAACTCTTGTACTTCCAGAAATGAACAAACGCCATCTGTTACGAAAATGCGTCATGACGAAAATGCATATGTTAGTTCGAAAATTCTGATTAAAATTCTAAAAAATTCAAGAAAAAAGTCCCAATCTTTTTTTTTATAAAAACTCAGATTTTTAAATTTAAAAAAAGTTTATAGGGGAAGGGGAAGGGGTAGGGGGGGATGGATTGAGGGTGTATAAAAATAATATCTTTTGTAGAAAATCAAAAATCTTTTCTTATAGAAACTGCGAAATTACCTTTAAAAAAAAAGCGGTCGATCATAGACAACTTCGGTAGTTAAAGAAGCTGATATTTTATACCCTTGGCCACCCTTAGCACTTTCCGGTACCCATCATATGAACAGACATCTTCTGGCACAGCAGAAACATTTTACTTTATAAAAAATTGCAAAATTGCTCTTTGATATAATCTAGAAAATTGCTAAGATTACGTTTACGTAACGAATGTTATTCAAATTTGACTAAAATTATATAAAAATGGACAAGCAGGCAACTAGCAAAGGTTAACTAACAATACCAAAAGGGACAATCCCCCTTTCCCCCACCAAAAAACACCAAAAAAAAAGAATAAAAAAAATAGGAAATTTTTTTTTGGATAAAATCCTCTTAAAGAAAAAATTGCCCCAACAAAATGGACAATTTCAATTTATACACTCAAATTGTCTCCATTTAAATAGCTTAGTTATAATACACTGGAATTTTAGGTAAAATGTTTCTCTCTACTTTTGTAATTTTTCACATTTATTTACCACCACCCAATGCGCACATTGCTCACCCCTAATTTTTTATACAATTTTTAAGCTTTGTTTCTGTGTACAAAAAACCATCCTCCCCTCTTCCAGCGGAAAAAATTATAGAAAAAATTGCAAAGAAAATTTTTAAATTTTTCTTGTGTGTTGGTTGATTCAATAGTTTTTTTTCCTCCCGATTTTCAAGTAGAAAATCCAAATCCTGTTGATAAAAAGTGTACTTTTCTTATTGTTCTCTTTAAGTTTTCGTATTCTTTTCTTCTAAGACAGTTCTCCTTATCAACCTTGCCATTCTATTTACTTAAACTGAAATAAATTAAGTTAAACTTTTTTTTTTGGCAACAATTGAAAAGGAAGACTCCAGAGATTGACAATACACGTAAGTCCACCCAAAGAGGACATATTAAAACTATGGTGGAAAATTTACTTTTTTTCTCTTTTTATTTTTGTGAAAAAATTTTGACTACTCGCATACACTTATTAACAAACACCCACACAAACTGTCAGTAAAGCCACACAAAAAAAAAACTTTAAAAAAATATCGAAATTTTCAGGCAAAAACAAAAAATAAAAAATTGTTTGTTAACGAAATATTCAATTTGTGCTTTGGAAAGTTAAGTTAAATAAAATACACTTCAACATTAAATTTTTATAAAATTCTTATATTTTTTATAATGCTTGGACATTGCCATTATCCCGAAGAATAAAACATCTTTTAAATGGCAGGACTCGATTCTATCGAGATACTTTTCACATGTTACAAGGGCATCTAATTGGACGACCTTAGTGGCCAATTGATATCACTTAATTGCCAAATTACGCGTTCTGTGAAAGTTTTTCCGGAATAAAGCCAAAAATTGTTCGAATTTATGTTGGTTTGTGGCGCTGCGTTATTCAAACCGCATAAGGTGCAGGTAAAAAATTTGAAGTTCAGGATAAAAAAAGAGACACGCGGTCATAGAGCCCAAAATTGACGGTTTGGTATTTTTTTGACCAAAATGCCCAGTAGGCCAGTTGTGGCTTTTCAGAGCCCCACATACGAACATTTTGCTTATTGCCGCATCCACTAAATTCGAAATGAGGCTCAAATTAAGGAAAATACACAGCAGACAGTCTCTTTTTGAGGAAATATTGGCCTCTTTATAGTCACTTGTGACTTTTCAGAGCCCCACATACGAACATTTTGCCTATTGCCACATCCACTAAATTCGAAATGAGCCTCAAATTAAGGAAAATACACACCAGACCGTCTTTTTTGAGGAAACATTGCCGTCTTCACAGTCACTTGTGGCTTTTCGAAGCCCCACATATGAAAATTTTGCCTATTGCCGTATCCACTAAATTCGAAATAAGCCTCAAATTAAGTAAAATACACACCAAACCATCTCTTTTTGAGGAAATATTGGCGTCTTCACAGTCATTTGTGGTTTTTCAGAGCCCCACATACGAAAATTTTCCCAATTACCGTTTTCACTAAATTCGAAATGTGACTCAAATTAAGTAAAATACACAGCAGACCGTCTCTTTTTGAGGAAACATTGGCATCTTTATAGTCACTTGTGGCTTTTCAGAGTCCCACATACGAAAATTTTGCCTATTGCCACATCCACTAAATTCGAAATGAGCCTCAAATTAAGGAAAATACACAGCAGACAGTCTCTTTTTGAGGAAATATTGGCGTTTTTATAGTCACTTGTGACTTTTCAGAGCCCCACATACGAACATTTTGCCTATTGCCACATCCACTAAATTCGAAATGAGCCTCAAATTAAGGAAATTACACACCAGACCGTCTTTTTTGAGGAAACATTGCCGTCTTCACAGTCACTTGTGGCTTTTCGAAGCCCCACATATGAAAATTTTGTCTATTGCCGTTTCCACTAAATTCGAAATGTGACTCAAATTAAGTAAAATACACAGCAGACAGTCTCTTTTTGAGGAAACATTGGCGGTCTTTATGGTCACTTGTGGCTTTTCAGAGCCCCACATACGAACATTTTACCTATTACCGTATCTAATAAATTTGAAATGAGCCTCAAATTAAGTAAAATACACACCAAACCATCTCTTTTTGAGGAAATATTGGCGTCTTCACAGTCACTTGTGGGTTTTCAGAGCCCCACATACGAAAATTTTTCCAATTACCGTTTCAACTAAATTCGAAATGTGACTCAAATTAAGTAAAATACACAGCAGACAGTCTCTTTTTGAGGAAACATTGGCGTCTTTATAGTCACTTGTGGCTTTTCAGAGTCCCACATACGAAAATTTTGCCTATTGCCACATCCACTAAATTCGAAATGAGCCTCAAATTAAGGAAAATACACAGCAGACAGTCTCTTTTTGAGGAAATATTGGCGTTTTTATAGTCACTTGTGGCTTTTCGAAGCCCCACATATGAAAATTTTGCCTATTGCCGTTTCCACTAAATTCGAAATAAGCCTCAAATTAAGTAAAATACACACCAAACCATCTCTTTTTGAGGAAATATTGGCGTCTTCACAGTCACTTGTGGTTTTTCAGAGCCCCACATACGAAAATTTTTCCAATTACCGTTTCAACTAAATTCGAAATGTGACTCAAATTAAGTAAAATACACAGCAGACAGTCTCTTTTTGAGGAAACATTGGCGGTCTTTATGGTCACTTGTGGCTTTTCAGAGCCCCACATACGAACATTTTACCTATTACCGTATCTACTAAATTTGAAATGAGCCTCAAATTAAGTAAAATACACACCAGACCGTCTCTTTTTGGGAAAATATTGCCGTCTTCACAGTCACTTGTGGGTTTTCAGAGCCTCACATACGAAAATTTTGCCTATTGACGGCTAAATCTCCACTTTTTAACAACAAAAATTCTTACAATTCTATTGGTCATAGTATAAAATGGCAAACCTTCCACTTTCCAATTGAAATAAGCATAAAACATAAATAATAAACTGATCTTATTGGGGGTGGGGGGAAGAGAGGGGTTGTTGGAAATTAAGAGATCTGGTTTGCTGTCTCAGTTAGAATAAAACGTTCAAGAAACAAATACCAATATTTAAATGATACCGAAAATGAAGCATCACCAACGCACAGGCAACCCCCACCCCCACCCCTCCAGCTGACCACCTCTTTTTTTAACGTCCATAAGTAAATGCAGCGAGTTTAAATGGAATTCAAATCCATCAATCACAAAAAAGTTAAAAAGTGCTTGGCTGTGTTTCATGAAACTATTACAAGAAATTTCATTAAACCTCTTCCTTTTCTTCTTCTTCCTTTTTCTCCCTCATAACCCATAACCCACATCCCCACCACCCCTCTTCCTTTGTACAAATATAAATAATAGAAAAAAAAACGACAATATAAACGTAGAATATTAGTTTTGATGAAGAAGCAGAAAAAAAATCAAGCGACACAGCAACATCAGATAAAAATGAAAGAAAAAAGAGGACAAAATTCCTTTTGCATATCCTTTAGATGTTCAAAATACGCAACAAGATAATGTGACAAGAATCGAGGATGTAATAAAGAAATTTTTAAAGAAAATACGCACGTGGTTAGGGCAAATTGCAAATTGTTATCGTTCAACGTGAATCCTTAAACAACGAAAACAGCAAAGATTTCGTCCTTCGGAAAATTAGTTACTGTCGGGAATACCAGAAATTTACACCAAAGAAGTTGTGGCCTTTAAATTTCCAGCAACAGATGGTCTTTAAAATTTCGCCCAGCCATCAAGTTTACGTCTGTGTGTTGGTGTGCGCTGCTACTTTTCTCGTTACGTAATTACCATCCTTGACAGGTAAAATACTACTGATTAGCAGTAAAACTTTTTCTCCTCTTCTGTAGAAACGTAGAAAAATCTCCGTTTACTGATTACACGTATGTACACCTGACAAGGTATGAAGAGTTTCAGTTTTAACTGGCCTACCTTCTTGTGTGCATGTACATTTCTATTCCCCGTCAACAGTTAATGTTGATTATCCTTACAGCCCATGTTGGCTAGTTGGTACTCTTCGAAAGATTAATGGTTGACGCTTTGTGGTCCTCTTGTGCTTATGCAGGTTTTCTGCTCTCAATTGAAGTGGTTTCATTATTCAAAACGAGAACTTGCGTTGTCATTTTACAAAATTCCCATCATTTTATTAATGAAAATTTAATATTCTTGTGTGCGCGTAAGGAGGACACACAAACCAAACGTGTCAGTTTTTTCTTAATTTTCTTAAAAGAATTTTTTCTTCATTTTTGAAGGAATTACTTTTAAAATATATTATTTAATAATGAAATATTGAAAAATA
The DNA here is from genome assembly GCA_958298945.1 of Atherix ibis. Lineage (NCBI taxonomy): Eukaryota > Metazoa > Arthropoda > Insecta > Diptera > Athericidae > Atherix > Atherix ibis. The sequence continues at coordinate 46,539,902 of OY282605.1, read as the reverse complement.
TCACATTTTAAACAAACAAAAAAATCATTTTTATTGCAGTTGTATGGGTTTCGGAGGAACTTTATTTAATACCAGCTCTAGAAAAAATTCCTGTCGCAGTTATTTAGGGGTTCATAGCCAAAATTCAGTTTATGTAATATAGCCTTTGGATATCGTGACGCTAAAGATAATAATTTAAATAATAAAATTAATTGTAAAGCCAAAGGGGTAGTTTGAAAAAAAACCCAAAGAGGTACTTTAAACCTCAACCGTTTCAGAAGTAAAGCTTATAAAATTACGCAAAACTATTTCTTTTTAAAAAAAAAAGATCATCCATCGTAGGAGGTTTATTCAACAACAACAAAAAAACAACAGTTTCGGGTTCGATTCTAGCTCAAAATACAAAATAAACATGTTATTTTTGTCATGACGGTGATATAATGTTACCTTAAGAATCCCGAATTTTAGGACCCCAAAACCCTTAAAACTGAATATATTCCAGAATTAATGTTACTTAAAGAATACCGAATTTTAGGACCCAAAAACTCCTAAAACTGAATATATTCCAGAATTAATGTTACTTAAAGAAACCCGAATTTTAGGACCCCCAAAACCCCTTAAACTGAATATATTCCAGTAATAATGTTACTTTAAAAATCCCGAATTTTAGGACCCCAAAACCCCTAAAACTGAATATATTCCAGAAATAATGTTACTTTAAGAATCCCGAATTTTAGCACCCCAAAACCCCTAAAACTGAATATATTCCAGAATTAATGTTACTTTAAGAATCCCGAATTTTAGGACCCCAAAACCCCTAAAACTGAATATATTCCAGAATTAATGTTACTTAAAGAATCCCGAATTTTAGGACCCAAAAACTCCTAAAACTGAATATATTCCAGAAATAATGTTACTTAAAGAAACCCGAATTTTAGGACCCCCAAAACCCCTAAAACTGAATATATTCCAGTAATAATGTTACTTAAAGAATCCCGAATTTTAGGACCCCAAAACCCCTAAAACTGAATATACAATATTAAAACTTAAAAAATAAAATTTTTTTTTAATATAACCAAAAAAAATTTAAATTTTTGGAAAAAAAAATTTCCGTTAAAACTTTAAAAAATTATCATTTTTAGAAAAAATTTCCCCCCCTCAGAACACGCTTGAAAAAGTATTTTTTGTAGATTCTTTTTTTTTGTTGCTTTATTATTTCTAACAGTTCAATAATTTTACAGCCAAATTTTCGCTTAAAATTTAAAAAAAAATATTTTTTTTAAATAAAACCAAAAAAAAATTAATATTTTTGGAAAAAAAAATCAAAATTTCCATTAGAACATAAAAAAAATCTGGATTTTTTCTAGACTCTTTTTTATTTGGTTTTTTATTTCTAAAAAGTTCAATAATTTTACAGTCAAATTTTTGATTAAAACTTTAAAAAAAAGAAAAAAAAAATTGAATAAAAATTTTGAATAAAAATAAATTTGAACAACGCTTCGAAAAGCGGATGAAAAAGAAATTTGAATAAAAATAAACTTGAACCACGCTTCGAAGAGGATTTTTTCCAGAACCTTTTTTTTGGGGGTTTTTTATTTCTAAAATTTCAATAATTTTACAGTCAATTTATTTAAAAAAAAGACAATAAAAATTTCGATTAAAACTTAAAAAAAATAAAAAATTAAAAAGTAAAACCAAAAAAAAATTAAACTTTTTCGAATTTGTTGCGTTAAAAAAATTTTTTTTTCGGCTTTTAGAAAATACCATTTTTTAAGCCTGTATTCATTTGGAAAGTTATCATAATCAATCTTGTCATAAGAAACCATCCTACCTCCTTTCCCTTTTTCCTTCTTCCTTTAAAAAAAGCCTAAATAATTTTTATTCATAATTTATCCCCAAAGCTTATAATAGTCGATTATGATTTAATTTAGTTCAATTGTTTTTTTTTTGTTATCCCCAAAGCTTATAATAGTCGATTATAGTTTGATAAATTTATGCACACAAGGATAACACGAAAGGATAATCATTTAATCAATCAATCAATCAAATCGGAACAATTGTATAGGAAATAAATTAAGAAAAATCCAAAATCCGAGTATGCAAAAATAAAGGAAAAGAAGCAGGAATGAATAAAAACCCTTCCATTTTTGAGGTTACACAATTTCCTTTACTCTCCTTTAAGTGGGTTAAAATTACTTTACTCGACATGAAGAGCTCTAGAAGAGTCTAGACATGGCATGGGCGATAGAGAAGAGACAAGAGCTTTTTGGCAAAAAGGGGGATAGGAGGGGTAAATCCATTTGCAAATATTTCCCTAATACCTAAAATCAATTTAACCACTTCACCATTTAAATAATCGAATCGGTCTGTTTCGAATTACCCATGGCCACCGGTCTGGTCTGCATTGCTGTTGTCATAAGATGTCTATTTTGGGGGGTATTTCTGCCCATTTTAACCAAATGTGTATGTATTTATTTGTACGAAGGACATTGTGGAACAACTTGAACTTTTCAATTGAAAGTTGAAAGTGGAGGAGGTGCGGTCAGAGTATAGGCAAATGTGTTGTTAGTTAAATCAATCAATCCATACCAATTTGTACATCTACACAGTGTACGGAAAATCGTATCCTACTCGTATTTACCTCTGTCCGATACGATAGAATTTCGTCTTTCTAAACGATAGCAATTTTGTACAAACTCATAAGTTTTCAATTTCCTTATCCACAATCCTACCCCAAATACCTTTTATTTGTAGCTTGGCTCGTTGCTCGAGTTTTGTATGTTCTTTGTCGGGCATGCCAGTACACTTCTTCACCTTCCATTAAAATGAAGATTCGAAATTGGCAAGCGGCACAAGCTAACAGACATTCACTATCACCCCATCTTCGTTTTCTTTACACTATCCTCATCCAGGTAGGTGGGTACAAGTGGTACACGCTTTTGTACACATTAAACTGAGTAAATTATAAAGTGAAGAGTATGATGGAATGTTTCCGCTATAATCCCCAACTGCTCCCCCCCCCCCCTCCGAACTGTCTTCTATCCCCAGGCAGCCAACATTCATCCACCAAAAGATTTCAATCTGCTAAGCATCGTCTATTTATGCTCGTTTTTACAAGAGCACTTAACCTCAACTCTCACTTACGATACACATTTTGATATGGTCAGCTTCAAGTCCTTTGCAATAATTCCTTTTTCCGGAAGCTCGTAACTTTCATTTTTATAGAAAATCGAATCATAGACACTATCTTGCGAAGAGAAGTGGACTGATGCCATTTAGCTTAATATGCAATAGATTGAGTAGAAAAGTAACCAATCAAGATAAGGAAAATGATGGGATAAGGGGGGGTGGGGGGTTATGAAAGGATAGTTTAGGATACCAAAAGACTTGTGTGTGTCCAACCCCCAACTTGCGTACGTATGAAAATTCCCTGATCTCTTCAAATCACAATTTACCATTTCCGATTAACCATCAATTTTTGTATAGTGTACGCAATTGTCGAATAAGGATTTTCCAAACCGTTAACTTTATATCCTAGCAACTTCCTTTAATACAGGCTCCGTACACTTTTACTATAACGAAAATGAATTGATTAACGTCGATGCCATTTTATCTCTTCGGTCATGCATTAATTTTTTGAATTAGATTTTTTTTTTACAATTAACAATAAAAATTGTGGCAGGGATGGGGTGGGGTGGAGGAGGATTGGTTAATTATTGTTTACAAAATCCTTTGAAAAATTAAAAAAAAAAAACTTCCGTAAAAATTTCGGCTATTCTGGATGGAAAATATTTTTTTTTTTAAAATGACATAATTTTTAATAGTTTTTCAGTAAAAAAAAAATGTTCTGATACGCTACAAATATGGAGCAAAAAATGGAGCAAAAACGGAGAGAAAACAGTTTATGGAAATTACAAAGGAATTGATTCGTTTTAAACCATCGAAATGGGGTGGTAGAAAAATGTACTTTTTTATTTTGAGAATAGAAATTTTCATTTAGTCAGAAGAAAGGTGGGGGGGAGGGGGTGCTCGGTATAGTCTAAAACAAAATTTGCATTTAGACATAAGAAGGCGGGGGAGAATTTGGTTGATTGTAGTCTAAAACAAAATTTTCAATTAGACATAAAAAAGGGGAATGGGGGATGGGCGCTTTGGAAATACGATATAGAAATTGACCAAAAATAGTTTAGTTCGTCGTAATTTGGAAAGCTTTTTTATGATGTCAACCAAAAAATGCTCGTCTAAATTGTGGAAAGGACAACAAGCAAAACAGTAACGGAAAGAGGGGGTAACGCACCATAAAACAGTACACATAGAGTAGGCGATGCAGAACAAAGCCACGACGCCAACGTACACACTAAAGTGCGGCAGAGAAAGCATGTATTCAAAAGAATGAACTCTTGTGAAAGGGAAACATGGCAAAATGTCAAACGCACCAACGGTAAATCTAACCACAAATATTATGGAAAAGCCTCACAGTTTTTTGGTTTATTTTCTGTTTTCGAAAAAAAAATAGGGTAAAAACAACTAAAATGAAATTATCACTTCCGTTTGTCCTTTACCAGGCAGGAGACGCATAAACTGTTGGAAATATTGTACAAAAATAGTCCACACCTCTTTTGGCATTGTGCCGATAATGTCAGAAACTAGAGCGAGAGAGACAAAAGTAATACAGAAAAAAACAAAGCTAAATAATCAATAAATTTCGTTCAAGTTTATTTTTGGAAAACGGTTAAGTTCAAGAGAACAGTCAACATTATAGGGTGAGTCTTAATTTTTTGCATTGGAGAAAAAATGAATTTTTCTTAAAAAAGTTTTCTTTTTCTTTAAATTTTTTAATAATTGTTATTTTTTTTTTGTATAAAATTATCTTCCCAAAAATTTTTGACAAAAGTATTTTCTGGCAAAATCACTTAATTCAAAAATTTTAAATTACAAAAATGCCAAAAACATGTAAAAATTCAAAAACAATTTTTAAAAATTTAAAGAAAAATTGTAAAAATTTAAAGACAATTTTTAAAAATTAAAAAAAAAAAAATTGTAAAAATTTAAAGATAATTTTTAATAATTTAGGAAAAATTGTAAAAATTTAAAGAGAATTTTTAAAAATTAAGAAAAAATTGTAAAAATTTAAAGATAAATTTTAAAAATTTAAAGACTACTTTTAAAAATTAAAGAAAAATTGTAAAAATTTAAAGACAAATTTTTAAAATTAAAGAAAAATTTAAAAAATTAAGATAAAATTTTAATTTAAAGACAATTTTTAAAAATTAAGGAAAAGTTGTAAAAATTTAAAGACAATTTTTAAAAATTAAGAAAAAATTGTAAAAATTTAAAGACAAATTTTAAAAATTTAAAGACTACTTTTAAAAGTTAAGGAAAAATTGTAAAAGATTAAAGACAAATTTTTAAAATTAAAGAAAAATTTAAAAAATTAAGGAAAAATTTTAATTTAAAGACAATTTTTAAAAATTTAGGAGAAATTGTGAACATTTAAAGACAATTTTTAAAAATTAAGGAAAAATTGTAAAAATTTAAAGACAATTTTTAAAAATAAAGAAAAGTTTATAAAAATTTAAAGACAATTTTTAAAAATTTAGAAAAATTATTAACATTTAAAGACAGTTTTTAAAAATTAAAAAAAAATTGTAAAAATTTAAAGATAATTTTTAATAATTTAGGAAAAATTGTAAAAATTTAAAGAGAATTTTTAAAAATTAAGAAAAAATTGTAAAAATTTAAAGAGAATTTTTAAAAATTATAGAAAAATTGTAAAATTTTAAAGACAATTTTTAAAAATTAAGGAAAATATTTAAAAGTTTAAAGACAATTTTTAAAAATTAAGAAAAAATTGTAAAAATTTTAAGACAATTTTTAAAAATTAAGAAAAAAGTGTAAAAATTTAAAGTCAATTTTCAAAAATTTCGGAAAATTTGTAAAAAATTTAAGACAATTTTTGAAAATTAAGAAAAAAATTGTAAAAATTTAAAGACAAATTTTGTAAAATTTAAAGACTATTTTTCAAAATTAAGGAAAAATTGTAAAAATTAAATGTCTTGAAAACATAAAAAAAAACCCTTCCGTAAAAATTTCGGCTATTCTGGATGGAAAATAGTTTTTTTTTTTAAAATCACATAATTTTGTGTAGTTTTTTGGTTGTTTTTTCTGATAGTAACAAAAATGAAGCAAAAATGGAGTTTTTGAGACAATTTTTAAAAATTAAAGAAAAATTTTAAAAATTTAAAGACAATTTTCAAAAATTTATACAAATTGAAAAAATTACAATAATTAGAAAAAAAAACGATAAAATTTACAAACAAATTTTAAAATTTATCACAAAAAATGTAAAGAAAACTAAAATTAAAAAAATAAAAAAAAATTAATAAAATTAATAAAAGCCATTTAAATTTGAAAATGGAAATAAAAATTTCCAAAACTAAATTTAATTAACAAAATTAACCGAAAATGACTTAAAAATATATTAAAATTGCAAAAAAATCTCTTAATTTTAGATTTTTGATTTAAAAACTTTTTTTGATTTTTCTATCTAAAAAGAAAAAAATTCAAAATTAAAATTATTAGAAAATTAACAATAACCCATTGTGAAATATGAAGAAAAAAATTTGAAAAAAGTACTAAATTATTAAAAAAAAAGAATTTTTTAATTATGAGAATTTGGAACAACCAAAAAAAATTTGGGAGAAAAAATTCAAAATTGTGAAAATAGCAACAACAAAAAGTTGTTTTTTATAAAAATTACAAAAAATTGGGGAAAATTTTAAAGAAATGCGAAATAAAAAAATTAAAATTAGAAAATTAACATTAAAAAAATATTAGAAAAATAACAAAAAAGTTGAAGAAAATTAAAACTGGTTTGTAAAAAATCACAATTTCGATGAAGAAAATTAAAACTGGTTTGTAAAATTACAAAGAAATTCGAAATTCCAAAACAACAAATAGAATTTTACAAAAAAAAAATGTTAATTATAAAATTAAGATTATTAAATGAAAAAAATACAAAATAAAAATTATTAGAAAATTTACATTAAAAAAAAAATTTACCATATAAAAATATGTTTAATTATGAAAATTAAAATAGTTTTAGACAAAAAATTTAAAAAAAATGCAAAAAAAAAAAAATACAAATAAAAATTAGAATGAAAAAATATTTGGGAAAATTACATAAACTGTGGAAATAAGAAAAAATATTTCAATTATTATAATAATAAAAAGAATTATTGATAAAAATTACTTTGAAAAAATTATTTCTTATTTTAATATAATGTGAAAATTTTAGTTGTAAGTTTTTTTAAGCAAATCCACCTCAAATTACACCTTTTGTCAAGGCATCCTACAATCTTTCAAGACCAACCACAAAATTTATTGATTGGGAAATTTTGGATGTATCCACCTTACAGTCCGGAAATCATATTTTTTTATCATTGCAAAATTTCCTTAGTGATAAGAAATTGGTATCAAAAAAAGTTTAGACGACCAGGGCTTCTACGAGAGATGCATTATGAAATTACCTTTAAAACAGACCCAAATTGGACAATCCCCAAACCTCTCTAAAAATGCATTCCAAAAAAACCATCCCTTTTAATATTCTTACAAGAATTACTGAAATTTTACTGTTACTCGTACAACGAGCGCGAAGCAAGCAGTAAAAATTATTTCCTTATTTATGCTTGAACTTATTTTATAATAATTAAAAAAAAAAGGAAAGACAACGACGTTATTTTGTACAATTGGTCGTTATTTAATTCGCTATTAAATCACTTTGATCGATCGATGTATTAGCCTTTAATTGGTAATTTGCTCACGGGTAGACAAAAACGAATGCGATACTCGTTAAGACATCCAATCTGATTGGCCATCCACCCACAACTGGATTTAGCCTTGCTTTTTTCAACCTTGACGCCAACAAAAAGAACGTATTTTCACTCATGTTCTTTCTTCATTTATCCATTCACCTCACCCCTTCCCCTTTATTTTACTACACCCAAAAGGGATAAAAGAGAAATTTTTACTTACGTTTCTCTTTTTTTAATATATTATATTTTTTTTATAATAAATATTATTGAAACTAAAATACGAAATGACGTACGCACTCTCACCATTGTTTTTGGAAATCGGTCATATTTATAGAGAGAGAGAAATACTTAACAGAAACTCATCGTTCACATACACATACAAGTGTAGTAACAAAAAAGGAGAGAAAGAAAATTATCCTCTCCAAGGTATTAAAGTCCATAACAGTTAATCATGAATATTACTTTGCCGTTAAAAAAATTTACAAAAGCACCAACAATTCTTTAATCAATAATGAAATTTATATTTGGTTTTTAGCAGAAACGCATTTTTTAACACAAGCAACTATTTTTATATGGTTTAAAGGACTTCAAAATCTTATTATTTTTATTTTTTAGTGAAACAAGCAGATTTTTTTTTGTAAATTGAGAAACAGTAAGGAAATGGATGGTTCTTAGCATAGAGTAAAAGTAACATGAACACTTTTTTTTCGTTTAATTTTACTCTCGACTTTCTGGACCAGTTTGGAAGGGAATCAATGTGGTTTTGTAATAGATAGGAGGAATAATAAGATGGCATATAACATAGGAAGGAGTAGACACATCCATTGATGCTTCTCTAAATTGTGAGATTTACTCTAGGTTCAATCGTATACGAGGTCTGTTTAAAAAGTATCGGGAATTTTGAATTTCCGCGGGTTACGTATATTCGATTTTCGATTCTTTTTGTGGCGTTATGTTGTTACTCATGTCTATCACTTATGCTGACAAGTTCGGCCATTTTGAATGTTCAGTTAATTTTTGACAGCTGCTTTGCTTGCATGTGTTTTGGTTCGTCTTCGATTTTTGCTCAATTTCGACCAAAAAGAGCATCGCATTAACATTGCTAAGGAGCTGTTGCACTCTGTCCACGACAACCCAAATTTGCTCCAGAGGGTCATAACTGGTGACGAATAATGAGTTTATGGTTATGACGTGGAAACCACAGCTCAATCATCCCAATGGAAGCTGCCGCACGAGCCAAGATCGAAAAAAGCGCGCCTAGTTCGGCCGAAAGTGAAGGTTTTGCTTACAGTTTTATTCGATTGTAGAGACGTGGTTCATCATGAGTTTTTGCCACAGGGTAGAACGATCAATAAGGAATATTAACTGTAAGTTATGCGAAGTAATCCGCCAGAAACGCCCGGATTTGTGAAAGAACAAAAATTGGCTTTTGCCATTTTTGGCCAAAAACAACACACTAATAAACACACCTGTGACTTTTTCTTGTTCTCGAAACTCAAGAGCCCCCATAAAAGGACGACGCTACACTACGATTGAGGAGATAAAGATGGCATCGAAGGAGGAGCTGAAGAAGATCACAAAAAACGATTTTTTGAAGTGCTTCGAGGATTGGAAAAAACGTTGGCACAAGTGTATAATATCTGGTGGGGATTACTTTGAAGGGGACAAAAAAGATATTCATGACGAAATAAATAATTTTTGAAAAAACACAAAATTCGCGATACTTTTTTAACGGATCATTGGAGGTTGCGATAATAGGGACTCCATCGACAATTGCTCGGATGCGAATGGAATTGGAACGCTTGGTTAACCCCCAAAAGTTCTATTCCGTATGTCCATATGGGTCTGATTACCGTAAAAAATGTTTGTACGTTCCATGTCAAACGTTCATCCATATACAGTCCTAAGAAGCGTGCCTGTTTTTTTTTTCTCCGGAATAATATTACCATTAAATAAGCATGGAAAAAGACGGTTTTTGGCAAAGAGTAAAAGTAACCTGAACACTTTTTTTCTGTCCACTTTCTGAACCAGTTTCGAAGGGAATCAATATGATTTTGTAAATGGTGGGAGGCAGTATTTTGGACGTGACGGGATAACAGTGTCACCGGCATAAATAGCTGCTTAGGTGTTATTGTTGGAACGAATTTCGTGGGATAAATATTATATAAGAGAGGGCCAAGAATGCTACCTTGAGGGACACCGGCTTGAAAATACTTTTCGGAGCGGTAGCATTTGGTGAAGAGAAAATACGTGTGTGCGGGGGGGGGGGGGAGATAATTTTCTTGAGCTTCCACAGTAGGCCAACTTCTTTAGAGATATCAAGAAATACGCCTGGACAATACTCTTTCTGCTCAAGAGAAGACGCTATATGGTCTGCAACACAATGACACTGTTGAATTGTGGAATGTTCAGTTTTAAATCTAAATTGCTGATTTGAAATAATGTTGTTACACTCAAGGATGGAGTGAAGAACCGTTTGAGGATATGTTTTTCAAGGCTTTTATGCTTGAATTGGAAGCAGGCCTATGGTTCTGTACGAAGAAGGTTTGTTGGGTTTCGAGATTATTTTTATTAAGGCGAATTTCCAAAGTAAGGGAAAATATGAATGGTTTTCTATTAACTTTCAATACTTTTGATTCAAATCCAGCAAGAAATTTGGACTAAAAGTGTTTGAGGTTAGCACAGAACACTACCCCGGATAGTTAATACCCGAACCTTTTGTGGGTGCTCATCAAAAAAATTAGTTATTGTCTTCGCTAATTGGACCAATTTTTCAAAATGATCTAAACAAATTTCAAAATTTTTACGGAATGATTTTTTTGAAATTAATTTTGTGATTTTCTTTCTTAATGGATTTTTTGTTACAATTTATTTAGGATAAAAATGGATGGTTTTTCCTTCTTCTAAATACTCAGTATTATTACAATAAATTGGAGACTTTCGTATATAAAATAAAGTAAATGTTATATGGACACTTTTTTGTCTTGTTTTAGAGAAACATTTTTTCAGATAATTTTTAGCGATTTTTTTGAAAGGAATAAAGGTTTTTCTACACCACTTCTGAGGTCATAGCTCCTTTCTCACTAACCTATTGACCTACGAGTAATAGAAAACTTCCTTATATCCTGGACTATTTCATCATCATAACTGTCCGATTTTAAAATCCTTCCCTCCAAGTCTTACTAAACGGGAAATTTAATAGGGACCAGTAGATTTATTTACAACGTAGCCTTAAGAATGGATAAGTAATAGACGAGACCGTAAACGAATTAACTGTTTACATAGAAAACTCAATTACTGACGCTCACATTATTCACAGCAAACCTAGCGTAGGAGCACTTGACTATAATGTGACACAAAAAATTCGTAGCTTGATTAGCGAGAGACATCCAGCCAGGGCCCAGTGACAATGCATTGCAAGGATACCAAGTGACAAGAAAAAACTGAACTAGCAACAACGAGACATCCCAGAAATTCGCATGACGAGAAAATATGCCGACACTTTAAACCACTGCCTAAGTTCTTCACTACTTCAGAAGTTAAACTCACAATCGAAAAAAATGGCCTCAGAATATGACTTTATTACTTTGGAAATACTAAAACAAATATTGTGGCGCTTTGCTTTGCGCAACTTCCGCATAACTTGCAGGCAATATTCCTTATTAACCGTTCTACCCTGTGGCAAGAACTCGTGATGCACCACGCCCCTGCAATCGAAGAAAACTAAGCAAAACCTTCACATCCGACCGAACTTGGCGCGTTTTTTTCGGTCTTGGCTCGAGCGGCAGCTTCCATTGGGATGATTGAGCTTTTGTTTCCACGTCATAACCATAAATCCAAGATTCGTCACCAGTTATGACCCTCTGGAGCAAATTTGGGTTGTCGCGGACAGAGTCCAACAGCTCCTTAGCAATGTTAAGGCGATGCTGTTTTTGGTCGAAATTGAGCAAAAATCGAAGACGATCCAAAACACATGCAAGCAAAGCAGCTGTCAAAAATTAACTGAACATTCGAAATGGTCGAACTTGTCAGCAAAAGTGAGAGACATGAGTACCAACATAACGCCACAAAAAATCGAAAATCGAATATACGTAACCCGCGGAAATTCAAAATTCGCGATACGTTTTCAACAGACCTTGTATTTCCTTTCTACGCCCTGGAAGTTCTCCACCATCAAAATGATCCCGAAACCCAAAAAACCCATAAGTCTCCCAGCTACGTTATCAAAAATTCTTGGTAAAAAAATTTTTCATAAAACGTCTTAATCCTATAACTGAAATCGAGGGTGCGATTGCTCAATATCAGTTTGGTTAAGGAACTGAGCATTCCACTATTTATATGCGCAGGCATATTTCATGACACACTTTCGACCGTGTATGACATGTTGGATTGTTTTGGAAGTTACATCGAATCCTACCCTCTGGTTATTCCCACATGAGACGCAGAATTTCAGGTATCTAAAATATTGAGTATTTTGACATACATCGTATCCTGTCGGTATTCCGCAGGCTAGTATGCTAGGCGCAATCCTTTGCAATATTTACATCCATGATATTTCTTGTCACAATGATATCCTTATACCAACATCTGCCGACTATAAAGCACAGAGATCTTTTCACATGTTACTTTCACACTTTCCCGAGAATGGGCTCCTGATGTTATCCTTAATGGCAATAATAACGAATTTATTGTAAAAAGAAGTAAACTTGACAAGCGATACAAACAATTACTACGTCGCCTAGAGAGTAGATCAAAATTGACAACGAAAAATTATTACTATACAACAAGGTACTAAGAAACCAATATGGGCATACGGACTAGAAATTAGAGGTTCGACTGAGAATTCTAAAACCAAACCTACAAAAAATTATCAATGTCCCCTTTTATGTACGAAACAGTGTTATCCAGCGTGATCTAAATTTTTCATTCGTTCATAAAATGTGTTGCATACCCCGTTTCCCATTCACGTCTATCCTATCATCCCAATCCTTTAGCAAGAGAACTATTCACTCCCATCCTTCCATATTATACACCCGTCAATGTTTAAAATCTCAATGTCCTCGATATCTTTTAAATTTATAAAATAATATTATCCCATTCTTAAGGAAGCATCGATGGGTGTTTTCCTCTGCAGGTGTTTTCATGTCCTTGTATTTTTGTACTTTTTTTTTTGTCTATTTTATTGATTAAAATTTCTTTTGAAAATAACACATAGAAATGGGGTAGAAAATAGAAGTGGGAAAGGGGAACAGACAAGAGGGTTGGGAGTTAATAGACAAAAAAATCTAATCAATATTTTGAAATTTAATCAAGAAAATACATTTTCTCTCATATCCTTCTGAACCAATTTAAAGGAAGTGAACTTACCAACATCACCCTTAACACCTCTACAACCCCCCCCCCCCTCTTCAACTACGTAATTTATGAGATAATATTTGAAATGTATGAAAAGAAAATATTTCGAAATAAATGAAATTATTTCAAGTACATATACTCGTGTATGTCTGGTCTATTCCGTATGCGCTAATAAATATAATAATCGACCTTCACCTTCAAATCGATATGAAAATAGTCACCTGTCCTATACACGGTCTTTGTTTTTAACTGCAAAACTACACGTGAAAATGTACATGCACATTCGTTTACTAGGCATATGAAAGAAAATTTAATCCATAATTTGAGGCTTTTACTACGTTGTTAAGTGTTCATAACTTCCGTCAAAGGACTTTTCGAGTCATTATGGCGTTGTGTCTTTTTTAATTTATTTTTTAAACTAAAATAATTGAGGAGCTTTTCTATTTTTTTTTCCTTAAAGATAATCTATCTTATTTTAGTTTTAAAAAGAATTTTTTTAATTTTGATTTTTAATAAAATTATTATTCAAAAAAGGAAAATTTTGTGTACGATTATAGCCGAGAAAGTGTTCGTGATACATTTACTCTGAGGTTTAGTTATGATCCCCTCGTAAAAACTGTGGTATTTTTATGATTTTTCTTTTGCATTTTCTTCTCTTTTTTTATAAAATAATTTTATTAACTTATAACGAAACTCTAAAATAATTTTTTATAAAATAAAAAGTTCATTTTGTAAATTTTTTGGACTTACGAATTACAAAAAATTCTTTTTTTTTAATTTTGCTTTGCAAAAAAAATTATTTTTCGAGGTATTTTGAGGGGTTATTAATTCTTTCAAAAGGACTTTTTGAAAATATTATTAAGAAATTATTTAAATTAGAAAATTCTTCAAAATATTTTGAGTTTATTTCACTTTTTTTTTTAAATTAAAAAAATTGAGGAGCTTTTACATTTTTATTTAAATTTTTTAATAGAATTTATAAATCTAATTTTAAAAAGGATTTCCAATTTTAACTCTCAATCAAATATATTCAAACGATAAAACATTTACGTACGATTATAGATAAGTGTTCCTGCTCCATTTACTCTAAGGTTTGATTATGATCCCCTCGTAAAAACTGATCTATTTTTATGCTTTTTCTTTCGATATTTCTTTTTTTTGTTGATTGAATTAATTTATTAATGACAGCTAATTGTTAATTTTTTTTTGTTTTTTGAATAGCATTCATTTAGAGAATCTTTGAACTTACAAATCATAAAAAAATTAGTTTCTTTTTTAATGTTTGCTTTGGAAAAAAGAATTATTTTAATGATTTTAATAATAAAACAAAATACTCTTTTCGTGGATAAAAATGTGCTTTAAAAAATATTTCTTATAATCGATAATATGAGGTTTAACTATGTTAAGTAATTATTAATTTTTTCAAAGCCCTTATCGAGAGCAATATTATGAAATTATTTATATTAAAAATATTTGTTTATTTGTTGTTTTTTTAAAAGATTTTCAAATTTTAATATTGAAAAGAATTTCTTATTTGAATATTTAAAAGAATTATTAAAAATAATATTCAAGAAATCTAAATTTTGTTGAGGAAATGAATACCCGAAAAAGTGTTCCTGCTACATTTACTCTAAGGTTTGGTTATGATCCCCTCGTAAAAACCGAACTATTTTTCTTCTTTTTCTTTTGATAAAATTAATTCATTAACGACAACTGAATTCTAAATTATTTTTTTTAATAGCATTCATTTTGAGAATAATTTTTGGACTTACAAATCAACAAAAAATTTGTTTTTTTTTAATTTTCACTTTGGAAAAAAAGTGTTCCTGCTACATTTACTCTAAGGTTTGTTTATGATCACCTCGTAAAAACTGATGTATTTTGCTCTTTTCTTGATAAAATTATTTCAATAACGACAACTGAATTGTAATTTTTTTTTTTGAATAGGATTCATTTTGGGACTCTTTGGACTTACAAATCAAAAAAAATTTTTTTGGAAAAAATTATTTTTTTTCGTGCTTAAAAATGTGTTTTAAAAAATCGATATGGAGGCTTTACTATGTTAAGGGGTTATTAATTTTTTATTTAAAAAAATTTTTTTTTTGTTTTTAAAAAGATTTTCAAAATTTAATATTAAAAAGAATTTTTTATTTGAATTTTTTCAATTGAATTTTACAAGGGACTGCCAATTTTATTTCCTAATAAAAAAATACTACTCAAAAAATCTATATTTGCTAAGAGTATAGTTGAGGAAATGATTGCCCGAAGAAGTGTTCCTGCTACATTTACTCAAAGGTTTGGTTATGATCCCCTCGTAAAAAGTGATGTATTTTTATACTTTTTTTTGCATTTTCTGCTCTTTTTTTTGATAAAATCAATTCATTAACGACAACTAAATTGTAAACTTTTTTTTAAATAGCATTCATTTTGGGAATCTTTGGACTTACAAATTACAAAAAAAAATTTGTTTTTATTTTTGCTTTGGAAAAACGAATTTTTGTTTTCGTGGATAAAAACGTGCTTAAAAAAATATTTTCTAATCGATCATATGAGGCTTTACTATGTTAAGGTGTTATTAATTTTTTCGAAGGCCCTATCGAGAACATAATTAAGAAATTATTTATATTTAAAAAAAAATTTTTATTTTTTTTGTTTTTAAAAATATTAAAAAGAAATTCCTATTTGAATTTTAAAAAGAATTTTTCAATTTAATTTTAAAAAGAATTTTCAATTTTATTTCTTAATAAAAATAATATTCAAAAAAGTATTGATTTACAATTTTGTAAAAGAGCATAGTTGAGGATATAATTGCCCGAAGAAGTGTTCCTGCTACATTTACTCTTATCCCCTCCTCAAAACTGAAGTATTTTTATTACATTTGTTTTGATTTTTATTACAATTATGTTTTTTTATTGAATAATAATTAATTAATTAACAATAACCGAATTCTATAATAAATTTTTGTTTAAATAATATTCATTTGAGGAATATTTGGACTTACCAATTACAAAAAAAATGTATTAATTTTTTTTGAAGAAAATTATTTTAATAATTTGAATAAGAAAAAATTCCTTTTTGTGGATAAAAATTTACATTAAAAAAAATCTTCTGTAATTAATTTTAATTTTTAAAAATTAAAACTTAGAGGGGGTAAGGGGGGGTTTGCATAGAAATAAAAACCACCATCAATTTTCAAACTGAACAGAAAACTAAGCCAAAACTTAATAAGAAATTATATTTACAAAATTAATATAGTGCAATTCTGTTAGCTCACTTAGGTTAAAGAAACAACTTCTCATTCAATAAAAGTTTTTATTCTTAAAATTTGTGACACTGGTTATACTCCTCACTAATACTCCACATTAAAACATTTTTTTTTCTAAAAACCAAGCATAAATGGAATAAAAAAATACCCCCAACGACACCAATTTTTTTAGCATTCTTTTACTAATTCTTATGAGGGGAGTTTTAGAAGCATTTTTAAGGTTTCCCAAACGATATGCGAAAAACAAACTGTTTAGAATAGAACAATTCGAATTCAAAATAAACTAACAAACAATAAGATTTATGAATCTTCTAAGAGTATTGATCGTTTTTTATAGAGAAAAAAATTATAATGACAAAACAGAAAGTCATAATCCAATATTTCCAACTGAAAAGAAAAAATGGAACCAGAAACTTAATGGAATAAAAACTTCATAGAGAATTGAGTTAATATTAATGAAGATAATTGTCAAAAAATTCATCCTGCACAAATTTTTCGTATATCCTTGCTACGAGTTAGTAAAAATTGTCTACTTTATTCCTTTAGGCTTTATCCATCTCACTCTTCCCCAATTATTATAATCGAATCAACTCTCTCGCTGCTGATACCACCATATGACCTACATAAATGCAGGTTTGAATATTGCCAAAAACCAGATGTTCCCCATAAGTGCGGATGCATTCTCTTGTCAGGGAATACCAAAGAATCCATTACAGCCCAAGAGAGATTGGGCCCTTTTCCCTGACCTTTTTTATATTCTCCCCTCTTTACGATTTGCTGAGTACGTTTGCAACGCAACCAATAAATACTCTATTAGACACAAAATGAAATTTCCATTTTAGATTTTGTGGTCGCTGCCAACTTAGTTACCACCTGATTTGCCTTGGTGCATTGTGGTCCACCCTCACTCCTTTCAATGTGTACCTGTCAATGTCTAAATTCTATGGTAGGTAGTATTGAACAGTTGCCTAAAGCCACATGAGAGAGAGAGAGAGACAGCTAAGATATTACATAAATGTGCGCTGTAAACACAATTGTCCGCATTACAACAGTCGTCGTTTGGGGGATAGTGTATCCCCACCAAAATTGAAATTGTAGAATTTTCTTGATGCGAATTTCATCGTACAGACACGACTGCAGTTATTGTTGGTATCCTTGCCAAAAATGCATAAATAGTTAAATTTCAATCAACGATTTTCAAAACTGCTTTACCGACATTTCATGAACACTTTTCGTCCTATCACTTTTCCTTTTATTCCTGACTCAGGGTGTTTTCCTCTTCCATTTTTCCTCTACCACAAACCCCCCCCCACCCTTCAAAAATAAATATACTAAAAAAGAGACAATTTACATATCAAATTTGAGTTATAAAAAAAATAATTGGCAACAGAAAATATTACAGGGTAAATAAAAATATTACTAAAAATGGACAAACAGAAAATTAATGAAACTAGCCAAAAATTTATTACAAAATAACAAATTTATTAAAAAACAAAAATTAATGAAAATGTTATCATAACAATAAAAATTTCAAAAAAAAAATCAACAAATTCAAACGAAATTTAATTTTTTTAAAAATTAAAAAATTTAAAAAAAAATTAAAAAAAAAATTCAAAAATTTCGACAAATATAACATGTTTAATTACAACATTAAAATTACCAAACTAGAACAAATTTTACAAAAATTAACATATTCAAAAAATTAGTAAATTCTAAAAAATTTTAAGTCCAAAAAAAACAAAATTAAACCAAAAAATTTTGTTAATTTATGAAAATTAGGAAAAAGTTAAAAAATTCTCAGAAATTAAAAAAACAGCTTAAAAGAAATTATTAAAAAATAAAATTTATTGCACAAAATAGGAAAAAAATTCCAAAAATAACAGAAACAGAAAAAATTTTCTAACAAATTTGGAATAATTAAAATTAAAAACAAAACAAAATTAACAAATGCACAAAAAAATTGAAAAAAACTGAAATTGTTTAATTTAAAAACTAAAAACTAACAGAAATTAACAAAATAAAATCAATAAAAAGAAAGAAGAAAATTAACAGATATTGTAGGCCACAGCGTTGAGTACGTCCCAAAGGTGGGTGGGAGAAAAAAGTGGGTGAAATATTACATAAAACATTGAGAAAAAATATTTTACTGAAATTATTTTTTTAAAAAAATTACAAATTAGAAAAAATTATCAATTTGTAAGAAACTTTGAAGAAAAATAATTAATAAATTAGATGAAATTTAAAAACTTAATACAAAAGTGGGAAAATATTAATTTTCAATTAATTAATCAATTCGGGGAAAATTTACGAACAAATTTATTGATTTAGTCAAATTAAAAAAAAGTTAAGAGAAATAAAAAATTCAGAAAATTTTCAAAATAATACCAATTTTTAGTAAAAATTGAATCAAATGAACATCATTAAAAATTAGCAAAATTAACAAAATTCAGAAAATTTTCAAATTATTACAAAATTTTTAGACAAATTAAAGCATTTGAACAATCATAAAAAAATTTAAATTTAATAATTTCGGAAAAAATATATTAGTTTATTAATTAAGGAAAATTGGCACACAAAAAATTAGAAAATAAAAATAAGTTTATAATAAAAAAAAAACAATAAATTAGAGAAAAAATTATTTAAAAAAAGTAAAAATCAAAAATTACAGAAAAATTAAAAACCGATGGAAAGTTTGTCCGTTTTTAAGAAATTAAAAGCAAATAAAAAAAACAAGAAAAATTAAGGAAATAAACAAGCAAAAAAAATTAGACAAAATTAGATAAAATTTATAAAAAATTAACAAGATCAGACATTTTTAATAAATTTAACTATATTTTAAAAAAAATAATTAACAAAAATACAACAGTCCGGAAAAAAACCAAAAATTAAGTAAACTAAGAAAAAAAATTACCGTATTACAAATTTTAATTGAAAATATTAGCAAAATAAAAATATTAAAGAAAATTAAAAAATTTGGTACATTTATAAAAAAATAGTTCTCTTTTTTTTCACGGAAATAAGAAAAAAGAAATTATTTAAAAATTAAATTTACAAATTAGAAGAAAACTTTAACAAATTAACAAGTTAGAAAAATTTACAAAATATTTAAAAATTTGAAAAAGTTAAAAAAAATTCAGAAAAGAAAAGTTGTATGCAAATTCATCCAAATGAACATCAATAAATTTCTTTAAAAAATTAACTAAATAAATTAAGGAAAATCCATAAAAAAAATTTAAAAATTCGAAAAAGATTGAAATTAAAAAAAAAAAAAAAATAATAAATTAGAAGAAAGAAAACATTAAAAAAATTAAAAATCATAAATTTACAAAAAATTTAAAAATTTACTACAAATCAACCATATTATTAAAATTATTAAAATTAAAATGCATAAATAAATCGGAAAACTTATTAGAAATTTTTTATGCAAATTCAATCCAAATCAACATAATAAAAATTTTTTAAAAAATTATCATAGCAAAATCTAAAAAAAAATTACAAATTAGAAATTTTTTCAAAAAGTTATATTCAGTAAAAAAATTCAAGAAAACAAAAGCAAAAAAAACTTTGCTTTTTTTTTAAATTTGTAATAAAAATTCAATACAACAAAAGTAAAAATAGATAAAAATTTACAAAAATTTGAAAAATTTAGAAAAAATTTATCAATTTATTAAAATTATAAAAATTAAGAGTTATAAAAAATTCGGAATTGCAAAAAAAAATTTTTTTTTTATTAAACAAAATCAAAAAAAAAAGTTTTAAAAGAAATTTAACAAATTTAAAAAAATTTTAAAAATTTGTAAGATTTGCAAAAAAATAATTACAACTTAGAAATTTTCTCAAAAAAAATATGAAATTCAAGAAAACAAAAGCAAAAAAAACCCCAAGTAAATTTTTAAACTAAACAAATTTGTTACAATAAAAAAAAACAATTAAAAAAACTAAAAATACCAAAATTAAACGGAAAATACTAATTTTACTGAAATGAAATTAAAAAAAAAAAACAAATTAAATAAAATTAAAAAAAAATTAAGGAACACAAAATTGAAAAATTCAGAAATTCAAACAAAAAAAAAACTAAATAAATAAACAAACTTAAAAATAAGCAAACTAAGAAGTTCTGTTTATTCAAGAAAATTAGAAAAAATGCACAAATTAAAAGAAATTATTTAAAAATCAAAATTACAAATTAGAAGAAAACTTGAACAAATTTACAACTTCCAAAAAATTTGAAAAAATTCGTTAAATTAAAATGAATTTTTTTAAAAAAACAATTTAAAAATTTACAAAAAGAATTTAAAAATTTACAAAAGAAAATTTATTAAAATTATAAAATCTAAGAGGTATAAAAAATTCAGAACAGTTCATAATATGCAAAAAAAATTCTTTTTTAAAAAAATAGCAAAATCAAAAAAAAATTTAAAAAACAAAAAAAAAATAAAGGAAAACTTTAAGATTTGTAAAAAAAAATAATTACAAATAAGAAATTTTCGCAAAAAAAATATAAAATTCAAGAATTAGAAACAAGAAATTTTTAAAAATTTGTTACAATAAAAAAAAAACTAAAAAATACCAAAATTAAACGGAAAATACTAATTTTACTGAAATGTGAATTCAAAAAACAAAAACATTAACAAATAAAAAAAAAATTTAAAAATTTGACAAAAATTTAAGACAAATTTGGATAATTTTTTCAAATTTTTGTTATTGTTTAGGAAAAAACGAACCCGATGGCAACCGACGTCTGATGGTCTGATGACTAATGAGAACTGACAATGAACTCCACCAGAAACCATAAAAGATAAACTTATTAGGGAACTGAAGTCCTTTTGAAGGTTTCATTTCTGCTCTTAATGATCTGTAATCTTTTTTCCTCTCCGCCTTCTTCTTTATCCTGATTTGATACTAGAAAAAAAGAGGTTTTTCTTGCCGAAAGTTCATGTCTTAATTGCGTTAGAAGAGCTCGTACATCATCGGAACTTTATTTCAACTATTTTCTTTGTCCTTTTTTTCCTAAATTATTGGTTGGTGACAAAAACATTCTTTTTTTTTTACTTAATTTAATCAAACAAAAACTGTTGAGCCTTTTTTTAGTCCAAAAGGATCTTGGACTTTTCAAAATAGTTTTGACATTTTCCCTAAAATGGTAACCAAATAATTTTTTTTTTATATGAAATTTCTTTCATTTCTAAAAAAAATATCCTTCATGAAGTTTCCCTTCCTCCTAACGACAAAAGTACTCTCCACCACGATTCTATCTAATATTTTCAATTTCCTAATTCTTTTGGCAACATTTATCTTAGATATTTTTTAATGGATTTTATATAGTCCTTCGCTCCTCTACCCACGCACACACCCACGCACACATACACAGTTTATTAAAATCCTCCAATTTACTTTCAAATGTCGTTATGTCGAAAATGGAATTAACAATGCTAATAGTTGACAACCTCAGGCATGTCTTATGTGATTTTGCTCGAAAGCGTATATTAACACCTCGCACTAATTTGGATCCATCCACGTCACCTTTCACGATGCTTCGTTATCATAAACATAATAATTAGTTAACACTAATGAGGGTTAGCATAAAATAACAATAAAAAAAGACCATTCCCGATGTGAAAGACTTGTGTGGGGTTTTGTCATTTGTAAGCTTTCCTACAATGGACCCCCCAACCCTCCTCTCTCTAAGATAATATGTTAATGTAAATTTTTCTTATAAAATCGGAGAGATATGGAAAAGGGCAAAGATGAGGACTTGTTGGTTATATACGAGGTCTGTTCAAAAAGTATCGCGAATTTTGAATCTCCGCGGGTTACGTATATTCAATTTTCGATTTTTTGTGGCGTTATGTTGGTACTCATGTCTCTCACTTATACTGACAAGTTCGGCCAGTTTGAATGTTCAGTTAATTTTTGATAGGTGCTTTGCATGCACGTGTTTTGGATCGTCTTCGATTTTTGCTCAATTTGAACCAAAAACAGCATCGCATTAACATTGCTAAGGAGCTGTTAGACTCTGCCCGCGACGACCCAAATTTGCTCCAGAGGGTCATAACTGGTGACGAATCAGGGGTTTTTGGTTATGACGTGTAAACCAAAGCTCAATCATCCCAATAGAAGCTGCCGCACGAGCCAAGACCGAAAAAAAGCGCGCCAAGTTCGGTTGAATGTGAAGGTTTTGCTTACAGTTTTCTCGATTGCAGGGGCGTGGTGCATCATGAGTTCTTGCCACAGGGTAGAACGGTCAATAAGAAATATTGCCTGGAAGTTATGCGCAAGTTGCGCAAAGTAATCCACCAGAAACGCCCGGATTTGTGTAAGAACAAAAATTGGCTTTGCACCATGATAACGCCCCTGCTTACGCATCGTTGCTTGTGCGTGAACTTATGGCCGAAAACAACACACTAATAATGCCGCAGCCACCGTATTCCCTAGATCTGGCCCCCCCTGTGACTTTTTCTTGTTCCCGAAATAGATTCTTTCATCCATTTTTTGGAATGGGCAAAAATCGAAGATAAGCCAAAACACGTGCAAGCAAAGCAGCTGGCAAAAATTAACTGAATATTCAAAATGGCCGAACTTGTCAATATTCGCGATACTTTTTGAACAGACCTCGTATATTAATCTAAGATTGGCTATTCATACTTTACGTGGCAAATTTACTATTTTGCTAAACAAATTTAAAAAAAAAAAAATAATCGAACTTCTAGACAAAATTGTCAGTCTAAATAGTATTAATAGTATTTAGAAGTATGATCTTCTTGTCGTTAGGTATTGCCATCTGGTGGAATTTTTAAAAATAAAATTTACTTTTTAAATATTTTAAAAGGTTAACGGTTTTGTGAGTAATTTTTGAAGTTTTGAAAACTTTACTGATTATAAGGAAAATACTGAAATTGATTAGAATTCTCAGACCAACCAAGAATGGGTAAATCCTACCAACCCTCTCAAAAAGCGTACTCTAGCGACAAGAAATTATATAGAAAAAAAGGTGGCCAAAAATTTGATTCCATTAAAAAAATTTATGGATTTACAGAAATTGTTTAAATTTTTTTTTTGTTACTACTTTTAAATGAATTAGAACCAACAAAAAAAATTGTACTCAGATTCTCTCACCTGCACAATTATTTATTATGACAAAAAAAAAGGATCTTATAAAAAGAAATTTTCTCTACAAAAAATTTCTCTAGCAAATAAAAAAAATATTTGTTAGTCCTGGAATTTTTAAATATATTTTTTCAAAGATGGGTGAGTTGGGAGCGGAGGGGGGAAGAGGGGTGTAGTTGACTAAGGATTCAGTTAGAAAATATTTATAAATATTGTGTGCAAAAATAATATTTTCATAAGATTAAAATTCTAATAATATTGTAATAATAATTATTTTGTAAATTTTACAAAAAACTATTGAGGTTTTTTCTGTTTTTGTGTTCTTTTTTCTGTTTTTAGCTTAAATTTGTTTAAAGAAAGTTTAAAATAGAAATAATTTAAAAGCAATTGATTTAAAAAAAAAAATATACCCATTTCTATAGTATAGAGTGTGTATAAAAATAAATTTCAAGGTAATAAAAATTATAAAAAATTATATAAATAAAAATGGAGAGACGGAAAATTAAAAATTTAATACATTTAAAAATAATATTAACTAAAAGAAAAAAATAATAGATGGGGTGAAAAAATAATATAACCACTCGGAAAAATTTCATTTTCCAGATGAAAGGTATTTTTTTTTTTTTAAAAACAAATTGTGAGAACGAAAGAACAATAAAAATAAACATTGTAAATATTTTTCACACGTAAACATTTCACCTGAACTAGGAGACCATATGTTTGACCAAATAACCAATCCACAATACCAACGAGAACGGGTGAAATTCCATCAATATATCGATTGGTTTTTATACAATCAATCTCATCCCCTATTACCCCATTTTTGCTTTTGAATGGAAAAATACCCATTTAATAAAAACTTGAAAACGATGGGAAAACTCTCTCGCTATATTATTTTTGTTCTCGTGTATTTTAAAAATTAACTGAACATTCAAAATGGCCGAACTTGTCGGCATGAGTGAGAGACATAAGTACCAACATAACACCATAAAAAAATCGAAAATTGAATATACGTAACCCGCAGAAATTAAAAATTCGCCATACTTTCTGAACAAACCTCGTAAACATAAATTCAAGTACAGACAACTTAAAAACAATAATTATAACTAATGTCAAACCGCATTTACAGAGCCAACTTCAGACAATTCCAGTTGTTATTTTTTTTTATCAAAATAAACTTTTACAATAATTTTAGTTTCAAGATTAGTGGCTAAGAAAATTTCTTTTTTTTGTAAATAATTTTTAAAAAATGAAAAAAATTAAAAGGGGAAAGTCCTCTTAAAAAAAATGTCAACCTTTTGATTTTTCTCGCTTTTCTTGGTGCAAAACAAATTATGATAAATTTTAAAATAAACAAATTTTTTCTATTAAATTTAAATATTTTAATTAATTTCACATTTAACTAAATTCTACTACAATAAACTTCAAGGTTGAGTACACAGAGCCAGCTTCAGGCAATTACGTTTTTTTTGCTCAATCAAACCAAAATTTCAATTTTTTGACACTGAACTTTCGGGTAGAAAGTTGTTTTTTATATTTAATTAAAAATAAAATTAAATATAGTTACTTTTATGTACTTAAAGTATTGTAATACTTTTAAAAACTGGCAAAAGGAACAAAAATTTAAAAAAAATGCTTAATTAACGATAATTTAAAAAAGAAAAACTTCCTTTATAAAAATACGTCTTCTTAAATGTATTCAAACACAACCAACTTCAATGATAAAACCACACAACTAA
Organism: Atherix ibis; assembly: GCA_958298945.1. Lineage (NCBI taxonomy): Eukaryota > Metazoa > Arthropoda > Insecta > Diptera > Athericidae > Atherix > Atherix ibis. The sequence continues at coordinate 46,514,643 of OY282605.1, read as the reverse complement.
TAGCTGTATTCCATTGGACCAATTTTGCTACTACACTAGTTGTGTATCTGTCATCATCTACTTTACCTCGAACAGGGCAGTAATTTTCATTTGGAGTTACGCATACAATGTACGGTAGGTGGATTGTAGTTGCTACAGTGAAAATAGATAGATTTGCGGGTTCATTGGTTGTGTTGAAATGTCATATTTTTGTTTTTATTGTTTATGTGTGAATAAAGTCAGTATTGTTGGTGACTATTGTGTGATTGTATTTTACTGCTGTAGTGATATGTTCATTTTATTGAGAGTCTACAGCGCTGTAGCAAAATTGGTCCAATGGAATACAGCTAATGTCAAACCATAATCATTATCACAGTCAACTTCAGACCATTTGGGTTTTTTTTATAAAATACATTTTTTTTATCAAGAATAGTGAAAATTTTATTGCTAAATCCGAAATTTCATTTAGTAATTCCTATTTTCTATCACATTTTTAAATGTACTTAAAGAAAAATACGTTAGCGTTTTTTTTTCAAAAAGGACAAAAAATTAAAAGAGTTGTCAACATTTTTTTTAGATTTTTTTTGTTACTTTTTTTAAACAATTTTTAATATATTTTAAAAATTCTGCTTCTTTTTACTATCAAATATGAATACTTTCCTTATTTGCTCACATTTAAATAAATTCAACGCATAAACCACAAACTTATGTCAACACAACCAACTTCAGACAATTAATTTTTGGTGTAAACACAACCAACTTCAGACAATTCGTTTTTGTTGTATGAAAATTTATTTTCAAATTTATTGGCAATTTTTTGAACATTTAAAAATATTGTACTCGTAGTTTACGATATGAATTTTTAAGCAAATTTTTAAAAGTGATTGGAATTCAATATTTTTTTTAACATCAAGAGGATAGAAAATTTAAAAAAAAATATATTTTAAAATTGATATTTTTCTTTTTTTTTTTGTTTAAATATTTTTTATTTATATTAATAAAATTCATTTTATTTCCATTAAATTTGTATACTATTAAAATGTTCGTATTTAAATTAATACAAACACAACCAACTTCAAAGCCAATTAATGTCAAACCGCATTTACAACCAACTTCATACAAAATTAAATTTTCAAATTTTGTCAGTTTTTTTTCAGCAATTCTTCGTCTTGTAAATTCCAGCCGAAATCATTTTTTTATGGGTAAAAAAAATGAGAAAAATACATAACTTAAATGTATTTTCAAAAATATGTAATTGTTCTTTTTTTCAACATTAATTGGAGCAAAAATTAAAAAAAATATTCAAAATTTAAATTTTTCTAGTTTTTAAAAAAAAATATTTTTGAAAATTAACAAAAGAAAAACAACTCCTTTTTTAAGCTTTTTGCATAGTTTTATTATTTTTAGACAATTAATGTTTTTTTTAAAATAAAAATAAATTTGATGCTTCAATAAAAATGTTTTTTCAATGTTTAAAAAATAGTAATTTTACAAAGAACAACTTTTTTTGTGAGTAGCAATAAATTAAAATAAGAAAACGTTTTGAGAAAACGTCACGAGAAAATTAAAAAAAACTATTCAAAATTAATATTTTTCTAGTCTTTTTGTTATTTTTTAAAAAATACTTTTGTTAAATTAAAAAAAAACAGTTCGCCTTTATTTTAAACAATTTGAATATTTTTATTATTTTCCAATTTAATTAAATTTAAGCTCAACTAATCTACATTGTCTGAAGTTGGCTGTAGTTTTAAGAAAATATATTTTCGATTTTCGGATATTTTTTTAATGCTTAAAAATAGGATGTGAATTTAGATTTTTTTGGAGATTTCTCGACGAAATGCCTCTTTTATGACTAAACAAAAAAAATAAAGACAGTAGAGACGTCAATTAAAATAACAAATTTAAATTTTCCTAGTTTTTTTGATTTTTTCTTTTGCATTTTGATCTTTCAAATTTACAAATTAGAAGAAAACTTCAACAAATTGAAATTCATTTTTTTTTTTAAAAAAAGAAGGAAAATTCAATAAAGTTAACAAAAAAAATTTAAAATTTAAAAATTTACGAAAAATTAACCAATTTACAATAATAAAATTATAAAAATTAATAGAGACTATTTTTCTAGTGTTTTTATTTTTTTTTAAATATTTTTGATAAATTAAAAAAAAAGTTCGCTTTTCTTTTAATACAATTTGATTATTTTTACTATTTTCTGATTTAAATAAATTTAAGCTCAACTAACGTTGAAAATTAATTACAGCCAACTTCAGACAATTTGCATTTTTTTTCTAACAAAATATATATTTTTTTTAATGCTTAATTTTTTAATGCTTAAAAATAGGATGTAAATTTAGATTTTTCAAAGATTTCTAGACGAAATCTTTCTTTTATGAATAAACAAATAAAATATTTATGGTATTTATATTAAAGACGCCAATTAAAGTAACAAATTTAAATTTTAGTAGTTTTTTAGTTTTTCTTTTGAATTTTGATTTTCCAAACGAACGTGAATATTTTTATTTATTCTTATTAGTATATATGCAAGCATAGCCAACTTCAAAGCTATCATAACAATTTCTTTCAAATCATAATCACAGCAAACTTTAAGTCCCAACTTCAGACAATAATGTTTTTTTTTTAAATCCAAATAAGTTTTTTCAACGTTTTTTACAAGTAATTTTACAAGAATCTATTTTTTTTTTAGTTAAAAAAATAAAGTAGAAACAATAAAATACCTGCCGAAATATGCAATCATTTTGTTAAACGTCGCGTCAATAGGAGTAAAAATAAAAAGAAATAATAAAAACTTTAATTTTCCTAGTTTTATGTTGTTCGTTTTCTTTTTAGATTTTCTAATAAATTATTAAAAAATAATTCGCCTCCCTTTTTTTTAATCGAATATGAGCATTTTCCTATTAGAATAAATCCAAGCATAGCCAACTTCAAAGCTATTGTATAATCACAACTAATGTCAAATCATCAACACAGCCAACTTCAGATTCTTTTCTGTCAATTTCCCAATTTTTCAGTTAAATTACAAATATTGCAAAAGAAATATAAATTTATTCGAAATATTAAATTTATATAACTCGAACCCCCCCCCCCCCCCCTTCCAACCTACACTCAGTATTTTTTAACATTTTACCAAATAAAAATATCATAAATTTAAGAGAAAGGCAAAAAACAAAAAAAATGTTCTTCGTACCTGCAAAAGCATGTTACCGTCTCTTCAACGTCAATAGGCAAAATTACACGCTGTGCAGTAGAGCTAGCGGTCTGGTTTGTTGCTGTTTCAAGCGGAATGGCTGAATATCGAACCGCAAGAGCTTTTGTAACCCGATTATTACCGGTTAAACTAGCAATTGCCCACATCATTATGACAGATTCTAATTTTATTAGCTGTTGCTCTCTTTTTTCCGTGTTTGTTGTTTATGGAAATTTTTTTCTTTTCTCTCTCACTTTTTTTCTTTCTTCTTTCTTTTTGATGGGAAATTTTTTTTTTAATTCACAATATCACAATTTATATAGAATTAATTAAAAACCATTCAAAAAGTTCTCTCCGAATATTTTTTGGAAATTTTTTTTTTTTTTTCAAATATTGACAGAACACCCAGGGGAGAAATTTCCCTTTAATTGATCTATTATTCTTTTTATTCGGACTACTCTAAAATGTATCCAATTTTTTTTTATGCAAAACTTTTATTTATGAACTAAATGAAAATATTTATTTTAACCCGAACATTTTACTCACTATTTATTATTGGATATTTTCTTTTGAATATTTCAATTAAAACTACCATCGTTCAAGTGCAAAATGTACTGTTTAACCGTGTACAAACTGTACGAATACGTATATTTACACAATTAGTTAAGCTTTAGAATATTTTTTTTCTATTGCAGTTTTAGTCGATTTTTTCTCTTTTTTTCTACAATTACTATTTATTTAAAAGCTTTAGTTGTCATCACACAAAAATACAATATACAATTTGGCGAGGGTGGCAAAGAAAAAACTGTTTTTTTTCTTGTTTCGATTGGATTTTCTATTATTGTCTCCAGAAAAATGCCAAACAAATGGGGAAAAAAAGAAGAAAAAAAACCATAAATAAAATATTAAATAAAAAATGTCTTAAAAAAAAAATGAAGAACAACTAAAGAAATACTCTCTATTTTGCACATAACACAGACAAAGTTTGCTTTAATTTAATTTAATGTCAAGGGTTTCCCTGCTTCCATATTTGTTCGATTTGGTTTTAGCACCCTTAACGGACATCTTCTACCCTACACAAGAAATACTCCTACACCAAGGGGGGAAGGGGGTGTTATACATACACACACATGACAATAACGTATTTTTAACCAATAATATTTCGAACTTATTTGATTTTTGCACGTTATTCCCCTCATTATTATTATTTTCTTTTTAATATTTTTTTTCTGTGTTGTCTTTTATTTTTTAGTTCTGTAGGTCATCAATTTTCACCTGAACTGTTCAGAAAGAAGAAAAAAACAACAACAGGAAAATCATAAAAATAGCTGATCGAATATGTGGTGATGGTGGTGTGTTGGGGAGAAAGAAAGAAGGTAAAACACCCCCTCTTCAACCAAACGAAATATGTACTCGTTAGTACGTGTGGTAGAAAAATACGAGCATAGGAAAAACATAATTAATTACACATGACTGAAAAATTATCGGTAAATTTATATATTAAATTATATTTGTATGCGTGCTTTGGATGGTAGTCATTTGACGACGGTCATCAGTTATTATTGGAGTTGATTGAGTCGATGGGAAGAAATGACTACCAGTGAGTGAAGGGTAGTAGGAGGGAATAAGAGCAAATTTCACATTCAAAAAGACAACAAATCGAAACCCCCACAACATTTTAGTTGTGCTCAAAAAAAAAACAATTTTCTCGATTATAAAAGTTAAGGAATGAATAATAAAAATCAACAAAATTTTTGTCTGATGGGATTGAGTGGATCTTCCGTATGGGGACCAACGATTACCTTACACAATGGCTCTAGGATAACGAAATTTAGGATCATCAGAAGTCTCGTACCCGATATGTTTTCCGTGCCCAGTTGTTTCTGATAAAATTGTGTCACCGAAGTAAGAACCATTTTTAAGGAACAGAAACAGTCAATAATGAATTTTAAGCCCCAATTTTTTGCTTGCCCAATGACTCTAGGTTAATAGAGTTAAGGATCATCAAGGGTTCACCCGGATTCACCGTTAGTTTCTTGGTTACACTTACAGTGCTAAGATTTTTGGGAATCTAACACGGACTAAGAACAAAAATAACACGGACTAAGAACAGGTGAATAAGGGGTTCGGAAAACAGAAAAATCCCTTTTTCTTCAATAGAGATGGCCGTGTAACAGGAGGCGTTGTCATGGTGGATCAGCAAAGTGTCTACAATGTCCTCTCTAAGGAAAAGAACCCTTTTTATGAGTCTTTCGAGGAGCTTCAAAGTTAACCGAGAGTCTAACCTATCAGCAAAGTGTCTACAATGTCCTATCTAACGAAAAGAACCTTTTTTTGAGTCTTTCAAGGAGCTTCAAAGTTACTCGAGAATCTAATCATCAGCAACGTGTCTACAATGTCCTATCTACCGAAAATAACCCTTTTTCTGAGCCTCTCAAGGAACTTCAAAGTTAATCGAGAGTCTAACCTATCAGCAAAGTGTCTACAATGTCCCATTTAACGAAAGGAACCATTTTTCTGAGTCTTTCCAGGAACTTTAAAGTTAATCGAGAGTCTAACCTATCGGCAAAGTGTCTACAATGTCCTCTCTAAGGAAAAGAACCCTTTTTATGAGTCTTTCGAGGAGCTTCAAAGTTAATCGAGAGTCTAACCTATCATCAAAGTGTCTACAATGTCCTATCTTACGAAAAGAACCTTTTTTCTGAGTCTTTCAAGGAGCTTCAAAGTTACTCGAGAATCTAATCATCAGTAACGTGTCTACAATGTCCTATCTAACGAAAATAACCCTTTTTCTGAGCCTCTCAAGGAACTTCAAAGTTAATCGAGAGTCTAACCTTTCAGCAAAGTGTCTACAATGTCCTATCTAACGAAAATAACCCTTTTTCTGCGTCTTTCATGAGCTTCAACCTAATCAAGAGCCCCCACTCATTCCACATTTTCATCAATTTTCAATGTTGAATAACAAATTTTATAATTATCGACAGAAGAAAAAAAACTCATAATTTTATAAATAAATAAGTTATTCAATTATTAAAAGGAAACTAGTAACAAAATTTTACTATGAAACTAGAACTACAAGTATTATTATTAAAAGAAAAGTTTACAGAAAAACTTTTCCAATATTAAAAATATAAAAGGAAAAATCTATGCACAACTACGAAAACATCAAAAGTTTTTTACAACTTATGTAGTTGTGAACCTAGAAGCTTTACAAAATGTTTACTCTTATAAAAAGTAAACAATTTAAGCCTACACATATGTATATGCACAAATGACGCAATAAAATGTTTCATAAAAAATCGAATGAAGGTTTTCTTTATTGATTTAATCTTACGCAGCACTATTGAAGACCTTTGAGGACATTACTTACGACCCCAAACTGTGTCGTATAAGACTACCTGGGTTATCTTAAACGTTACATGAAACCTTTCAGAACATTATTTAAAACGCTACAAGACATTATTCAAAATCTTACATGACATGGCTTAAGATCCTAAAAGACAAAATTAAAGATCCTACTTAAGACCATACAGAACATTATTCAAAATCCTACAAGACATTAAAGATGCTATTAACTAAAAATCCTATTTGAAAAATTACAGGCCATTATTTAAGAGACCCTACAGAAAATTATTTTAAAAGACACCTACAGAACATTATTTTATATAAAATATTAATACGCAAATGTGCATATGGCAAAATAACCAAAATTTTTACAAAGTTTTAACAATGTTTATATGTTTTTAGTAGTTAACTGACCCTTAACGTTAAAGTAACATATCTTTAACTAAATAAATGCCAATTAATAAATGACATATCTGTTTGACAGCTGTCAAATGACAGGGCTGTACTTTCCGAATTATGAAATGAATAGTTTTGTATTATCTAAACTCTTAATTATTTACTAGGTCGTTATTTAAGACCCTACAAGATATTACTTAGGTCGTTATTTAAGACGCTACAGGTCGTTATTTAGGACCCTACAAGATATTACTTAAGTCGTTATTTAAAACTCTACAGGTCGTTATTTAGGACCCTACAAGATATTACTTAGGTTGTTATTCAAGACCCTACAGGTCGTTATTTAAGACCCTACAATATATTACTTAGGTCGTTATTTAAGACCCTACAAGATATTACTTAGGTCGTTATTTAAGACCCTACAGATCGTTATCTAAGACACCCTACAAGATATTATTTAGGTCGTTATTTAAAACCCTACAGGTCGTTATTTTAGACCCTACAAGATATTACTTAGGTCGTTATTTAAGACCCTACAAATCGTTATTTAAGACCCTACAATATATTACTTAGGTCGTTATTTAAGACCCTACAAGATATTACTTAGGTCGTTATTTAAGACCCTACAGATCGTTATCTAAGACACCCTACAAGATATTACTTAGGTTGTTATTCAAGACCCTACAGGTCGTTATTTAAGACCCTACAATATATTACTTAGGTCGTTATTTAAGACGCTACAGGTCGTTATTTAGGACCCTACAAGATATTAGTTAGGTCGTTATTCAAGACACTACAGGTCGTTATTTAAGGCCCTACAAGATATTACTTAGGATCGTACAGGACCTTATTTAAGATACCACCGCTCCTATAAAGCTGCTTGTATTATCTAAAACTCTAGTTGAAAACTGACAGGACATTATTTAAGCTTATATTATTAAATACAATTTCTTATAGTTCCAACATAAACAGAGCCAATATTTCCCATAAAAACAAGTGAACACACGTGTGCTAACTGACTATACTCCCACCATTAAACTATTCAATAATGAAGGACATCTTCTTCCAATCAATTTTTTTTTATCTTATCAATAATAAATTTTGAATAATCAAGAAAAATCAATATTTTTTCATCTAATTAATATACATTCGTATATTATAACATTTTGAATTAAATCGATTCAAGTATATTTGTAACGATTATAATCATTAATGAGAATTTCCGTTAAATACTTTGCTTTTTTAATATAAAAATTATTTAATTGACAAAGTAAATCTTAAACGTAATAGAAGAAGTTATCGTAAGAACCAAAGGACAGAAGAGAAAGGGGACAACAATAAAACAAAAAAAAACCTATATTATTCTTAAGCATAATCCCGATAAAATATGGAAAGAATTTTTTTTCGATTTATTTTCATAATAAATTTTTGCAATAATTTTCCAATCTATGTCAAAATATAACCTCAAAAAATTTACATAATCAAAAATCGCGGTGGAAAATACTAGCTTGACGGACAATACAATTACTACAATACATCCGAGCTACTTCTGTATGCATACTCCTATTCAAAGATGGATACGGGCATTTATGATTGTATTGAGGATGATGGGCCATATTGTAAATTTTACTCATCGACACCGATAACAATCTACATCGAAGAGTTTGTGCCAATGTTTTGTGTACACTAGCTAGCTAACTGGGAAATTTGCTTAGGATAGGTTTGTGAATATGGAATTGTGATATTTTCATTTTCTATCTCTTACGTACTTCCCTCAGGCGACTGTTAATACTCATAATCAATTTCATTTCGCATTTCACTTGCACAGCACCACAAAGTTTGCCTGCCAGAAATCAGTTTCTCTCTTTGTGCAAATCGCGTGAGATGTCAAAATAGATAGAAAAACACGTGCTATCAACATTGAGCATGACAAAGATAGCAATCAGATGGTTTAAACGAGAGCAAACATAAGAAAATGTGATACAAAAAAAAAATGAAAACATATGAAAGAGAAAAGAAAATTCTGGTCATTTGAGGAAGACGTGACATGTGCGGGAGCGAGTGAGGATAATGTAATGATGCAAAAACAACACTGCACATACGCACGACACTAGAGAATCTGACCAATTCTATGGTGGCGATTGGCTGTTTTACGCTGACAACACGAGATTCGCAAAGAGGCTGAGCAGCGGCGACGTTTAGCGAGTGTCTAGGCGATTTACATACACAAACAGAACACGTGGTCAAATTGAATTTAAAATAAACGCAGAGGTGTACCAAAATCTATTTTCCATTAAGAAGGAAACATTTTGCCTTTGTTAATATTTTTGAAAGAAAAGAAAAGAGGGCGTTGAGGGTAATTAATAAATAGAGGAATTACAAATTTTAAAAATTATAAATGGTTGATAATTTTGATTAATTGGTGATTGGGACTTCTAACTGTTTTGCAAAGAAGTTAAGGTTACTACAGGGTGGGCCAATTTGGACTATGTTTTTTATTTTTGAAATTATTTTTTTTTGTGAAGATTATAAAGAATTTTATAAAGTTTTGATGCTCAGTCCAAGAATGTGTCAAAATTGTTGAATTTTATTTTCTTCCGGACAATCTATTGTTGCAACACAAAGAAAATATCGTCTGCCTTTTAATACTGTCACAGATCCCACTGCAAATATGATATGAAACTTAATAATCCGTTTTGAGAAGCGTGGTGCAGTATCTGATGATGGCCCGCGATCAAATTTTAATCGACCTGTTCGCAATGTACAAGGTGTGGATATCTGTGTCTACTCGTTGACGTGCTACTCAATTGGGCATCACCAAAACACCTTTTGAAACTTGATCTGAGGATGTTTTACCATATAAAATTCCGAGCGATGCAATACAACGGCTACAATATGCTAAAGTCAGTCTAAGTTAACCCACCCTGTAGTTACAAGTAGTTTGCACATATTAAAAAACATTCGGGGATGACTTTTTTCTAATAAAATTGAGGGTAATTTATTATAAAAAGCAGCAATTACGAGTTTTTAAAAAAATTGCTATAAATTGTATTGGTAAAAATCAATTTCGTAGTTCGGAAAGTATAGTCCTTTCTGTCATTTGACAGCTGCCAAAACAGTGACAATGCCCCCTTCGATGACTTATTTCAGCTGTCAATGTTTAGGTTAGGGTTTGCCACTTTGGAATGCGCAGAATATTCACCGATTAGGTATTTGAAAAACAAACTCACGATACTGATTTTTAGCACAATATTTTCTTCAGTGATAAGGCTCTTTTCTTGCTTGGTGGAAACCCACAAATAACAATGGAGAAGCCATTGTATACGCCAAAAGTGACAGTATGGTGTGCACTTTTGTCTAATTGGTATTGTTGGCTCGTATTTTCTTTTTGAAAATAGAGAAGGAGAGTTCGTTAGCACCGCAGTATGATAATCAACTTCTTATGGTCTAAATTTATGTGGTTTTAACCAAAAATTCTACAACGCTTAATTTGGAGATTTTCATTTGTCAAATAACTACCCAGATCGTTGGACTTGACATCATTGGTTAAGAGGATTTTTAAAAAAAAAAAACCTTCCGCCATTTCATAAAAAAATTATATCTTGTCGTATGCAAAAAAAAAAAATGTTTTAAAAAAATACCTCAAACCCTAGGTAAGGTCCTAGTAATATAATGAAAATTTGAAAATTTTAATTCTGTTTTATTTAACTTTACTTTTCAAAGAACAAATTAGATAATTTCTTATGGGGACTTCTATGGAAAATGGCTTTTAAATAAGGTTCTGTATGGTTTTGAATAATATCCTGTAGGATCTTAAATAATTTATTATAAGGTCTAAATGTCCTGTACGGTTTTAGCTAGAGTCTAAGATAACCCAGAGTCTAAAGTATTAATTAATGTTAATAATTAATAATTAATTAATTAGGGTCTTAAATAATGTCCTTTAGGGTCTTAAAAAATATTCTTTAGGGTCTTAAATATTGTCCCTTAGGGTCTTAAATAATTTCTTTTAGAGTCTTTAATGATGTAAAATATTCTGTAGGTGTTTTTTAAAATAATATTCTGTAGGGTCCCTTAAATAATAGCCTATAATTTTTCAAATAAGGCCTTAGTTAATACTCGTGGCCATATAGGCAAAGTAGCATCTTAAATTTCTTGTAGGATTTGGAATAATGTTCTGTAAGGTCTTAAGTAGGATCTTAATAATGTACTTTAGAGTCTTAAATAATCTCCTTTAGGGGTCTTTAATAATCTAAAATAATATTCTGTTGGTGTTTTTTAAAATAATATTCTGTAGGGTCTTTTAAATAATGGTCTTTAATTTTTCAAATAGGACCTTAGTTAATACTCGTGGCCATATAGGCAAAGTAGCATCTTAAATTTCTTGTAGGATTTTGAATATTGTTCTGTTAGGTCTTAAGTAGGATCTTAATAATGTCTTTTTGGGTCTGAAACAATGTCTTTTAGGATCTTAAATAATGTCCTGTAGGAACTTAAACAATGTTCTGAGAGGCTTCAACTAGCCTTTTTTTTTTTATGGAAATCGGAATTTGAAGTATGCTTTATTTAACTGTAATTTCCATAAAGCACAATTTGGATAACTTAGATAACTTTTATCAGAAAACGATTACGCAAATTCTGCTTGACCTAATTTCAATGTAGAACTTCACTACCACCCCCCCCCCCCTCCCCCCTGACCCAATATTTTTCCAATTGATATTTTTTAAATTTTATATATTATTTTCTTAAAATTTTCACAAACTATTTTAATTTTTTAAAAGTTCAAAGTACACGTGAACTTTTGTAAAATTTATTCAAAACAACAGATTTACTATCAACAAAATATTATGAATCATTTTAATTATTGACCATAAACAATATAATGCAATAATTATTATTATTAAACATGTGAAAATGTTTTTTTATTACATACGTGTATGCAAAAAAAAAAACAATTATAAAAAGCCAGACGCATACACTTTTGTTAATTTATGTTACTTATTATCAACATTTAAAAATGTGATAAGAAGTGGAAAGTTATTGTAGAAAAAAAAAAGGTCAAACGATAAAGTTTCCTCCTTCAATGGTCTTAAAACTTATATAAAAATTATAATAATTTTATTGAATTAATAAAAAATTTTAATTATATTTTTTTTCCAAAAAAAAAGAGAAAAAAGGAAATTATGAAAAAAATCAAATGGATTTTTAGAAATTTATAATTTTTGGTTAATAGTAAATGGGTAACAGGGACCTCTCTCTACCTCTTGGGGTGCTTTAGTAAATTTTCAAAACTGGATCGTTGCATGACAAAATAAATAATTTTCTCTTTTTTCTTGCATTTTGTATATCAGATGATGAGAAGAAAGGAATTTCTTTTGGTGTATAAAATTTTCTATATAAATGCGTATATGCACATATACATACATAAATACGTGCATACATATTGATTTTGTTGAGTGAAATTTTATTTATCCAAAAATAGACTATCGGCAATATTTTTCCTTTTTATATAAGAAATTTGATGATGACATTTAAGTGGCGCGATAAAATTAAATCAAATCGATTATTTTCGTTCATTCGTCTAAAATTAGTAACAAGCTCTCCTCAAACGAAGAGATGAGAACATTTTCATAAAATTCATTTTAGTTTTGTTTTTGTTTTTGTTTTTGGCTGACATAAAAAAAAAAATGAAAACTTTTATTTTTCGATTAAAATACGTACACACAATGAATAAAAACATCAGCAAATGCCCCCCCTAAACCCCCACGATATGGGAATATAATAATGACGAATGAGATTGTATTTGTGCTGTCATACGATGCGTTACACGATGGTGTGATATCCTTTACACTTGATAAAATTTTTGGTCCTAGAATGCGTGCGAAATGTAAACAGATTTTGTCCTTTTCGTGCAGTTGCCATTAATACCATTGCTCTCGCTTTGACAAAATATCATATGATGTGCATACAAAGAACGAGAAATAGCGCTCGATATCAAGTTGACAGAGCGAAACAGAACACTATGACAGAATAATAAGTGCGCTCAATTTGACATTTTACTGCTTGCCAAATGCTACCAACATAAATGTCAAAATGAGATAGCCATAAATACGTACTCGTATGTATGGTGGTGGTTGCACACACACACACACACACAATAGAAAGCAGTGAATATCGTACACACATTCGAAATAGAAATTTTTATTTTCTAATCGAAATAACAAAAATATAAATGAGGATTTTTCATAATTTTCAAACTATTCCAACAAGGATATGGATTATTTTTGATTTATTATTAATCAAATAATTTTCACTCATATTATTGTATAGAAAATTTATTAAATCAATTCAATTTACTTACCCCATAAGCCAGTCGACGGTGTCTCGCAAATATTCTGGCAACCGCTCCAGTTTGGTGGTGGTGGTGGTAGGATTTGTTATTTAAAAAAAAAAAAAAACAATTTTCAATAATATACAAAATTTCACATAAAACAAAAACACAAAATCTGATCTTTTCTATTTATTTTTATTTTTATTTTTTTTTTCAAATCACAAAAACTTAATTAGCTATTATTATTATTGTTAACAAATTAATTGTATGATTTTTGGAATAATTTCAATAAACACTGTTGACACTTGTGAAAAATAATTAATAAATTCGATATGAAAAAATCTCGTTACAAAAAACTTGGTTATACTTCGAATCGAATCGGAAAGGCGATCAAAACCAATTTCAACCGACTAACCAACCAACCAACCAACTATGGTCACTAACACACTAACACCACACAGCCTTTATCTACTATATACTCTCGAGAGAGCCTTCAGTGCACGCATACACAAAAGTATGGTCAAATGCGAAAGTGAACTTTAAGGGGTGTGTGCGCGGATGTGTTTTACGTACGTACTAGAAAACTTTTTGTACACATACGCATCTAAACCCACCGTCGATTGATTCTTATCGTTGTTACTCTTTCTAACACAATTTAGTTATGGTGACTTTTATCTCTGCTCTTCTCTTGTCAAAAACTCTTTTCACAGATTCCATGCGGCGCATGAAATTTATTCACCTTTGCTTATTATGCTCCTCTCTCTATTTGCGTACATAAAAACATTGGTTGTATTCCCCCAAAAAAAAAAAAAAATTTCTTCATACGTCCATTTGTGTGCGTACGGTTATGCTTCTCTCTACACTGTAATATAGTCGGAAATCTATTGCGAGTGAGTTTTTCGGCATTTACTTAATCGATTATAAGTTTTATATAATTAAAAATTCTCTCTAACATTCAACCACTTTAATAATGTGCACTTTTTTAACTATCCTTTTCGATTAATTCGATTTTTCGTATTATTCTTAAACCGATTAATTGTCCGATTGAGCGCAGCAAAAGAGTTCAGCGCTTTAAACTTTCGCCAGTAACATAGACACTTATTCTCTCATTTATGGGTAATCGTAACCCTCTTTTCTCATTCGTTTATATGCATGAATACAACAATCTTCTTTCAATTTGGCTCTAAGGAGAAACATAAATATCCAAGATAGTAAGTGAGTAATGTTTTGAAAAATCAACCTTTACTCAAAGTGACATTAGGGAATTTTCGAAAAGTTTTGGCAACTATGCATATTTACCCAAATATAAGCAAATTCAGCAAAAATAATAATACAATTCCTCATTTTGCGCAAATTTCTTTAAAATGTTTTAAAGAAAAATTAAAATATTTATATTATAAAATATAATAATAATTTTTATACATTATTCAAAATAAAATTATTTTAATTGTGGACAATTTTCTTCAAATTCTAACAATTTATTACGCATAATATTTTGATTAAAACAAAAATAAAAAAAAATTCCAATTCCTAATAGAATTTATATATTTTGTTTCCATTATAAAATGGTGTTTTTTTGTTGTTTTTATTATAATACAAAGAACTTAGAATAAAAATACTTCTAAAATTTATGTGCATAAAATATTTTTTTGATATATACAAAAATTGTTCACAAAGCTCCATAAAAAAAGCTTCTATTTAATTACAAAAAATTCAATAAATATGTAATTATAATTTTGTATAAATCTCTATTTGGGGCTATTGGGTGGAAAAAAAAAACCCGAATTTATTCACTAATTTAATTAATTTCAAAATGACCGCTAGAAACTTTTCGAATGAATCAGCCGCGTTAACGCATGGCATCGTATCAGCGATATATACCGGGGCATTTGACGTTCCGCTCTTGCATTTTGACATTTGACATCGTATCTCATCATGTATGAGTGCGTGGTGCCTTGTTGGTATTAAATTATGCTGTCAAATTTCATGGTAGTTTGTGGATACGCCGTGTTGTAGTTAGTGCGGTTTCTAATTTCTAATAGGAAGTGGAAAAAGGGTTTTCTTAGTTATTACAACGTATTTAGTAACCAATGAAAATATGCATTTACTAAGAAATTTTGCATTATTCGGGCTGATTAGCTTTTTTCTATTCGTTATCACTGATGGACAAGTTAAACAGAAAACGGTAAGACCGGATTGGACTGTTGTTTTTGTTGTTGGTGTTCGCATTTATGGACACGTCACTGCATGGGGTGGTTGAATGGAAGAAGTTTGAATTTGATCAAAAATTTTCATGTTTTAGGGACAGACACTGAGTGACAAAGTTCAGCACCTATTAGATATGAGCTATAAGAAATCCGTCCTGAAATTCAATGGTCAGAAATTCCGGGAATACGTTAAACAATCGCCAAGGAACTATTCGGTCATTGTCATGTTCACAGCGTTATCACAGTCAAGGCAATGCGGCATTTGCTGGCCCGCTCATGATGAATATACGATCGTAGCGAACTCTTACCGTTATTCACCACTATTTTCGAATAAGCTCTTCTTTGCAATGGTCGATTTCGATGAGGGTTCCGATGTATTCCAAATGATGCGTTTAAATACAGCACCGGTCTTTATGCATTTCCCAGCAAAAGGAAAACCGAAAAGTGCTGACACACTCGACATACATCGTGTTGGATTTTCAGCGGAAGCACTTGCAAAATTCGTTCATGAACGTGTCGATGTACAAATACGAGTATTCCGACCGCCAAACTATTCCGGCACAGTAGCTGTCATATCGTTAGGCGCTCTTCTGGCTGTTTTCATCTATTTGAAACGTAATAATCTTGAATTTCTCTACAATAAACAGTTGTGGGGCACGTTAGCTCTTATCTTTTGTTTCGCAATGGTCTCCGGACAAATGTGGAATCATATTCGAAGTCCGCCACTTCTTCACAAATCCCAAAATGGTGCAATCGCCTATGTCCATGGCTCATCGCAAGGTCAATTAATCATCGAAACTTATATTATTATGTTTTTGAGTGAGTTTTAACGCAATTTTCTTTTAAATAATTTTTCTGTCAGTCTTTTAGAATAATGAAAATTTGTTCAATTTTTCTTCTTCTTTTATGACAGATGCAATGATTGTTCTCGGAATGATTTTACTAACTGAATCTGGTTGGCAAGCGGATATGCGTAAAGGAAGAATAATGGCCATTGTAGGTCTTGTTCTAGTTGCGATATTCTTTTCACTTTTACTATCGATTTTCCGATCAAAAGCGCAAGGATATCCTTATAGGTAATTTAAATTCAATATTCCCCCCATTAAAAAATCTTCTCATTGTGTTAATTAATTGAAATATTTTTGTTGCTTGTTTTTTAGTTTTCTATTTAAATAGAAATCAAGCCACGACATAGTCACACCAAGAAGAAGCACATAAACTTAGTAGAAGGGAAAAAAAAGAATCGAAACAGAACAATCAGTGCCGAATGGGAGGAAAATAAACCAAATACGTGTTTTTTTTTTAAATTTTCTAGGGATTTTTTCAATTTATTTTTTTGTTTGTCTTTCAAATTTTTTTTTGTGATTTTATGAAATTTTTTTTTTTTTTTGCAATCTTATTTTTCCACCACCAATTAATTTGTTATACAAAACAGAAAAGAAATGGAAACGTTAATAAACGCAGTGTAAGAATAAAAATATAGACAGAAGAAAAAGAAGAAAAAACAATTATTATTAAATTTTTGTGTGAGAAATAAAGAACAAATTAATAGAAAAGACTTTTGAATTAAATTTATATAAATTGTTTCTTATATTTTTTCTCTGTCACTAAAAAAAAAAATGTACAGTCCTATTACTATCTAATAATAAAATTTACATTAATTAATAAATTGTGAAGGAAAAATTCGCCTACAGTAGGAATGGGAAAATCGCTTTTCGTGTTTGTGGATAATTCTTGAAGTTCTCTTTATACCACTGATGAGTAAGGTAGGCGTTCGAGATCTGGTGGTGTAAAAATGTTTTTATTTTTTGGGTTAAATAAAGTCTATTTAATAAAAATTGTCAATAAATAAATTCTACCTGATTTGAAAGCACCCAAACGGTAACTAGTCGCCATGTGGTGCTGTTAGGAATTATGGGCATCATCGACAGATACATGACGATCTCGAAGAACATATGTGGTGATGATACGTATTCGAAATAGCCACCCTGTGGCATTAGATGCTTCTCTGTAATCACTTTGCCAGATCCATCTTTGCGCAGATTTATCAGAATTAAATTCGATTGGTATTGACAGTACCAAGCGTAGAGGAATAAGGAAATAAAAGGAATTTTGTAAAGTGGAATTTCGGTAACGTCGAGCGTGTTTATTCGAGAATCTAGAAGAAGAAAAAAACAGAATGGAAACACAAATGAGAAAAAAATTCCGTAACGTGTATGCGGGGGGAAGAGGGCGGCATTTGTACTCACCTCTAACAAATCCCTCCGAATTAGAGATTATGGCTAATGTCGCGCCAAAATAATGTAAATAGCCGACGATGTAGTGGCTTATGTTGATTTTGCTGGTTTTCGAGAATATTTGAATAAAGTTAGTTTCGTAAAAACGACGACTGCACTGCAGGAAGAGAAGGAACATCGCAACAAGCGCATCGCTCGCATTCGTTTGGACTTCACGTGGCATCCTAGCGAACAGAATATCAAGAAATTCCAGCACGAAATCAGGTGCTAATCTTAATGTCACATAGCACCTGAACGCAAAATACAATGCCAATCCTGACCAGACGAATGCGAAAACGTAAAAGTGCCTAAAACTGGATTTCGGAAGTTCACAGGCATCCACTAGAGCGTTAGAGCCACCTTTGTGACAGTGCTTTCCATAACGGAACGTCTGTTTGATTATCGTTGGTAATTTCGGTTCCACAATGCTCATCAGACTTCCCAAACACACTATCACCAAAATTAGATTTATAAAAATGAAATCGATCGGATTCACCATCATCATTTTGGGTGATGATTTTCAAATCAGCACTGCTCTACTTTTGACAATTAATTTTTGGGCAATTTTCGTCACCCCCCGGACACTATCAATTTCGATCGGAAACTCTCGAGACAAATCGCTCGCTCTCTGATAAGAAAAATTTCAATTCGTTTCAAGCTTTTCTATTTACAATTAACGAAAGTTTTTTATGCTTTTCCGTATTTTTGATGACATGATTCCGTCGCCGTAAGAAGCGAAGACTCATCGTAACGCAAAGTGAAATTCACAACAAAACTTTCTCCCGCGTTCCAATAAGAACAGCTGATTTTTGTCAGAGCAACTGAAAAAAGAAATTGTGTGTGTGTGGATATACATAATTGGTGCAAAGGTGTACGCTAGTGTTGTGAGTGGGAAGAAGAAAACAACAATCTATACACAACTGTAAAATGAAATGCTTTTGCATTGACTTGAAATGTGATTTCAAAAACAGAACCGTCCAAATGTTTTCGAAATAATTTAATTGCCAAAACTAAAATTCCGTTTTTCTTACAGCAAAAACTAACGAAAAATAATAAATATTTAACAAAAATAAATTGATTTACTTGTAAAAAATTAATTTTTATTACCGTAGTTTGTGTAAATATTGAAATTTTCTTCAAATCTAAAACCTTCAAATGTTGTTTTTTTTCCAATTTTTGTTGTGATAATATTATTCTGAAATTATATATATAATAAAAATTAGCTTAGTATTTAATTATAAGCATATATAAAATTATGATTAGAATATAGGTTTATTTGATAGAAAAGAGAAATCTGAGTTTTCGAAACTAAAAACTGTCAAATGTTTTATAGGAAGAATATTATTTGCAAAATGATTTTTATAGGTTTTCTTTTTTATAATAAGTAATATTAGAAAAGAAAATCTAAGAAAAGAATATTAACTATAGAAAATTATTTTATTCAAACAAATTGTAAATACATGATGAAAAAAACGATCAAGTTAAATTCTTTCACATTTATATGGTTTAAAATTTCTCAAATGGAAATTATTGGAAATTAATTTTTCTGTTTTGTTTGTTTGTAAGAAAGGTGTGGTCTTAAAGGACATTTGTCTAAGGTCCATTTGGCGTCTCAGGTATGACGGTTTAAATGTTCAAATATACAAAGTTGGGGAAAGTATTTTTTTTAAATTTTTTCCTTTTAAGTGTCAGCCTGGGGGCAGTATGTTTGGGGTATGGTCAGACGCACGCCTCAGGGCTGCCAGATAGGATGTTCACGATTGCTTAATAGGAAGTCGTGGGTGATGCGGTGTGGGGTAATGACAAATTTGAATTCTGAGCAATTTTCTTGTTGGTCTGCCAGTGTGTAGCGACGAAAGACGTTAATGCTGTTAGTTGCCACAAGATGAGTAGATTAATGAATGCCGCGAATACTGTGGGAACTGGTCGAAGGCAAAACTTCTTTTTCAAGCCGAGCAGCAAATTCGTTGCCAGGAATGCCTAAATGGCCCGGCACCCATTAAGAAGGCTTATTCCACAATTTATATCCGCATTGTAAGCCTTTTTAACCAGATAATGATATCCTCCTATGTCCCCAACGTCTGGAAGGTTGTGATACCGATACCAGTGCCCAAACAGCAAACCGCTAGACTCTCAGCGAATAACTTAGGCCCAAATCCCTTTTACCTTACCTTTCGAACACGGTTGAAAAAATTTTGGCCTCAGGACTGAACAATATCATTTAGCACAAAATAACTCCTACACCAACATGCATATAGGACTGGTTGGTTGCACGCAATCCCTCCTCTTCCACCGTCAGCACGCCATGCATGACTGTTACAAGAATGGTCTACATGGCCTCCTCTGTCTAGATTTGAAAAAGGATTTGCCGTCACAGAGTGCGTATCCAGCTGGCAGAGAATGGTGGTATTCCACAGGGATCTCGTATTTCCACTACTATATTTAATATATATCAGCATTCTCAATCCTCCTCTCAGGCCGACATTCCTCACTTCATATACGCGGACAATATCTTTGCTTTGGTGGCTGAAAAAACCACAGTGAATGCCGCTTAAAAACTAAGGCCAGGTCGTCCAGAAGCTAGTAATCGTGCTGAATTGGTCGAAAAAGTTCGTGAAATTATTGGTATCGATGCAAATTTTACTACGAGAATGTTGGCTGAGGAATTAAATACGAGTAAAAACACTATTTGAAGAATTTTAACTAAAGGTCTGTGCGCGTTTTGTTCCACATGAATTAAATGAAGATCAAAAAATCGCTCGTGTGGAGCATTGCAAAGACATTGTTGAAACTGCTGGAAACGATCCAGACTTTCTTGATTCGATCATAAGTGGTGATGGAGTCATGGTGCTTTAAATATGACCCTGAAACTAAGCGTCAATCTGCTGAATGGAAGTCCAAAGGCGAGCCAAACCCAAAAAAATTGCGTTTTCAGAAGTCTCGAATCAAGACAATGTTGATTACTTTTTATGATTCGAAGGGTATTGTTCACAAGGAATTTGTTCAAGAAGGCCTAACTGTTAATGGAGAATACTATTTAGGTCGTGTTAGACCTGAATGTCCAGCAGGAAAACAGCGTTTTTTATTGCACGATAATGCATCATCTCACAAGATGAAAAAAGTGAACGAATACGATTTACATGAATTTAGTTAGGTGCGTTTGAAAGAGGATGAATGTATCTTTTTAATGCTGCAAATTTTTAATAGATGGCGCTGCATGTTGTATGATTTAAATATAGAGTTCGGCTATTTTTGGGACACACTATGTACTGTCGATAAGGTTCTATCAATCTACCGGTTGGTTAATGTTCTTGTCGGCAGAAAAAGTAAGGTAAGACAGAATGAAGCTAAGATTATAGAAGAACTGGATAGGCCTCTACACAAAAATTCTGTCCAAATTTTGTTGGCAATAACAGAAACGGCGTAAATCAGTGGGGGCCATTTTTAAACTTTTCACTACGCGATTCAAGGTGGTTAATTTAAAACCATTTTCATATGTGATGTCATTTATGCGTAAACAAATCGATTTTTTTTAAAAATATTTCGGATTTTGTTGTTTGATGGAATTATTAGTTTGGGAAATTTGTAATAAAACACAGTATTCTATTTATAAAGTATTATTTATGTCACTATATATTATTAATTAATAAAGTGGAAGAGCTTATAAAAATATTAATTGCAAGTTATTTGATTATAAATATTAAAACAATTATGTGCACAAATAAAAATCCATTCCAAAAATATAAAATGAAGTGGAAAACTTCGGAAAGTTATCACAACACTTTCAAAAGGGTACTTTAAGTGAATTCTCCTTCCAAAGCTAAAAGATAGTCTTCGCAATGCAAAGACTTGCCTAGCTTAAAAGTAAATAAAGCCTGATATATATTCGAGAACTTTTTCACTATATTCATTAAGTGCTAATGGGTTAAATTAATAATCATGGTCACTTAAAATATTTATGAAATTTAACCCATCTGCACTTAATTTCCTTTAAATTTTCTTACACACACTTCATGTACGCCGGAACTGAACTATTTTCTGGTAAACATTGAACTGTCAACATCACATTTGTTTACATTTATTACATGACGAACATTTCACTTTTCAACCATTTTTTGGACCAATTAAATCATTAAAAACCATTTAAACATATTATAAACTAAATTTTTGTTAATTTCTCTAGTAAAAATGAAGATGTCAACTTACCGAAAGAAAGAAATTCTCCGTTGAATGACCAGCAACCCTTTATAAAACACTTAATTTTCTGAAATAAAGAAACTTCCTATTAAATGTTATCAACAATATAAATACGAGGGTCGTTCAATAAGTCCTTAGAAAATCCAAGAAATTGCGCTCGTAGTGTCGGTAAAGATTTTTTTAAGTAGCATTATCGACAAGAAAGCTGTCAAAATTTCAGCTCGATCCATAGCGTAGGTCAAATTATATCGTCGATTAAAGTTAACGACATTTATTTGTGCATAACAATGGAAAAAAAGCGAGTTAAGGGCTGTCATCAAACATCTCCCTTTGAAAGGCTTAAGCCCGAAAGAAATCAAAGCCGAGTTGGATGCAGTTCATGGCACATCTGCACCTGTGTTTGCGACGGTTTACAATTGGGTGAATGAATTTAAACGTGGCCGTTCATCCACAAAAGATGAACTTCGTTCAGGACGCCCAGTTGAATTGTCTACTCCTGAAATCATCGACAAAATCCACGATCTGATTTTGAACGATCGGCGAATTAAAGTGCGCGAATGAGTTGAGGCCACGGGCATATCACATGGTACAGTCGCTTCAATTTTGCATGAAAAATTGTCTGTGAAAAAAATTTCGGCAAGATGGGTGCCGCGTTTGCTCTCAGAGGAGAATAAGCGCAATCGTGTAGTTGACTCTGAGGCTATGTTGGCACCCTTTCATCGCAATCCTGCCGAATTCCTTCGTCGATATGTCACTGGACGAAACCTGGATACACTACTACACTCTAGAAACGAAGAGACAGTCATCACAGTGGATTTTCAAGGGTGAACGGGCTTCAAAGAAGGCAATAACTGTGCCATCGGCCGGCAAGGTGATGGCCACGGTCTTTTGGGATTCGCAGGGCATCATTTTTATCGACTACTTGGAAAAAGGAAAAACAATAATAGGAGCGTATCACGCGTCGTTATTGCAACGGTTGAGCGAGAAAATCAAAGAGAAACGCCCTCATCTGAAGAAGAAAAAAATCCTCTTGCATCAGGACAATGCGCGTGTGCACACCTGCGCTGTTTCCATGGCCAAAATTGTGGAATTGAGAATGGAATTGTTGCAGCATCCCGCTTATTCACGAGATTAGGCCCCGAGTGACTATTTTCTTTTCCCCAATCTGAAGAAATAGCTTGGCGCACGACAGTTCACTTTCAACGAGGACGGATGAGTATTTTGCAGAACTTCCGAAATCCTATTTTTTGGACGGGATAAAAATTTTGGAAAAACGGTTGGAAAAGTGTATAGAGCTATAAGGAGATTATGTTGAAAAATAAAAATTTTTTTTTTAAAAAAACATTTTTTTTCCATCTTTTTCTAAGGACTTATTGAACGACCCTCGTACTTACTTTTTCGTAAATACTTCAAAAAACATAACCACACTTTCCGATAAATGCCAAAATAACAACCACTTTAAAAAAACAACAAAAGTATGCAAGCATTTCGGTATGTTACCACTTCCATGGAGAATGGCGTACACATATTTTAAAACTGCCCAAAAGTCTACAAAATTGAGGAGGCGCTTGATATTTACGAAATAAATAATAAACCTGTACAAAAAAAATAAAAATTGCCTGTCGTGTTGTGTTTAAATTGTTTTTTTTTATTATTGGAATAAGTGAGTTAAAATGGATATAAATTATGCTTTTGGAATACAATAAATTCCTATTATGAAAACTAGATGTCAATGAGTGTCATGTCTATTTTTAAAAAATCTACGATTTCTCGCCGCTTTTTCAATAATCCTGCCAGAAAATTGCGTATTCATATACGACAATCTGACGTACGGGCCTATCCGTAGGTATTCTTTAATCTAAGGTTCCATCAATGCTAGCGTTAGATTGCTAGCATTGATGGAACCTTAGATTAAAGGTTATTATCCTAAATTACAGAGCTCCTTGCTAGATTCCTACGTAATATTTTCGTATATGTTTACATAATTTTATGTGGGCATATTTAAACCTGATAGCGATAAATCGAACAGCCTGCATATTTATGTGTAGAATTTTTTGTATAAATATGATTCCCACTAACTAGTTTTTGTAACGAAAATTTTTTTGTCAGTGAGGGCCATGTCTACATAAAAAATTCTACACATTTTAACTCACTTATTCCAAAGAAAAAAAACAATTCAAACACAACACGACAGGCAATTTTTATTTTTTTTACAAGTTTTTTGATTCTAAATCCAATTGTATTTTAGGTTTATTAATTATATTGTATATATTAATTAAGCGTCTTAATTTTGGAGACTTTTGGAACAGCAATTCTATGTACTCGTAGAAGTCCAAATAACCTTTTACGAAACACTTCGTATTTTGAAATGAAAACTTCCTATTTACTTTTGTGAAGAATAAAACTATTTATACGATTTGTATTAATTTAGACTTATTTGTTCGTAAAATGTTTAAAAATTAATAAAACCACAATTAAGCTGTCATTTCGCGATAAATATCTAAATGTCAATATTAAGCATAACAAAAGTATGCAAGCATTTTAGTATTCTACCACTTTCATGGAGAATGGCGTGTTGTAACATTCTCCGAAAGTCTACAAAATTGAGGAGGCGCTTGATATTTACAAAATAAATAATAAACCTAAAATACAAAAAAAAAGATTGTACAAAATAAATAAAAATTGCCTGTTGTTGTGTTTAAATCGTATTTTTGTTTCCAATAAGTGAATTAAAATGAATATGCTTTTGGAATTCAATAAATTCCTATTATGAAAACTAGATGTCAGTGGGTATAATGTCTACATAAAAAATCTACAGAAAAAGTATGCAAGCAGTGCGATTTCTCACCGCTTTTGCAAAAATTCAAACAGAAATTTCGTATACATATACGAAAATCTGACGCAAGGTCCTATCCGCAGATATTCTTTAATCTAAGGTATTGTCATTTAAAACGTCAAAGATTAAGCGTACATATTGAAAAGACCCCCTAATAGGAAGTGAAATTAATAAACAACAACAACGAAAAATCAGTAATTAAATTTCTTTCCAAATTTGGCAGTTAAAATTTCAATTTCATAAAATATATTTAAAAAAGTTTAACTTTTAAATAAATTTCCAAAAAAAAAAAGTAAAAATATAAAAAATAAAAATTACCTGTCGTTGTATTTAAATTATATTTTTCCTTGGAATAAGTCAGTTAAAATGGATATTAATTATTCTTTTGGAATTCAAAAAAATTTTTATTACGAAAACTAGTTGTCAGTGGGTGTTATATCTACATAAAAAAATCTACACAAAAGTATGCAAGCAGTACGATTTCTTGCCGCTTTTGGGGATTCTTTAATCTAAGATATAAACCAATACGAGTGACTGCCGCTCTTATCGTCAGCAGCTTGCTCTATTGCCTCACTCTGAGTGTCGTGATGTTCAAGGAATGTCTACACAAAATGTAGCTGACCACACTTCGCCGGTAGCTTCCCTATAAGTTGAAACTGGCCGAACTCCGTTATTACACCTTCTCCTCAAAGTCAGGTAATAATTTATCTATAAAAAAATTTATTCTTAATAAAATTATTGAATTTATTATATACGAGGTCTGTTCAAAAAGTATCGTGTTTTTTCAAAAATTATTTACTTATTCATGAATATCTATTTTGTCCCCTTCAAAATAATCCCCACCAGTTATTATACACTTGTCAAAGTGACTTCAAAAAAATCATTTTTTGTGACCTTGTTCAGCTCCTCTTTCGATGCCGTCTTTATCTCCTCAATAGTAGCGTAGCGTCGTCCTTTCATGGGGCTCTTCAGTTTCGGTAACAAGAAAAAGCCACAGAGGGCCAGACCTGGGGAATACGGTGGCTACGGCATTATAAGTGTGTTGTTTTTTGCCAAAAATGGCAAAAGCCAATTTTTTTTTCTTCCATAAATACGGGCGTTTCTGGCGGATTGTTGCTTCACGCAACTAGCGCATAACTTGCAGGTAATATTCCTTATTAATCGTTCTACCCTGTGGTACTCCTGATGCACCACGCCCCTGCAATCGAAGAAAACTGTAAGCAAAACCTTCACATTCGACCGAACTTGGATGCTTGGGCTTTTGTTTTCACGTCATAACCATAAACCCATGATTCGTAACCAGTTATGACCCTCTGGAGCAAATTTCGGTCGTCGCAGACAGAGTCCAAAAGCTCCTTAGCAATGTTAATGCAATGCTGTTTTTGTTCGAAATTGAGCAAAAATCGAAGACGAGCCAAAACACGTGCAAGCAAAGCAGCTGTCAAAAATTAACTGAATATTCAAAATGGCCGAACTTGCCGGCATAAGTGAGACACATGAGTACCAACATAACACCACAAAAAATCGAAAATCGAATATACGAAACCCGCGGAAATTCAAAATTCACGATACTTTTTTAACAGACCTCGTATAAATTTTGATATTTTCCAATATAATAAAAAAAATTCGTATGACTATTATGCCTCGTTCACACTATAGAGAAAAGGTGGTAAAGTTAGAGTAAAATCTGGCTAGAGAATTGTAAACTCCATGTGGAACAAGAGTGCAGAGCTCTACAGCTGCTGTACGTGATAGTTTTTAGGCGAGATTTTTCTGTAGGGTAATCGTTTTTCGGTAGAGCTCTCTACATCGTCTCTACACTGTGTTCAACATGCTCAAATACTATTAAATATTGACCAATTAAGTACAATTGTAATAATTTTATATCAATTTTTTAAGATAAATACAAAAAATGTACACACTCATCTTATTTTTATTTTAATGTCAACTGTCAAACACTAATTCTGCCACATAACAAAGCACTGAATCATATGGCAGTACTTGGACTACAACAGCAAAATTAATACAAGATTGTATTCGACGATAAAATAGTCGGAGTTTTTTGCGTTCCTTATAAGACTGTGAAGGTTTTTATTATTTTGACAGCAGCAGTTTTCAGTGTCCAGTTTCAGTGGGAATTGTGTTCCATCCCATCCATATGTTATTGTATTAATGGAATTTCTTCTTTTTTTTTGTAAGTACAATTGTGTCATTTTAATTTCAATTTTGTTGTTCATGCTGCAGTAGAATTTTAATTTGATTCAATTTAGTTCATTTTGCTTAATTTGATTTTCGTTGAAAACTCATTTTTAATTGAAATATGGAGGAGAGCTGTCAGTGTAGGATGACCATTAGAGCGTTTGGTAGAGATCTACTAAAAATTTCTCTACAAGCACTCTACGTATATAAATTTTATGGTAGACTGACGTATGCAGTCAGCGTAAAAGGATTTTGGTAGAGATTTTTTTCTTTCAGTGGAGCTCTACCACTTTTTCTCTATAGCGTACACAGAAACATTCAATATTAAGCATTATCATTTTATAAAAATCTACTCAATTCTATTAAAAACAATACAAAAAAAAAACTTTAATTTACTGTAGGCTTTTCAAAAAAAAATTTATCTATATTAAATATTTTCTTTTTTAAAATGTCAAAATTTTTTTTAATCAAAATTAATTTTGTTTATTTTATTGTATTTTATTTATAATTTTTTTTGTATTACGTATAAAAATATCAAGAAATTAATACAACAATAAAATTTATTGAAAAAAGAAAATATATAAATTTGGCTATAAAATACAATAAATAGAAAAATATTCGAAAAAAAAAGATTGAGAAAAGAGAGCGAGCGCACCGGAACACTATCATCTCAGGTTTGTTTTCTTTCATTTTATTTATACAATTTTTTTTAATATATTTTATATTTTTTTGGGTTTTTTTTTTATATATATTAATATTCTCCACAAATGCCTGATTGTTTATATTTATTAATAAAACCATGCTATTATTTATAAAAAAATATAATAATATTGAAATTGTTGCCGCAAAAGTTCTGGCAGGGCTTGATCCCTTGCAGAAAATATTTTACTGACAATTTTTCCACATGTTGGTTGGGCTGTAATTCAAACATTATTTTATAGATATTATTTTTTTTTATATTTTAAAAAGTAAAAGATTATCACTATAAATATAGTATTTTATATAATTTAATAAAAATTAGTCAAACGGCATCAAATTACATGATTTCAGGGACCAATTAACATTATTAAATTGTCTAAATTAGGCGTCCTGTGAACTTTTTTCACAAAAAGGCTAAAAATTATCACCTTTTTTTTAAGGCTTGTTTCTTTTTGAAAGCGCATATATGATTTATATATAAATCTTTAGATTTAGTTTTAAAAAAAAGGCAGTTATTCTTTACGGTAACGGTTTTTCTTTCATCATTTTCAAAGAAATACAGAGTCAATGATACTTTTACACCAAAATACACATCAAACAGTCAAGTTTCGCCAATATACTTTCGCTTTTTTATATTCACTTATAGTTTTTGAAGCCTTTTTTTTATAGAAATTTTACTTATTGAAATAAGTCTCTTCGTTGAATTAAAATTTTGTTTGAAAATGGTTACGAAGAAATCATCTTTTTTTTTATCTAAAGTTTTTATAATATGAACCTATTGGTTGATTATTATTAAACAATTCATAATTATAAAATGGCAAATATTTATATAAGTAATAATTATCTTAAAGAATATATTTATTTAATTTATAATAAATGACAGCGGTAGATTTTTTAAATTCACATGTGGATAATCTTCTTTATTTTGACAGAAAATTTCTTTACTGTTGTAGGGTTTAAGTTAAAAGATTTCCGTCAATTACGTGCAATGGGCGAAATATTTTCCATGTTACAAAATTTTCTTCTTTAGAATATTTAAAATTAAAAATATTTCATGCAAAATTAACAAAATTTATAATTTGCCTATAAAAGAAATGATTACCACTTTTAACAGCAACAAAATAAACAACAATAATAACAACTATTAATATATATTTTCTAAAGATACATTGAAAGGTTTAAATTTCAATACTTTGATTATTCTTGGAATTTTTCGATTGCTTAGTTAGTTTTTGATTGTTTAAACATTTGATATAAAATTACTCGTTAAAAAAAAATACATGAAGTGTATTCATTTCATTTATAATTAATTTTTATGATAATATTGTAGTTTTATAATAATTTAGAAGAAAAAAAACTACTTTTATTCTCCTTCAACTACTATTTTGTTATTTAGTATTCAAAAATAATTATATTTTTCATCTTCTAAAATTAATTTTAATATTAAAGTATTACGGAAACAGTTTATATCTTTTAGTTATTAAAAGTGAAACTAAATATATTTTTAAGTTAAAATTTTTTTTTTAAACAATATTTTACTCATAATCTTCTGGAAATATTATTTTCATCTAAAAACTGAAACATTTTAATTAGCTGTATTCTATTGGGAAAATTTTACTACTCACGAGTAGTTCTAGCTGTCATCATCTGCACCACCTCGAACAAATAAGAAGTTCGCATACGTAGTTACGCCATACAATTTACGGTAGGGAATTTTAGTTCCCGAACTGGAAATAGATGGCTTAGCGGGTTTGTTGGTTATGTTGAAGAGTCATATTTTTGTCAGTGTTGTTTATGTGGAAATAAACTCAGTTTTTATTGTTTATATGTGAGTAAACTCAGTATTGTTGTTGACTATTTTGAAGTTATATTTTACTGCTGTCAGTAAATTTTGCATTCCGTTGGGAATCTACTCCCAAGTACTTGTGAGTAGTAAAATTTTCTCAATGAAACACAGCTAATGTTAGGCGCAAAAGATCCTAGAGTAGAAAAGATGAACCGGCTCAAAGCACTTCGAAAGCCAATATTCATCAAAAAAAAAGGTTATGCTATCTGTTTGGTGGGATTTCAAAGGAATCGTTTATTTTTAGCTAGTACCGAGCAATACAACGATCAATTCTGAAGTGTACTGTCATCAGTTGACAAGTTCGACCACTCGGCAAAAGCTTTTAGAGCTTGGATGGGGTATACTGCCACACCCGCCATACTCTCCAGAACTAGCCAATTCCGATTATCATTTGTTCCTGTCTCTACGAAATTTTTTAGATGGTAAAACGTTTAATTCAAATGAGGAGGTCAAAAATCACTTGGATTAGTTTTTTGGCAGCAAAGAACAAAAATTTCATGAGCGTGGAATCATGTAACTGCCAGAAAGATGGGGCAAAGGGTATTGGATAAGAATAGATAATCTTTAATTGAATAAAATATTAATTCACTATAAAAAAATCGCCTTTCATTTTATAAAAAACCAAAATTAATTTCCGAACAACCCAATACAATTAATGTTTTCTTATTTTAAAAGCTGCTGTTAATCTTTGCTTCAGTTTGGCATATTCTCTTGATCTCGATTGAACGTCTTCATTTCTCGGTGAGGTTTTAGGCTTCTATAGGGATTTCCAATAAGAGTGATATGATTTCTAAGTGACGTTTCGGCCATTTCTAACATGTCATGATCTGTCATTTTTTTCCATTGTATTCAGTAATGCTAACAATTTCATCATGGAGAGATATACGCAAGAAAAACGTTTGCAAATTGTTCAATTTTATTATCAAAATAATCGTTCTCCAATTGCAACTTTTCGTGCGCTTTTGGCATTTTATCGTCGTAATAATCGTCCAACTGTGCTCGCTATTCGTCGAATTGTTAAAAATTTCGAGCGTACATTTTCTTTACATTTTTTATCAAGTGCCAATAAGACAAAGAACCGCTCGAAGTAATGAAAATATTGCTGCCGTTCAGACAAGTGTTGCTGAAGACCGCAATTTGTCGATTCCAAGACGTTCTCAAGAATTGGGACTGTCTCAAACCACAACCTGGCGGATTTTGAGAAATTATTTGGGCTTGCATCCGTATAAAATTGTTATCACTCAAGAATTGAAGCCATTGGTCCACCGTAAACGTCGTGAATTTGCTAATTTTGTCTTGGAACAACTTGAAAACGATAACGATTTTTTTAAGAAAATCATCTTCTCCGATGAGGCTTACTTTCATCTGAGTGGTGCGGTAAATAAACAAAACTGTCGATTCTGGTGCGAAGAAAATGGACAAATTATTCATGAACACCCATTATATTCACCTAAATTGACAGTTTGGTGTGGTTTTTAGTCTGGTGGAATCATCGGTTTATAGTTCTTTCGAAATAAAGCTGGTAACACCGTTACTGTCAATGGAGAGCGGTATAGATCGATGATAACCAACTTTTTATAGCCGAAATTGGAAGAAGTTGATCTTGACAACATCTGGTTCCAACAAGACGGGGCTACGTGCCACACAGCACGTGCAACAGCTGAATTATTGCGAGAAAAGTTTGGAGATTCGATTATTTCAAGAAATTGTGACATTGAATGGCCTCCAAGAAGTTGTGATTTAACACCATTAGACTATTTCTTATGGGGTTATTTGAAGTCATTGGTCTTTAGCAATAAACCAAACTCTCTTCAAGCTTTAGAAGTCAATATTGAACGTGCTATTCATGACATACGACTTGATTTAATAGAAAAAGTGCTCGAAAATAGGGTTCATCGAATTCGTTCCTGCAAAAAAAGTCATGGAGGCCATTTGAATGACATTTTATTCAGAACTTAATTGTATCGATTGTACTTCACATTAAATAAAAAAACATTTGAATTTCCTTAACAATTAGTGTGTGTGTGTTTTTTTTTTTTTTAAAGAAATCATATCGAAAACCCTTAATATTTTTAAGTTAAAATTTTTTTTAAACAATATTTTACTGAACAAACATATATCTTCTGGAAAGATTATTTTCATCTAAAAACTGAAACATTTTGATTATTATTTGCATTATGAATAAGTATTATCGTACTGTTTTGTCTCACACTAGATGGCGCTAGTGCTATTTTTGGTGATGTTTTCAGTTGCCAATATAAAATTTCCGATATAATAGTTAAATTGCAAATGCAAATTATATTTCAATAAGAGTTTTTTTTTTTTAATTTAATTTTCAATTATTATTTATAGTAAACTTTTGAATTTGTCCAAATATTGTACTATAATACAATATATTGGTTAAAAATTATGCTATAAGTAAAAATTTCAATATAATTTTTTATAAGAAATAAATAGTTTATTTTTTTTATTTGTAATTTATTATTTGATATAAAATAAAATTCGTTTAAAAATATGCAAAAAAAAAATTACCTTTTTTATTAAAAAAAAAAAAAAAATCAACAAAAATTTTATGAATAAAAATTTATTTTTATGTTAAAAAAAAATAATATTAAAATAAAAATTTGTTTATCTATTAAAATGGATAAATTTTATATTGTCTTATATGAAAAAAAAAACAGAATTCAGGATATTTTTCTCCATTTTGTTAATAGCTGTATTCCTTTGGGCCACTTTTGCTACTCGCAAGTACTTGCGAGTAGATGTCCAATGAAACGCATAATTTTGCGTACAAATCTGTGTAATTTGCAATTATATGCACATAACTTTCAACTTTACTTTTCTTGATACATGGAGGCACATCTTCATCAGAATCTGATGATGATGTAAAGTCTATAAAGTCAAATAAGTAAATATAACAAAAATATGACACTTCAACATAACCAATGAACCCGCTAAGCCATCTATTGCCAGGTAGAAAACTACAATCCCCTTACCGTAAGGGGAGAAGTGCAACTACTCGCGCGAAATACTTATCTGTATGAGCAAGAGTAGCTGCGAGTGGCTAGACGTACTTGTGAGTAGCAAAATTTTCCCAATGGAATACAGCTAATATTGCGTCCATTTTGAAAATAAAAATCTAAAAAAAAACTTCTTTAAATCAAAGAAATCATAAATTATTAATAACAATTTCATTTTAATTTTAATTTAAATAATCGTTTAATAAGATATAATTTCTGAACAAACAAACAAACAAAAATATAAAACTTATTAAACAATTTTTTATCTTTAACCATCATACAATAGAATATCTTTACTCCCGACAAATATGGCAACACCTTATAATACACAAACCGGAAACGCAGATTATTTCCAACCAAATTAAGTTAGCTATAAAGAAACTTTATGTTCAGCTACACAATTCCCTGAATAAGATTAATTTCAGTTCATTTTTCATGTTGCACACACTTAATGTGCTCATACATTAACTAAGCATCGGCCTCAAAGTGTGACTTTTTATAAAAGTAAGAAATTTAATTTATATTTCTAATTGAAAATGAAAAAAAAATAAAAAAATAATTCTCTTTTAATAAAAAATAAGTTATTTTTCATGTTGATCTTTTTTTTTTTTTAAATTTTTTTTAAATATATACATTGAAAATTATTTAAAAAAAAAAAAGGAAAAAAAATAGCAAAAAATTCTTAATAATTTTAAAGTGATTTGATTTTATATTCGAGTTTATTTAATTATTATATATATAAAACAAACAAAAGAAAAAGAAAAAGAAAAGAAGTGTTTGAAAAAAAAATGTATTAAAGAGTTTATAAAAGTAATGAAGGAAGGAAAAAACCTTAGAGAATAAAATGTAAAAAGAAAAAGAGAGAACACAAAGGAAAGAAGGCAGTCAGGCAGGCAGGCATCTTCTATAAGGTGCTGCTGCTGGCGCTGCGCTCACTCTTTTTCTCTTTTGTAATGGTGGTTGAATATATTTGAACAGTAAAGAAAAAAACAAGAAAAAGAATATAATTTTTTTTTTAAAAACTATTTAAAACGGCAAGTAGCACTAAAAAAAAAAAGATCATATTTTAATAAATATATTTCCAATAATGTGATCGGATTTGGTTCTTTGTTTCATTAATACAAATTCTTACCCTCGCGAAACTTCTAAGAGAATGAAATAATGTGTTTTCGATCAAGTATTTTTGATTTTCTTTTTTTTCTTTTTATTGTTATGTGAAATATTATTGGTAAAAAATATTTAATTATTTTATATATAAAAGATGTTTTTGGTAGGGGGGATTTGCATAGGGGGACAATCGTTTATTTATTTTATTTTTTTTGGTTAGAAACTATTAAAATGGGTGGGTATAAAATTGAGTCTAGTCTTTGGGAAATGAACAAAGTGTGGTTGGTTGGGTTGGTGGTGGTGGCGATGTGACTTCTTGTTCTTGTTAGATAGAGGAGGAAACGCATATACAGAATGAAATTTAATTTAATAAATTAAATTGATTTTCTTACAATTAAATTATGACGACTAATTAATAAATAGTTTAAATAAAAATAAAATTCTAAACGTTTAAAAATAATTGTAATTAGTAGATAAATACTAATAATAATAATATTTATTTAATTTTGAAATAATTTCAAAAAAATTGTTTATTAAAAATAAATGTGATAATTTATAAAATAATAGAAAAAAAAATATGAATTTCTGTGCATTTCTCTGTGAATGATGGCTGAATAGTCAACGAGCGGACGAGTGAAACGGAACGGAACGGAACATGTTTGGTTGATGATGATGATGATGACGATGACGAGAGCTTCCTCCCGTTCGGTTCGGGTTGTTTTTCTTTTCCTTCTCAATAATTTTTATGTGTGCTACGATCGGTCATTTACGAAAAATCATATTAAATCCGTTTGGCTGTGTTGTGTCAGATTGGCCTGTTTTTTCCCTTTTTTTTTTTGTTTATTATTTAACTCTGAAATGATTGTCTACACACAGGCGCGCGCGCGCGCGGAATAGCTGAATTTCATTTAAATTTATAAATTGAATAAGTCATTTTTGGTTCCATTTGGTTTTTTTTTTTTCTAAAACTAAAAACGTTCGATATATATATATTTTTTTTTATTAGTCGCACATTCAATTCTTATCTAAGCAGAAAAATTGGATTAAAAGATGAAAAAAAAGGGGAAAAATCGTATAAGTATTTTTTTTTTTAAGCAGAAAGGCAGACAGTTTTTTTGTGTGGATGTGTGTGTGCGTGCGTTTGCATGGATTTTTTTTTTTTGAGGTTAGATGGAATCTAAAGAGTTGCAAGTAGAAAATTAAAATTAAAAGCAAATTGAATGGTTGGGGGTGGAAGACTAAAGGGGCGGGGGAAAGGGGGGTTTTGTAGCAAATTTGTGACGTCTCAGTATATATCTTGTTGAAAATTAAAATTTCGTTTGAATTTTGCTTTTATAATAATATAATTTGTGATGAAAATGTACATTTTAAGAGAACGGGGGGAAGAAAAAAAAATTGTTGTTACTCACAAAAGGTTCATAGGAATTTTCAGATCTCGGACAGACCAATAATGATGTATTATTGGGCATAATTTGTTTTTCTTTGTAATAAGAAATGTGTGACAAAACGGTCCACATTAGATGATTAAGTGATGGAGTGTAGAGAGAGAGAGAGAAAATAAATAATCAAGTTAATAAACTGCATTCAGCTGAGAATAAGATGAAAATTGTCATACATGTGCGGAGCTTATGAATAAGTTTTTGATTGCGTATAGTTATTGTGCGTATGTGTTGAGTGATGATGGTACTGTTGCTGTAGCCGCCGTAGTTATTACAACTACATCTATCTCTACCTACAAGCGCAGAGATTTCTTTATTTTAGCCTATTAGTTATTGAATAGTTTCCGCTAAGTTAGAATCTTATTCAGCAGCAGTCGTTGTTGTGCTTAGAATCATCAATTTGCTTACATGTAGAAAGATATTTTCTGGTTTCATTATTTGTTATTATTGATAGAGTGGTAAACGATAAATGCAAGTGCGCATGTGTTTGTATTAACCTAACCTCCCTTTTCCTTGTATCCTATATTTAACCCTTCTGCTTCTGTATTAATGTTAATGTTATAATGTTTTATCGTATATAGGAAAAAATTTGAATAAAAATCGTGCACTTGTGTTTTCGTGATTCATTTTTGTTCTTTTCACGTTTGAATTTTCTCGAAATTGCTAAATGCAATCCGTCTGTCTCTCTTTTACTCGTATGCGCATCGATTTCTCAGAAACAATGTCCGTTCCTCTCATTTATGGCAACAACAAAAAACAAAAAGAAGTTCGACATTGGTGAGAGAATATTTCTCTTATTGGCAATGAATTCGATGACGGATGATATTCATTCGACCGACCAACCCGACCGTCTTCGATGCAAGTAGAACGAGTCAATTAATACCGTTTCATGTGCACACGACCAAACACACGCGCGCATATACGTGCAAATTCTTGTAAACGCAGCTATTTCGGAGAATTTATGAAGTTGAATAAGTGTGCAAATGTGTGTTAATCCGCGCGTGTGAAATAAAGAGTGTTCTGCTGCGTTGGCTGAATACACCATCAGAGATATAGAACGTTTAAAGCTCTGTAAATATGTATGTGCGTGCGTGCGTACGTATGCACTTGTTTTGTAGCTGACGAAATGATATTGCGCTGCTGAATTGATGTTTTATAATCAGCTGAAAGCATGCTATACTCTTTTGACATTGTGAAATCAAATGGGGGCCAGTAAAGCAATTGAATTTGAACGTTTCTCCGT
Source organism: Atherix ibis (assembly GCA_958298945.1). NCBI lineage: Eukaryota > Metazoa > Arthropoda > Insecta > Diptera > Athericidae > Atherix > Atherix ibis. Next base: position 46,478,321 of record OY282605.1, on the reverse strand, counting down.
CACAATAAATTCACAAACACTAATAAGTGAACATTTGTTTATTTGTTCTTCTTTTCTTCTCTTTGTCCGATGTTGTTTCTCATTCTGGTTCTGTTGGTGGGTAACAAAGGAAATCTCAGCAAAATTCTAGACTTTTTTGAGTTGATTAATTTTATTGGACTTTTTTTTTTGTACTCTCAATTTTACTTATATATAAACATGCATAAAACATTTTGACAAAAAAAAAATTTAATTATTTTAGGACTTTTTTTTTTTCTCTCTTCTCTCATCGATGCAATTTATTGTTAATTTGCATTTTTTGGCAGTGGTGGTTTTTAGTCTCTCTTTATCATGAGTTAATTTTTTTTTTTTTTTTCATACGTTCAAGTTTTGTTGTTCTCTTCAACTAAAGGACGTTGGGTACACTGGAGAGCAAAATTGGTTTTGAGGCGAAAATTTTGTCGTCACCGTTTTCGCTCAGAATAATTTCTTCAATTCATTTTTTTTTACCGATTCGCTTAAAGTGCTGAATATGGCCTGAAAATGTGCAGATTTTCAACAAAAAAAAAAAAACAAATGCGCACACATCTAATGAAACAGTTTATATTATGCAGTTATAATAATATATCCGCTCTTCTTCCTCTGTAATACAAGGTCTGTTCAAAAAATATCGCGAATTTTGTGTTGTTTTTTTTCCCAAAAATTATTAATTTATTAATGAATATCATCTATTTTGTCCCCTTCAAAGTAATCTACACCCCCCTCAGATATTATACACTTTTGCCAACGTTTTTTTTCCAGTCTTCGAGGCACTTCAAAAAATCATTTTTTGGCGATCTTGCTCAGCACATCCTTCGATGCCGTCTTTATCTTCTCAATCGTAGCGTAGCGTCATCCTTTCATGGGGCTCTTCAGTTTCGGTAACAAGAAAAAGTCACATTGTGTTGTTTTTGGCCAAAAATTCGCGCACTTGCAGGCGTTTCTGGCGGATTGCTTCGCTTAACTTGCAGGTAATATTCCTTATTGACCGTTCTACCCTGTGGCAAGAACTCATGATGCACCACGCTCCTGCAATCGAAGAAAACTGTAGGCAAAACCTCCACATTCGATCGAACTTGGCGCGCTTTTTTCGGTCTTTACTTCCATTGGGATGATTGAGCTTTGGTTTCCACGTCATTAACCATAAACCCATGATTCGGCACCAGTTATGACCCTCTGGAGCTAATTTGGTTCGTCGCGGACATAGTCCAACAGTTCCTTAGGAATGTTAATGCGATGCTGTTTTTGGTCGAAATTGAGCCAAAACACGTGCAAGTAAAGCAGCTGTCAAAATTAACTGAATATTCAAAATGGCCGAACTTGTCGGCATAAGTGAGAGACATCAGTACCAACATAACACCACAAAAAAACGAAAATCGAATATACATAACCCGCGGAAATTCAAAATTCACGATACTTTTTGAACAGACCTCGTATTTCGTTTAACTGATTGAGTAAAAATAATTTCCTCTAATAAATTATGACTCGACGCGTGAGTCGCAAAAATTTTCTTTCTGTCAGAAATTTAGTTTTTCCTTTTTTTCATTATTTTAAAGTTTGTTTATTGTAGTTTTTTTTTCTCAACTGAATTCTCCAAAAATCTTAATCATTTCTTAACTTATTTATAAAAACGAAAAATTAAATCAGCATTTATTTTTATTGGTAAATAAATACACACACTAAGTATTTATTATGATTTGATATACAAAAATATTCATTGATTCACATTCATTCATTTTATTAAACAGCAGAAAGACTAAAATTTGATCTAAAATTTGTTGTTGATTTTTGTGTTTTTCTACTCCTCATTCGATTAATACCATAGATAGTAAAAGTCTGGGTTTTCTTTAGGGTTCTAGGTCGGTTGGTTGAAGAGAGCCCAAGAATAAATGTTTCTCTTTATTGGAATTATGTGCTTACAAAGAAAAAATATTAATTGAAATTTAATACGAAATTGTCTCTGGACAGACACGGGGTGGAAATTTAGTATTTTTTTTTCTTTTTTCAAACCAATTTACTGGAATTTTGCCATCAGCTGGTTGGGTTGGTTAGTCTGATTAAGGAGATTCATATTAGTTTTGGACTTTATTTCTTATGTCTTATCCTTTAGGGGAATCCATACAAAAGGGAATGGAATAGACTCCTTTTCTTTTACTTATTTCATTGTGGATACATCACAATTTTTTTTTTTGGGGTACTTTTTATTTTAATAAACGCACATCCATATTCGGACTTGTAATAATTCTTCATAAAAAGCTGTTTCTATAATTTTCTTTTTTCTAACACTAAACAAAGACTGTGGGTTCTTTCTTTATTCGAATAGAAACCATGTCAAAATTGGGTGTGGTATTAACAAGAATGTAATCCGATACCATTCGTATTTATATTTTTCCTAGTTGCAATGTGAATTTCCATTTTAATAAATCATTTTCTTTGATTTTTTAAAAAGTTCACCTTCAATTTTTTTTTTGGAAATAAAAAAATTAATTTTTCTTCAAGTTATTTTTCTATATTATTATCGTAATTACCAGGTGTTTAAGCTTAAATCCGTTATATTTTTAATCAAAAAAACCAGTTTTTTTTTTCATAGAAAGCAAAAACGAATTTATTCAAAGTACCTAGCCCTCGGTAGGTACACATTTTTCTCATCTCTCGGGCAGTTTGTGGATACCACGCCAAAAAAAATCCTTCTCCTTTCTCGTGGCAAACCAGTTATCAAGCCATTTTCGCACGTCTTCGTAAGAATCGAAGTGCTGCTCAGCGAGCGCGTGGCCCATTGACGAAAACAGGTGGTAGTCGGAAAGGTGCCAGGTCTGGTGAATAAGCGGGGTGGGGTAGTACCTCCGAGTTGAGTGTCTCCAAGTAGTTTCGGACCATTTTTGACGAAATCAACTTTTCATGTCTTTGTTGATAATCCGTCCTTTTTTCAAACAGAGCACGGTGCAATTTGATCAGTTGTTGGTGGTAGAGGTGCACATTGACAGGTTCACCAGGTTTCAACATCTCATATTAGACGATACCCTGCTAATCCCACCAAACGCACAGCATCGTCTTCCCTCCGAAGCGATGTGGTCTTGGGGAACATGTTGATGGTTGGCCGGGATCAACCCACGATTTCTTGCGTTTATGGTAGGATTCTCGAAATATATCCACTTTTCATCGCCTGTCACAATCCGATACAGGAACGATTTTCTTTTTTGTCTGGCGAGCAAGATTTCGCATGTGTTTTGGCGTCGCTCCATCTGCCTATCGTCCAATACATGCGGCACCCATTTTCCGATCTTTCCAATCCTCCCCATGGCACGCAGACGCATGGAAATGGCTGTTTGAGTAATACCCCAATTTCTCCGCGAGCATTTAATGCGATTGGATAGCCTGCAATTGATGGTCCTCAAGCTTCCTAGGCCGATTTTCACGCTTCTTGTCCCACAATTCAAAATTACCGTCTTTGAACCGACGAAACCAATCTCGGCACGTTGTTTCCGATAAAGCACTGTCACCATAGGCCTCCATAAGCATTTGATGCCATTCGGCAGCCGAGTTCTTCAAATTGAAGCAGAAAAGCATAGCTTTTCGCATATGCTCTTTTTCTGGCATAAAACTAGACATGATTACAAAAGGAAAAATGTCTGTTGTTGTACGAAATTGCTGACAATGTGCGCTGATTAATGTTGACAGATGTCAAACTCATAAAAAAAAGTATGGCGTGCTGATGGTAGGTTAATATGCTCACTCACGCCATTTATGACCAAACATAGCGGATTGAAGCTTATACACCTGGTACAAAATTTTACTTACCAAAAAAAATAGTCTTAATAATATTCCAATGAAAGTGAAAATTTTTGCTGATTTCCCCCCCAACACATTTGCTTGCTGCAGGTATGAGGAGGCGACAATATAATAAATACTTAACGTGGTAACTGGGACACATCTGGCAATAAGTACATTTCTTCCTTTCGTTTGCTTACTTTTTTGGTTGTTGGTTTATTTTGTATGTACAAAAATAATCTCCAAATTAATCTTGATTCTGGAGTATTATTTGTTTTTAAAATAAATCTAGTCTAGACCAAAAAGATTTGATGATTTTTAATAGTATTTTTTTCTTTTTTCTTGGAAATAACTTTGTTAGCTTTTATGTTATAAATTGTCATGATATTATTTTTAATTCAATATTAATTCAGTTTTCTTGAATAAATTTATAGATCATGGTTGTAGAAAAAATTTCAATTATTATCAATAATAATATGACAAATAACAATTTAGGTCTTCATAAAGGGTACTTGAGTTTTAAAATCAAATAAAAAGAGTCGTATATGAAATGTGGCAGATTTATTTATAGTAAGTTAAATTTAAAAATAACATGGGCGTCACGGTTTCGTTAGCAGGAGGTGATCCGGGAGGTCTAATTTTTATGATAACTGTTCCACACAAAATGAACTGAATCTCACCGATAGTTTGAATGATGTTGTTTTCCACTGTAGAATACCCCGAACGAATGGGGTACTCTAAGGCCAGTCGTGGCCAGTCATTTAAATGATGTTGTGTTTCATTCTTAAATTTCAAGGTATATTCTTTCTAATAAAAGCGGAAATTTAAAAAAATATACACTGGTTTTTTTTTATTTACTTTTTAAAATGCAACTTTTAAATTTGCACCACATATAACATACTTGTGTATGGTCTACCCTATATGATAATAAGGGGAAGGTTCTTTTTAAATTTATTCCAACGACGAATATTTATATACCAAAAACAAGATGTCGTCAACACAAAACAGACTAAGTAAAAATAAGCGTTTTATTCAGTAATTTTGTCATATGTCACAATTTCTTTAAATACTCGAATCTCCATACTTTGCTCGCAATAATTCTGTTGTTGCACGTGCTGTGTGGCACGTAACCCCGTCTTGTTGGAACTAAATGTTGTCAAGATCAATTTCTTCCAATTTCGGCCATAAAAAGTTGGTTAACATCGATCTATACCGCTCTCCATTGACAGTAACAGTGTTACCAGCTTCATTTCGAAAGAATTTTGTTTATTTACCGCGCACCACTCAGATGAAAGTGAGCGCACGAAAAGTTGCAATTGGAGAACTAAGAAATAATTTGTAAACGTTGTTCTTGCGTATATCTCTCCATGATGGAATTGTAAACATTACTGAATACAATGAAAAAAAAAAATACAGATCATGACATATTACAAATGGCCGAAACGTCACTTAAAGTCGATGTTTCCACTTGGTGGACTTGACCTGGTTGACTTGAGCTCTTCGTGTTTTCACTGGTGGACTTGACCCGGTTGACAAATAAATTTATTTGACATTTTCAAGATGGTGGCAACTGATTTTTATGAGTTAGATCGGTGGTAGAGGTCTGTTTGGAATCGGAACACTGCACACAGCGGCAGCGTATGTATATGTCAAGAGTTTTCTATGGTTTATTTACTATTCGAAATTTAGCTGTGGTGCTATAAATTTGTGTTGAAGTTTAAAAAATAAATTAAAAAAGTGAATAATGGATACGGATAATGAAGATATTGAAAGAGTGACGGTAGCAACTACGATGTTTATTTCAGCAAATGCTGCTTTATCATATTTGGAATCTGAAGAAAAGGAAAGAATGGGTGAAGGAATGGAGACTACAGAGAGATACAAAAAGCTCCTTTAAATTTTTAACCGAAGAATTGAGGCTAAAAGACAAAAATGCGTACCGCCAATATAATTTTTTTAACACAACACAACCTTCTTGCTTGGCAGCTCGAAAATTATGATATTATTTGACATATATGAAACGATTGTAAGGTAGAACATGGAACGAAACGGTTGAACGCAAAATATTTTTCAAAAGTTTTTGATTTATTTCCCCCCGACCCGCACTTTTCGTCTCGCCTACAAAAACGAGGTCAAGTCCACCAATGGAAACAAGCACTTGGAAATCATATCACTCTTTTTGGAAAACCCTATATATGCATTTTTCGAACGTAATAAAATATTGAATTTGCTTTTTCTTCTGTGGTCTCGAAAAGTAAAATGTATTTTTTTCCATTTTCGTTTTAAAAATAATCTTCATTCGATAAGTTATGTGGCAAGTATTTTTTTTACCATTTTGATCGATGATGTCATATCATGACTATTGATCGTAAGCGAAAACTCCCCACAACTCACCGCTGAATACCGGACATGTGTTATCGTTGAGAATTTTTTCGTTCTCATTTTCCGTTTTCACCACAATGCGTCATGATCGTAAACGTTTGCCTTTTAATCTCTCGCTCTGTTTCTCACTTCCTCTTTCACGTTTTGCTGTATAAATTCCAGCAGCAAATAGCATTTTCCGTTGTTGGCTGTATTAGTAGTGGTAATAATGAGCTGCTGATAGTAAAATGATTCACTTGCTGATTATGCGAACTAAATTTACTTTTCTACTTTATTGATCTAGATATTATTTAGTTTTTTTTTTTTGAATAGTATTTTAACACCATATGTTTGGGAATATCATATTTATCGTGATTATGTGCATTGTTGGAGAAAAGTACCGATAAGAATTATTTGCTTTCCCAGCAAAAGATCGTCATTTTGTTATGATAATGATGACGTTTCGTAGAAATTTTATTTTTAAATTGAAATTTTTTTTTTAAAAAAAGTGACTCAGATTATTTTTTAAATAAGAAATGCTACGGAAGGAGAAATTAACCGTCAAGTGTTATTGCACTTTTCTTTTCTGGAATACATGTTCATTGAGAAATGTTATTATGAATTATCGAGAAAAAAAAAATTAATTGTTCATTATTTTAGAGATTTTTTTTCTCAAAATATTGTTATATTTTCATATTTTTCAAATAATATAAACTATTTAGTGATCTACAATTTGGGTATTATACATGTTTCAAATGGTGTGACTAACAGTTCGGCTGAAAAGTTTATAACGTAACACAGTAGAAATATTTTTTTTTGCAAAATTCTCTTTTATTATTCAACATAGTTGCCTTTGAGGGCGATACAGCGATTATAGCGATCTTCCAACTTTTCGATACCATTTTTATAGTACTCTTTCGGTTTTGCCTCAAAATAGGCCTCGGTTTCGGCAATCACTTCATCGTCGGTCCTAAATTTCTTCCCAGCGAGCATTCTCTTGAGGTCTGCAAACAGGAAAATATCGCTGGGGGCCAGATCTGGAGAATACGGTTGATGGGGAAGCAATTCGTAGCCCAATTCATTGAGTTTGACCATCGTTTTCATCGACTTGTGACACGGTGCATTGTCTTGGTGAAACAACACTTTTTTCTTCTTCAAATGAGGCCGTTTCTTAGCGATTTCTTTGTTCAAACGATCCAATAACGCTATATAATAGTCGCTGTTGATCGTCTGTCCCTTCTGGAGATAGTCAATGAATATTATACCATGCGCATCCCAAAATACAGACGCCATCACCTTGCCAGTCGACTGTTGCGTCTTTCCACGCTTTGGATTCGGTTCGTCGCTCGCTCTCCACTCTGCCGACTGGCGATTGGAGTCTGGAGTGTAGTTACGGAGCCATGTTTCATCCATTGTCACATATGGACGCAAAAATTCGGGTTTATTGCGCTTGAACAGCTCCAAACACTGCTCAGAATCATCAACACGTTGTTGTTTTTGGTCCACAGTGAGCTCACGCGGCACCCACTTTGCACACATCTTTTGCATGTCCAAATATTCATGCACGATATTTTCGATATCTTCAGAGTCTCAGCTATCTCGCTCAACTTCACTTTACGGCCATTTAAAATTATTTTGTGGATTTTTTTTGATGTTTTCTGCCGTAACCACCTCTTTTGGGCGTCCACTGCGTTCTGCATCAACTGTGCTCGTACGACCAGTTCGAAATTGACGAAACCAATATTCCACAGTTGAAATAGCTGGAGCAGAGTCCGGATAACGTTTGTCAAACCATGCTTTGGTTTCCACTGTAATTTTTTTTCATCAAAAAGCAATGCTTTATCAATACACGAAATTCGTCTTTATCCATTTTTTTTCAATAACAAAAGTTGCTCCACTCAAAACGCTATATCTCACGAACCAATCGACCGATTGCTGTCAAATTAATTTGAAGCATGGTGCTTTGTGATAATTAAGTAGATTTTTGCAAGAGGCGCCATCTAGATGTCAACGTTATAAGCTTTGCAGCCGAACTGTTATGTCTCGTTATAAAAAGTTTCATTCTCTAAAACCAATATGGGCCCTTTAATTCTTATCAAATCTAATTCCTGTAATTAAAAATACATAAAATAGACGATTTTATCCTTTACTTTTGGGGTGTGACGATGTCTCGTTATTAAAAGTTTCATTCTCTAAAACCATATGGACTTATGAGCTAGAAATTTGATGCTTCTGTATAGGCCTTTCAATTCATATCAAATCTAGTTACTTTAATCAAAAATACTCAAAATAGTCGATTTCATCTTTTACTTTGGTGATGTAATCGTTCCTCGTTATAAAAAGTTTGATTTTCTAAAACCAATATGGGCCCTTTAATTATTATCAAATCTAATTCCTGTAATTAAAAATACTTAAAATATACGATTTCATCTTTTACTTTGGTGATGTGTCGATGTCTCGTTATAAAAAGTTTCATTCTCTAAAACCAATATGGACTTATGAGCTAGAAATTTGATGATTAGGCCTTTCAATTCATATCAAATCTAGTTACTTTAATCAAAAATTCTTAAAATAGTCGATTTCATCTTTTACTTTGGTGATGTTATCGCTCCTCGTTATAAAAAGTTTCACTCTTTAAAACCAATATGGACTTACGAGCTAGAAATTTGATGATTAAGCCTTTCAATTCATATCAAATCTAGTTACTTTAATCAAAAATACTTAAAATAGTCGATTTCATCTTTTACTTTGATGATGTGATCGTTCCTCGTTATAAAAAGTTTGATTTTCTAAAACCAATATGGACTTATGAACTAGATATTTCAGGCTTCTGTTTAGGGCTTTCAATTCTCATTGAATCTAGTATCCTTAATCAAAAATACTTTAAATAGCAGATTTCCTCTTTTACTTTGGTATTGTGACCGTTCCTCGTTATAAAAAGTTTCTTACTTTAAAACAATATGGACTTACAGACTACAGTTTTGAGGCTTCTATTAGGCTTTTTAATTATCATAGAATCTGGTTCCTTTAATCCAAAATACTTAAAATAGTTGATTCCCGCTTTTACATCATTAAATATCAAATTTACACATCCCAGGCTTGAGGTGCTGCTGTTTTTTAAATATATATTTTCCATATTAAAATCGTCAAATTAAGGCTAAAAACTATCGTTTTCCATACGACCATAGCACTCAAATGTTGATGGTAACGGTCACTTCTTTATCAGTTTTTATGTTGATACAGGGGCGAAAAAACAAAAAAAAAACGGACCAATGATATGTTCAAACAAAAATCCACACCAGGGAGTCTTTTTTTTTGGCTTCTTTACCAGGTGTATAAGTTTAAATCCGCTATTTTTTAGTCAAAAAAAACATTTTTTTTTTCATAGAAAGCAAAAAGAAATTTATTCAAAGTACTTGTCCTCTCTAGCTACATATTTTTCCAATCTCTCGGGCAATTTGTGGATATCACGCCAAAAAAAATTCCTTCTCTTTCTCGATGCAACCATCAAGGGGTGTTGCTGCTCAGCGAGCGCGTAGCTAATCGACGAAAACAGGTGGTTCTCGGAAGGGGCCACGTCTGGTGAATAAACGGGGTGGGAAGGTCTGATGAACTCCCAGTTGAGTGTCTCCAAGTAGTTTCGGACCATTTTTGACGTGTGCGATGGAGCGTTATCGTGGAGGAAAATCAGCTTGTCATGTCTGTTGATAATCCGTCCTTTTTTCACGTTGGACATTGACAGTTTCACCAGGTATCAACATCTCATAGTAGACGATGTCCTGCTGATCCCACCAAATGCACAGCATCGTCTTCCGTCCGAAGCGATTTGGTCTTGGGGAAGATGTTGATCGTTGGTCGGGATCAACCCACGATTTCTTGTGTTTAGGATTCTCGAAATATATCCACTTTTCATCGCCTGTCACAATCCAAAGCAGGAACGACTTTCTTTTATGTCTAACGAACAAGATTTCCCATGTGTTTTGGCGTCACTCGAACTGCTTAGCGTTCAATTCATGCGGCACCCATTTTCCGATCTTTCCAATCTTCCCCATGGCACGCAGACGCATGGAAATGGCTGTTTGAGTAATACCCCAATTTCTCTGCGAGCATTTTTTGCGATTGGGTATCGTCTTCGTCCAAAAGAGCCTGCAATTGATGGTCCTCAACCTTCCTAGGCCTATTTCCACGCATCTTGTCCCACAAGTCAAAATTTCCGTCTTTGAACCGACGAAACCAATCCTGGCACGTTGTTTCCGATGAAGCACTGTCACCATAGGTTTCCATAAGCATTCGGAGTGATTCGGCAGCCGATTTCTTCAAATTGTAGCAGAAAAGCAGACCTTCCCGCATATGCTCTTTTTCTGGCACAAAACTAGAAATGATTACCAAAGAAAAAATGTATGTTGTTGTGCGAAATTGCTGACAATGTGCACTAATTAATGTTGACAGATGTCAAATTCATAAAAACAAAGTATGGCTTGCCCATGGTAGCTTAATATGCTCAATCATGCCATTTATGACCAAACATAGCGGATTTAAGCTTATACCCCTGGTACAATGGCTTATTTATTGTTACTAGTGATATTTCAAAGCTGAGTAAGAGATGAGCCTCATCGCTGAATATTTTTTTTCCCTAATAAATGGCAAATTTGAGGCTAAGTAACTTTTATCTTAAATTATATTTAATAATTCTATCAAATAACAGAACTAGGCTTCTCTTACCAAACAACAAAATGGATAACTCCATTTTTAGATTCTTCTTGAAAAATTTCGCTAATAATACATTATTTTCAATAATATAAACAAACTCATTTATTTGTGATGAAAGCAAAAATTCATTAGAAAACAGGATATTTTAATAGTTGGATATATTTAAAAAAACAGCATAAAATAAGCTGATATTCTTTATTTAATATAAATACAATCGAATATTTACAACAACAAAATAATTTTATCGTATTTTAAGTTTTTTAAGTTGGTTGCCCTGTTGTAAAATTTGCAAATTGCTCTACAACAATTCTTTACGAAAACCGGTTCTTTTTCCAACAGGTGATAAGGAATATTCCATATCTATAAACACCATATGCTGTGTCCCTAAAGTGGAAGCAATTTATACAAAAAAAACTGATAAAATGACATTTTCTGAAGAAAACTTTTAAGAAATTTAGTCCCTTTTTTACTCTCTGTCCTGCTCTCACTAATAAAGGCATACCATTCTTTTGATGGTAATTGGTCAAGACAATGTTAGTGAGTTGGATTTATATTGTCTGCACTAGCCCTAGCCAGCAGGTAATTTCCTCCTCCCCTCTCTAGCTTGTTATCAGCCTTTTTGCTTTGCTGCCATTTTAATGCGAACACTTTCTAGGATATTTAGTAATAATTTCTAATAGAAGAAATAAGGTTGGTTCCTATTTAGTGTGGTAGTTTTTTCTTTAATAATAATTATAAAATTATGTGGTGTTTGGAGTAATCATAATATCTACTAAAAGGTTATATATTATTTCTTGTAATATTAAGAATTTAGTAAAAAAGAAAATTTGATTTTGAAAAAAAAAAATTATTTTAAAAATAAGAATAAAATTTGTATTTAAATTTTTATATAAGAAATTTTAAAATAGGTAATATTTTTAAGATAAAAAAGTATCTAAATATTCTCAAATTAGTAATGAAATATTTTTAAAAATTAGCACCACAAATGTGTATTTAATGACGTGACGTGTTTTGTGCATATTCGTCCATTTGTTTATATAAAAAATATATTGCAGGTTAATTCAAATTATTATATTAAATAGAAAAAAATTAAAAAAAAGGAAAGTTAACAAATTAAATATTTTTATTTAAGCCAGCCTCGGTTTTTTCTACTTTTTTAAAAGAAAATTTTTATTTATTAGTTTTTTTTTTAAAATTTTTACTGTAATCGATTTTATTTGACATTTATTAATTTACATGTCAAAATAAACAGTAAGTTATAATTTATGAATAATAAAAAAAGAATTAATTTTATTATCTATTGTGAATTGTTATAACACTTTTCCTTATCCATACAAGTATGTCAGTACGAATTGCAAATATATATGAACGTGTATCCGAATGAAACAAATATATTATTTTCATAGACAAAATTTAACAAAAGCACATGCACGCACACATGATAGATAAGATGATAAAGTGAAAAAGCAACAAAACAAAATTTCACAACAGATCACAGCTGTCTGACTGACTGGTTATCTATCTGCCTGCCTCTTGTGAGAATGACTCGTCGCTTTTTTTATGACATTTAAAAACTGTTCTAATTGAGAGAGAGAAAAAGTTATTTTTCTATTCTTTTCCTTTAAAATTCTCCTCTTAAAGTTTTCGATTTGGTTACGGCAAAATTATCACTTTAGTAGAAAGTTTTTTTTCGATCCATAATGTACAATTGCAAACTTTTAGGATCTAAATCCTACCTCAAATAATACATACGTATATGAATGTTATCAAATAATAAGGCTCTATTTTCCAAACTAGGAAAGGGATAATTCCGGTATAATATGTTATTAATAATTAAAATTACGAAAATATTCATTTAAAAACTTGAAAAATACGAGTATCCACACAAAAAACTGGTTCTATTTTAGAAATATTTATTTTCAAATTACATATAGGGTTTTCCAAAAAGAGTGATGTAATTTCTTTAAAAAAAAAACACTGTTAAGGAAATTCAAATGTTTTTTATTTAATGTGAAGTACAATCGATACAATTAAGTTCTGAATAAAACGTCATTCAAATGACCTCCACGACTTCTTTTGCAGGAACGAATTCGATGAACCCAATTTTCGAGCACTTTCCACTAAATCAAGTCGTACTATATGTCATGAATAGCACGTTCAATAATGACTTCTAAAGCTTGAAGAGAGTCTGGTTTATTGCTAAAGACCAGTAACTTCAAATAACCCCACAAGAAATAGTCTAATGGTGTTAAATCACAACTTCTTGGAGGCTATTCAATATCACAATTTCTTGAAATAATGGAATCTCCAAACTTTTCTCGCAATAATTCGGTTGTTGCACGTGCTGTGTGGCACGTAGTCCCGTCTTGTTGGAACTAGATGTTGTCAAGATCAACTTCTTCCAATTTCGGCCATAAAAAGTTGATTATCAGCGATCTATACCGCTCTCCATTGACAGTAACGGTGTTACCAGCTTCATTTCGAAAGAAGTACGGACCAATGATTCCACCAGACCCAAAAACCACACCAAACTGTCAATTTAGGTGAATGTAATTGGTGTTCATGAATAATTTGTGGATTTTCTTCGCCCAAGAATCGACAGTTTTGTTTATTTACCCCACCACTCAGATGAAAATGATCGCACGAAAAGTTGCAATTGGAGAACGATTATATTGATAATAAAATTGAATAATTTGCAAACGTTGTTCTTGCGTATATCTCTCCATGATGAAATTGTAAAAAAAGACAGATCATTACATATTAGAAATGGCCGAAACGTCACTTAGAAATCATATCACTCTTATTGGAAAACCCTATAGTTGAGCTAAGATTATATCTTGCGTCTAATAGATGATCGTTTTTTTATTTTTATTTTATCTGCAACTACAATTTTATTGTAACAAGCAGATTTATACATTTTAATTAACAATCTTGTAGATCATGAAAGGGGGGGGGGTAATTTTCTAATTAACGGAAATTAGATTCATCTAGAAAATCTCAAGGCCATTGCCTCTTAAGTCTTCGATGAGTGTTTCCGGGGAGGGTAGTACAGGACAATCCTCTGAGAAGTGGACTATGATGATATGGTAAACGGGAGTGAAATTTTTGATAGCTGGAAATGCACAGGTTTTGAACAAATGGAACATTTAGATCACGATGTATTATGGAATATCTATTTTGTCCCCTTCAAAGTAGTAAAAATAATAACCAGATATTATACATTTGTGCCAACGTTTTTTCCAATCCTCGAAGCACTTCAAAAAATCATTTTTTGTGATCTTGTTCAGATCTTCCTTTGATGCCGTCTTTATCTCCTCAATCGTAGCGTAGCGTCGTCCTTTCATGGGGCTCTTCAGTTTCGGGAACAAAAGTCACAGGGGGCCAGATTTAGGGAATACGGTGGCTGCGACATTATAAGTGCGTTGTTTTTGAGCAAAAATTTCAAAAGGCAATTTTTGTTCTTCCACAAATCCTGGCGTTTCTGGCGGATTGTTGCTTTGCGCAACTTGCGTATAACTTGTAGGTAATATTCCTTATTGACCGTTCTACACTGTAGCAAGAACTTATGATCGAAGAAAACTATAAGCAAAACCTTCACATTCGACTGAACTTGGCGTGCTTTTTTCGGTCTTGGCTCGTGCGGCAGCTTCCATTGGGATGGTTGAGCTTTGGTTTCCACGTTATAACCATAAACCCATGATTCATCACCAGTTATGACCTTCTGGAGCAAATTTGGGTCATTGTGGACAGAGTCCAAAAGCTCCTTAGCAATTTTAATTCGATGTTGTTCTTGTCGAAATTGAGCAAAAATCGAAGACGAGCCAAAACACGTGCAAGCACAGCAGCTGTCAAAAATTAACTGAACATTCAAAATTGCCGAACTTGTCGGCATAAGTGAGAGACATGAGTACCAACATAACGTCACAAAAAATCGAATATATGTAAATCGGGGAAATTCAAAATTCGCGATACTTTTTGAACAGACCTCGTATAAAAGAAATTTTAAATTAATAGAAAATATAGTCACTTTTTTTTTTGTTTATGGATAAAGTTTAAAAATTGTTTTGAATGCAAAGCGGCGTCAGGAAGATATAAAATTGGTTATTTTTAAACGTAACAAGCGTATGCAAATTTCAATTTATTGTAAATTAAAAATTTTTACGTACAAATTTTTTTTAAATTAAAATTTTTTATAGAATTTTGTATGAACGGGCCCACACACACTCATACACATACACATACACATACACATACAGGCAGACCCTCACTCAATGCAAATTTTTTGTGCATAAACAAATGCATTTGTCTGATTTGAATATTTCCGCCTTATTTATTATGAAAATCATTGAAATTCATATCACGTACGTCGTTTGTACATCCGTCTATGTACATTGAGTATGACCAAGAAAGGAAATCAACATTGAAATGAGAAAGAAAAGAAGGAAAATGATCATTATTGGAAACAAAGGATGGGCGAAATATTGTTTTTGTTCTATTCTAAGTCAATGTGTACGTGTGTTTTTACATTTGTATATAGTGTTCATTGTTTTTTAATCTTTTAGTAATGAATTATTAGAGGGGAAAAAGACGTCTGCATATGATCGTCACTATCTTTACTGGTATGCCCTCTAATTAACTGCACTCATATTTTATACACTAACAAAATTCATTTAAAATTAAAGTTTAATTGAATATCTTTTTATATTGTGTCATTGGAATGGTATATTTACCAATTTAATTTTTTTAAATATGGAAATAAGATATTTTTACGCCATTTTTTCCAACATTTTTGTTGTAAGCAACTTTTATTGACGTTTGTAAAAGTTCCTATATTTTCTAACAAAGATTTATTTTTGATTGTGTTTAAATAAATTTATATAATTTTGCTATCAGTTAGAACAACGTCAAAATGATTATATTATTATTTACGGAGACGTTTGCCAATTTACCAGATGACGTACTACCTACTACTACTATTACTATTACTTTTACTAAACTACACTGCATACGTAGCTGCTGGTATCGCACGTATTGCTATAAAAAAAAGTGCCTTGTTTTTGACAGCTTTCCGTATAGTGGTTTTCTATAATCGTAAGTAGTTTTTTTTTTTTTGCATAGGAGGATTATTAAAATTAACTGACCCATGGTATTGGCGATATATTTATGGTATGCGTAAGTATGCAACTACTGGCAAATTGTCCATTATTGAATGGCGACGAAGAATCAATGCACAATTTGTTTGCGGGGCGGGGCGGTGCGGTGCGACTTAACATCGAATGAGGTCGGGTTAAGTAACAATGCGTGTGTGTGTGTGTATTCTAGTAATCGCAATAAATTCTGTCGTTGCTGCTGCTGTGCTGCATATGCACAATCGACTTTCTTTTTCTCTCAATTAAAATTGAATATTTTCCATCTCACTCATATTATTATTTATTTGAAATTTTTTTTCCTGTTTACATATTATGATTATTATTAAGTTAGTGTTTTGGAATACCTTCTTACCTACCTGCCCGCATTGATAATATTTGTGTCAATCCATTATTGCATTATTGTGTTGCTCTAATATAAATTTATTTATAGTATTTTCATATACGGTTATTGTTGATAAACATTAAAAAAAAAGAATAAAAAACAGTAAGTGTGGCAAATATTAGATTACATTAAAAACCACAAGATATTATTGTGCATTTAAATTCCTTCCTTTAAGAATTGAATGTCTTCGATTGAATGCATTTGTCTGTAGAATAATGATTATTTAAAGTTATAGATTTCCCCTTTGCGCTCTGACATTGCAGGCTTAGGAAGAAACAAAATTAAATTGTTTATAGAATAGAAAGATTGATGTGCCATGACAAAGCAAGGTAGTCGTGTGAGGGGAGAAGGAAGGGGTGGTTGGTGTTATGCACCTACACATACAAATAAAATGTACGAAGTCTGTTAAAAAAGTATCGTGAATTTTGAATTTTCGCGGATTACGTACGAGTATATTCGATTTTTTGTGTGGCGTTATGTTGGTACTCATGTCTCTCACTTATGCCAACAAGTTCGGCCATTTTGAATGATCAGTGTTTTTTTCGACAGCTGCTTTTAAAAAATGGATCAAAGAATCTGTTTCGGGAACAAGAAAAAGTCACCGGGGGCCAGAATACGGACACAAGCAACGATGCGTGAGCAGGGGCGTTATCATGGTGCAAAAGCCAGTTTTTGTTCTTCCACGAATCCGGGTGTTTCTGGCGGATTACTTCGCGCAACTTGCTCATAACTTGCAGGTAATATTCCTTATTGACCGTTCTACCCTGTGGCAAGAACTTATGATCGAAGAAAACTATAAGCAAAAACATTCGACTGAACTTGGCGTGCTTTTTTCGGTCTTGGCTCGTGCGACAGCTTCCATTGGGATGATTGATCTTTGGTTTCCACGTCATAACCATAAGCCCCATGATTCGTCAACAGTTATGACCCTCAGAAGCAAATTTGCGTCGTCGTGGACAGGGTCTAACAGATCCTTAGCAATGTTAATGCGATGCTGTTTTTGGTCAAAAATGGGCAAAAATCCAAGACGAGCCAAAACGCGTGCAAGCAAAGCAGCTGTCAAAAATTAACTGAACATTCAAAATGGCCGAACTTGTGGGCATAAGTGAGAGGCATAAGTACCAACATAACGCCACAAAAAATCGAAAATCGAATATACGTAACCCGCTTCAATTCAAAACTCGCGATACTTTTTGAACAGACTTCGTATCATTTAAAAACGGGGGCTAATTGTTGGATTTAAAAAAAAGAATTATCTTTGAACGAGACTATATATATTGCTATTTTATTAATATTGAATATAATAGCATTTTTTTTATATTTCTCTGTGACAAAAGTGTCAGAATGCAATTTTGTAGCGTCACGACCACGACTGGCTGGCATTGTCAAGCTTCCCCAATGAAACTGGTCGAACATTAGTTGGAGGGACCCAATTAGACGTTGTTAAATTAAATTAAAATTTTATTCGAATTAAAAAAAAAAAAACTAGTTATTTTTGTTATTCTGTTTATAAAGTTATAATTCTAGTAGATCTGGTTCAGGTATCTAGATCCAGATCAAACTCTCAAAGGACTGGTTCTCAGATATTTTATTCTATAAATAAACTGCTCAGTATTAATTAATTAATTAGGGACAAATAAATTTATGCACTAAGAAATCGAAAATTTTGTAAATAACTAAATTTATCCAAGAAATTAGGATCAATGCTCTTCTACAAGAGCCCCATTTTAATACTGCACATTCTCCAATTGAAATTTAAGTTTTTTTTTCTATGAATTTGGTAGAAAAAGAATTTATGAAAAAATTCTTTTATCTTTTAATAATAAAGAATTTTTTCATAAATTCTTTTTCTACCAAATTCATAGAAAAAAAAACTTAAATTTCAATTGGAGAATGTGCAGTATTAAAATGGGGCTCTGGTAGAAGGGCGATGGTGTGATGTCATTTGTTCATGGAATGCATACGAAATGACAAATTCTAAATGAGGACAAATGTTATTAGCCAACACTTAATACTCTCGTATTTGTCGAAAGCAAATCATAAAGCAAAAATTCTTTCATCTACGTACGTATCTGATGATATGGCGCCGCCTCCCACGCATAAATATGTATGTCTTATATTGAATATAATTTTCTCTTGTGTTCTGTATTGTATATAAAGAGAAGTTTGATGAAATTTTTATTTTATTATATTGCCTGGACTTTGCCATTCCATTATGTTTGCATAGAGTGTTTTTGCAGATCTCAATTCTTTTGAGTTAATTTTTGACATATTTCGGGCTTTAATTTGATCATTATTTGACTGAGGTTCTAAAGTTTCGATTATTGTAATTCCAACAAAATAAAATCCCAAAGATGTCAAATTATACGATCTTGGATACTAATTGAGATCATCAAATCTGGAAATAGGGCGTCCTAGAAACTGTTCGCGAAACAAAGCCAAAATTTATTGTATTGTGTGGCTATTGTGGCGTCTTTTTTAAACAACACATAAGATACATCTTTAAGGTTAGGTTATAGAAAAGTCAGTTTTTATACGAACATAGCGCTGAAAATTCACTGTAACGGTTTGTCCTACTCCATTTACAAAGAAATATGGGAAAATAGCACCAACAGATCAAAATAAATGCATTCCAAAAAGTCTCACTAGTTCCGTATACATTCATATATATTTTAATGCTATCTAATAACGGGGCTTTACTTTCGGAACTAGGAAAGGGGTAAGTCGGTATATTTCTTATTAATCAAAAATACGAAAATATTCGTTCAAAAATTTTAAAAATATAAAAAAAAATAATATATGGCTGTGAGGCAACCAGCTGATAATGGGCATTGCCAGACACAAATTGTCACAAGTGATCATACAATTGCTAGATTTTATCAAAATTTGCCCAATTTTTTTAAATACGAGTAGTCTAACAAAGATCTAGTCTGACAACGTTTGCAAATTAAAATTAACTGTTTTTGCTTGACAGTTCGATTGTTTTCTTTATTTTGGGGAAATAGTGAAAAATACGATTTAATTTTTTGTGAAAACTATGTCTTAGAATAAAAAAATTGTTTTGCTACAGTTTTAACAGCATTAAATTTTTGAAAGTAGCAGTGGTTACACGGAGGATAATTTGTAACAACAGAAAGAACGCAATAAATTCCGCGCAAAAATGTCAAAATTTTTGTCAGATTATTTTGACACCAAAAATGTTATAAAAATTTCACCATCTGACAATGTGTGATGACACTGTTACCGGATGCTGCCATTAAATATTCTCATACTACCTTCAAATAATTTGCCTGATAACGTTTTCAGATAAAAATTACACGATTATAAGGGGTTTTTCGATAGGTTTTTCATCAAAATTTATCACTTTCAGTTGTATTCAGTAAGGTTTATGGAATTTATTCATGAAAAGACACACGTATTAACAACGCTTGGAAATTACTCAAATTTCTCTATCAAAATTTATCGTTTTTTTATTGCAATTTATCGTGCACTTCTTACAATTTATGGTCGTCATAATAGGCCTAGTGTGCTTGCTATTCGTTGGGACTGTGGAAAGTTTTGAACGCAATTCTTTTTTACACAATGTTCGTGTGTGCCATTAAGACAAAAATCCGGTCGAAGTGTCGAGAATATTGCTGTCTGTTCGGGCAAGAGCTGATAAAGACCCACCAAATTTATCGATTTCAAGGCGTTCTCAACATATGGGACTGTCTGCACACAACAATATGGCGTGTTTTATGATTGGGCTTACTGATGCTGAATGTTCCAAGAAAATAATGTTGAATATTCCATGAAAATACACAAATTCGTCGTTACTGGACTGAAACCAATCCGCAAATTATTCTCGAGGATCCTTTACTTTTCGAAAAAATGACCGTTTGATTATCAGCGATCTTTAACCGCTCACCAGTTACTGTTACTGATAATGCGGTGCGCAGTAAAGATCGTTGATAATGAACTTTTATAGCCTGAATTGGAAGATATGGATTCAATTTAAAAAATTGTTTCACTAAAACGGCGCTACGTGCCACACAACCTATTGCCACAATCAGTTTATTGCGAGACTTTTTCAATGGCCTCTAAAAAATTGTGATTTTTTATCTTTGGACTTCTTCTTGTAAGGTTATTTGAAGCCATTGGTAAGGTTATTGAGGGCATTAAAATTAAATATTGATCACTAAATACGTGTTAAATCCACTAAATAAGGGTGAATTTATTGCACAAGGCGGTCGAAAATTGAAACCATTGTATTCGGTTCTCGGTTCTCTAAACGGAAACGTCCTGCCACATAATTTTTCCGTGTCACATTTATTTTTTGTTTTATTTGAAAAAAACCATATTACTTTTATTGAAAAACCCCAAAAAAAAAATCGTTAAAAATAGCGAAATGTTGTCAGGATCTGGCAATAATAATTGTCTATTGGTTCTTTTAGTGGAGCTATTCTTTTTGGGGATCCAAAAAGAATTCTTTTCATTGCCAATTTTATCTATTGGGTGTATGCAAAAGTTTAGACCGTTTTTTACATATGCAATTAAACATTTTTTTTTATATTTGTATTCAATTATATAATTTCCATCCGTTCTTATAACCTTTTCCCATCTTTCTATCAACTTATTAATACCATTAGTGTAAAATTCCGTGGATTTTGATGCGAAAAATGTAGTAAGAGATGTTTTTACCTGCTCTATTGTATTAAATTTTTTATCATTTAAAAAATTTTGTAATGATCGGAATAAATGAAAATCGGAAGGAGCAAGATCTGGAGAATACGGTGGATGCTTGATAACATCCCAATTCACTACCCCTTTTCTGTTTACCAATTCTGGTCTATCCTTTTGAAGAGCGATGTTCAATTTGGATAATTGCTGACAATATCGTTCTGCTGTAATTGTCTGATTGCGTTCCACCAAACACAAAGCATAACTTTTTTTTGATGGATTTCGGCTTTCGAAGTTGTTAATGGGGCTTGTCCCAGGTATAGCCCAATGTCTATTTCTTGTCACGTTGTTGTACACGACCCATTTCTCATCTCCCGTTACCAAACGATGCAAAAAAGGTTCATGTTTTTGTCTCGCACTCAAAGCAACGCACGTTGAAACACGATCCAATAAATTGGCAGCCGACAATTGATGAGGTATCCAAACGTCGTCCCGCAAAACCATCCCCATACGCTTCAAATGTCTTAATACGGTTGTTTGGTTGACTCCCATCATCGACGCGATCTCCCTGGTCGTGGTTAGACGTGGATTGGTGTCAATTATGACTTTAAACTTGTCGTCATCAGACTTCAATGGTCGCGCCCGGTACGTGGTTTATCAATTAGTGAAAAATCCCCAGATAGGAATTTTGTAAACCATCTTCGTACCTGTCGAACTTTGATGACATCTGCTCCATACACTTCGCAAATGTTTTTGGTTGCCACACTTGCGGTATTGTCTTTACGGAATTCATAAAGTAAACAATGACTTAAATGCACTTTATCGACCGACATTTTGAAAAAAATACAAGGGCTCTTCACTGTACTCTGGCCAGGCCAAAACTGAATAGAAAGTATAGAGAAAGCATCCTTTATACAATGGAATCATTTAAAAGAAGATACTTTTCATCATTTCTGAAGAGAAATTTTTTTTACCTAGGATCATAAAAAACGGGCATAACTTTTGCATACACCCAATAAATATAAAAATTATTCCTATTAAATCGATTAACAAAAGATTTACGATACTTAAAATTTGAATAAATATTATTTTTCAATTGATGAAAGTATATAAATTTCAATAACAAAACTACAATTTTTTCACAATAAGCTTACACAAAAAAAAATCGAACTTTTCACAAAACTTTAAGCCCTACTTTTTATGCGTTACAATTTCTTACACAATATTCTCTTTAACAGCAGGTGTAGCTTGAATTTCTTTCATTTTCTACTTCTATTTATGATTTTTTAGTATAATATATACTATGTTAGCTTAGAATATAGTCAGTCGTTTATCCAATTTCCTATTGGAGGGCGTAACTAACGAAATCTTACAACTACAGAGAAAATACTCTTTCATACGGTAAGAAATGTTCAATCGGATTTAATTATTTTTCCATGACAACTTTTATATTTTAAATTTATAATACACAATAAAAATATAGAAGAAAATTGACTTCCAGTAACAATTGCAACGCAATTTACTTTAGTTGCGAAGGTGGGTTAACATTGGTTTCGAAATTCCAAGAAAACAAAGACGAAGCCTTCATTTGCACTTGGATTTTCTCCGTTTTTTTTTTTTGTATACTTTGAAATATCCTTCAATTTAAATAATAGCAATTTCTTTGTTTTATTTTGTTGTTATTGTTTTTCTTTTCTTCTTCTAAATTCACAAATAATAGAGAAAAAGACAAAACTTACCAAAAATTATGCATATTTTAAACAAAAAGAAAATATTTTTTTTTTATTGTTGTCAGTAGCACCACTTTTTTTTCTCTCTCTCTCTTTACTTTTCCTTTATTATCGTCATCCATCGCTCGTGTTATCAATGGCAAGGTCGTTTTTCACGTAATTTAGATTTTCTGTTTTTGTTGTTTTTTTTTTTGGAACAATAGTAGAGAAACGTCATTAAATTGAGAGAAAACGTGAATATTAAAATTTGGACTGGCGAATTCCATGTGATGTTGTGAAACAATAGCAACACACTCTACACATATGTGTTGAGAGAGTGGGGATTTTTTTCTTTTTTTGACTAGCTGATATGGTTGTTATAACCGCTTGCTCTAGTGCATATATGTGTGTAAGGTGGCAGTTGTGCAATTTGTGGAAGTGAAAGCGACAAAGATTTCGTTAACACGTGAGTGTACATTCTCGTGAAATTTAAATTTTGCATTGTGAATTTTTCTCAAAAAGTTTCTCGTATTTTTGCATAGAAATTTTTGATTTAAGTGCGTTAATAGATAGGGGGGGGGAGGTGGTATGGGTAGTGGGCTAATGAAAAAATGGTCTAAAATTCAAAAATCGTTCAAATACCATATATCAGGTGTTGTAATTAATTCGTAGCGTTTTTTTTGCAAAGTTTCGTGGTTTATTATGACAGTATCATTACAGAAGCGTTATTCAAAGTATTGTCCCTCGTTATCCACTACTTTTTGCCATCTTTCTGGTAATGCTCGGATACCGCGTCGAAAAAATTCTTCTTCTTTAGATTCGATGAAAGAATCGATCCAATTTTTGGTCATTTCGTAGTTATCAAAGTGCTGCTCTGAGAAGCCATGCGCCATGGATCGAAACAAATGATAACCAGATGGGGCAATGTCTGTTGAATATGGCGGGTGAGGCAGAACTTCCCATCTCAGCGTATGTTATTTAAATAAGTTTTCACGACTTTCGCAACATGGGGTCTTGCATTGTCGTGGAGCAAAATTACTTTGTCGTGTCGATCTTTATATTGCGGCCGCTTTTATTGTAATGCTCTGTTCAAACGCATCAATTGTCGTCTGTATACGTCCCCAGTGATGGTTTCACCCGGTTTGAGGAGCTCATAATAGATAACACCCAGCTGATCCCACCAAATACACAGTAAGATCTTCTTTCCATGAATATTCGACCTGGGGGACGATGTCGATTCATGACCGGGCAAGCCCCACGATTTTCTGCGTTTGCAATTGTCGTAGAGTACACACTTCTCGTCACCAGTGACGATTCGATGCAGAAATCCCTTCCTTGCCTGCCGTTGGAGAAGAATCTCATAGGTGACTAAACGCCGTTTGCGTCCCTTGGCTTCAACTTATGTGGAACCCACGTTCCCTGTTTTTGTACCATTCCTATGGCTTTCAGGCGTTTTCCGACCGTCGAAAAGTCTACTCTAAGCGATGTGGACAACTCCCGGAGTGTTTGGCACGGGTCTTCATCGAGCAACGTCACCAAATCTTCATCTTCGAACTTTTTCAGCTGTCTGGAACGTTCCATGTCTTCCAAATCAAAATTTCCATTTTTAAACCGCGCAAACCACTTTCGGCAAGTTTGCTCAGCAAGAGCATGTTCGCCGTAGACATCCACTAAAATACGATGACTTTCCGCGACACTTTTCTTCATGTTGAAGTAATGGAGTAACACTCCCCGCAAAAACGATTTTTCAGGCACGAACTTCGACATGTTTGACACTGCGCAACAAGTGCTACTGACGCTGTAACAAAATGTCATATAGTGGAAAAGTTGCGTTATGTCAGCAACAGCTTCTGGTAGAATATTTACTTTTGTATGTGTGACTATGGATAGTTGACTAACGCCATCTTCTGTAAAACGCTACGAATTAATTCCAACACCTGGTATATGATTTTTTCAATGAAACTCTGTTTTACACAATTTATTTTATACTAATGGCATTAGGCCCTGACCTAACCCTACATTGACTCTATCTTGAATTTAGTTTCCTTTTCATGCCATCCTGGTTTTCCCCAATTTTGGTGATTAGTAAATTTTTTTTCACATTTTTTTGGTAGTTAGTATATTTTTTTTTTTTGCAGAGAGAGTAGAATTAATTTTTAATTTTATTCAGTGTAAGAGGCGACGTCTCTGCACATATTGATTTTATAGATAAAATTTTTTTTAAAAAAAACGACAATTTCTTTATTAACAAAACTGTCAAAACGTGCTTTATTTATTTATATTTTTTTTTTTTTTTTGGTCCTGAATAGTCCATATTCCATCTAAAAAAACATGTTTTCTTTTTTGATACAAGGAAAATGAAGTGAAATTTTTACGTTTTACCCAGAGTCGATTTTTATTTACATCTGGCAAAATATTGTAGTAAAGAATTGTGTCGTAAAATTGCATTGCGTCACATTATGAACCAGATTAATTTGCTTGCGAAAATTTTAACAACTTCTCAGTTACTATTGCCAGCACACTGTGTACACCAAGTTTAGAAATATTTTGTTTGTTTGTAATCGTGTACTATTGATGGTTGGGGGGTGGGGGTGTCGGTCGATCGGTCGAGGTCGTCAATACTACCAACGCAACAGAGCAAAAGCAGTACAGATTTTAATTAGGGTCAAGTTTTTGATGTGACCCACTTTTTCATATTCCTAACCAACACAACTGTATTATAAATAATAATACAATCGCAAATCGTGCTTTTCACAATTTCTGCCAATCGTCATAGTCTGTTTTTTTCTCGTTTTTTTTTTTTTTTAAATTAATTTTTTTTCTTTATTTTTTAAAAATATAAATGTAATTATAGTAAAGTTTTCTTCATAGTTTTCTTATGTAAAAATATTGGAGTGGTAATGTGTGTGTTGAATTACTACACGATCTCATTGCTTCATATAAATTTGCTCTAATTTGTTTTGTATAGTTTGTCTCTTTTTTTTTTATTTATTGTTATACTTAACAATATTTATTTTTAACTAGAAGAAAATCGTGAATAAAGGAAAGGATGAAAGAGAGATAAAGCCATAAATGCATTCATATGTCACGTTTACGCACGTACTTTGTACTTATTGAGAAAAATTCGTTCTCGTTTCATTGAGATTTACAATTACATATACATTCTTCTCAATTAAAGAGAATAGCGATGAGAGTTTTTTGTTTTGCTTTTTTCTTATTCGCATTTTACTCGTTTCTTTTTTAATATTTCCCAAGAAGAGTGCGTTAATGTGCCGTTATCTGTGAATTTCATTTGTTTTTCTCTTTAATGTTACTGTTATTATATTTTTTAATTTAAAAAAAAAAAAGAAATTTTTGTTTATTTTTCCCATATTTGCAAATTTTTTTTTTAAAAATTTAAGTGTATGGGAAAAAAAAATTAAAATATATTATTTAAGATCA
Source organism: Atherix ibis (assembly GCA_958298945.1). NCBI lineage: Eukaryota > Metazoa > Arthropoda > Insecta > Diptera > Athericidae > Atherix > Atherix ibis. The sequence goes on along the minus strand of OY282605.1, from coordinate 46,452,123 downwards.
ATTGAGAAAAATTCTTTCGGAATGAGTGATAAACGAGAATGATTTGACATAACCGTGACTATATTATTACTACACTCTCTATTTATAGAGTGTTTTTTACACACCCGTTAGAAGTTGGAAAGTTGGTTTCTTTTTCCTGTATTCTTTATCTCTTCATTCTAATTTATTATAACGGACAATATATACATAAGCATAGCAAGTATAAGATGGCGAACAGAGACAGCGAATCTTCTGGAATTTAAAAAATGTATCTCCTTGCGCCGCTTGCCCATTCTTCGTAATACATTTTTCTTTAGTTTCATAGAGAGAGAGATCCATGCACACATTTCGTGTAAAACTTTTTATTTTTATGTGCATTAAATGATAGTATGTGTGTATAAGATTGAGCTTCATAGAATAATAGATGTTGTGTGAGTAAATTGATTGAATATTGTGGCAGAGGTCCACCGCTACTCCACTCTCTGATTCCTTTGCCAAGCAAATAACTGCACAACGGTTCATTTAAAATTCATTCATTACTTTTCTTTCATCTAGAAGAGAGTAAACACACGTATTCGTTGTTATTTTTAAAAGACGAACTGAAATTTTTCAATTATTAAATAGTTGCGTTTATTGGTGGTGTATACGTACTACTCTCAAAATAAACGGTTTATTTGTGAATGTAATTAATTATTTATTTATTTATTTATTTTATTTATTATTGTTATTATTATTAATTTATAAAGAAAATATTGTAGAAATCTTTTCATTATTGTGTTTGTGAATAGATGTAATAAAATATTTTTGATTCAAACATTTAAAAGAAAATCAAGACAAAATATTTTTTTTTTTAGTTTTAAAACAATCACAATTCAAATTAAAAAACAATGATCCAAAAAAAGGAAAAAAAATGAAAGAAAGAGAACAAACGGAAAAATTACAGTTTTTTTTTTAATTATGTGCAATTATTATTATTAATGGAGTGTTTTTGTTGATTCTTTTTGTACCGTTATTATAAATAATTAGTTTTTTTTTTTTTTTTAAATATTTTAAAAGATTTCTTTTTCTATGATTGTATATATTTTTCTTTTTTATAATATTTACTTTTAATAATAATGTTGTACTCTACTACTAATTAAACTAATTAAGAGTGTTTGTTGTGTAGATAAAAGGGAAATTTTTTTTTTTATTTTTGAAAACTTATTGTGAATAATTGTAATTATAAATAATTTACTGATAGTATAAATTGAAGGCAAATTGTTGGATTATATTTTCAAAAGAAGAAAAAGAAAAGAAAAACGTAACCGAGACACATTGAATATGTAAATAATGTCATCCGTATAAATGCATATTGATTTGTTACTGTTTCTGTTGTGTGTTGGAGATTATAAAAAGACAGACAGCAAAATTAAATCAAATTTAATATAAATAGTAAAAAAAAATTATTATACACCTTTTTGCAATTAATTAAAGAAAAAAGAAAGTAAAAAAAATCGTTTGTCGGATTGTGTGGTGTAATTGGCATGTGAAGTTGTAGTGATAAATATATTTTACACAATCAGCCTACCTATTTAACTTTAACACTCTATATTCGAGAAAGTGTTAAAAATTAAATTAAATTCATTTCTTTTTTTTTTTAATTCTTTTATCATTTTGCGTGTGTTAATGTTAGAGCGTTGTGTATGGGTGGGTGGGGGGTTTGTGGAAGGGTCATACGTTTTACGTAGATAAATCCATAATAGTGAGTTTCGATTTAAAAACAAAAAGTTCGTAGAATTTGGTATTTATTTCGAAAAGGAAATGAGAATTTCTTTAAATTTGTAATTTTTTTAAAAAAAAAAAACTAATCACTCATATTAAGTGGAATTTTTACACAGCATTCATTCGTGGGGAATTTTTATGATTCAGACGCATTAATGGGAAAAAGATCCCATTTGCTAAGAGAGCGAGAGTTTCGAGAAAGTTTTCGTATTTTTTATTTTCTTATTTTTCAACTAAAAGCTTTTTTTTTAATCTCTTTTCGTTAAAAAAATTTGTTTTTCTTTTTCCTTATTCAAATGTTTAAAATGTGTGTGTGGTTGTGTGCGTTTTGTTAGCTTAAAGGTGTTGATATAATTCCTTTTTTTGTTTGTTTAATTGGGTTTTTTTTGTTTCTATTATTATTAATTGTGATAAAAATCAAAACGATTCAGAAAAGTTCTCATAATGGTTGTTTTGATTTTTTTTTTTTGAGATCGAAGAAAGATTCTTTCCTCTCTAAGCCAAGTTGTTACTTTAAAGATTCATCGTTAGTTCCTTCTCATTTTTCTCTCTCGTAAGTTATTGTGTTTGTCAATAATAAGAAGAATAGTGGTGGTGGCCTCCTAACAATGTCAAACGTTTTGCTGGCTACTGGGCTGATTGGTTTAGTAAACGAGTTTATACGAATCGCCGACACCTTATCTCGTCAGCTGATTGCTTACACACACACAATTACCAAAGCATTTCTCGCATTCACGCATAAACATTTTTTTGCGATTGCGTCGTAATTTAAATTTTTGACTAAATTATTCATTGTGGTGGATCTACCTTAAAAAATATATCCGTCATCATCAATAATTGTGCTATTTTCATTTTAGTTTATTTATTTGTGTATGTGTGTGTACCTGTATATATTTTAATTTTAAATGTTTATTAATTTGCTGACGTACGCGGATTTATATCATCATCAAAGGGATATAATATGACGCTGGCCACCCCGTATTTATACAAATAGTTATAGAAATGCAATAGTATATTTGTTATGGTATCGGGTTTTTCAATAACAACTTGACACTTTTGAGTATTTTCAATATATTCATATATATATTCATATTGAAAATACTCAAAATATATTCATATTGAAAATACTCAAAAGTGTCAAGTTGCTATTGAAAAACCCGATATATTTGGATAATTGACGTTTTGTTTATTTTCTTGGATAGTTAAGTAAAATTTGTATAGAAATGGATATTTTTTTTGGGAGATTTCTTTTTTTTTTGATTATAAATTGAATTTTCATTAATAAAATTTACTCTTAAATAGTATACGTGCCGATTTTTTTTTGGCCTACAATAGAGAAAACATTTCTTTTTACAATTTGTTTAATTAAATCTTTTTTATTTTGTTTAAATCGATATTTGTATATAAAAATGGAGAAAGAGCATCCTTCATTAATGGTTAAAAAAAAACAAAAAATCACAAGGATCCAAATTTGGATGAAAAACAAAAACTATTTAATAAAATTAATGAATTTAAGAAGAACTTTGGTTTTATTGTCACTTTTATAAAAAAATATTACATGCGGAAATTATGGATCACTTCGACTCGATCTGTTACCATATTATTAATAAAGGATTATTTATCCAATGTTGTAGATTTTGATAAAACTTTTATTTAATTATATTACTTACCAGGTGTTTAAGCTTAAATCCGCTGTTTTTTTACTCAAAAAAACACACGTTTATTTTCATAGAAAGCAAAAAAAACAAATTTATTCAAAGTAGTTGCCGTTTCTAGCTAAACATTTTTCAGATCTCTCGGGGAATTTGTGGATACTACGCCAAAAAAATTCCTTCTCTTTTGAGGCAAACCCACGATTTCTTGCATTTAGGACTCTCGAAATATATCCACTTTTCATCGCTGGTCACAATCCGATGCAGGAACGACTTTCTTTTCTGTCTGGCGAGCAAGATTTCGCATGCGTTTTGGTGTCGCTCCATCTGCTTATCGTTCAATTCATGCGGCACCCATTTTCAATCTTGTCAATCTTCCACATGGCACGCAGACGCATTAAAATGGCTGGTTGAGTAACACCCAATTTCTCCGCGAGCATTTTTTGCGATTGGGTATCGTCTTCGTCCAAAAGAGCCTGCAATTGATGATCCTCAACCTTCTTAGGCCGATTTTCACGCTTCTTGTCTCACAAGTCAAAATTGCCGTCTTTGAACCGACGAAACCAATCTCGGCACGTTGTTTCCGATAAAGCACTGTCACCATAGGCCTCCATAAGCATTTGATGCCATTCGGCAGCCGATTTCTTCAAATTTTTCTGACATAAAACTAGACATGATTACCAAAGGAAAAATGTATATTGTTGTACGAAATTGCTGACAATGTGCACTGATTAATGTTGACAGATGTCAAACTCATAAAAAAAAAGTATGGCGTGCCCATGCTAGCTTAATACTTTCACTCACGCCATCTATAACCAAACATAGCGGATTTAAGCTTATACACCTGGTAAATATTGCCATTATGCAAAAAAATATATATAATATAGTATAAGTGTTCTGGTTACAATTATAATGCACTGTTTGGGAGTTACACTATCTGTAACATAAAAATACGGCGGCAAATCTTAAGCTTAATATATAATTTAATTTGGATTATTGTACATGTTTAACAGCAGCCAAAAGACAAGACTATACTTTTCGTACCATATTAAATTGACAATTATATATTTATTATAAAGAATATTAGTAGTTTTTTATTATCAAACAGTATTTGGTTATTTTCCTTTTACTAAAATTCAATTTCTAAAAAAAAATGAAAAGATTACGTAATTTTTCCAATTAAGAGGGATTTTTTTCTTCTCCCTTCCTCCCCCCTAATTGACAGTGAAGGTATTCCTACCTAAATGTCAGTGTTTTTTAAGGTTACTTTTTCCATAAGTATTGATTATTCACCTTGACATATAATGGATTTTTAAAGCAAAAGAGAACAATATCAGAAATCACAAAAAGAAAATGGAGGAAAAACATTTTCACAAATGGAGTAGGTGGAAAAAAGACAAGACAAAAGTAAAAGCAAAAAGTATATACGATACAGTATTTTACAAATTTCCTTGAAGATTAAAAAAAAATTGTTTTTTTTTTGATTTTTTCTATTGTACATTTTTGAATGTATTGCAAAGATTTCAACATTTAAATGGAGAGAAATAAGAAAAAACATGTACAGGTTTTGCCCGTGCCCTTATACTCACCATATAAGTAAGTTCAAGGGGAAAATTGTAGTTTTGTGCAACTATTTTTTTTGTGTAATATTGTGTATGTAATAAGGGAGGGTTGACACAATAGAAGGTCATTGACTGAAGCAGTTGCTAGTGGCAACGACCGACGCATACTTCTTGCGTATTTGAGAATTTGTTTATGGCGGCAATTCACCCCACCATTGATTGTTACTAGTTCTACTACCGAAAATATATATGCCATACAATACCCCAATTGGATTGGTCGTGAGGGAGGGAGTTGTTGAAGATTCCTTTTCTTATTCCGAAATGAACATCTGTCAAAGAAAGAAGGGTGATAATAATTTCTTTACGTGTTAACCAATATCCCATAGAATATTCCTGCATTAAAATTTATTGTAATCACAACAATTCTAAGGGTAGAAGGGGGGCATAATGGTCTGGATTTCCAGGATTCGTCCCTTTTTCGAACACGTGCTTATCTAGCTACTCTATCGCATTGCCTAAAAGTATACCCTAACGTTCCAGACATGTGCCCTACCATACTCAGTCTCTCTCTCCTTCTTTTTATTTGTCTCTCCTCGCCTATTCGGCTATTCTAATCCCAAAGACGATAAATGAGAGAAATTACTCGTATTTTTGGGTGGTGGGCGCTGCTCACCTATTTCAACAGGTCAGCTGGCAGTGAATTTTCAGACGCGTGCCAACCGCATTTCAGACGCACGTTTGCCGTTTGTTCATTGGTGGGTTCATCCATCCATCCTCATCGCCTTACCATTTATTCATGCGTACTATTCTGTTTGCTTTGTTAGCACAAAAATTGTATTTTGCCAAGGGTTGGGGTGTGTTTAGTAAAAAAAAAAAAGAAAACGCTGATTTTCAAAAAAATTGGGGAGCAAATTTTATGGTGATATCATCAAATGCCAGAGCATTTTTACTACATACGAGAGCCGTATGACTGATAATTTCGGAAATATTTTGTGATTTGGTTTTCTTAAAAGTTTTGGACAATTTAATTTTTTCTCTCAATTACGATGATATAAATTGTTTTTCGTTTTTTTCTTTTTCTAATTTGAATAAACAAATTTAATAATCAGTTTTTTTAAGATCAAATTTTCCTAAGCTTGTATTTTAACTATAATTTTTTATTATTCTTCAATTTAATTTTTTTCTTCAACTCTTTTTTATAACTACATATTTTTAACTTTTTTACAAATCGAAGATTTCGATTTTTTTTTCTTACATTTTTCATTTTTAACAAAATTGAAAGCAGTATTTTTACCTTAAAAAAAATTTCTTCTTTTAAGAAAATTTAAAAAAAAATATTTTATCAGTCGTTTTTTTTTTTAAATTTTACTTGCGAAAAATTATCCTCTGATTGAAATAATTAAAAGATAATCCCCCATTTCCTTGGAAAAGGACGGAATGGGACAATGCTCCCAATGATATCGACCACATTATTAAAAATGGAAACAAAAAAAAAAGTTACATGCAAAAATAAGCAAAATCAACAATCAAGATTTCCACTTGAATTTCGAATGTCGAACTTTTGGCAATGGCCTTCATGGACGGGTCGGTTAGACGGTCGATGGCACGTGCGTGTTTTTTCATTTTTATTTACAAATTTATGAAGAAGAAAAAAATAGAAACGAAAAAATTCTCACACAAATTATGAAAAATAGTGTAAGAGAGCGAACGAGACGGGAGAACGCGAGAAAGAAAAAAAATCAGAATTCAAATGAGAAAAATATTGGAGGAGGAGTGAAGTAGTTGTGTTTGTAAAGGAGTAAGCTAGACACACCAGGGGACAAGACGGTCAGATCAGTTTCGGTCTCTCGATTTGTTCACTTTTTGCTTTGTCTGCATATAATATTGTGAACGATTGTGTTCGTATGTGTATCTACAATGTGAGTGGTGAAGGTGAATTTTTTTGGGGGACTTTTAAGAGAATGTCATCGGCCTCGTCGTTTTTCTTTGCGGTTAATAGGCGGCAGATATTTTTTTCTCTTTCTCTTAAACAATTAACTAAATTTCATATTAATCATATAATCTCTGGTGTGAAGGATAAAGATTTTAAGGTCTATGTACTTGCAATGTGCTCTTTTATTTTCAAAATAATCAATTTCGGAAATGAAGAAAAAAAATAAAATTAATATGAATTTTTTTTTAATGCAAGGAAAAGACTAATAACCTTAAAAATTCATGCTTCCGAGAAGTGATCATTTAATAAAAGCTCATTTTACTCTCTTTCTCTCTCTCTCTCTTCAAATTCAACGATAACAATCCATTTGAGGTTCGCCCGCCCACCTCCCAAAAATGTTAAATTAATCTCTTAGACTAGACTGACGCCATTTAAAAATCAATATTTAGTAAAAGATCAACTGTTGATAATTAAAAGAAGAAGATTTGACATTTTCTTAATGTTAAAAAATTTCCAACTGCATGCAAAAGAGAGCAATAATCTCTTTGCGATAATTTTTTCCGAGGCTCTCATTCATTATTTTTTTGGCTTGTTCGCCTTCAATTTTGATAGCAGCGCAGCAGCAAAGTTCATTTGCCTCGGAATAATCACCGTCAGAGACGTTTGTTGTGTTGCGCATTTTAATGCTGCTTCTTTCTTCAAAATGATATTTACACGAACTCATTGGGGGGTTATTATACAATATTTCGTTTGTGTTTGGACGGGTGTGTGAGTATTTTTCGATGGAACCTATTTGTCTGCTGCTGCTGCTGCTCGGCACTGACACTGCCGCTGCCGCTGTCTCTACCGTTGCTGCTCATTTTACCTACAAGGAATTATTTTGTTGTTAATGACCTACGAACAATTTACCTTGATAATAATTTTTTTTTGTCTTTAATGAATGGACTTTTTTATGCCGTTAAATAAAAAAAAATTGCCATTTATTAATAATTAAGGTTTTAGGAAGACGAAAAAAAAAACAATTATTTTTTCGTAATTTCCTCCTAAAATTAAATTGATAACGCATATTTAGAAATAAATTTTATTATTATATTATATAAAAAATATTTTTTGTCAAATTGTTGTCAAGAGTGTGTAGTAGTTCTTAGTTTTTAAAAGGAAAATAGTGGAGTTTATTTTTTTTCAAATGACATTGGGAGTTTATATTTGATTATTACTATAGAAAATATTTTTTTTTCAAAACGAAACTTAGACCGCCTACCTCCTTTTCTCTTCCTACTTATATACAATAAAAATAAAAATTTTAATGATTTTTTCATACAATAAAGTAAAGGAAAATTGTTCAAGAAAAACTAAGGCGAAACGAGTGTCAAAATCTGAGCGGAATAGCTGGTATCGATACCGTGAACGCAAGCAGAGATACCTTGATAAAATGCTAACTCCTGACACATCCCGTTCAGAGTAAAGTTTGACGTTTCGACTTTTGTGTTTTGGCGTGTAAACAAATGAGAGATTTCATTTTATTGAAAATTTCTACCGAATCCCTTCTAAAAATTCGTATTGAAAAATTCTACTGAAAATTTCTACTGAAAATTCCTACCGAAAATTTCTACTGAAAATTCCTACTTAATATTTCTAAGGAAAATTCCTACCGACAATTTATTAGGAAAATACCTACCAATTATTTCTATTTGTAGGAATTTTCCTTAGAAATATGTTTTCCTTAGGAAAATGTCTACTAAATATTTCTAAGGAAAATTTCTACTAAAAATTTCTTCTGCAAATTCCTATCAAAAATTTCTTCTTCAAATTCCTATCAAAAATTTCTTCTGAAAATTCCCCTCGAAAATTTCTAAGGAAAATTCGTATTGAAAAATCCTACTGAAAATATCTTAGGAAAATTCCTACCAAGGAAAATTTCTACTAAAAATTTCCAACAAAAATTTCTAAGGAAACATCCTACCGAAAATTTTTTATGAAAATTTCTACCAAATATTTCTACTAAAAAATCTTAATGAAAATTTCTAAGGAAAAATCCTACCGAAAATGTCTATCAAAAATTTCTAAGGGAAATTTTGGCTGAAAATTCCTATCAAAAATTTCTACTAAAAATTTCTAAGGAAAATTCCTGCTGAAAATTCGTATTGAAAAATCCTACTGAAAATTTCTAAGGAGAATTTTTACTGAAAATTTCTAATGAAAATTTCTAACGAGAATTTGCACTGAAAATTCCTACCGAAAATTTCTACTAAATATTTCTACTGATAATTTCTACTGAAAATTTCTACTAAAAATTCGTATTGAAAAATCCTACTGAAAATTTCTAAGGAAAATTCCTAACAATTATTTTTAAGGAAAATGTCTACTGAAAATTTCTTAGGAAAATTTCTACTGAAAAATCTTAATGAAAACTTTTAAACAAAAATCCTACCGAAAATATCTACCAAAAATTTCTCAGGAAAATTTCGACTGAAAATTCCTATCGAAAATTTATAAGGAAAATTTCTACTGAAAATTTTTTCTGAAAATTCCTACTGAAAATTTCTACTAAAAATTCCTACTGAAAATTTGTACCGAAAATTTCTACTGAAAATTCGTACTAAAATATCCTACTGAAAATTCCTAAAGAAAATCAGTACGTTCAATTAAAAGCTGTAGGAAACTATAATATTTACAATTTTAAACTAATGTTAATAAATCGCACTATGAACTAAAAACATAATTTTTACTTTATCTACAAGCAACCAAATAAATAAAACGTATTATTTTAGATACTGTACTTTCCGTTGCAGTAAAAATAGTAGGGAGAATATGGCGCTGAAGTCAGTAAAATAGTAAACTGGTTGGTGTATAGGGAAACCACAAAAAAGTTCATAGTTTCAATGCCAGGAACGATTTGTATGTACAATAGTATAAGACGACCATGATTACAGAAATAATTGAAAATGTATAAAAAAAAAACTCCCAAGTTCATTTTACAAAATTTTTGTGTTATTGACATTTAAAAAATTTTTATTTTGTTTTTGGAGGTTAAGTCAGATTTAATTTATTGTTTAGTTGATTAGGGGTTTTTGGTAGGTGGATTAGGTAAATTTTCCATTAATGCTTGTACAGCAACCAGCTAACCTTGATTATTTTCCAATAAAGGAGGTACAAGTTAATAATTTATAATTTTCTCGTTTGTTATGTTAATAAAAAAAAAACCTAAGAAATGAAATTATTTTTGTCATATTTGCAAATTCTTTGTTTCTTAAGGACCAAAAATAAAATTTCGTTGATAATCATTTCGTTCTTAATAAGGCATTTAGTTATAGCATGAAAACTTTCTTCTGCCTTGCATCAATATGTGTTAAATTGGGTCGTTATTAAAAAAAAAACCGTTATGAAATATAGAAAAAGAAATTATTATTCTTATTTAAGCTACCTTCATTTTTTAGCTAATAAAATAAAATCATTAAAAATTATTAATATCAAAAATATTGTATAATAAAAAAAAAATAGTTTAAAAAAAGCCAAAAAAAAAGAATTATTTTTTTTTCTATTTAATAAAATTTCAATAAAATAAAATTAATTTTTCTTTTTAATAATTCGACTTTTTTCTTTTGCTGTTTTTTTTTGAAATGTTTATTAATGTTTTTTTGTTTTTCTTTTTTTTTTATATTCAGTATTAAAATTCTAGGCCGATCATAGAAAGGAGCAACAAGAATTATTATTATTATTATTATTATTATCCCACGTAACAAAAAAAAAATCAAAGGGAAAATAATTAAAATTTTTTTTAGTCTTAACTAACATTAATAATAATAATAATAACTAAATAAAAACAAGAAGGCATTTTAGTTTAATTAGCAAATAAATAATAATAATAATAATAATTAAAAAACAACAACAAAATAATAAATAAATAAATAATTATAATTTTTCAAATATAAATAAATAAATAAATACAACAAAAAATTATTAAAAAAAAAATAATACAACAAAAAAAGCTAGGACGATTTATAACAACAAAAAATTAACAACTCCCTTGCAGCTGTTAAAGTAATTGATAAATTGGAGGAAAAAAAATCAATAAAATAAATAATAATAAAAACATTAAGGAAACAGGCTTAACATAGCCTTTACGTATCCTACTTTCAACCAAAAAATCAGTGTTGATAATAAAAAAAAAGAAGAATAACGTTAGTCGTGTAAGAAACTAGCGACAGATAGAAAAAGCATTAAAAGGGAAACGGAAGTTGGGAGATTTTTTAACAAATCGTTAGACATCATTCCACTTATAACGGCATCGACAATCAACTCGAACGACGTTGAGGAAGCAATTCCTGGTGCCGGTTATTCGAGATTTGCGGATCGCAGTAGTTGTCAAATTCGTACAAATACGGCAAATCATAGAGAAAGCTTCACTAGTGGTGGAGCAGCAGGTGAAGCAGTGAGCGCCCACATAAATAATAATTTTTCCAACGATTTTGATAGAAATCCAGCCAAAATTCGTCTACACGATCCCGACGTAAACCCTCGACCTCGGCGACCAAACGATACGTCGTCGCGTTACTATCCCAAAAGTGACGGTTCTGGTCAAATACGAGGTGGCATTGGTGACGGCAATCGCAGCTTAGTTACCGGCGGCGGTGGCGGAGGCGGTGGTGGTGCCCGACCACAATATAACTATCGCGGTGGCAGCCCATCCGAGGTTAAGCGGCACTATCATCAAACACCGGGCTCCGTTGGCAATAGAGGAGGCGGCGGCGGCTATAATTTTAATAGCAATCATTACCACAACATCAGTGGTGTCGGCATTGACGGCGGCAGCAGCAACGCTAACAGCTCTATTCGCAGTGGTATTGGTGGCGGCCCAAGATATCAAGAGAACGGTCGTAACTATCACAGCAACAGCAACAACAGCAGCAGCGGCTATTACAACAGCAGCAACAGCGGCTACAACAATAGCGGCGGCCACAATAGCAACAGCAACGGCAACAATACGCGCGGTGGTGGATTTGCTGACTACGCAAGTTCAAATTCGTTATCGTTATCAGGATCGACTAACGGCGCTAGTGGCGGCGGAGGAGGAAGTGGTAGCGGAAGTGTTGGAGCAGCAAATAATAGAGGAAACGATTTTGTTGGCAGAGGTGGCGGCGGCGGTGGAAGCAGCAGCAGCAGCAGTGGCAACAGCGGAAGCGAAAGTGGCGGTAGACAAATCAGTAGTGGTGGCACAGGACACTATCATTCGAAGCAACGTGGCAGTGAAATAAGCAGTGGTGTCATCGAGAGCAAATACGATTTGCCAGAAAGCGATTCGCTCGCACCACCCAAAACGGAAGCCCCCAGGCAAACGGGGCCAGAGTCTCGTGTTCCGGGGAGGGAAAATATTATCCCCCCTGCATCTAGACGCTGGGTCCCTCCATCATTGCGACGTCAATATGGACTCACTCAGGAGGCCAAAAATGATACAATTTTCAGAAAGGTACATTTTATTGAAAAATTTCTCGCTTATGATTTGATTATTAATTAATTACTTTATCTCTTTCCAGGTTCGCGGTATACTTAATAAACTTACTCCAGAAAATTTCAAAGGATTAAAAAATGAATTATTAAGCATCGATTTAAATTCTCCAGATATATTAAAAGGTGTTATTATTTTGATATTTGATAAATCGGTAGATGAGCCAAAATACTCGCTTATATATGCGCATTTATGTGAGCGATTATCAAAAGAAGCACCAAATTTTGAAACTTCTTCAGATAGTTGCACATTTTTACGTTTATTAATTGGTATTTGCCGCGAAACATTTAAAAATCGTTCAAAAATTAACTGTGAGATAATCAATCATGATGACCAGCCAACAGCAGATGAGGAAGAGAAACGTTATCTCACCAAGCATAAGATGCTTGGCAATGTTAAATTTATTGCTGAACTATTCAAATTACACATACTTACCGATGATGTGCTACATACATGCATACAACAATTATTATTCCTCAAGTCGGACGCGCCAATATCGGCTTTCTGCGAAGACGTGGAATGCCTCAATCAGCTTATCCGAACTTGCGGCAAGATCTTGGATACACAACAGGTAATCATAATTTATACAATTTCTCAAAACTTTAATAATTTTTTTTTTTTACGTGGATTACTTATTAATTATTATTTCTTATATGTTTAGAGCAAAAAGTTGATGGACCAATACTTTGGTACTATGGATAAACGTTCTAAATTACCAAATTTGCCACCAAGAATTCGGTTCATGTTACGTGACTTAATTGAACTTCGTAACAACAATTGGATACCACGTAAAGTGTCAACCACTGATGGTCCAGTACCGATACGGCATGTACGACCAGACGACGATAATATGATACGACCAGCATTCTTAAATCGGTTCGTATATATGATTTTAGATGAATAAAAAACAATGGTTTTATGATTATTTTATAAAAATAATTCCACTATTTGGACTTGTTCCAAAAAGCATGTCCGAAACATAGGTCCCTTAAAAATGTGCTGCTTATTTATATGAAGGGTGCTGAATCCTTAAAATTTCTTTAAGGATGTTAGGTATAAGAGGTGTGTTCAAAAAGTATCGCGTATTTTTCGTTATGTCGATTTTCGATTTTTTTGTGGTGTTATGTTGGTGCTCATGTTTCTCACTTATGCCGACAAGTTCGGCCATTTTGAATGTTCAGTTAATTTTTGACAGCTGCTTTGCTTGCACGTGTTTTTGGCTCGTCTTCGATGTCTGCTCAATTTCGACCAAAAACAGCATCGCTTTCACATTGCTAAGGAGCTTTTGGACCCTGTCCGCGACGACCCAAATTTGCCATAGGTCTCCATAAACATTCAAATTGAACCAGAAAAGCAGAGCTGCCCGAATATGTTTTTTCTGGTACAAAACTAGACATGATTACCAAAGAAAAAATGTATGTTGTACGAAATTGCTGACAATGTGCACTGATTAATCTTGACAGATGTCAAACTCATTTAAAAAAAATGATGGCGTGCCCATGGTAGCTTAATACGCTCAATCACGCCATTTATGACCAAACATAGCGGATTTAAGCTTATACACCTGGTATATTTTATAAATCTATTCAAAACCAACATGTTTTTAAAAAAATTATTTAAATTTTTCTATATATATATAGCAATAAAATCGTAAATGAGTCAAATTGATTTAGTCCGGCAATCGACAGTTGGCTTTTCCTTCCGTAGCAGCAGATTATGATGTGAAAAACAAACCCAGAATTTCTTTACAAGATTCGTAAATCGTTGAGATTTTATTCAATTTAAAACTTGATAAGAGCATGTTGAAAATCTGTTCTAAATTGTTTCTTGTTGTTTTTTTTTAAAGATAAATTTTCTTAGAAATTTATTTTAATTATTTTCTAATTTTTGTTAACTTTTTCTTCTTCTTTAGAAGTCGGGCTACACGATATAATAATGATCGCGATTGTGATAATTGGATGAATAAATTATCACTGAATCTCCCTGCGGGAAATGATTATGTGAGCAGTTATGGTATTACCAGCTCATCACACTTGATGTCACCGTAAGTATATTCTTCTTTTATATTTCTAATCAGATCTCTTTGAAACTTCCTATCGATTTTTTTTTAGTGGATACAACAGCAACAGAAATCCAAATCAGACAAATAATCAGAATAATCATCTAAACAATTATAATAATCGTTATAATAAGCACAACAACAACAATCATAATCAACATAATTCGCACAATAATTCATCGTATTCGAGTATGTCGAGCAATAAAGATTTGGCGCCACGTTTCCGACGCAATCTAATAACAGCAACACAAGAGCAAAATGATAACATTCAGATGCGACCATCTGCCAATAGTTTGATATTCAAGGTGAATACACCGCCACCACCGATTTTGCCAATGTCATTAGTACAGCAGACACCAAGTACGTAATGCGTCTGAAATTAGAAATAGTTTTTTTTTTTAAATTATTTTTTGTTTTATTTTTTACGAAATTTTATTGGTATTTTTTTTGTTGTTTTTATATGTTTAGGAACATCAACAACATCATCTTCTTCATCGTCATCCGGATATGGTAGAGGAAATACTGGTGGTGGCATTCAGGTGACATCATCACGTTCACCACTTTTACAATCGAACTCCGATAATAATTCAACATCGCTAACGACAGAAACTACTCCAAATAATACAAGCTCATCGAACTCATCGAATCTGAATACGACCACGACGTCGAATACCAATTTGAATACAAATAATTGCAATGCAAATTCGAATTCGATTAATAACAGCAACAACAGCATTTCGGTAAATCAGAACCAATCGCAGAAGACGCCGACAAATCAGAACCAAAATCAATCAACAGTTGGTAATAATGCATTAGCGAATAATACTGTCGTCAATAATAAGGATTCGAGTCTAACTAAGCAGGGATCAATCGAGAAGCCAGCCAAGCAGAACAAAAAGGACAAGGGTCCAAACAAGGAGGAGGTGATGAAGAAAGTGATGACATTCCTGAACGAGAATCTGATTGTCGACGAAAAGACAGGCAACGATAAGAACATGGACGATGTGCTTGCAACATTTTATGAACTCAAAGTGCCTGATAAATTCATGAAAGACACGTGCATTAGCATCTTGAACGAGGTTATCGATAAGTCCGATCAGCAATATGATAGGTGCATTGATTTTATTCAACAGTTGCGCAAAAAGAACAAGCTGAGTGCTAATGCTCTGCTCGACTCATTCCGGCAAATAGTTAATCGCATGAGCGAAAAGGAAGTGACCATTCCACGCATAACAACATTGGTCGCATCGCTGTTAGCACGTGCGGTCTGCGCTAAGCTTTGCAAACTCTCCGACATTGCAACGTACACCGAAAACGGACAGCATTATCCGCTGTTCCTGTTGGTGCTACAACAATTGCACAGATCGATGGGCAAACAGGCACTTGGCGATTTGTTTATCGAAAGCAAAGTGAATCTGATGCATACCCTTCCGGAAGCCGACCGCAACAAGGATAGAATGGCTGAGATTCTCGAAGATCGTAATCTGAGCTTCCTCTATCCTCTGCTTAAAGTTCAATCCGAAATGCTGAAACAGATAACCACCGAACCAACACCTGCTGCCTTCTTCAAATGGATTAAGGATAATGTTGACGCGAGATATCATACCGACACCGGATTTATAACCGCTCTGATCACAGTTCTATTGAAATATATAACACAGGTATGGCAAATGATTTTTTTTCTTCTCTTAAAGAATATCAAATTTTAATGTTGTTTTTTTCTTATCCAAAAAAAAAAAAAAAAAAAAAAAACAGGAAACCACGTTGGCTGAAGGAGTTGATATTAAAAAAGTACCAGAATCAGATGTTATTGAAAAAGAGAAAGAACTTTCGGAGCAATTTTGCCGTATTCTACCGGCATTCTTCAAAGATAACAACGATTGGCAATTGTTAACCATTTATACTCTTCAAGTGTTCTGCTTTAATGCCCAATTTCCAAAAAGTATGTTCAAAGAAATTTTTTCTGAATTTTTTTTCTAATTTCAATTTTTAATCTTGTTCTTTTTTTTTCTTTCTTTTTTTTTTTTTTAGATATGTTATGTCGTTGGTTCTCAAATCTTTATTATTTCAACGTAATTGAAGAGGAGACATTTATGCGCTGGCGAGAGGAAATTTGCGATGATAAACTATACCCTGGCAAGGGTGAATCCCTATTCCAAGTTAATTCATGGCTAACCTGGTTAGATCAAGCCGAATATGAAGATGATGACTAGGGGAGAAAAAGCCGAACTGTATTTCTCAACAACAAAAAAAAACGAACTTTTTTTTTAAATTTTATTTTCATCGTTTTTTGTTTGTTACATTATAAAAAAAAAAAAAACAACAAAAAACGTATTTTATCAACAACAACAAAAAAATATTACAAAAATTGAGTAAAAAAAAAAGTCCGAAAGATTAGCAATGATTTTATGGAAAAATTTAAGAATTAAAAAAAAAAACGAAAATATTAAATGACAAAAAAAATAGTATAAAATTGGTTTAGGGAGAGAAGATTAATAAAAATCGGCAGATCATAATTTAAAAGTCTACTTTTTTTTTTTTAATCGAATGAGAAAAAAACTACATCAAACGAAATCCAAATTTTTCTATTCGCAACAATTGGGAATCGTTCGCAAAAACATAATGAAATAGTCAATAATATACTAACCAGCTCCTATAACTTTGAGAAGAACAGAAACAACAATAAACAAATAGAAATAAATAATAATGATCCTATCTATAAAAAAGAATCCATGTAGAAAATTATTTATTTATTCTTTTTCAGTCAAAATAGATACACAAGATAATCAGTAAAAAATAAATAAAATGAGGATATTAAAAAAAAAAATCAATAAAAAGATTTACGATTTACTTCTACCATTAGAAAAAGTAATTAACTTTCTTAAAATTGCAAATTAGCATGAGTACGTATTACGAAAAAGAATAAAAAATTACATGGCGAAGGAAATCGAATCATGATGGGTGATTCCTCATAAGTTCGTAGCAATTATTTTTATTAACTATTAGAAGAATAGCAGAGAAGAGAATTTAAACAATGAAAGATGAGCAATTTATTTAACAATCTAATTTAAAATTTAAAAAAAATTTACGATTATTTACAAATATTCAACAATATCTGATGAAAGGAGAGAATACAAAATAAATTACTACAAACAGACAGACACAGACCAGGGAGATTCGTTACAAGCAACAACAAAAAACCTGATTCATTATTTAATTTAAAGACGCAAATAATAAAAAAAAAATATTAAAAGGGATGTCAAAAAAAAAATAAAAATAAAAAAAAATATTTAAAAATTCAAAAATTATGTAAAAAAAAAAAATTATTAAAAATCTCTATAAAAAAAAAATTTCATAATAAATTTCTTCAACTGACAAAAAAAAAAATAATTAAAAATTAAAGTAAAAAACAAATTTCTATTTATATTTAAATTTCCATTATATATATTTCTATTGTTTTATTAATTTGTTTAAAATTTATTTTTTACAATCAAATAGAAAAAAGATTTTCTTCGTTATAATAAAAAAAAAATTAATTGTTTTGTTACCTGTTTTCAATTCAATTTATATAAAAAAAAATTTACTTTTTCTTTTCATTTAAAAATTTACTTTATTAACTTCCAAAACGAGAGTATAAAAAAAATTACACCTTAAAAAAATTCGAAAAAAAACCATTTATTTTAAAATTATAGAATCCATAAAAATATGTTAATAACATGCAAAAAAAAAAAAATTTAGCATTTTTTTTTAATTGGAAAAACAACAAACAAGATACAAAAATGGGGAATTTGGTCTTTGGTATAAAATTGATAACATAAAAAAAAAAAATTAAAAAAAATTTTAAAAATACAAAAGTAACTAAAAATTTTATTTCCTTTGCATAGAATTTTTTCCTTTTTATTACAATAGAAAATTTGATTTTTGCCACCCCATTTATATAAATACACAAATTTCGTTAAATTTTAAACATAAATTTAAAAAAAAATATATTTCTAACAACAATACATAAATAAAAATAGTAATTTTGATGTAGAATTTATTTATTAAATTCAAATTGAAATTTTACAATAAAAACAAGCCAGAATCATCCCACAAAATTTGTATTATTTTCTATTTTTTTTTTGCAGAGTGCAGAGTTTAGGCGTTTTTTTTTTAGAAGCCTAATAAATACGAAAGATTTTACACAAATTCGTAGGATTAAATATGCTATAAAAAATGGGTAATACCATATACCGAATTTACAGCATCGGATGAACGTTGAAAAAAGTCTGAAGTGAAAAATGGTAAACAATTAGAAAACTTTGACAATTTAAAAATATATTTAAAAAATTGGAAGAATACTCATTTCTCAATTACTTTTAACAATTAAAAAAAGCTTTTACAAAAAATGAAGTAAACGTTTTAAAATTTTGAGACAAATTCAATGTTGCCCGATTATTTATCTCCGCGACTGTCATGCAAAATAATTCAACGAAAATTCTTTATGCCAAAAAAATTTAGACAGTCCCTACTTATTATCAACTAACGCACTGAATTTGTTCTATTCACTTTTTCCCCCTTTTTCGAATAAGGTGAGTTATTTTCTCCATTTCCAAAATTCATGGTTTTCTTTAAAAATTCGAAAGTTGTGTTTTCTTTAAAATTTTGAAAGTTCAGTTTTTCTCAAAATTCGTAGTTTTTACCTTTCAAAAAATAATTTTTTTTATTTTTTCTGAATTTTTGAGTAGTTTTTTCTTTAAATGTCGTGTCGGAATTCATGGTTTTTTTTTTTTAAAAATGGAAGTTAATTTAAAACCAGTTTTTTCTGAAATTTCGAAAATTTTTATAAATTCGAAAGTCCATTTTTTCTTGAAATTTCGAATGTCAGTTTTTTTCTGAATTTTCAAAATTGCGTGTTTTTTTTACAAAATTTGAGTTTACTTTTTTAAATTCCAAATGTCATTTTTTCCCTGAAATATCGAAGTTCGCGGTTTTTTTCTTTTAATTTCAAAAGTCCGTTTTTCTTGAAATTGAAAATAAATCAGTCTTTTTGAAAATGCGTTATTTTTCTTTAAAAATTCGAAAATCTCCTTTTTTCAATTTCGTATCAGACTTTTCTGAAATTTCAAAATTCATGATTTTTTCTTTTAAAATTCAAAAGTCCATTTTTCCTCGAAATTTAAAAAAAATCACTCTGAATTTTCGAAATTCATGATTTTTTCTTTTAAAATTCAAAAGTACGTTTTTCTTTAAATTTTCGAAATGCGTGGATTTTTTACAAAATTTGAAAGTTTACCTTTTTTTTGAAATTCCAAATGTCAGCTTTTTCTGAAATTTCGAATTTCGTAATTTTTCTTTTAAAATTCAAAAGACCATTTTTCCTCGAAATTTAAAAAAATCACTTTCTGAATTTTCGAAATTCATGGTTTTTTCTTTTAAAATTCAAAAGTACGTTTTTCTTTAAATTTAGAAAAATCAGTTTTTTCCGAAATTTCGTATTTTGTTTCTTTTTAAAATTTGAAAATCCATTTTCTCTTGAAATTCCAAATGTCAGCTTTTTCTGAAATTTCGAATTTCGTAATTTTTCTATTAAAATTCAAAAGACCATTTTTGAATTTTCGAAATGCGTGGAAAAAATCACTTTCTGAATTTTCGAAATGCGTGGTTTTTCTACAATATAAAAATTCGAAAATCTACTCTTTAATTTCGTGTCAGACTTTTCTGAAATTTCGAAATTCATGGTTTATTCAAAATTTAAAAATTCACTTTTTTCAAAATTCAAAAGTACGTTTTTTTTTAAATTTAGAAATATTTGTGGTTTGGATACATCAGTTTTTTGAAAAGTTCAAATTCTCTTGAAATTCGAAAAAATCAGTTTTTCCGAAATTTCGTGTTTTTTTTTCATTTCTCTTGAAATCTTGATTATCATTTTTTTCTTTATTTTCAAAATTCGTGGTTTCTCTTTAAAAATTCGAAAATCCACTTTTTCTTTAGATTTCATGACAGATTTTTCTGAATTATTGAATTTTGTCATTTTTTTCTTTAAAAACTAAAATTTTTTTTCTTTTTCTTCAAATTTTAAAAATATCTCTTCTGCTGAATTTTCGAAATTCATGGTTTTTTTTAAATGCGCAACTTTGCTTTTTTTATTGTATTATTCTGAATTTTCGAGTCGTTTTTTCTTTAAATTTAAAATGTTACATTTTTCTTAAAATTCAAAATTCATGGTTTTTTCTTTTAAATTGTGAAAAACCACTTTTTCTTGAAATAAAAAAATGTCAGTTTTCAAAACTTCAAAAGTTCAATTTTTGTTTATATTTAAAAAAAATGTCAGTTGTTCTGAATTTTTGGAATTCGTGACGTTTTCTTTAAAAATTCGAAAGACCGAATTTGTTTAAAAACTCCAAACACTCAATTTTTCCTGAATTTTCAAAAAAAAAGTCTATTTGCTTTGGTTTTTCTTTTTTTAAATGGAAGTTAAATTTAAAACCAGTTTTTTCTGAAATTTCGAAAATTTTTATAAATTCGAAAGTCCATTTTTTCTTGAAATTTCGAATGTCAGTTTTTTTCTGAATTTTCAAATTTGCGTGTTTTTTTACAAAATTTGAGTTTACTTTTTTAAATTCCAAATGTCAGTTTTTTCTGAAATATCAAATTTCGCGGTTTTTTTCTTTTAAATTCAAAAGTCCGTTTTTCTTGAAATTGAAATAAATCAGTCTTTTTGAAAATGCGTTATTTTTCTTTAAAAATTCGAAAATCTCCTTTTTTCAATTTCGTATCAGACTTTTCTGAAATTTCAAAATTAATGATTTTTTCTTTTAAAATTCAAAAGTCCATTTTTCCTCGAAATTTAAAAAAAATCACTCTGAATTTTCGAAATTCATGATTTTTTCTTTTAAAATTCAAAAGTACGTTTTTCTTTAAATTTTCGAAATGCGTGGATTTTTTACAAAATTTGAAAGTTTACCTTTTTTTTGAAATTCCAAATGTCAGCTTTTTCTGAAATTTCGAATTTCGTAATTTTTCTTTTAAAATTCAAAAGACCATTTTTCCTCGAAATTTAAAAAAATCACTTTCTGAATTTTCGAAATTCATGGTTTTTTCTTTTAAAATTCAAAAGTACGTTTTTCTTTAAATTTAGAAAAATAATTTTTTTCGAAATTTCGTATTTTGTGTTTCTTTTTAATATTTGAAAATCCATTTTCTCTTGAAATTCCAAATGTCAGCTTTTTCTGAAATTTCGAATTTCGTAATTTTTCTATTAAAATTCAAAAGACCATTTTTGAATTTTCGAAATGCGTGGAAAAAATCACTTTCTGAATTTTCGAAATGCGTGGTTTTTCTACAATATAAAAATTCGAAAATCTTCTCTTTAATTTCGTGTCAGACTTTTCTGAAATTTCGAAATTCATGGTTTATTCAAAGTTCAAAAATTCACTTTTTTCAAAATTCAAAAGTACGCTTTTTTTTTAAATTTAGAAATATTTGTGGTTTGGATACATCAGTTTTTTGAAAAGTTCAAATTCTCTTGAAATTCGAAAAAATCAGTTTTTCCGAAATTTCGTGTTTTTTTTTTCATTTTTCTTGAAATCTTGATTATCATTTTTTTCTTTATTTTCAAAATTCGTGGTTTCTCTTTAAAAATTCGAAAATCCACTTTTTCTTTAGATTTCATGACAGATTTTTCTGAATTATTGAATTTTGGCATTTTTTTCTTTAAAAACTAAAATTTTTTTTCTTTTTCTTCAAATTTTAAAAATATCTCTTCTGCTGAATTTTCGAAATTCATGGTTTTTTTTAAATGCGCAACTTTGCTTTTTTTATTGTATTATTCTGAATTTTCGAGTCGTTTTTTCTTTAAATTTAAAATGTTACATTTTTCTTAAAATTCAAAATTCATGGTTTTTTCTATTAAGTTGTGAAAAACCACTTTTTCTTGAAATAAAAAAAGGTCAGATTTTAAAACTTCAAAAGTTCAATTTTTCTTTATATTTAAAAAAAATGTCAGTTGTTCTGAATTTTTGGAATTTGTGACGTTTTCTTTAAAAATTCGAAAGACCGCATTTGTTTAAAAACTTTAAGCACTCAATTTTTCCTGAATTTTCAAAAAAAAAGTCTATTTGCTTTGGTTTTTCTTTTTTTAAATGGAAGTTAAATTTAAAACCAGTTTTTTCTGAAATTTCGAAAATTTTTATAAATTCGAAAGTCCATTTTTTCTTGAAATTTCGAATGTCAGTTTTTTTCTGAATTTTCAAATTTGCGTGTTTTTTTACAAAATTTGAGTTTACTTTTTTAAATTCCAAATGTCAGTTTTTTCTGAAATATCAAATTTCGCGGTTTTTTTCTTTTAAATTCAAAAGTCCGTTTTTCTTGAAATTGAAAATAAATCAGTCTTTTTGAAAATGCGTTATTTTTCTTTAAAAATTCGAAAATCTCCTTTTTTCAATTTCGTATCAAACTTTTCTGAAATTTCAAAATCCATGATTTTTTTTTTAAAATTCAAAAGTACGTTTTTCTTTAAATTTTCGAAATGCGTGGATTTTTTACAAAATTTGTAAGTTTACCTTTTTTTGAAATTCCAAATGTCAGCTTTTTCTGAAATTTCGAATTTCGTAATTTTTCTATTAAAATTCAAAAGACCATTTTTCCTCGAAATTTAAAAAAATCACTTTCTGAATTTTCGAAATGCGTGGTTTTTCTACAATATAAAAATTCGAAAATCTACTCTTTAATTTCGTGTCAGACTTTTCTGAAATTTCGAAATTCATGGTTTATTCAAAATTCAAAAATTCACTTTTTTCAAAATTCAAAAGTACGTTTTTTTTTAAATTTAGAAGTATTTGTGGTTTGGATACATCAGTTTTTTGAAAAGTTCAAATTCTCTTGAAATTCGAAAAAATCAGTTTTTCCGAAATTTCGTGTTTTTTTTTCATTTCTCTTGAAATCTTGATTATCATTTTTTTCTTTATTTTCAAAATTCGTGGTTTCTCTTTAAAAATTCGAAAATCCACTTTTTCTTTAGATTTCATGACAGATTTTTCTGAATTATTGAATTTTGTCATTTTTTTCTTTAAAAACTAAAATTTTTTTTCTTTTTCTTCAAATTTTAAAAATATCTCTTCTGCTGAATTTTCGAAATTCATGGTTTTTTTTAAATGCGCAACTTTGCTTTTTTTATTGTATTATTCTGAATTTTCGAGTCGTTTTTTCTTTAAATTTAAAATGTTACATTTTTCTTAAAATTCAAAATTCATGGTTTTTTCTTTTAAATTGTGAAAAACCACTTTTTCTTGAAATAAAAAAATGTCAGTTTTCAAAACTTCAAAAGTTCAATTTTTCTTTATATTTAAAAAAAAAGTCAGTTGTTCTGAATTTTTGGAATTCGTGACGTTTTCTTTAAAAATTAGAAAGACCGAATTTGTTTAAAAACTCCAAACACTCAATTTTTCCTGAATTTTCAAAAAAAGTCTATTTGCTTTGGTTTTTCTTTTTTTAAATGGAAGTTAAATTTAAAACCAGTTTTTTCTGAAATTTCGAAAATTTTTATAAATTCGAAAGTCCATTTTTTCTTGAAATTTCGAATGTCAGTTTTTTTCTGAATTTTCAAATTTGCGTGTTTTTTTACAAAATTTGAGTTTACTTTTTTAAATTCCAAATGTCAGTTTTTTCTGAAATATCAAATTTCGCGGTTTTTTTCTTTTAAATTCAAAAGTCCGTTTTTCTTGAAATTGAAAATAAATCAGTCTTTTTGAAAATGCGTTATTTTTCTTTAAAAATTCGAAAATCTCCTTTTTTCAATTTCGTATCAAACTTTTCTGAAATTTCAAAATCCATGATTTTTTTTTTAAAATTCAAAAGTACGTTTTTCTTTAAATTTTCGAAATGCGTGGATTTTTTACAAAATTTGTAAGTTTACCTTTTTTTGAAATTCCAAATGTCAGCTTTTTCTGAAATTTCGAATTTCGTAATTTTTCTATTAAAATTCAAAAGACCATTTTTCCTCGAAATTTAAAAAAATCACTTTCTGAATTTTCGAAATGCGTGGTTTTTCTACAATATAAAAATTCGAAAATCTACTCTTTAATTTCGTGTCAGACTTTTCTGAAATTTCGAAATTCATGGTTTATTCAAAATTCAAAAATTCACTTTTTTCAAAATTCAAAAGTACGTTTTTTTTTAAATTTAGAAGTATTTGTGGTTTGGATACATCAGTTTTTTGAAAAGTTCAAATTCTCTTGAAATTCGAAAAAATCAGTTTTTCCGAAATTTCGTGTTTTTTTTTCATTTCTCTTGAAATCTTGATTATCATTTTTTTCTTTATTTTCAAAATTCGTGGTTTCTCTTTAAAAATTCGAAAATCCACTTTTTCTTTAGATTTCATGACAGATTTTTCTGAATTATTGAATTTTGTCATTTTTTTCTTTAAAAACTAAAATTTTTTTTCTTTTTCTTCAAATTTTAAAAATATCTCTTCTGCTGAATTTTCGAAATTCATGGTTTTTTTTAAATGCGCAACTTTGCTTTTTTTATTGTATTATTCTGAATTTTCGAGTCGTTTTTTCTTTAAATTTAAAATGTTACATTTTTCTTAAAATTCAAAATTCATGGTTTTTTCTTTTAAATTGTGAAAAACCACTTTTTCTTGAAATAAAAAAATGTCAGTTTTCAAAACTTCAAAAGTTCAATTTTTCTTTATATTTAAAAAAAAAGTCAGTTGTTCTGAATTTTTGGAATTCGTGACGTTTTCTTTAAAAATTAGAAAGACCGAATTTGTTTAAAAACTCCAAACACTCAATTTTTCCTGAATTTTCAAAAAAAGTCTATTTGCTTTGGTTTTTCTTTTTTTAAATGGAAGTTAAATTTAAAACCAGTTTTTTCTGAAATTTCGAAAATTTTTATAAATTCGAAAGTCCATTTTTTCTTGAAATTTCGAATGTCAGTTTTTTTCTGAATTTTCAAATTTGCGTGTTTTTTTACAAAATTTGAGTTTACTTTTTTAAATTCCAAATGTCAGTTTTTTCTGAAATATCAAATTTCGCGGTTTTTTTCTTTTAAATTCAAAAGTCCGTTTTTCTTGAAATTGAAAATAAATCAGTCTTTTTGAAAATGCGTTATTTTTCTTTAAAAATTCGAAAATCTCCTTTTTTCAATTTCGTATCAAACTTTTCTGAAATTTCAAAATCCATGATTTTTTTTTTAAAATTCAAAAGTACGTTTTTCTTTAAATTTTCGAAATGCGTGGATTTTTTACAAAATTTGTAAGTTTACCTTTTTTTGAAATTCCAAATGTCAGCTTTTTCTGAAATTTCGAATTTCGTAATTTTTCTATTAAAATTCAAAAGACCATTTTTCCTCGAAATTTAAAAAAATCACTTTCTGAATTTTCGAAATGCGTGGTTTTTCTACAATATAAAAATTCGAAAATCTACTCTTTAATTTCGTGTCAGACTTTTCTGAAATTTCGAAATTCATGGTTTATTCAAAATTCAAAAATTCACTTTTTTCAAAATTCAAAAGTACGTTTTTTTTAAATTTAGAAATATTTGTGGTTTGGATACATCAGTTTTTTGAAAAGTTCAAATTCTCTTGAAATTCGGAAAAATCAGTTTTTCCGAAATTTCGTGTTTTTTTTCATTTCTCTTGAAATCTTGATTATCATTTTTTTCTTTATTTTCAAAATTCGTGGGTTTTCTTTAAAAATTCGAAAATCCACTTTTTCTTTAGATTTCATGACAGATTTTTCTGAATTATTGAATTTTGTCATTTTTTTCTTTAAAAACTTAAATTTTTTTTCTTTTTCTTCAAATTTTAAAAATATCTCTTCTGCTGAATTTTCGAAATTCATGGTTTTTTTTAAATGTGCAACTTTGCTTTTTTTTATTGTATAATTTTAGTTGTCAATTTTTTCTGAATTTTCGAGTCGTTTTTTCTTTAAATTTAAAATGTTACATTTTTCTTAAAATTCAAAATTCATGGTTTTTTCTATTAAGTTGTGAAAAACCACTTTTTCTTGAAATAAAAAAAGGTCAGATTTTAAAACTTCAAAAGTTCAATTTTTCTTTATATTTAAAAAAAATGTCAGTTGTTCTGAATTTTTGGAATTTGTGACGTTTTCTTTAAAAATTCGAAAGACCGCATTTGTTTAAAAACTTTAAGCACTCAATTTTTCCTGAATTTTCAAAAAAAAAGTCTTATTTGCTTTGATTTTCGTACAGAGTCAATTTTTTAAAATTCCTAAATAACTCCTTTCCTCCTGAATTTTGTTCTTAATTCTTCCACGTTCAAAGAGAATTAATTTAATTTTTTTTTTAATTTGAAAAAAACTAATAGTTCTCACAGATTTAATTTTTTTTTGAGTCCAAGATTATTAGTCTGGTTTGATTAAAGTGCTCCTTTCATCGATTTTTTGCCGTTAAGTTGTCGAAAAAGATTCTTTGTTTTCTTAAATATTCAAATAAAGTTCCATTTTTCTTTAATTGTCTGGTAAATAAATTGCAATTATTCCCTTCAATATGTAAAAAAATTGTTCTTTTTCCTTTTAATTTAAGAAAAACGGTTATTTTTAAATGTTTTTTTTCTTCAATTCCATGATTTCGGATTTTGCAAAATGCCCATTTCTTATTTCCTTTAATAAAATAATAAATAAAACAATTCTACTACTAATAGGAAAAAGTAAATTATAGAAAACTATCAGAATAAAATACACTACAGAAATAAAATTCTAATTATAGAAAAATTCAATATTACCGCAAATTTTTTATGATGATTTATTATTATTTAAAATACAACTCAAAAATAAAATAATTGAAACAAAACAAGAAAAACTATTAATTTTGAATTATATTCGGTAAAAGAAAGATGAAAATTTCCAACAAAATTATAAATAATTTATTTGATTGTTTTTAGGAGAATTTCCCTTAACAAAATTAATAAATTCACATTAAAAGATTTTATATGAATAATTATTATTTATTAATAATATTAATGATTATCATTATGAGAATACAAGTAAATGAAATTTAAAAAAAATAAATACATTAAAACCACAATAAAAAATTTAAAAATAAAAACATTATAAAAAAGCAGATGAAAAAAGAAATATAATTTTTGTTTGCATTTTTATAGGTTTCCACTTTGCAAAAATCCTTAATTAATTTCTCAATAAAAAAATATTACTTCATCAAGTATATTGTAATATTTTTAATCATTTTGAATTATGTATATTTTCTTTGCAATAAAAACAGTTGGTAAAAAGGGAAAGAAATTAATTATTATTAACCGAAATAAGAAAAATTCTAATAATTATTTAAAATTAAAATCAAGGTTATAATGGAAATGATTACAAACTAAATGAATATAGTTAAATATGGTATAAAAGTGAAAAGTTGAAATTATTTAATATAATTAAAGATGGAAAGTTTAAAAAAAACTTTTTCTTATCGTGGTCGCAAGGGTGTATTTTTTTCTTCAAATTAATAATAATCAAATTTGTGAATATTTATTTAAAGATTCGTTTTTTTTTGCAAATTATTTTGGAAAAAATATTGTAGTAATTTTACTCAATTTATAAATAATTATTTTTGTTTAAGTAGTCACTTTTTACATATATTGTACGGAAAAGGGAGAAAATTATGAGAATCTGTTTGTAAAAATGAATACAGAACGTGCGTGATAAATTGCGTAAACTTTCCTACATATTCGAAAAGCGCTGCACATGCCGCACGTGATTGATTTTAAACGGCCGTAACTAATTTTATGCGCACGTGATTATTTCTAAACGCACGTAAATAAATATAAACGCACGCGATTAAACCTTACCGCACGTAATTAGATCTGATCGCACTTGATTAATTCTAAACGCACGTGATTATTTCTGAACGCACGTGATTAATTTTAAACGCACGTAATTATTTCTAAACGCACGTGATTATTTCTAAACGCACGTAATTATTTCTAAACGCACGTGATTATTTCTAAACGCACGCGATTAATTTTAAACGCACGTGATTATTTCTAAAAGCACGTGATTATTTCTGAACGCACGTAATTATTTCTAAACGCACGTGATTATTTCTAAACGCACGTGAATAATTTTAAACGTACGTGATTATTTCTAAACGCACGTGAATATTTCTATACGCACGTGAATAATTCTGGACGCACGTGAATATTTCTGAATGCACGTGATTAGATCTGATCGCACGTGATTAATTCTAAACGCACGTGATTAAATCTTACCGCACGTGATTAGATCTGATCGCACGTGATTATTTCTAGCACTGCCTGATTATTTCTAAACGCACGTGAATATTTCTAAACGCACGTGATTATTTCTGAACGCAGATGATTAATAATAACGTGATTTTTTCTAAACGCACGTGAATAATACTAAACACACGTGATTATTTCGGAACGCACGTGATTATTTCTAATCGCACGTGATTTTTTCTAAACGTACGTGGATAATTCTGGACGCACGTGAATAATTCTAAATGCACGTGAATAATAATAAACGCATGTCATTCATTCAAAACGCACGTAAATTATTTTAAACGCACGTGCTTATATCTAGCCGCGCGTGATTAATTCTAAACGCACGTGATTATTTCTAAACGCACGTGATTATTTCTAGCCGCGCGTGATTAATACTAAACGCACGTGATTATTTCTTAACGCACGTGAATACTACTAAACGCACGCGAATAATTCTGGACGCGCGTAACTAATTCTAAACGGACATGATTATTTCCAAACGTACGGATTAATTCTAATTATATGCGCGCGCTATTTTTGGTTTCTGAGTAGAAATTAAATCGCGACAGCCGTGCGTCAGAATGCTGAGTACCGTTCACGCTCATGTGAAATGCCAACCGTTCCATCCATAATAAATCGCTTGCGGTGCAAAGTTAAGAACAGCAAATAAACGCAAATACGTGCGGTAAATATTTATGTTGTCGCTATGCCAAACAAAAAATATATTAATAAAATTTCATTTTTCGTTTATATAAGAAAAAAAGGCATAGAAGAAAGTTGGCTAAGGTTTCCCTAAAAAAAATTACCCAATTTTCAACAAAAAAATGAATTTCGGTAGCGTCATGAATAAAATAAGCTCTGAAATGTAACGCCGATAATAAATAACTTGCAACAAAATCGAATCATCTATGATTTGCTAAAATTCAGTTTAAAGTCAATTTTTTTTTATGGACTAACAAAAAATTCGTATAATATTTTCGTTTTCGAAAAAATCACATTTTTGTTAAAAAATGTCATTGTTACTTTTCTTTGTTAAAATAACTTTTCCGGAAATCGATAAAAAAGAAGAAAAATTTATTCAATTTCATACCAAATAAAAAAAACCAATTTTACTTTTACAAAAAGTAGAAGTTCTTCAATTTTTAGCAGCAAAAATAAAAGGTTTTTCGAAACAAAAAAAATTTAAAAAAATCAGAATGAAATCGAAAAAAATCGGACAAAATTACGGAAAGTGAAGTTTTTTATTTATTTAGGAAACTCACAAAGAAATGAATTTTAATTCAAAATAAGCACGTTATTCTCTTATGGAACAAAATGGCCCCTTAAAATACGTTTACTTTTATATGCTTCTCTTAAACCAAAATTACTTGTTCTTTTAAAACTTTCTTATTGTAAGAAAAATTAAAAAAATATTTCGGCATTTTTGAGGCAGTTTTTTTTAAAATTTGAATATAAAAATCACATAATTCTGAGTATTTATTATGCACACAAAAAAATGTTTTTTTTTATATTAATTACGGAAATAAAATAAAAACCAATAAAGTAAATATATTATTCAATATTGATGCATTATTTTCGTAACAGATTCTTACTGAATAGCCTGCCTTAACATATAAGTTCACAGAATAATAAAAAAAATTATTGAAAATAAAAGCGTGTAAGAATAAAAAATATTTCAAGTAGAAACCTATAAAATTGAGAAAGAATTTGGAATAATATTTTAGGTTAAAACATAAATCAAAGCCCCATTATTGAGTTAGAATGAAAATCAAAAATATTATTTAAAAAACGAGTACAAACAAAAGGAAAAGCTTTTAAAAAAGGAGTTCAAAAATATGTGCAATTTTTTTTTTGGGTTTGAATTTATGGATTTAAACTCTTGACAAATTCTAGGAAAAACATTTTTTTTTATTATTATATATATTTGCAAAAGTTTTAAAAAATGTATTGTATAATTTGTGAAAATAGATAAAAAATAAAATAAAAACTCTAACAACAAAAAAATTACATCACGAAGACTGCGATAAGAAAAAACGAAATTTGGTCGTTTTTAGTTTGAATTTATTTGTGATTTGTTTCATTTTCCCTTAACATATCCGAAAGAAAGGTTATGTACCCTCTACAAAATGGAGCATCAAAGAAGCGATTGAACAACCTTTTTCTTGTGGTATAAATAAAAAATCTCTACACTTTTAAACCAAAGAAGATTTTCTACTACTGATTTTTCGTATTCTTTCGTGTTTTTTTTGTATTTTATATTTTGTTTTGGGCTTAAATGAATATTAAAGAATTTTTGTTTGTTTGTTTGTTTGTTTGTATATAACAAGGATTGGCAAATGCAGCTCTTCGTTGAATTTGAATTTGTGTATAAGCTCCATAAAATATGTGTCAGCGGCCATTTTATAGCAAATACAGAATGTTGTTTGTGAAATTCGAAATTCCGCGAACAGTTAAAATGGTGTAACCTTGAAAAACAAAACCAACGTCTAATTTACGACTGGCATTTTTTTTGTTTGAGAATTATACGTTGAGCGTGAAGCCACACTTCCACAGCCAGGACATTTCGGAGTCGGCTCAGATACGATAAGAACAAAATACTTTCAAGACAACCAATATCCACTTAAGGCAGAAGAGAAAATATTTTTTTGGGTGAGACTTTTGAGGTTTTTTTTCAAACTCCTTGCACCTGTTAACTGTCATGCACATGCGACTCATCGATTCGTTCAAACCATAGCTAAATAAATATGAGCTAATCTCAAGTTGAGGCACTCTTCGCAGGTTGTGTTTAATACGTTTGAACGAAACCATATTTTTCGAAGATCTAAGGTGTCAATATTTTCAGTTAAATATTGGTGAATAAAGATTAAAGCAGCAATTTAACTTTAGTGAAGGCATTCGCAGTAACCTAAGGCGGTCTATGTATAGTGGGAGTCAACGGTGGTCAATCCATTGCAGATCACTTAACGCGAACTATACAAAATAACGTTATACCGATTCAATAAGCCTACTTACGCTGTACCGATTAAATACGCCTTCTTACCCTGTACCGATTCAATACGCCTTCTTACACTGTACCGATTCAAAACGCCTTATTCTGTACCGATTCAATACGCCTTCTCACCCTGTACCGATTCAATGCACCTTCTTACCCTGTACCGACTCAATGCGCCTTCTTACCCAGAACCGATTCAATACACCCGCTTACGCTGTAACAATTCAATGCACCCGCTTACGCTGTAACAATTCAATACGCCTACTTACGCTGTACCGATTCAATAAGCATACTTACGCTGTACCGATTAAATACGCCTTCTTAACCTGTACCGATTCAATACGCCTTCTTACACTGTACAGATTCAATACGCCTTCTTACCCTGTACCGACTCAATGCGCCTTCTTACCCAGAACCGATTCAATACACCCGCTTACGCTGTAACAATTCAATACGCCTACTTAAGCTGTACCGATTCAAAAAGCCTACTAACGCTGTACCGATTAAATACGCCTTCTTACGCTGTACCGATTCAATACGCCTACTTACGCTGTACCGACACAATACGCCTTCTTACCCTGTACCGATTCAATACGCCTTCTTACACTGTACCGATTCAAAACGCCTTCTTATGCTGCACCGATTCAATACGCCTTCTTACCCTGTACCGATTCAATGCACCTTTTTACGCTGTGCCGATTCAATACGCCTTCTTACCCTGTACCGATTCAATACGCCCGCTTACGCTGTAACAATTCAATACACCCGCTAACGCTGTACCAATTCAATACACCCGCTTACGCTGTAACAATTCAATACACCCGCTAACGTTGTACCGATTCAATACACCCGCTTACGCTGTAACAATTCAATACACCCGCTTATGCGCCTTTTTACGCTGTACCGATTCAATAGGCCTTCTTACGCAATAAAACATGGTGTTTAGATCTTCAGACGAGGATGGGGAGGATAAGAAATAGAGAACTCTGGTTATTAATACTACTTTTTTGGTTGATGTTGGTGATTTGATGGTGTTGATTTTGTAACTATTGATGTGATTGGTGATGCGGTAGAGTTAGCAGCCACCGCAGCATAGAAAATAGCTGGGTTGACTGGTCTGGAGTACAGTAAGTTCGTGCTCGCTTCCTTGGGATACATTTTTTGTTGCAATCTGTTATAGGTTTTACACGCTTCATAATTTGCATTTTGCAATTGTTTACTCTTAGAACACTCTATTATTAATTGTGGCCCAGAGCATTTTGCACACTTTGGTGCATAGGTCTTGGCTGTGACCGTATTTTCAGCAGCAATCACACTGCACTATATCCTTTGGTGGGTGTAGTTCCTCATCTTTTATCTTGCAGTAGACTTAACTAAGACGGTTCCAAGTTAACAAAGAAAAGCGGAAGTGGTCTAGTGGTGGTTCTTTGGATATCATTAGAGGCATTACGGACTTCAAACCCTATTGTCTCTAGTTCGTGTTTAATATCCGTTGTTTGAATGGTATCTAACCGTTGTTTGAATGGTATCTAACCGTTGTTTGAATGGTATCTAACCGTTGTTTGAATGGTATCTAACCGTTGTTTGAATGGTATCTAACCGTTGTTTGAATGGTATCTAACCGTTGTTTGAATGGTATCTAACCGTTGTTTGAATGGTATCTAACCATTGTTTGAATATATCTAACCGTTGTTTGAATGGTATCTAACCGTTGTTTGAATGGTATCTAACCGTTGTTTGAATGGTATCTAACCGTTGTTTGAATGGTATCTAACCGTTGTTTGAATGGTATCTAACCGTTGTTTGAATGGTATCTAACCGTTGTTTGAATGGTATCTAACCGTTGTTTGAATGGTATCTAACCGTTGTTTGAATGGTATCTAACCGTTGTTTGAATGGTATCTAACCGTTGTTTGAATGGTATCTAACCATTGTTTGAATATATCTAACCGTTGTTTGAATGGTATCTAACCGTTGTTTGAATGGTATCTAACCGTTGTTTGAATGGTATCTAACCGTTGTTTGAATGGTATCTAACCGTTGTTTGAATGGTATCTAACCGTTGTTTGAATGGTATCTAACCGTTGTTTGAATGGTATCTAACCGTTGTTTGAATGGTATCTAACCGTTGTTTGAATGGTATCTAACCGTTGTTTGAATGGTATCTAACCGTTGTTTGAATGGTATCTAACCGTTGTTTGAATGGTATCTAACCGTTGTTTGAATGGTATCTAACCGTTGTTTGAATGGTATCTAACCGTTGTTTGAATGGTATCTAACCGTTGTTTGAATGGTATCTAACCGTTGTTTGAATGGTATCTAACCGTTGTTTGAATGGTATCTAACCGTTGTTTGAATGGTATCTAACCGTTGTTTGAATGGTATCTAACCGTTGTTTGAATGGTATCTAACCGTTGTTTGAATGGTATCTAACCGTTGTTTGAATGGTATCTAACCGTTGTTTGAATGGTATCTAACCGTTGTTTGAATGGTGTCTAACCGTTGTTTGAATGGTATCTAACCGTTGTTTGAATGGTATCTAACCGTTGTTTGAATGGTATCAAGCAAATGGATGACGTTCCTATATGATTATATATATTAGAATGGTGTTTAATATCCGTTGTTTGAATGGTATCTAGCAAATGGATGACGTTCCTATATGATTATCCAAAGTCTGTATTTATTGCAACGCCTTTTCGTTGAACCTTGCTAGTGAAATCGCTGCTCCCAATTTGCTTAGCGATTAGCCCTAAAAATTGGCAGAGTTTCTTGTTCAATTTCTTGTTTTAGGTTTTGCTAACTGTCTCTCTTGGATAATTACATGAAATTGACTTTGTTGCCTGGGGTTCGGTTTTTCCACCGATCTCCAAATAAAGTCAAAAACTCATCAATTGTCGACTGCCAATTTATTGGATCGTGTTTCACCATGCGTTGCTTTGAGTGCGGGACAAAAACATGAACCTTTTTTGCATCGTTTGGTAACGGGAGATGAGAAATGGGTCGTGTACAACAATGTGACAAGAAAAAGACATTGTGCTATACCTGGCCAAGCCCCATTAACAACTTCGAAATCCGAAATCCATGAAAAAAAAGTTATGCTTTGTGTTTGGTGGGATTGTAAGGGTATTGTGTATTTTGAACTTTTGGAACGCAATCACACAATTACAGCAGAACGATATTGTCAGCAATTATTTGAACATCGCCCTTCAAAAAGATAGACTAGAATTGGTAAACAGAAAAGGGGTAGTGTTTCATCACGACAACGCGCGACCACATGTGGCTATGATGACCCAACACAAGCTAAATGAGTTGAATTGGGATGTTATCAAGCATCCACCGTATTCTCCAGATCTTGATCCTTCCGATTTTCATTTATTCCGATCACTGCAAAAAATTTTAAATGATAAAAAAATTCATACAATAGAGCAGATAAAAACATCCCTTACTACATTTTTCACATCAAAATCTACGAAATTTTACACTAATGGTATTAATAAGTTGATAGAAAGATGGGAAAAGGTTATAAGAACGTATGGAAATTATATAATTGATTAAATAAATAATACAAATCTAAAAAAAAAATGTTTAATTGCATATGAAAAAAACGGTCATAACTTTTGCATCAACCCGATAGTTAATTTGTTTGTGTTTGTTATTTTTCAAGCAGAATTAGTACTGAATTGTATACTATAAGCGCCATAACATTTAAGGCGTTTTCCTTTGGACCAATTTTGGTACTAGTCGGTAGTTCTAGCTGTCATCATCTACTCTACCTCGAGCAAACGAGCACATTAAACTGGGAGTTACGCATACAATTTACGTTAGGTGGATTCTAGTTGCTAAAGTGAAAATAGATAGTTTTGCGAGTTCGTTGGTTGTGTTGAAGAGTCATATTTTTGTCAGTATTGTTTATGTGTGAATAAACTCAGTATTTATTGTTTATGTATGAGTAAACTCAGTATTGTTACTGACTATTTTGAGGTTACGTTTCTACTAGTATTTAGAATTTGGCTTTCCTTTGGTCATCTACCGACTAGTAGCAAAATAGGTCCAAAGGAAAACGCCTTTAAAGACCATTTGGCTACTATTTATTACCCTGAAACACGTAATGTTCCCAAAAGAACACCCAACTAAGAACTAACACCACGCTAAATTCTGCTTAACTTCGATGATCGAACGAGAACCAGTAGATCCCCAGG
Organism: Atherix ibis; assembly: GCA_958298945.1. Lineage (NCBI taxonomy): Eukaryota > Metazoa > Arthropoda > Insecta > Diptera > Athericidae > Atherix > Atherix ibis. The sequence continues at coordinate 46,416,248 of OY282605.1, read as the reverse complement.
AAGGCTTGAACAGGCGCATTTTTTGTTGCCAATAACTTGCACAGTTATATGTACTATTTAACGTGATTTAGTTGTCTTTAACGTAAAGCACGCGTCACCTACGACTATAGGGGTTGAGTTACGCTCAATCAACACACCACCATTACTGGCAATTAACAGATAGTAATCAGTTACAAGCAGACTACTCCACCTGGTGGTGGCGAAGACTAACTAAACATCTACTGTCATTAGCAGTGACACTGCCCGAAATAATTGCAAAATGGATATTGCCAGTTATCTCCCACCTGCGATCCGAGGACCGTAGCTGCCAAAATAAACAACTTGCAAAATCAAATACTTCCTAAATGTAAATGGTAAAAACTTAAAAGCAAATAATCACATTTCTCAGCGAAAATCACAAAAAATCCTCATACGGGAAGCGATTATATTAAATTTTTAAACACATTTTCTTTCCATAGTCAATCCGGATTTATTTTAAACTTACACAAAATATTTGACTTTATTTCTACAGTAACAATATTAATGATAACAAGAACAATTTTATGCGATATTATTGCCAGCAATTTTCGATAATACTATTGGAGCTAGAAAGAAAAAAAGAAAATCACTTAATGCTGGCTGAATACATTATGGCTGGTTTGACGGAGGCCGGTTTAATTGTTACCTAATCGGATAGCTCCACATAACGCCGCAAATAATAATAGATTTGAACGGACGCTCTCCTTAACCTGTCGACGTTCCTCTGCAGGATCTACTTGTGGTGGCATTTGCATACGGAACATTTTTAATTATTATTTTCGCGCAAATTTTACACAAAAAAATATCCTCTACACAGAATGACACTTCAACCTAACCTCTAAGCAAATGTAAAGTTTAACATGCACAGGCAATTACGAAATTTTTTATTCTTTCTGTTGGTAATCGAATGTGAACTTATTCCCGTAGTGGTGACATCTATATGTGAACGAATGCGACGACTTTTAATATTTGTTAAATCAAACTAATTTAATTTCCATTTAATATTATTTTTTTTATATTATAGATAAATGTGAATTTTTGATAAGAATTATTTTGATTGAATTTTTAATAATTTTCTTTTATTTCTTCCAATTTTTATTACTTCACTATAAAATGTATTTTTTAACTGTCATTTAACGTTTAAATAATTGGACAAATATGTTTGCTTTATATTTTTAACTTTTAAAATATTTTTGAGACTATTTATAAAAATATAATTTTTTATGAAATTATTTAAAATCATTTTTTTGTTGTTGAAAAAAACAAACAATCGTACTTAAATCCTGCCATACTTCATGAACGTGCTCTTATATTTAAAAAATAAGTTATAGGCCCTGTATATTATACGGTAGTTTCTCTATGAATTATTGCAAAAGCGCCGAGAAATCGTACATACATTTCTGTAGATTTTTTTAGGTAGATATGACACCCACTCACAGCTAGTTTTCGTAATAGAAATTTTTTGACTTCCAAAAGCATAATTTATATTCTTTTTAACTCACTTATTCCAAGGAAAAATATAATTTAATCAAAATGACAGGCAATCTTTTGATGTGAAATTGTATTTTAGGTTTATTATTTATTTCGTAAATATCAAGCGCCTCCTCAATTTTGTAGACTTTCGAGGTTTTAAAACACGTCATTCTCTATAAAAGTGGTAGTATACCAAAATGCTTGCATACTTTTGTTTTGTGCAAAAGTATTAATTTATACTTACTTGTTCGTAAACTATTTAAAAATTAATAAAACAGCAATTAAACTGTCACTTTAATTGCTGTTTTATTAATTTTTAAACTGTCACTTAATTGATGTTTTATTAATTTTTAAATAGTTTACGAACAAATAAGTATAAATTAATACATTTTCACAAATAGTTTTATTCTTCACGACAGTAAATTGGAAGTTTTATAGCAATTCTACATAGAATTGCTGTTCTGGCCAATCCAGAACAACTGGATTGGCCTCTATATAAAATTGCTCTTCCGGAAGTTTCCAAAATGGATAGGCTTGATATTTAATTGATATTTACAATATAAATAATAAACCTAAAATACAATTGCATTTAATACGACAAAATTAAAAAATAAAAAGTATTGCCTGCCGTTGTTTAAACTATACAAAAATATGACGTAGGGGCCTATCAAGGAGCTTTGTAATTTAGGATAATAACGATGATAATTGCAAATGATTGGTTTCTTGACATGCAGTCTTACGTTAGCATCGATGGAACCTTAGATTAAAGAATACCTACGGATAGGCCCGTACGTCAGATTTTCGTATATGTATACGCAATTTTCTGGCTGAATTATTGAAAAAGCGGCGAGAAATCGTACTTTTGTGTAGATTTTTTTAAAATAGACATGACACTCACTGACATCTAGTTTTCATAATAGGAATTTATTGAATTCCAAAAGCATAATTTATATCCATTTAAACTCACTTATTCCAAAAAAAACAAAACAATTTAAACACAACACGACAGGCAATTATTAATAGTGTTTTTACTCGTATTTAATTCCTCAGCCAACTTTCTCGTAGTAAAATTTGCATCGATACCAATGATTTCACGGACTTTTTCCACCAATTCATCACGATTACTAGCTTCTGGACGACCTGGCCTTAGGTTGTCATTTAAATCCTCACGATCATTTTTAAATCGTGTAAACCTTAGATTAAAAGAGAACTGGATAGGCCTCTACATAAAAATTCGGTCAGAATTTTGTGGCAATACATTTGTAGAATACAACAGAAACGGCGTAAATCATTGGGGGCTAATTTTAAACTTCAATATGCGATGAAAGCGGTTTGTTTAAAACGATTTTGATTGATATGTGATACACGTATCATCTATGCGTAAATAAATAGATTTTTTAAAGTTGCGGATTTTGTTGTTTGATTGAATTTGTTTTGGAAATTTGAAATAAAACACAGTATTCTAATTTAAAATATTTATTTATTTATTATATATTTTCATTTTATTTATTTCACTATATATTATTAGAAATAGATTCAGCATGACCAGCAGAAATATTCAATTTCTTCTGGTCAATCAGCTTTTTACTGAATCGCCTTCTTATAAATTGCTGAAGCGCGTCAATTTTCATTTTTTTTTTATAAATTAATTCTTAAGACTTTTAATTTTACGGCAATGTTTTCCTGAGTATCAGATGTACAATCCATTGCGTATTTTAAAGTAGTGTGATTCTATACATGCAAATTGTAAAGAAAGTTAATGAATTAATAAAAACAAAGCTATGAATGTGCACAATAGAAAAAATTATGATGCATGCATACAATTACTTACTTTCTTTGTTGACGAGTCCTCGCATTCACTGCTGTTATTAGGGACCTACTAAAATAGAAGTAATTAAGGCAAAATTGCTTTAAGTGTAGGTTCCTTTACTTACACTCTGTAGATGAACTGGTTCTCCTGCAGATGAATGCATGTGCTCGCATTCAGTGATACTATTAGGGACCTAAAAAATAAAACTAAGTAAGGCAAAATTATAAATCAACCATTGTTTTTAAATTACATGTTCATTATCCTCCTCAGCATTATTGAAGGGAACTTTAATGTTCAATGCGACGACATCCCGCATGAACTCCTTTTTAAAATGAAACAAAATAAACTACAATGCAAATATATGTGTACTCTTACAACTTACTGTTTCATTTTGCACCTTTTCCTGATTTAATGGCGGTTGCCCGATTTCCTACAGAAATGATTTCAATGCGTTATAATTTTGCAATTATTAATTTTGTAGTATTAAAACTTACCGTGCGACTATTCCATATAGAAAATACGGAAGGAATAGCATTTCTTTCTAATTTCCTCCTGCTCGCTCCTACTTTTATGTCTGCTCTATGAAAGTGGAGCGAGCACACAACGTCCCGATTCTTGGGAATACCGGATGCTGCTGCCACAATCGACTTTTCCCTCAACCATTTATTTTGTGGGAACCTGTAAAGTTAACATATAAATATACGATCGTAACATTTACTTTTACAATTAAGAATTAATAGAAATTCACGTATTTTTTGCACTATTAAAAAAATTCGGTCCCTTAAACTTTCTTATACACACTTTATATACACCGGCACTGTACTATTTTATGGTAAACATTGAACTGTCAACATCGGATTTGTTTACATTAATTCAATGCCGAACTTTTCACTTTTTGACTACTTTTTCAATAAAATAAATCACTAAAAGGCATTTAAGCACATCACAAATAAAGTATTTCTTATTTTATTTAGCAAAAATAAAGATGTCAACTTACCGAAAGAAAGAAATTCCCGGTTTCCTCGTTTCTTCGTATGAGAAGCATTTATTCACGAAACACTTCATTTTCTGGAATAAAAAATTCGTATTAAGTTTTATTAAAATATAACTATTTATAAAAATACTTACTTTTTCGTAAATACTTCAAAATATATAAAAATTACACTTTAAATTTCACTTTCCTTTCTCACACAATCAACTTCACAAATTACAAAGCTATCCCTTAAGTCTCCCCTTTCATGGAGAATTAAAGTTTTAAAACTCTCCGCAAGTCTACAAAATTGAGGCGCTTTATATTTGAATAATATTTACGAAATGAATAATAAACCTAAAATAGAATTCCATTTCATATCAAAAGTTTGTACAAAAAATAAAAATTGCCAATTGTTGTGTTTAAATTGTATTTTTGTTTCCAGTAAGTGAATTAAAATGAATATAAATTATGGTTTTGCGATTCAATAAATTTGTATTACGACAACTAGATGGCAGTGGGTATTATGTCTACATAAAAAAATCTAAACAAAGCTATGCCAAGCGGTGAGAAATGGCAACAACGGGATAGCAAAAGAGGGATTCCGACACAAAATTGCGTATACATATGCGGTTAGGGCCTATCCAGGTATTCTTTAATCTAAGGCATGGGTGGCCAACCTTTTCAGCAGCCGGGCCAGATTTAAAAAACGAGAATTCCTACCGGGCTGTACAACAAAATTTCTTTTATTATTCAAAGCTAACAAGAAATATATTGATTTTTTTTATGAAGATATAACAAAAATGAGAATCAAACATATTTATTAGATTAGAGTTTATTAATGCAAAATACAAAAAATAATAATACAAAAAATAAAATAAACAAAATATAATAAATCTTAGTGAGACGTTTGACTTTGTTTATTAGAACTAAGTTGTTTATTAGAACTAAGTTCATGAATGTTGATATTGACTGATGTTGTTGCTACACGCAAACAGTTTTCTAAATGCTCATCAGTGATTCGTGATCTTGTTTGACATTTAATATGTTTCATTCTGCTAAAAAGTTGCTCACACGTGTAAGTATTTCCAAACAGTGAAATCATCATTAGAGCATGTTTATAAAATCCAGGATATTTCTCCTTGTCTAAATAACACTTATAAAATTCTTCCAAGGTAACCTGATTGAATTTTTCTTTTAATTGTGTATTACAACACATTTCACAGTGTTCCATTTGTAAAATTCCTGGCAATAAATTTACGTCTACGGAAAATGGCGTTGCAAATGCAGCAAAAAGCACACGATGCTTTTTGAAATCCTGAAAACGATTTTCAAATTCCAGCTTCAAGTCGGATATCAAAGAAGCATATTTATTCGCCTCCATTTGTGTGATGTCTGACTGCAATAATAATGTAGGAAAGTGGGTGAATATTTTATTTCTCATCTGTTGTTCCCAAAGTCCAAGTTTCATTTTAAATGCGGAAATAAGATCATACATGTTGTTAACTAATTGATCTTTTCCTTGTAGGCAAGTGTTAACAGCATTTAAGTGACTGACGATGTCGACCAGAAATGCAAAGTCATTAGCCCACTCCTTGTCTTCAAATTCTGGGATACTTATTGACTTGCTTGTACAGAATGATTGAATTTTTTGCTTCAAGTCAAACACTCTTTTCAACATTTTGGCACGAGTCAGCCATCTTACTTCTGCATAAAATATAACGTCATTATACTCTGAATCCAAAGACTTGAGAAACTCTTGGAACTGACGGTGATTCAACCCGTTCCACTTAATAAAGTTCACTGTTTTGATGACATTATACTCTGAATCCAAAGACTTGAGAAACTCTTGGAACTGACGGTAATTCAACCCGTTCCACTTAATAAAGTTCACTGTTCCAAATCCCTTAAAATGGATCATGTCATGACCACCTTCATGACATGATCCATTTTAAGGGAATTGGAACATAAATTCTCCTGATGAATAATGCAATGAAAATTTAGCATCAAGGTATTACCAAATTTGCAGGCCTCATTTTCAATCAATTTTACTAAACCTTCGTGTTTCCCAACCATTACTGGAGCACCGTCTGTTGTTAAGCCCGATAGGTTATTGAGTTGTAACGAAAAGCGATTCAATGTCGATGTAACAGCTCCTAACAAATCTCGTGAGCAAGTAGTGTCCTTAAGTGGATACAGTGCCGCACTAATTCTTCTGTTTTCTTAAAATTAACATCAACGCCCCTGCTAAAAATCGCCACTTGGGCGGTATCTGTTAGATCTGTGCTTTCATCCAATGCTAGAGAATAAAATATAAACTTGGATGCTCGATTATTCAAATTATCTTCAATATATTTTTCAATGTCGTCCACACGGCTAGTAATAGTTTGACGAGACAGGCTTATTTTTGAGAAATCCTTTTTATTTTCTGGGCACAAAATTTCACAGACACTCTCCAAACACTCCTTAATCATTTCACCGTCTGAATATGGCTTCGATTTTTTTGCTAGTATCATGGCTACTGCATAACTAGCTTTTACATAGCATAGTGACTCTTGAGACACTCTAGTAAATATCTGACGTTGTGCAGAAAGTTTTTTTTAATTCATGTACTTGGTCTTGTCGAAATTGCCCTTTGTAATTATCAAACTTACTTGCATGTTTAGCCTCGTAATGCCGCCTAATGTTATACTCTTTTAAGACAGAAACAGAATTATTGCATATCAAGCATATCGGCTTTCTTTTAAATTCCACGAAAAAATAGTTTGTAGTCCATTTGTCTTGAAAACTTCTCGTCGTTGATCCAAATTCTTTACTACTTGACGCCATTGTGGGTCTTCGTTTTTCACTAAAAAAAAATAAATAAAAGGCCTTTTCCTTTAGACCAACCGCGGTAGCACACATAAACAATAAAAACAAAAATATGACGCTTCAACATAACCAACGAACCCGTTAAGGCATCTATTTCCAGGTAGGAAACTAAAATCCCCCTACCGTAATGTAGATGCGTAACTCCCACTTCAATGTACTCATTTGTTTGAGGTAGAGTAGATGATGACAGCTGCAACTCTACCTCGGTAGCAAAATTGGTCCAAAGGAAAAGGCCTTAAAATGACATCAGTATTAAGAGCTCAGTGGGCCACAAATAGACGTCAAGTGGGCCACGCGTGGCCCGCGGGCTCCACGTTGGCCACACGTGATCTAAGGTGTAAATCACGTAGTACCACTCATACAATCATCACCATAAGCTTTTTCCATCAATTCGTATGCTTCAGTGAATTTTTTTTCAAGTTTATCACAAAATTTTATACTTGCTCTTTGTTCCATTTTTGTTTTGTAACATTAGCACATTTTTTCTTGTATTGAAATGGCTGTAACTTTCACATCTGTCATCCGATTTACATGAATTTCGGTGCGTTTGAAAGAGGGTGAATGTATCTTTTTAATGCTGCAAATTATAGATATTTAGTTTGAGGGTCCCATCTGCAACCGCAAGTAATCGTAACACCTAGAATGGAGTCGTAATCGTGACACCAATATTTCCTGTCGAAATCTATAACAGTACAATTTTTATGGCACCAAGACCTAACTCGATGGCGTCTGTTAAGAATTTTTTAAGCGGCATTCACTGTGGTTTTTTCTGCCACCTCCAAAGAGGAGGATTGAGAATGCAGATATATATTAAATATAGTAGTGGAAAGAAGGGATCCCTGCGGAATACCACCATTCTCCATGTTGCGATATGAGGAGTAGTAGCCATTCGCCCAACTAGATAAGACTCGAGTAAGTGAATAGTTTGGGTATCGATTTCCCACTCTGCCAGCTGGACAAGAACTCTGTTGCGGCCAATCCGACTGAAAGCTTCTTCCAAATCTAGTAAGAGAAGGAGGCTATGCAGACCATTCTTTTTAGCTCGTCCTCGATTTTTGCCCATTCCAAGAAATGGATCAAAGAATCTGTATCAAATTTTGTGTGAAAAACAAAATTAATTGCGCGGACGCATGCCGAATGTTGACTGTGGCATATGATGAAGCTACCTTGGACCGAAGCAACGTTTATCGGTGGTACAAAATGTTCTCAGAGGGCCGAGAAGCTGTGAACGACGAAAAGCGTGCCGGACGAAGCCCGAGCACGTCAACAACAGACGAAAACATTAATGAAATGAAGAAAATAGTATTGGCCAATCGTCGAATCATAGTTAGCGAAGTTTCTAAGGACTTAAACATATCGATTGGGTAGTGCCATTCGATTTTTACCAATGATTCGGGCGTGAGACGGGTCACCGCGAAATTCGTACCAAAATTGCTCAATTTCGACCAAAAATAGCATCGCATTAACATTGCTAAGGAGCTGTTGGACTTTGTCCGCGACGACCCAAATTTGCTCCAGAGGGTCATAACTGGTGAAGAATCATGGGTTTATGGTTATGACGTGGAAACAAAAGCTCAATCATCCCAATGGAAGCTGCCGCACGAACCAAGACCGAAAAAAGCGCGCCAACTTCGGTCGAATGTGATGGTTTTGCTTACACTTTTCTTCGATTGCAGGAGCGCGGTGCATCATGAGTTCTTACCACAGGGATGAACGGTTAATAAGGAATATTACCTGCAAGTTATGCGCAAGTTGCGCCAAGCAATCCGTCAGAAACGCCCGGATTTGTGGAAGCACAAAAATTGGCCTTTACCATTTTTGGCCAAAAACAACACACTAATAATGCAGCAGTCACCGTATTCTCCAGATCTGGCCCCCTGTGACTTTTTCTTGTTCCTGAAACTGAAGAGCCCCATGAAAGGATGACGCTACGCTACGATTGAGGAGATAAAGACGGCATCAATGGAGGAGCTGACCAAAATCACAAAAAAAGATTTTTTGAAGTGCTTCGTAGATTGGAAAAAAACATTGGCACAAGTGTATAATATCTGGTGGGGATTACTTTGAAGGGGACAAAATTCACGATACTTTTTGAACAGACCTCGTACTGTCCTAAATTTTTACTCGAAAATGGACGTTCCAAATATTTTAAGTGTACAGAATGTACGAGTCCGTTTAAGGATTGAATTGAGAAAAATATGATCTATAACAGGGGTGTCGACAACCTATAAACCGCGGTTGACCGAGTAACCCATCTGATAATTTCAAGTGACCCACTTTAGTTCCGAAAATAAAGTATAATATATAAAAAATAAATTATAAAACAGAAAAGTATGAAATTAGCGTCCCGTAATTATAACTCATCGCATTGATTTCCATGCATTTAAATTTGATGCCGTAGTTGGTAGTAGTAGCCCAATAGTAGCATAAGAATTGTGACGCAATTATAGTTACGCAGTGAAATAAAAAAATGACCATGAACAAATAAAAAGCAAGAAAGAGATTATTTCAAGATGTAGGGGTGTATCGAAAATGGTCACAAATTGATATGTACTTTTTGTACAGATATAATTACCGCCAGGACACTTTCAATACAATATTGAGCGACACTTTTCTTAAAAACTTAAAGATGTGCGTGAAATGGCAAATAAAGATAAATCTGAATACATTGCTAAATATGTATTAAATTTTAGAAAACAAAATAAATTCTTAAAGAGTTTTATTATCAGTAACAATCACGCTACATCTGCCAGATTTGTTGCAGCTCTTAGCATTGGTACCAACGGAAAACCATTTACAGACGGCGGAGTTTTTGAAAAACGCATTAATAAATTGTTCCAAACACTTATTTAATGACTTCGCAAATAAAAAAAAAATAATTGAGAGAATCAAAGAAATGCCATTGTCAGCTAGAACAGTCCAGCGTCGCGTTGTAGATATGTTTCCCATAATTACTGATGGATGTTCCAAGTATGAGAGGTAAAAATATTGGACGTGTAAAACTACCAGGTGTATTAGCTTAAATTCGCTGTTTGGTCATAGATGGCGTGAGTGAGCGTATTAAGCTACCATGTGCACGCCATACTTTTTTTTTATGAGCTTGACATCTGTCAACATTAATCAGTGCACATCTTAGTTTAAAGAATACCTGGATAGGCCCTTACCGTATATGTATACGCAATTTTGTGTACAAATTTTTACGAGGGGGATATGACTGTCAAAAATTTTTATGTAGACATGACACCCACTGCCATCTATGTGTCGTAATGGAAATTTATTTAATTGCAAAAGCATAATTTATATTTATTTCAATTCACTTATTGGAAACAAAAATACAATTTAAATGCAACGATAGGTCATTTTTATTTTTTGTACAATCTTTTGATACGAAATGGAATTCTATTTTAGGTTTATTATACATTTCGTAAATATCAATCAAATATAAGCCTCCTCAATTTTGTAGACTTTCGGAGAGTTTGAAAACTTTCATTCTCCATGAAAGTGGAGACTTGGGGGTTAGGTTTGTCATTTGTGAATCCGATGTTGACAGTTCAATTTTTACCATAAAATAGTACAGTGCCGGTGTATATAAAGTGTGTGCAAGAGAGTTTAAGGGACCGAATTTTTCTATCTATTTTCCATTGCTGTTTTCATTGTGTTATAATAAATAAAGTTTATTCTTCGGTAAGCTTATTATGTAAATAAATTTGTTTTGCTTGCTCTATTATACCACATTATAATGCATTTACTAAATAATATTTTTTTAATTTTTAAAAAATATTAGTTATTAAGTTTTTAAGTACATTAAATTTTTCATTTTGTAATTTAGTTTTAAAACATTTTCTTTAATATTGTAAACGATTAACATCTTAATGTGCACATAATTGCTTTCATATAATCAAATAACTTACAATTCGTATTTTTATATACTATTATCCACTTTAAAAATTCTGTTTTAATAAATAATATGCAGTGAAATAAATAAAATGAAAATACATAATAAATAAATTTAAAAAAATACTGTGTTTTATTGCATATTTACAAAGCTAATTCCATCAAACTACAAGACCCGCAATATTAAAAAATCTGCTTCTTTACGCATACGTGTATGTGTAAATGATATCGCACATGAAAAATGGTTTTAAACGAACCGCTTCAATCGCATACTGAACTTTTAAATTGGCCCCCAATGATTTACGCCGTTTCTGTTGTATTGCCAACAAAATTTGGACAGAATTTTTGTGTAGAGGCCTATCCAGTACTTCTTTAATCTAAGGTGCACATTGTCAGCAGTTTCGTATAACAACGTACATTTTTCGTTTGGTAATCATGTCTAATTTTGTGCCAGAAAAAGATCATATGCGGGAAGCTCTGCTTTTCTGCTTCAATACGAAGAAATCGGCTGCCGAATCGCATCGAATGCTTATGGTGGCCTATGATGACAGTGCTTTATCGGAAACAACGTGCCGAGATTGGTTTCGTCGGTTCAAAGACGGCAATTTTGACTTGTGAGACAAGAAACGTGAAAATCGGACTAGGAAGGTTGAGGACCATCAATTGCAGGCTCTTTTGGACGAAGACGATACCCAACCGCAAAAAACGCTCGCGGAGCAATTGAGTGTTTCTCAACCAGCCATTTCCATGCGTTTGCGTGCTATGGGGAAGATTGAAAAGATCGGAAAATGGGTGCCGCATGAATTGAACGAAGATAGGCAGATGGAGCGACGCCAAAACACATGCAAAATCTTGCTAGCCAGACAAAAAAGAAAGTCGTTCCTGCATCGGATTGTGACAGGCGATGAAAAGTGGATATATTTCGAGAATACTAAAAGCAAGAAATCGTGGGTTGATCCCGACAAACCATCAACGCCTTCCCCAACACCAAATCGCTTCGGGCGGAAGACGATGCGGTGCGTTTGGTGGGATCAGCAGGGTATCGTCTACTAGGAGATGTTAATACCTGGTGAAACTGTCTGTGCCCTCCGCTACCACCAACAACTGATCAAATTGCACCGTGCTCTGCATGAAAAAAGGACGGATTATCAACAAAGACATGACAAGCTGATTTTCCTCCAAAACAAAGCACCATCCCACACGTCAAAAATGCTCCGAAACTACTTGGAGACACTCAACTGGGAGGTGCTACCCCACCCTGCTTATTCACCAGACCTGACCCCTTCCGACTACCACTTGTTTTCGTCGATGTGCCACGCGCTCGTTGAGCGGCACTTCGATTCTTACGAAGACGTCCGAAAATGGCTTGATGAGTGGTTTGCCTCGAAAGAGAAGAAATCTTTTTGGCGTGGTATCTACAAATTGCCCGAGAGATGGGAAAAATGTGTAGCTAACGAGGGCAAGTACTTTGAATAAATTTGTTTTTGCTTTCTATGAAAAAACATGTTTTTTGACTAAAAAAACAGCGGATTTAAGCTTATACACCTGGTAATTATTGGCATCATAATTAAGATTGGACAATTCTAATAACCTATGATAAAATTCATAATTGTTAGAAAGCATCTATCCTAGGATAAATAGATTGTTGATAAAACGAAGTTCACTGATGATAATTTTATCTTTCTGAATGAATGCGATAGACTCTGGTAATTTTCATGAATAGGTTCAAATGACTACACTCGTTGTAGATGATTAGGTGTGTGTCCTAGCAAGGACACCAACAATACCGTTGGGGATTATTCAACTAAAATAGAACAACATTATTCTAATTCCGATAATAATTTTCAAACCAATGCAAAATTTGCAGCATCAAAAAACTAATTTCTTTTCCATTTCTTTTTATTATTTATTTGGTTTTAATTTTTTTATTGTACATAAAACAATAATAGTTTAATTATGGTCTTAAATTAGCCAGCCAAAAAAAAAAAAAATTTCTTAAAATGGTTATTTGCTTCTGCAATTACAGTGTTAACCATTGGTGGTTGTGAAAGTGCTGGAATTTCCCTTTAAAATTCTATTTTTGAGATGTTTTGTTTTAATTGAATGACGTTCTTCCCGATTATATTTCAATTTAATTTCTCTTCAAATTTATATTGTATAATACTATTTTTGTCCTATTTGTAAACATATGCAAATTCTATAAAATCAATTTTAATTCGACTTTAAAAAGATCACGTGGCGGGGGTGGTGCTTGACTGTTCTAAATATAATAGCTGTATTCAATTGGGCCAATTTTGCTACTGAGCAGTAGTTCAAGCTGTCATCATCTACACCACCTCGAACAAATCAGTACATTGCCATAGTAGTTGCGCATACAATTTACGGTAGGGTATTTTAGTTCCCAAAATGAAAATAGATGGCTTAGCGGGTTCGTTGGTTATGTTGAAGAGTCATATTTTTGTCAGTATCCTTTATGTGTGAATAAACTCAGTTTTTATTGTTTATGTGTGAATAAACTCAGTATTGTTGACTATTTTGAGGTTATATGTATTTTACTGCTGTCCGTAAAGTGTACGTTCCGTTGGGAATCTACTGGTCAGTAGCAAAATTGGTCCAATGGAAAATACAGCTATAAATAATACTCATTAAATTGTAGAAATTGCATTACTTGAAAAAGGACTTTTTTCCTTTTCTTTCCATTTCATTTTAAGTCCTATTAAAAATAATTAAAATAGATAAAAAGGTGTGCAAAGTGGTGGTTCTGTGTGATTATTGTAATAATCAATAATTAAACAACTAACAAAATAATTTCTTTTTGTTTAAATACAATAGTAATAATTATTTATTATTTCATATTTTTATCAATTAAAAAGTGAACAAACGGATTTGTTTTACAAATATTTCTTCTTTTCTATATATTTATAATTGAAAAATGAACAAAGGAGAATGAACAAGAACACGTTTTTTGAATTGATGATTAATAGAAAGAAAAGGAAATAGAGAGGAAGAAGGCTCTATAATGATAACTATATTTTATGTTATATAATTATATTATATTAACTATATAGTATTCAACAAAAAAAAAAAAGAAAAAAAGGACATGTTTTTATTGATAGAGCAATGATGTGCTGATGATAAGGATAATTATTGACGGCAGTAGTAATTATGATGGCGATCTCAAATGGTTGGGGTAGATTATTATTAAAAGGAGACATTTTACAATAATTTTAGCATATTTTCTCTTCTTTCTCGCTCTTTCTTCTGCTACTATTTTTAATCCATTTATTTATAGTGTAATTATGAACTATGTAAAAATAATTTTTTTTTATTCATTTTCTTTTTAATCCTTAAAATTATTACAATTAATTTTTTTTTTTTTAAATATTTCTCTTTGTATGAATTATTTTATTCTCAGTAATAATTAATTTGTAGCCGTTAAGAAATTATGCATTTTTTTTTCAGATAAGAGGGGATGATTGCTCGCTTATGCCTTTGTCTTTCTTCTGTTCGTTTAAATTATTTGATTTTTAATAATATTTTTCTTTCTAAAAAAAATTCTTATTAAAGACTTTCTTCACTCTCTAAAATTCCCCACCCCCTCCGTCACCGCTATTATTTTTTGTTGTTATTACATCGAAAATATATTTAGAATTACTGTTGGTTGAAGCGTCATTGTTTGTTTGTTGTAGCTCTGGTAAATCTCTAATTTTAAAAGTATCAAAATAAATTATGAATTCTTTTTTTTAAACTCCTCTATTAATAATCCTACTACTACGCCTCCTGCTACTCCTCCTCCTCACATCCTTATCACTCTATTAATAAGTTTCGTTACTTTTTTCGATTTCATTTATTATTCTTTTGTTTTTAAATTAATTCTAAATAAATTTCATATTACGATAGCAGGTGTGTATAGAAAAGAACGTGAATTCGTCAACGAAAGAAAAAAAAAAGAAAAATTTAACGAAAATGAACTGACATTAATTTTACTCAACGTCCATCGTGTCTTCGGGACTTTGATGACGTCCACCACCACCACCTGTACTGGCTCCCTTTTCTCCGGCTTTATCATTTGAGAATTTATCATTAACATCACCGTTTTGCGTTTCGCCACCCTCAGCCTTTTGCTGATTGTTGGCATTTCCGTTTGCAGAATTTGTCGCTGGCGGTGGAGTTGGCGGTTTCGGTTTTGGTCGGTTCAATACTGAATTGACGCATCCATTCAATGTAAAATACTCTTGGCGAATATCGTTCAATTTAAAAGGCAGATCATATGTTCTAGACGTTTTAGCGTATTTACCACGGGCATCGTCTAACCATTTTTGCGCTTTATCTGCTGCCTCGGTAATATTCAGCATATCAGTTTCGGTTAGATGATCATATTTTGCTGATCCAGCACGATATTCATCGTGCGCTTTACGTGTCATTTGAATCAAATGGCCAAGCTCATCGTAGGCGCTCGGTTGCGCTTCGAATTCATGGCAGCGCGCCTTAATCGGATCAGTTTGAGCATGAAGAGCGCTCAATTTATTCTTGTACACGTCACGGTCACAGTCCTCACCCTCTTCGTACAGCCAATTTTCGAGATCATTTAATTGATTGCATATATTTAGGCGTTCAGTACTATTTATATAAGCAGCCAATGGTCCATCCTCCTATAAATTTTTTTTTTTCATAATTAGTAAAATAATCAATTTATTTGCATTTTAAAGGAGCTTTTTTTTGTGCACCAAACGTAATCGATAATATTACCTGTAATTTCTCTCTCATATCGTAAACGTACTCTTCTAATGCATTTCGGGCATCTACTCGCTCTTTCTCTTGCTCATCATTAGAAATCATCTTTGCCTCCTTCTCTTGATAGGCCATCAGATCGGCTGGCGAATAACCGTGAGTCTTTGCTTCAATTGGCAATTCAACTATGGTCGATGCTGGCTTCTTTTTCTTATCCTTTTGTGCAGGTTGTTGTGGTGGAGCATTAGCAGCAGCGCCAGCAGCAGCAGCAGCAGCATTAGCATCAGTGGAACCCTGCAATTATAGCCAACAACTGTACTATACTTGGAATATAAAAACTAACAAAATCTATTTCATAATTAATTATAAGCAATAAAAATAATTAATTTTCTTTATTTTTTTTTTTTTTAATAATAAAATTCAATAATGGCAAACATAATATTTAATAGTTTGTGTTTTATTTTCTTTTCTATATATAAAATGTAATTTTTTTTGATGAAATTAGTTTGTAATTATTATATGGTATGTGTGCATACACATAAGAAAACTACTACTATGAAAATGCACAAGTAGAAAAACAAAATTAACAAATACTCGTAAAAAGTGGCATTAATTAATTATATTCAACTAGCAACAAATAGTAAAAAAGTATGGATTTCTAGTAATTAAATTTGATTTGTAGCAATTAAAAAAAAAAATCGATAAATAAAATACTTGTTTACAAAATAATTACACAAAAAAACAAGAGTTTCTTTTTTACTACTCTTCGAGTCAATTGTTAATAATGTGCTAACACTATTTATTGCTATTAAAGATCTACTTTTATATATAAATGCAAAAATAAATAAAAAAATAAAATACACACAGACAAGAAAATATCAAATGTCGAAAATATGAGTAATCGTAACCTCAAATTTTGTCGCGAACAAAATCAAGACTGTGTGTCGTACTATAGCTAAAATCACGTTTCTGTTAAGACTTGAGAAAATATCCCTAATATAAAATAATGTGGACGAGGAACGAAAGAGCCAAACAAACAAATTGTCTGTTCTCGATTTTTACTTCCCAAAACATGAGGCTTCATCTGCCGACGCATGAATCCAGTAGGAAATTCGATAAGCAACCAAATTGGCAATTGACGGTTTCGTTGATGATTATAAATATATGAAATAGTAATTAATTACATAGATAAAAATGGTTAATGCACAATGTAAGAACAGATGATGAAAATTCTCAAGAAATTGTCTAATTCCCATTTTCCAGGAATATTTTTTCATTTTCATTTGAGGGCGTTAATAAATTTTGTTGCGTTAAGTATTGTGAAAATATAAATATAGGGTGTTCCAAAGTTCGCGAAAGATTTGAATTTTGCGCCATTTGTGCGATAAAGTGTTGCCATCAATGAAAAAGAAGACAGCATGACAGCTGTAAGTTCAGAGTTATTCAAAATGGAGCGCTACACGACAGGTCAACACGTTTTTATTGTTGAGCAATATTTTAAATATAATGAAGACTGTGACAGCCATCATCAACTGTGAAGAGATAAAATTAAAAAATTTACGAAGACTGAATCAATTAGTGATCTTAAACACTGTGTGTGGCCGTCCTTCAACAAGTCGTTCAACACACAACATCGAAGCAGTTCGTGAGAGTTTTGCTGAGAGTTCAGGAAAATCAACTTGGCACCGTGCGTATAAACCGGAAAGCTCCTCTATAGCGTATTCATACGAAAGATTTGCACCTTCACGCTTACAAAGTTCAATTGACCTAAGAACTGAAACCTTGTAGATCACGTGCAGCGAATTTTCGAACACAACTTCGAGCCTTCAGCGATGAGGCTCATTTTAATTTTGAAAAATGAAAAAATCGTTGCATTTGGGGTTCAGAAATTCCACAAGTAATTGTTGAGAAACTGTTTGGTGCAGATTTTGGGCTTGACGCATCATCGAACCATCTTAAGGACTGTCCATGGTCAGAAAGGCCCATCGAGATTGATGACGACAAAATAAAGGAATTACTTGAGTTGATCCATCGTTACACGACAAGAGATTAAACATTCACAAACATTAAACATTCATCATTCAACCGTTCACGACCATCTGAAGGCATACATAAGAAAGCTCAATATTTGAGTTCCTCATGAACTGAACGTATAAAAATCGCGCGTGTGGAAAGTATTAAGAGCGATAAGGAGAGAGATGTCGGCTGCACTTTGCTCTTAAATAGCTGTTGATTGTAATGATTTGGAAACACCCGATTGAGGCAAACCATTCCACATTCCGATTGGACGGTTAAAAAAAACAAAGAGTCTCTGCATCTTTCAGTACGTCCGAGAAGAGGATTCAGGGTAAACTGATGTGCATTCTTACCGAAGTGCAACTTAATCCACATGAAACTAAATTTCGAGTTGGAACAAATACCATTTGGTAGGCTACATTATTGCGAATATAAATGACGAGGCCTCTAACTATTGACTATATCCAGGTAGGCTCAAATCTGAAAACTCAGAATTCCGGGCTGTCTGTGTTTCGATTGAGAAGTATGAACGTGTGCAGCGATGTAATTCTTTCTTAAACCACGAATGTTAAACACGTCCACTCGTCATTACAAAGAGAGAAAAAAAAAACTAATAATAATTATAACAATATTATTGTAATAATAAACAATAAATAAAGTTAAGCATAAAATACACATAATTACAAAAAAAAAAAAAAAAAAAAATAAGAACAGATATTTCCGCGCAAGCTCCGAGCACTACTAAGCTGGAATATGACAGAAAGAGTCCGAACTACAAATACAAATAACAGGTGTTATGATGGCCCCCTCCCCAGTCATTATCTTAGACTTAGTCGAGAGTGTGTACTCGACGACATGCAACGACAAACTGATACCGTATAACAGACATTAGAATTTTTATTGATACGATTGTAGTCATATTTGTCCCGAGTGTGTTCAGATCTGTGCATAAGCATTTTGCGTCAAATTTACAAAGAGCGTATGCAAAATTCGAAACCCACACCGGTTTTGAACGAATCCATCATCCACAAACGTCCAGAGATCGATAATTGTAAAGGAGTTGTGCTCCATCACGACAACACGAGACCACACACAAGTTTGATCACGTCCCATCACTGACTTGTTTCGCTGACTTCAAAACTCCTTACGTACGTGTAGTATGAAATTCATTTCAAATGAGGCTGTAAATCAGCACCTTGTTCAGTAATTTGCTCCGATAAAGACAGCTTCTTTTAATGAACGAGAAATAATGAATCTCGCTGAAATATGGCAAAAGGTTATCGAGCAAAATGTGCAATATATCATTGATTGATGATTTTTGGTCTTTATATAAATAAATATACTTTTTAAAACATAGAAAAAATGCGTTTTGACTATTTCGGTGATGTATCTGTAATCGGTTCGGTAGACAGAACAATCTCTCCTACTGGAAATGATCGTTTAAGCACAACACACTAAACCAGAATATCATACACTGATAAGTTTGTAATGAATTTATTGCAGTATAATTCTCTAAAATAGTTTTAGAAATTTTTCATTTTATAATGTAAGGGAACAAGTGCATTCGAACGAAAGAAATTGCAATTGCAGCTATTAGTGTGAAATTTTCAAGTAGTTTTCTCGATGAATGAAATATGAAAACTAAATTTCGAAAAGAAAAATACGAACTAGATCAGAGGTCGCTACTATTCAATTGAATGGTGTAAATGCACTAAAGAAATTGCCGCGAAAGAGTATATTTAATACTCACATCTATTTATATAACGTATGGTAGTATGCGATCGAATCATCATGCAATAAACAAATTGCAAACTTGTCAGTGTATCATATTTTTGTTCATTGTGTACTTAACCGATCGTTTATGAGACAAAGCACATATTTTGTTCGTTTAGCTCTTTCGTTTACTTTACATTAGGGATATGACTTTCTTCTTCCAAAACAAACAAAAACATGATCAACACACACACAATCTCAAAAACTGGCATGTATAGGGTTTTCCAATAAGAGTGATATGATTTTTAAGTGACGTTTCGGCCATTTGCAATATGTCATGATCTGTCTTTTCATTGTATTCAGTAATGTTACAATTTCATCATGGAGAGATATACGCAAGAATAACGTTTACAAATTATTCAATTTTATTATCAAAATAATCGTTCTCCAATTGCAACTTTTCGTGCGCTTTTGCCATTTTATGGTCGTAATAATCGTCCAACTGTCGCTATTCGTCAAATTGTTAAAAATTTCGAGCGTACATTTTCTTTACATAATCTTCAAGTACCAATAAGACAAAGAACTGCTCGAAGTAATGAAAATATTGCTGCCGTTCAGGCAAGTGTTGTTGACTGCAATTTGTCGATTCCAAGACGTTCTCAAGAATTGGGACTGTCTCAAACCACAACCTGGCTGATTTTGAAAGAATTTGGGCTTGCATCCGTATAAAATTGTTATCACTCAAGAACTGAAGCCATTGGACCACCGTAAACGTCGTGAATTTGCTGATTTTGTCTTGGAACAACTTGAAAACGATAACGATTTTTTTAAGAAAATCATCTTCCCCGATGAGGCTCACTTTCATCTGAGTGGTGCGGTAAATAAACAAAACTGTCGATTCTGGTGCGAAGAAAATCCACAAATTATTCATGAACACCCATTATATTCACCTAAATTGACAGTTTGGTGTGGTTTTTTGGTCTGGTGGAATCATCGGTCTGTACTTCTTTCGAAATGAAGCTGGTAACACCGTGACTGTCAATTGAGAGCGGTATATAGTAGATCGATGATAAACAACTTTTCATGGCCGAAATTGGAAGAAGTTGATCTTGACAACATCTGGTTCCAACAAGACGGGGCTACGTGCCACACAGCACGTGCATCAACCGAATTATAGCGAGAAAAGTTTGGAGATTCGATTATTTCAAGAAATTGTGACATTGAATGGCCTCCAAGAAGTTGTGATTTAACACCATTAAACTATTTCTTGTGGGGTTATTTGAAGTCATTGGTCTTTAGCAATAAACCAGACTCTCTTCAAGCTTTAGAAGCCAATATTGAACGTGCTATTCATGACATACGACTTGATTTAGTGGAAAAAAGTGCTCGAAAATTGAGTTCATCGAATTCGTTACTGCAAAAGAAGTCGTGGAGGCCATTTGAATGACGTTTTATTCAGAACTTAATTGTATCGATTTTACTTCACATTAAATAAAAAACATTTGAATTTCCTTAACAATTAGTGTGTTTTTTTTTTAAAAAAGAAATCATATCACTCTTATTCGAAAACCCTTTATTAGGGATATGACTTTCTTCCCAAAATAAAATAAAAAACATGATTTGAACCGATCAACACACACCATCTTAAAAACAACAAATTTTTGACGTCACGATTCTATTCTAGCGGCATGGACAAAAAAAATGAAATTTTACTAAAAATATTGTACTACTCTCATGCAATTACAATAATTTTAATAAAGATAACTACTTCTCTCTTTTTTTTTATGACTAATTAATTAATTGATGAAATACAATGAATGAGAAAAAAACCAATATGAACAATGAGAACATAAGAGAATAAAATAAATCACTAAAAATATTTATAAAGAGAAATCACAATCATAGAAAAAGAAACGAAAACAAATAAAGAGTACACTTAACAGAGTTATTGTACCATTGAATAAAAAGAGATACCAAACAAATGCGTATAGATTAATTGCAATCTTTGAAAATAAAGGAAATAAAACGATGAATGTATAAAAAGAAAAAGAAAGGCTATTAAAGAAAATTGAAGCGAATTTTTTTGACCTTCTCTAACTTTAGTTGGTTTTTTTTTTGTACAAAAGAAAAGATGAGCGTATCGAAAAAGAGAAAAACAAAGAATCACATAAATATAAATGTATTTTTTTTCCTCTCTCTCTCTCTCTCTTACAAATTCATTAAATATGATCAAAAATTGCATTCTTTTTTTTTGTAGCAACTTATCAATTTATTCTCTCTTTGTTAAGAATTTTACTCTTCTAATTATTCTAATGAATTTAATGTCTGAACGCGCGCGCATTTTTTTTTTTATTTACTATCTTCCCACCCCGCATGATTCCACTTGTTTTTTGTTTGTTTGTTTAAATGCCAAAATTATACAAATTTCTCTTAGATTTTTTTATCTTTATGTTTTTCTTATTAGTTTTTCTTTCTCAACTATCTTCTTTTTAAAATACATGACAATTGTTTTTTTTTTGGGTGAGAATCCAAACGAGTATAGAAGAAATTACTTTTTTTCCCAATTACATTTAAAAAAAAATAATTTTTGTTTTATTGGTTTTTTTCTCACTTCATTTCTTAACGGATTTTTTTTTAAAAAAATTTTCCGTGTTGCAATTTTATTTGTTGTTGTTATTGTTACAGAGAAATAGTGTACAATAAAAATAAACGAAAAAAATAACAAGAAAAACCACCAGTCAAAAAAAAATTAAATTTATTTATTTTGAAAATTTAACCAAAAAAATACTGTAAGAGAGCAGAAATATTACGAAGAATATGTGTATGAGAGTGAACAAATAATAAGCAGTAAGCAGAGAGTGAAAAGAGCTGATTATTGTTAAAATTTTTAAAATACACAAAAAAAATGTCTTTTTTGCTTATTTTTTAAAAAAAAAATTCTTTTCTTTAAAAAAAAAAAAAAACAAAGAAGCAAATAATTTTTGTGATAATAATAATAAATTAAGAATAAATAATAACACAAGAAAACTAACAACATCAAATAAAAAAATATTAAAAAATTAAGGGAAAATAAAATATATTTTTCCTCTTAGTTATTTTTTTACTTTTCATTAATTAAATTTAAATCAAAGAACTGATGAGCATGTGATTTGATGTTTTTAGTTCTGACAAGTTGCATAGAAAAATGAGAAAAATGACTTTATTCGATAGCAGAAAGTTAATAAAAACAGAAAGAAGAAGAAGAAAAATCAACGCATTTCCAAAAAAGATGAAAGAGAGAGCAAGAATTTCCTCTTGTGTGAAAAATTGCCGTTTTCTTTATAAATATTATTTCAAGTTAGGCGCTCTTTAGATAATATAAAAGAATTTCAATTGTATTAAGTGTAAATTATAAATTCCGAAAAAAATTGATAACTTTTTGAAAATAATTTAAAAACTTCAATTTTTTTTTGTTTTTTAGAATTTTTAACAATATTTTTCTGTTTAAAAACTAAATTGTTTGATTGATATTTCTTTGTCATAATTGGAATAAGAGAAAACAACTAATTTTATAAACTCTCTGCTTGATATCCTCATATGCCAGTAGTGTATATTATATAATTTCAGTGTTTTTGCGCTCGTGTAAAACCCGCTTTATAATAAAAAGTTTTACTCACGAAGCAAAGCAAACAAACATACCAACAATGATCCTGTTGGTATGTTTACACTGTCAAATTATTGTTTCGCTAAAAATATATACAAGCAAAGAAAAATAAATTTTGAGAGCATAGAAAAAAATTATTATTTAGTACAAGCTTAATATGCATGTTAATTTAGTAATAACAAAAAATAGGCTATTTTATTTCATTTAAAAAAAAACCACACAAAATAAAGAGACGTCAACAAGAACATCAATAATAATAATCTACTCCAAATATAAAAAATAATTAAAAATCAATTTAATTTTAATATGCACATCCACCACAACATAAAATTATTCGCATCCATACACACATGCACTTTTATTGTATAAAACAGCCATTGCATATAAAACCTGCGGATCATAAGTTTTAGATCTGAGTATACGAGGTCTGTTCAAAAAGTATCACGAATTTTGTGTTTTTTTTTCAAAATTTATTTATTTATTCATGAATATCAAAGTAATCCCCAGCAGATATTATACACTTGTGGCAAAGTTTTTTCCAATCCTCGAACCGCTTCAAAAAATCATTTTTTGTGATCTTGTTCAGCTCCTCGTTCGATGCCGTCTTTATCTCTTCAATCGGAGCGTAGCGTCGTTGTTTCATGGGGCTCTTCAGTTTCGGGAACAAGAAAAAGTCACAGGGGACCAGATCTGGAGAATACGGTGGCTACGGCATTATTAGTGTTATTTCAGAAATCTGTGCGTTGCGCATAACTTGCAGGTGATATTCCTTATTGACCGTTCTACCCTGTGGTAAGAACTCATGATGCACCACGCCCCTGCAATCGAAGAAAACTGTAAGCAAAACCATCACATTCGACCGAACTTGACGCGCTTTTTTCGGTCTTGGCTCGTGCGGCAGCTTCTATTGGGATGATTGAGCTTTGGTTTCCACGTCATAACCATAAACCCATGATTCGTCACCAGTTATAACCCACTGGAGCAAATTTGGCTCGTCACGGACAGAGTCCAACAGCTCCTTAGCAATGTTAACGCGATGCTGATTTTGGTCGAAATTGAGCAAAAATCGAAGACGAGCCAAGACACGTGCAAGCAAAGCAGCTGTCAAAAATTAACTGAACATTCAAAATGGCCAAATTTGTTGGCATAAATAAGAGACATGAGTACCAACATAACGCCACAAAAAATCGAAAATCGAATATGCGTAACCGGCGGAAACTCTAAATTCTCGATACTTTTTGAACATACATCGTATACTATTGTAATTTTCTGTTAATTAATCTATATCATATAATAAAAAAAAACAATATTTTTTCTTATTATAAAATAGGTTTAATATAACAAAAAAAAATTAAATTTATTTTAAAAACTTTCAAATGAAGAATAGCTAAAATATTCTTCTTTTTATATTCAATTTTTTTTTTGATTTTTAGAAAATCTCTGTTAATAAAATGTAAAACTTTTTTTTATTCTTTTATATAACAAAAAAAAAATACTAATAAACAAAATATGAATGATTAGAAATACATTTTTGTTTTGGCATTTTTTTTTTTTTTGAATATGTGGAGCACACAGGGTAGGCACAAGCGCGGTCATCGATGATGGTAGGTAAGGTATAATAAGCTATCCAACAGTACAATTTTTGTTTAAATGTTTTTTTTTGCCATAAAAAAAATTATGATCATACTTATTATATGGTAGAGACACACTTTTTATTAGACATCATTATTGAAAACAAAATGAGAGAGAAAATGATACTCAAAAATTACTAATAATCCCAAAATACACGCAATATGAAACCTCGTTAATGGAGATTTTGTGGTGAAGTAAAAATGATTTGTTCTCCAATTTGTTTTTCTTTTTTTTTAAATAATTACTAAAGAAATTTCTGAGTTTTACTGAAGTGTTTTGCAATAATTTTAGAAATAATGAATTTTTTTTACAATGCCATCTGTTATCAATTAGTAACACTACTAAAATACAAAAACCAATATGGCAACTGAAAATCAGTCGATTTAATTGGAAATTTAAAAAAAAACCAATTTTGTGGTGAGAGTGGAGATGCAATAGTTAATAAATTGGACAATATTGGAAGATTAAAAAACGTTCTTGTTGCCGTTTTATTCAAGAATATTTCTTTTTTTAATCAATACCAAAATTGTACTGTTTTTAGGGTGTGGTTCAGCGATGTTATACACGTATGTCCCTCCTACGACTAGTACTGTAATGCAAAATTAAAATTTTTTTTTATTTTTTTTTAATAAAATAGGTTTTTTAACCCAAAAAAATTTTTTTTACCTATTTTATAAATCTAAAAATTAATTTTTGTTTTTATTGTGTAAAAGAGATTTTTTTTTTAAACTACTTTAGTTCGAAAAGTTGATAGTTTTTCTAGTGTAATTTACGTTACTCCCTCCCTTTTGGTTAAGTTGATAGAAAATGTTTATACAATAACTTTTTGGGACTAGGAGGAGGGTTGTAGTGTATACCACTTTTATTATAATAAGACTTTTGATAGGTTCTTTTTATTACAAAATTTTCCACTATCAATCAAGATTTCATTTTACGTGTATTTTCGTGTAAGAAACTTTTTATTTTTTCTTTTCTTTTACGATGTTGCCATATTTTAATTGTTATTTACAGCAATTCCAAAAAAAAAACTAAGCGAAAAATTAGTTTTATTACTTTTTCGTTCGATGTCAGCACATTGATGCTGCTTACACGCATTATTACCAACAGATGGTGTTACTCTATGGCAAAGACTGGGTGAATAGTTAACTTTAAATTACACCAACAAAAAAAGTACAATAGACAAGAACACGATAAATTTAATAAAAAGAGAAGAAAAAAAATAAAAGTTCTTTGTTTTTGCTATAATTGAATTGGCGGCTTTCTTTTGTTTTTCTTTTTTTCTTTGGGAGGAAAGTGAAAGTTAAATTAAATTAAATTATTTCTCATTGATTCGTTATGTTTTTTTTTTGATTTGAAATTTTCAGTTAAGTTTTTTTTTGTTTTTTTTTTGATTATTTTTCATGGAAACGTACCGAAGTAAACCATCCCTTGACCCGCTGAGCCCACCCTTGTCCTCCAGGTGATGAAGCTGTTGGCGATTCTGCATGATTATAACTATCATCATCTCCATCATCATAACCACCATCGATATCGTCTATTTTACTATGCCTACGATTATTCTACAGCAGATTTTTGGTTTTGTATCATTTTTTTTTATTTCTTTAAATTTATTATTTAATTACGTTTTAATATGGCCTATGTTTTTTTTTGGTAAATTTTTTGGTGGTAATTTGTTTTATATAATTTTATTTTATTGGCAATTGAAATTTGACTTTTTATTGATTGAGTTGATAATTTTTCGATATTGATTTCATTAAAAATATAATTAATAATAACAATATAATAATAATAATAATAATAATAACGAGGAAAATAATATGATTTTCCTGGATTTTAATATTCTCTTACTGTATGTAGGTCGATATGCACACTAATGAATGCTAAGAGAGATATTATTTAATGACCGCCATATCATTCCTACTTCATCCCCGATAATCAATAAACAATTGTAAAAAAAATCTATAATTTTGAAATCAATCTAATTCCGCAGGTTACGTATATTCGATTTTCAATTTTTTTTGTGGCGATATGTTGGTACTCATGTCTCTCACTTATGCTGACAAGTTCGGCCATTTTGAATGTTAAGTTAATTTTTGACAGCTGCTTTGCTTGCACATGTTTTGGCTCGTCTTCGATTTTTGCCCATTCCAAAAAATAGATCAAAGAATCTGTTTCGGGAACAAGAAAAAGTCACAGGGGGCCAGATCTGGGGAATACGGTGGCTGCGGCATTATAAGTGTATCGTTTTTGGCCAACAATTCTCGCACAAGCGACAATGCGTGCTCAGGGGCGTTATCATGGTGCAAAAGCCAATTTTTGTTCTTCCACAAATCCGGGCGTTGCTGGCGGATTGCTTCGCACAACTTGCAGGTAATATTCCTTATTGACCGTTCTACCCTGTGGCAAGAACTCATGATGCACCACGCCCCTGCAATCGAAGAAAACTGTAAGCAAAACCTTCACATTCGACCGAACTTGGCGCGCTTTTTTCGGTTTTGGCTCGTGCGGCAGCTTCCATTGGGATGATTCAGCTTTGGTTTCCACGTCATAACCATAAACCCATGATTCGTCACCAGTTATGACCCTATGGAGCAAATTTGGGTCGTCGCGGACAGAGTCCAACAGCTCCTTGGAAAATGGGCCAAAATCGAAGACGAGCAAAAACATGTGCAAGCAAAGTAGCTGTCAAAAATTAACTGAACATTCAAAATGGCCGAGCTTGTCGGCATAAGTGAGAGACATGAGTACCAACATAACGCCACAAAAAAACGAAAATCGAATATACACGTAACTCGAGGAAATTCAAAATTCACGATACTTTTTGAACAGACCTCGTAATCATATAATCAAAGTCATATCAACCTACACAGCAGCATAAAGAAAAAAATATTTAACAAAACAACAGCTCCTTAATGATATTTCTAAAAAAAAATAGAAATTCAGAATAATACAAAAAAAAACATCTGGTTTTGTTTAACGGAGCAGCAAAACCGAAATAAATAACAAGTAATAATTTTTTTAAGGTATTTTGAAATAAAAATGATGTTAAATCAAAGAGAAAATAACACTAAACAAAAAATAATTAACGATAAAAATAAAATATAATCGAAATAAAAAATAAAGTGAAATTATTCTTATTTTTTTTAAAAATAGAATTAAAATAATTAAATAATTTAAAAAAAGGAAATAATAATAATAATTGCAATGAAGAAAAAAAAATGTAATTTTTGAATATTTACTTCTTGCACTTCCATTGGTTCGGCGCCTGGTTGTGTCTGTTGGCCGCTAGATGGCTGTTGTGCGGCGGCGTCTTTATCACCGGTCAGATTCTCAGGTTCAATAACTTCCTTCTTTTCGATTAGAGTAGCGCTCGATACAACAACTAAACCATGATGATTAATACGAACTTTGATCTTAACCTCTTGCGGTTCACCCTTTTCATTTGGCTTAACACCTTTCACATACCATTTACCAATAATCGGATCTGGATATGGTATTGGCTGGGCATATGAAATTTGAACATTTACTGGTTCTTTACTGAACAATGTTAAGAGACGACAGAATGGTGCAGCATGGAATTGAACGAACGCAGATATTTCTCCACGTTCCGATCCTCCATGGGTATCCCAGCTAACTTTTAGTGCATAATTTTGAATATCGGTAACCCCGAATTCTCGTACACGTACCGCTGGAGACATAATAGCGCATTGCAGAGCAGCGCCACGTGAAACTGATTCGTCTTGATTGAGTGTCGTACTAGCAATTTTGCCAAAGGTCTAGAAGCAAAAAAAAAAAAAAACAACAACAAAAAACATTATTAAATTGAATTAATTTAAACACAAAAAATTCTTACTTGCTCAATCGATGTTTTGATAGCTGGTATTCTAGTGCTGCCGCCAACTATCTCCACCGAATGAATATCGTCAAGTGACAGTTTGGAATCGACGAGACACTTCCGTAACGTTTGCTCAACACGATGCAACAAGTGTGCGCACAATTCTTCCATGTGACCGCGTTGCATTGTTGAATGCACGTCGATTTCTTCCATAAAGCATTCAATGGCCAGGGGCAGTTTTGTACTGTTCGCTGACATTTGTTTCTTAAGCTTTTCAACCTCAGTTAAAAGACGTAAATAAGCTCTGTACAAATTCATTAAAAAAGAAACCATATTTTTATTAGTTTGGGAGAAAATTTTAATAGGAAAAGTGAATTTTTTTTTAATTTTTATATTTGTTCACCTTGCATTGGTTTTCGCATTAATTGAATACTTCTTTCGGAACTCTTCAGTGAAATACTCAGCCAATACAGCATCGAAATCCCTACCGCCAATTTGATCCCAACTGCTGGCTAGCATTTTAAGTTTTCCTTTTGTAAATGCGCACGCACTGACCTGCAGTGAAGCATGGCCACAATCAACAAAAATAACATTGCGCGGTTTGTCATCCGGTAAGTCCTGCTTATAAAAACCATAAGACAAAGCGGTCGCTGTTGTTTCATTCAATAAACGCAGGACATTGAGACCAGATATCGATGCTGCGTCCAAGAGCGCCTTCCTTTCCGCATTTGTAAAGTAAATTGGGACTGTGATAACACAATCGTTAACCTAGGAAATAACGGAATCAAATTTTTGAATTTTATCATACATATATTAATAGGAGTACCCCCGCCCCCCTTCCTCCTCACCCACCCTTCTGATCGTAATCAGATTGAGTAAACTTAAATTTAGAAAAAAATAGTTTAGTTTGTGGCTTTTTCTTCTAATATGGGCTTATCTGTAATTTATGAGTAAGAATTTATAAGCTACCAGGTGTATAAGCTTAAATCCGTGTCCAGTTTTTTGCCAGAAATATAATAAAAAATAACAGTTATTACACCAGGTGTATAACCTTAAATACGCTGTTTGGTCATAATTGGTCATAGATGACGTGACTGAGCGTATAAGCTATCATGGGCACGCCATACTGTTTTTTATGAGTTTGACATCTGTCAAGATTACTCAGTGCACATTGTCAGCAATTTCGTACAACAACATACATTTTTCCTTTGGTAATCATGTCTAGTTTTGTGCCAGAAAAAGAGCATATGCGGAGAGCTCTGCTTTTCTGGTTCAATTTGAAGAAATCGGCTGCCGAATCGCATCGAATGCTTATGGAGGCCTATGGTGACCGTGCTTTATCGGAAACAACGTGCCAAGATTGGTTTCGTAGGTTCAAAGACGGTAATTTTGACTTGTGGGATAAGAAGCATGAAAATCGGCCTAGGAAAATTGAGGACCATCAGTTGCAGGCTCGTTTGGACGAAGACGATACCCAATTGGGTGTTACTCAACCAGCCATTTCCATGCATCTGCGTATTATACACTATTATTATAGTGCGCTTCAAAAAATCATTTTGTGTAATCTGGTTCAGCTCCTCCTTCGATGCCGCCGTTTCATGGTGTTCTTCAGTTTCAGGACCAAGAAAAAGTTACAGGGGGCCAGATCTGGGGAATACGGTGGTTGCGGCATTATTAGTGTGTTGTTTTTGGCCAAAAATGGTAAAAGCCAATTTTTGTTCTTCCACAAATCCGGGCGTCTCTAATATTCCATATTAACCGTTCTACCCTGTGGCAAGAACTCATGATGCACCACGACCCTGCAATCGAAGAAAACTGTAAGCAAAACCTTTACACTCGACCGAACTTGGCGCTTTTTTCGGTATTGGCTCGTACGGCAGCTTCCGTTGGGATGATTGAGCTTTGGTTTCCACGTCATAACCATAAACCCATGATTCATCACCAGTTATGACCCACTGGAGCAAATTTGGCTCGTCATGGACAGAGTCCAACAGCTCCTTAGCAATGTTAATGCGAACACAGCAAAGCAGCTGTCAAAAATTAACTGTAAATTCAAAATGGCCGAACTTGTCGGCATAAGTGAGAGACATGGGTACCTACATAACGCCACAAAAAATCGAAAATCGAATATACGTAACCCGCGGAAATTCAAAATTCGCGATACTTTTTGAACAGACCTCGTAGATTAAAATGGAATATGATAAAAATTCGGCAGTCGAGCGGTTCGTAAGTCGAGATACCACCACTCACTGTATTTATAAAACTAGAAAATTTACTATTGCCACAAAATAAAAATCCTCAATATTATAATACCCGAAGATAAATTATTAAAAAACAAAAAAAAATCCCAGTTTACCTGTGCCTGTAATGCATTTGACGATGACTCTTTTAATTTCGTAAATAGCATCGCTGTTATTTGTTCAGGTGAAAAGACATGCTCCTCATCCAAATAGTTAACTTTAATGCCAATACCACCATCAGGTCGTTGTTCTGCCTTATATGGAATGAATTTTAGCTCGTGCTGAACATACGGATCATTGAATTTTCGTCCTAGAAGTCTTTTGAAGTTACTTATTGTATTTTTCATATTTGTGACCATTTGATTTTTTGCAGCAACTCCTAGGATACGTTTTTTTCCAGCAAACGCTACACATGATCTATATAATCAGAAAAATAATAGACAAAAAAGGCATAAGTTTTTAATAAAATTAATTTTAAATAGATTTGTTAAATATTAGAATTTTTTTCCAGATGGACTTCGAAAAAAGCTATGTTGTGAGATATCTAGACTCCCATTGGAACCAAGATTTTTGAGTATCTACCTTAACCTAAAAGGGAATTAATAAAATATTGTGTAGAATCCAGATATATTTAATATTTTTCATACTCTAAATAGAAAGAGCCTAAACTGTTCACCTGTTACAGATCCCTTCCCGCATCCTAGCTAAATTACCATTTCAATTCACAAACACACACATTTACATTGTATTATAAGGAATCTTTCAATATATACATATTTATTTATTATATTTTCATTTTATTTATTATATGAAATAAATAAATGAAAAAATATAATAAATAAATAAATAAATAAATAATATTTTATAAATAGAATACTGTGTTTTATTGCAAATTTCCAAAACTACTAATTCGATCAAACAACAAAATCCGAAATATTACAAAAAACGCTTCAATCGCATACTGAAAAGTTTAAAATTGGCCCCCACTGATTTACGCCGCTTCTGTTATTTTGCATGTGAATGCGTTTCTGCGAATGTGTTGCCTACAAAAATTTGGACAGAATTTTTGTATAGACGCCTATCCAGTTTTTCTATATTCTAAGCTTAGATAACACAATGAAAACAGCAATGGAAAATAGACAGAAAAATTCGGTCCCTTAAACTTTCTTACACACACTTTATATACACCGGCACTGTACTATTTTATGGTAAACATTGAACTGTCAACATCGGATTCACATATGACAAAGCTAACCCCCAAGTCTCCACTTTCATGGAGAATTAAAGTTTTCAAACTCTCCGAAAGTCTACAAAATTGAGGCGGTTTATATTTGATTGATATTTACGAAATGTATAATAAACCTAAAATAGAATTCCATTTCGTATCAAAAGATTGTACAAAAAATAAAAATTGCCTATCGTTGTATTTAAATTGTATTTTTGTTTCCAATAAGTGAATTAAAATAAATATAAATTATGCTTTTGCAATTAAATAAATTTCGATTACGACACATAGATGGCAGTGGGTGTCATGTCTACATAAAAAATTTTTGAGAGTCATATCCCCCACGTAAAAATTCTTACACAAAATTGCGTATACATATGTATACGGTAGGGGCCTATCCAGGTATTCTTTAATCTAAGATTCTAAGCAATCAATTTATTTGGTTTAAAAATGGCTACCTCATTTGACAGTTTTTGGCCATTTTTATTTCGCTAACCTTGTACAAAATAGATTACTGTATTTACTATATATAGAAGCAAATATTTTTTTTTTTTAAATTAACAATTTATATTTTTATATATTTCATAAAATGAAAATATATAATAAATAAATAAATAATATTTTATAAATAGATTACTTTTTTTTTATTGCAAATTTCCAAACAATAAAATTCGCAATATTACAAAAAATGCGGTAATCGCACACTGAAATTTAAAATTGCCCCACTGATTTACGCCGTTTCTGTTATTTTGCATGTGAATGCGTTCCTGCGAATGTATTGCCAACAAAATTCGGCCACAATTTTCTATAATCTAACCACGATTCGTACACTGTTATTTACAGAAGTTAGTATTTCTATGAAAATCATATGGAAATTTCAGACAAAAACCGCTCTTTATTACAGACATTCACCACCACGTTCACGAATAATGGCAGTGTGGTGAAATTTTAACAATGAAATATTTGAAAATAAAAAACGAAATGTTACTTAGATTACGAAACTAATAATTATATGAGTAAGAGAAAACGAGAAGAAAACTTCAATTTCAATATTGATGGGATAAAAAGAAGGATAAATTTATGAGTGAATTTTATTAATGTGGCTTCCCAATTGAACCATATCCAATTTCTTACATTATAAAAGTTATATCAATAGCTTATTTTTTTTAAATTTGATTTAAACACAATTTTTCGTTACCTTTTTTGTTAATTTTATCCAATTTATTTTAATTTCAATTTGACATACATACGATTTTATATAATACATGGTGCTTAATTGTTTGTTTGTTTGCTTTTTCCTTTAATAAAAGTACAAAAAATCAATAGTTCGTACACCTATTTTCATATGAACTTTTGCCTAAATAGGTAATCGATTTTTAGTTAGTTTTTTTAAAAAATTTTGTAACAAAAAATGGAGAAAAAGAACGGAACAGAATTAGGACACTGCAAATGCAGACATGAAGTACTTGCCGTACACTTCAGGTCAAAAGTATGCGACCACCCTAATAACAACATATTCTCTAGAAATTTTTGGTTAGAGTCTTAATAAATCGAAAACTTATATTATTTCCTTGGATGAGTAATTTAATATTTGGTAAATTAGAATAAATAACAATTTAAATAATTTATTATTTCTTGAAATATTTAAAAAAAAGGAGTCAGCATTTCCATTAATGTTCCTTTTTGTTTTTGGACAGCACAAGCCAAGTGCAAACTACCAAGTTCTCATCCGGTGTTAGTAGCAGGAAGAAATAAATTTAATTGTTTTTGGAAATCTAACACAATTTTACTTTTCCAATAGTTTTTATAGCAATTTTTCTTAATATTTATGAAAAGTTGAAGCTATTAAATTCGATTTCTTAAGAAGCGTGGCGATAAGGATACCCCAAAATAAAATGAAAATATTGGATTGAGATTTTTATTCCCTTAAAAAACTGAGACTACTGAATACTTTTTGACCATTTTTCTATATTGTATTTTTAATTTGATAATAATTAAATGCATAATAAATTTTTTTTCATTTTAATTTCCAACTTTTTTACAACTTTCTACCTAAAAGCAAAGTGGTTGCATACTTTTAGTATGCAGTGTACATATTTCCATTGCGTGTCAAACGAGCTTTAATCAATTATAATTAAAGAATAAAAAAACAAAGTTTTCTATTTTTTTTTTAAATAACTTTTACCATTTTTTTTCTACGATAAAATTATTAAGATAAGAGGGATTTTTTTGTAATAGTTCGAGGATAATAAAATTTGTATATAGCTTTTGCTACGAATAAAAACCATAAAATTATTTAGTGTTTTTTTGTTATTAGAAGACAGTCATATTTCTTTTTTATTGTTTTTTTTATAAAAAAAATCTATTACAAATTATAAAATAAAAAAAGCAAATTCTAGTACTGCACCATGTAAATGAAGTGTCCATAATTTGTACAAAATATCATTTTTATTTAAGATTTTCGTCGCACCATAGCATTAAAAAGAAAGAGTTCTCTCAGTGAAGACATTTCATACTATATTTGTTAATTATAGCTTAAATAGGGTTTTTTTTTGTAATAAGTCCTAGAATAATGAAATATGTATATATTGGGTTGGTGCAAAAGTTATGACCGTTTTTTATGATCCGAGGTAAAAAAATTTTTTCTTCAGAAATGATGAATAGTATCTTCTTTTAAATGATTGCATTATATAAAGAATGCTTTCCCTCAACTTTCTATTCAGTTTTGGCCTGGTCAGAATACAGTGAAGAGCTCTTGTATTGTTTCAAAATGTCGGTCGATAAAGTGCATTTACGTCATTGTTTACTTTATGAATTCCGTAAAGACAATACCGCGAGTGTGGCAACCAAAAACATTTGCGAAGTGTATGGAGCAGATGTCATCAAAGTTCGACAGGTACGAAGATGGCTTACAAAATTCCGATCTGGGGATTTTTCACTAATTGATAAACCACGTACCGGGCGGCCATTGATGTCTGATGAGGACAAGTTAAAAGTCATAATTGACACCAATCCACGTCTTACCACCAGGGAGATCGCGTCGATGATGGGAGTCAACCATACAACCGTATTAAGGCATTTGAAGCGTATGGGGATGGTTTCGCGGTACGACGTTTGGATACCTCATCAATTGTCAACTGCCAATTTATTGGATCGTGTTTCAACGTGCGTTGCTTTGAGTGCGAGACAAAAACATGAACCTTTTTTGCATCGTTTGGTAACGGGAGATAAGAAATGGGTCGTGTACAACAACGTGACAAGAAAAAGACATTGGGCTATACCTGGACAAGCCCCATTAACAAC
The DNA here is from genome assembly GCA_958298945.1 of Atherix ibis. NCBI lineage: Eukaryota > Metazoa > Arthropoda > Insecta > Diptera > Athericidae > Atherix > Atherix ibis. Next base: position 46,380,874 of record OY282605.1, on the reverse strand, counting down.
TTCGAAAGCTGAAATCCATCAAAAAAAAGTTATGCTTTGTGTTTGGTGGGATTGCAAGGGTATTGTGTATTTTGAACTCTTGGAACGCAATCAGACAATTACAGCAGAACGATATTGTCAGCAAATATCCAAATTGAACATCGCCCTTCAAAAGGATAGACCAGAATTGGTAAACAGAAAAGGGGTAGTGTTTCATCACGACAACGCGCGACCACATGTGGCTGTAATGACCCAATACAAGCTGAATTGGGACGTTATCAAGCATCCACCGTATTCTCCAGATCTTGCTCCTTCCGATTTCCATTTATTCCAATCACTGCAAAAATTTTTAAATGATAAAAAATTTGATACAATAGAGCAGGTAAAAACCTCCCTTTCTACATATTTCGCATCAAAATCCAAGGAATTTTACACTAATGGTATTAATAAGTTGATAGAAAGATGGGAGAAGGTTATAAGAACGGATGGAAATTATATAATTGATTAAATAAATAATACAAATCTAAAAAAAAAATGTTTAATTGTATATGTAAAAAACGGTCATTACTTTTGCACCAACCCAATATATAGACAGTGAATTTTTAAATATTTCTTTCCAATATTAATACGAGGTCTGTTCAAAAAGTATCGAGCATTTTGAATTTCCGCGGGTTACGTATATTCGATTTTCCAGTTTTTGTGGCGTTATGTTGGTACTCATGTCTCTCACTTATGCCGATAATTTCGGCCATTTTGAATGTTCAGTTAATTTTTGACAGCTGCTTTGCTTATAATTCAATTTACTCCTTATACTCCACCATAGTCAACAAAATTCACGGAATGAATGTTTTTGGTGGTAGATAGACTTGGGAAGAGAAATGTTAAAATAAAAATAAAGGAATGAACACATTCCTTTATTTTTATTTTAAGTTCCAGAATAGTTTAACCAATTGCGGCCATACGCCGAATAACACATGTTCATTGCTGTTGACATGCTTTTCGCTGGTATTGTGGAGGTCCGAAAGTGTTCTCACATCCACATAACAACAAAAATTAAGGAAAGTGAATGAAAATAAAAAATTATGTCAGGGTCAATGGACCAAATAGGATGAAAAAAAATAAAAATTTTCTAATACAAAAAAAAACCGCGAAAAGCCACACCTAGGATCCAAAACTGATAAGAAAATAAAAACAAAAGAAGGAAGAGAGAAAACAATGGTGAAGTGGACCACCGACGATTGTTGTGGAAAAGAGCTGAGGTGTTGTCTCCCTCCTTGGTCTTTTTCCAAACCACTCGTGGTAATTCTAGGCCAATAGTTTGGCATGCCCCTATTGTCGATAACTCTCCTCACTGAATCCCAACATACGCCATTGTCTTCTGGCTTTGACAGCTGCATGAGCAAATTTTGTCATTAAGCTAGGACCACACCATTCGAGAAATGCCCTATGCTCCAACGCAGCGAACAAAATATGGATATTTGCTTTTTTTCCTATTTTAGGCCACAAGCTCGCCGCAAAAATATATTGTTCAATGATGGCCAACTTTAGAGATTGGCGGATCTTGTTTTGGCGATTAACGACGAGGCAAGAGCACCGTCGTCACTGCGTAAATAAAAATGGATGAAGAAAACAATCGTAGCTCGAACAAAAATTACGACTGAACGAACTTTGATCGAGCTCAAGTGTAATCATTGCTTGAAAATTGTTAGAGGGTTCGATCTGGTGAGCGAGACATTTTCATTTTCTCTCCTGCGACTTAAATAAAAATGTTCGAGCTGAGGCAATAATTCGGCCATTGCTCGAATAGTGTAATCGGTGTTAAAAAGTTCCACCAATTGGACTAATTGGAGACGCACATTCGGCTCGAACAATTCGCACATTTCACGAATGGTCTAATCATAGCATTACGCTCTACAAAGCATCGGTCGGATCATGGAATTTTGATCCGACCGACGCTTTGTTGAGCGTAATGCTTTGATTAATAGAAAATTGAATTATTAATTGCAATCTTTCTTCAACAGTGATTAATAGTTGGATTATTTTCCATGGAAATTCATTATTTCCATGTACTTATCAACTTTATAAGAATTCGAAAAATTATATTTTCAATTTTTTAAGCAATATTTATTATGCTTATTGAATTGGTAAATTACACATTTTTAGAAAAATACAAAAACTATTGATATCAGTTATCAATAGTTTTTTTTTAAATATATTAAAATGCACACCCTTCAATATCTCAACTTTAAAATTAATAGACTTAATAATAGGCCAGTTTCAAAATACAACACCTCAAAAATAAGTTGAAAATCTCATCTTTCTATTTATAATTTTATATAGTTTTTCAACGTTTTCCTATAAAATATTTTGTTAAAATTACCAAAACCTGTTTAACATCTGATTAAAATTATTATGTTCAAAGTACACGTGACTCGTGATAAATTATAGTTAATCGTCTCTAAACACGTCAAAATAAACACCTCAACAAGTAAATGTTTTTAACTTGATATATTGATATAAAAAAAAAAAAAATTATGAAGATTTTTCCAGAATAAACTATGTAAGTGTACGTTTTTGACTATCGAAAAGATTCGATTTTTTTTAAATTATTGTTTTTAGCACAGAATCTCTAGAACAGAAACTCTGAGTCAGAAGTCTTAATTTGTTCATGGCCTGCCTTACAACTGGTGTAGATGATGATATTGTTAGAACATCATATAAAATGTTACGATTGATATTATAGAACTTAAGAAATATTTGCTCACATTTTCTTTCCAATTAAAATAATAATACTACGACTGTTTATAATTAAAATTATTTATTTTTAATAAATATGAAAATTGGTTCAAAATTTTCTAAACAAAATCATTAATTATATATTGTGGAATTTTTATTTTATTACTAACTAACTAAATGTGACTCTACATATTATTTGTAGATTTATTATTAAAAATCAGGAAATTTTCTTATACTTTTTAAGTATTTCTAAATTTAATAAATACACTAAAACTATAAATACATATACCGAATGCGAACGATAGAATCGTAATTGATTGTACAACTATTAATATCGTTCAAGAAAAATGTATTCAATGATAGAAAGAAAGATGCCCGTGGGCAGAAACATATTTTCGAATTTTTCTATTAATATACACTTTACTTTAGTCGGGGAATATTTTTATCTTTGAAACCACCCCCCACACCCAACCAACATTTATTAAGCTTTTTTTCCAAATATTTTGTTTTTTAAATTTAAATTTATAATCAATTTTTATAAAAATAATTTATCAAAAAAAAAACACATGTTTTTATTTACGATTATTTAATTTTTCTGGATATCATTTTCTGTTTCATATAATATTTTTTCCACCAGAAATTGTTGGTTTGATAATTTTCCGTTCTACATTTTTTAATCTAATGTGAAATATTTCTAAAAATTGTTTGATCATGTGAAGTTTTTAATAAAATTTATAGAAAATATTATTTTTTTAAAATAAATAGGAGAGAGGGACAAGAGAAGAGGGTAAATGATGGGTTACTTTCTAAAGTTATCATCCTTATTCGGCGATAGTTGATGATAGTTCTTAGAGTAAGTCAGTCTAAAAAAATTTTGGAATTCGTGCACTTTTAAAAAATAACATAAAAGGAGGAAGAGAAAACCGGAAAAGTGGATGAGTTATTTGTGAGCCCAGAGCTTATTAATAATGACTTCTAAAAAACTATAAAAATCGTTAGTATGTTTTACTGAACTTTCCACCTACCTCTTACCCCACAACCAGCTTCCCCACCCATCACGCAATAAAAAAAAGGAGAATAAAATTTAAAAAAAATTACCAATAATGGAAATGAGAAATAAGACGTGTACGAGGTCTGTTTGTGTTTTTTTTTTCAAAAATTATTTATTTATTCATAATTATCTATTTTGTCCCCTTCAATCCCCACCAGATATTATACACTTGTGCCAACGTTTTTTCCAATCCTCGAAGTACTTTGTAGTAAAAAATCATTTTTTGCGATCTTGTTCAGCTCCTTCTTCGATGCAATCTTTATCTCCTCAATGGTAGCGTAGCGTCGTCCTTTCATGAGGCTCTTCAGTTTCGTGAACAAGAAAAAGTCACAGGGGGGGCGGGGGCACCAGATCTGGGGAATACGGTGGCTGCGGCATTATTAGTGTATTGTTTTTGGACAAAAATTCGCGCACAAGCAACGATGCGTGAGCAGGGGCGTTATCATGGTGCAAAAGCCAGTTTTTGTTCTTCCTTAAATTCGGACGTTTCTGGCGGATTACTTCGCGCAACTTGCGCATAACTTGCAGGTAATATTCCTTATTGACCGTTCTATCCTGTGGCAAGAACTCATGATGCATCACGCCTCTGCAATCGAACAAAACTGTAAGCGAAACCATCACATTCGACCGAACTTGGCGCTTTTCGGCGTTCACATCTTCTCGGCCCTCTGAGAACATTTTGTACCATCAATAAACGTTGCTTCGGTCCAAGGTAGCTTCTACCATATGCCACAGTCAACATTTGGAATGCGTTCGCGCAATTAATTTTGTTTTTTCACACAAAATTTGATACAAATTCTTTGATCCATTTTTTGGAATGGGCAAAAATCGAAGACGAACCAAAATACGTGCAAGCAAAGCAGCTGTCAAAAATTAACTGAACATTCAAAATGGCCGAACTTGTCGAAGTTCTTTTTTTTTTTCAAAAAAACGAAAATCGAATATACTTATCACGCGGAAATCCAAAATTCGCGATACTTTTTGAGCAGACCTCGTACAAATTGACTTAATCAATATAAGAAATGGTCGCCATTTTTTTTTCTAACCGAAGGGTTTACTCACTTTGTGCGTCAGAAAGTAAAGTTTAATAAAACAAACATAAAATTGAAATTGTGGATAAAGTTTTTACATTAATTATATTGCTTAGACCTCCTTGCCAATAGGTTATGAAAAATATACCTCTTGAGGTAATCTTCTAAAGACTTTTTGGCATATTTCGGGCTGTAATTTGGTCATTACTTGACGAGTCTATAAAAAATATTCTTTCATAAAACTCTGTGTACACATAGAGAACAAGTGGTAGAGCTCTACCGCGAGAAAAAAAATCGTCTGTACCAAATCCATTTACACTGCGTGCGTCTCTACCACAAAATTTATCTACGTAGAGTGCTTGTAGAGAAATTTCTGGTAGATCTCTACCAAACGCTCTACTCTGACTGCTCTTGTCCATATTTCCAATAAAAATGAGTTTTCAACGAAAATCAAATTTAGCAAAATGAACTAAATTCAATCAGATTAAAATTCTACTGTGGCACGAACAAATTTAAAATTAAAATGACACAATTGTACTTGAAAAAAAAGAAAGAAATTCCATCAGTACAATAACATAAGGTTGGTACGCATTACTTGACGAATGTTGGTTATTAGATTCGCAAAACTTTAACCCCATTAAAAAAGATCCAACGGCATCAAATCGCACGATCGTGGAAGGCAATTGATATCACCAAATTTTGAAATTACGCGTTATAGGAATTTTTTGCCTAATAAATTATTTAATGTTATGCGGCTTATGGCACTGCGCCTTTCGAACCACATATGGTCCTGATTAATATATTCAAATTCAAAACCAAACGTCTGTTATCGTACGCTTAAAATGTCTACTTAAAAAAAATACTATATGGACTAATGAAACATTCAGATCAAAATGTACATCAGATCTTGGTAGATATTAAATAACCGTGGTCTACAGCAAACCGTATTATAATAAAAATGGCAAACCTTACACTATCAGGTGTATAATCTTAAATCCGCTGTTTGGTTATAGATGGCGTGAGTGAGCGTATTAAGCTACCATGGGCACGCCATACTTTTTTTATGAGTTTGACATCTGTCAACATTAATCAGTGCACATTGTCAGCAATTTCGTACAACAACATACATTTTTACTTTGGTAATCATGTCTAGTTTTGTGCCAGAAAAAGAGCATATGCTGGAATCTCTGCTTTTCTGCTTCAATTTTAAGAAATCGGCTGCCGAATCGCATCGAATGCTTATGGAGCCCTATGGTGACAGTGCTTTATCGGAAACAACGTGTCGAGATTGGTTTCGTCGGTTCAAAGACGGCAATTTTGACTTGTGGGACAAGAAGCGTGAAAATCGGCCTAGGAAGGTTGAGAACCATCATTTTTAGGCTCTTTTGAACGAAGACAATACCCAATCGCAAAAAATGCTCGCGCAGCAATTGGATGTTACTCAACTAGCCATTTCCATACGTCTGCGTGCCATGGGGTAGATTGAAACGATCGGAAAATGGGTGCCACATGAATTGAACGACGATAGGCAGATGGAGCGACGCCAAAACACATGCGAAATCTTGCTAGCCAGACAAAAAAGAAAGTCGTTCCTGCATCGGATTGTGACAGGCGATGAAAAGTGGATATATTTCGAGAATCCTAAACGCAAGAAATCGTGGGTTGATCCCGGCCAACCATCAACATCTTCCCCAAGACCAAATCGCTTCGGACGGAAGATGATGCTGTGTGTTTGGTGCGATCAGCAGGGTATCGTCTACTATGAGATGTTGAAACCTGGTAAAACTATCAATGCACACCGCTACCACCAACAACTGATCAAATTGCAACGTGCTCTACGTGAAAAAAGGACGGATTATCAACAAAGACATGACAAGCTGATTTTCCTCCACGACAACGCTCCATCACACACGTCAAAAATGGTCCGAAATTATCGGGTTTTTCACTAGCAACTTGATACTTTTGAGTATTTCAACTGGGAGTTCACCCGACCTTCCACCCCGCTTATTCACCAGACCTGGCCCCTTCCGGCTACCACCTGTTTTCGTCGATGGGCTAGCACTTCGATTCTTACGAAGACGTCTGAAAATGGCTTGATGAGTGGTTTGCCTCGAAAGAGAAGGAATTTTTTCGGCGTGGTATCCACAAATTGTCCGAGAGATGGGAAAAATGTGTAGCTAGCGAGGGCAAGTACTTTGAATATATTTTTTTTTGCTTTCTATGAAAAAAACATGTGTTTTTTGACTGGTAAATAACCTTGGATAACACGGTACCATTACAGGATTGCCATTTAGTTACTTGGTTTTTGGACGAACAGAAACCAAATTGCCATTTGGTTACTTAGTTTTTGGATTACAGAAAATTGGTTACTTAGTTTTTGGACCAAATTGTACAGAAACGATGAATACTTTTTTCAATAGCAAGTTAAGGTATCTGAACCAAGTTTTCAAAGATATTTCAATAAAAGTTTACTACAAATAAATATGTTAATTTTAATTTATTACACTTTTATATAATATTTTACATAATATCGTTTTGGTAAAAATCTGTAAAAGGTTTTTTGATAATAATTTTTTTAGAGGAAATTTATTTAATTTTTCTATATAATAATTAAGTCAACACATGTTATTTAATTAATGTTTAATATTATCGATCGATATACTCAATTCTAAGTAAATTTATTATCATTAATATTGAGTATGTAGTTCTACTACCCAACCGCAAAAATCCGCAAAAATATACTTTCTGTAATCAGTTTGAATTTTTTTTCCGTTTATCTTTTGCGGCGCTTATCATTTACATCCACTTTACATACATAAATAAATTGTTTTATTACATTTTCTAATAAAGTAATGACACACACATGCACTCGTTGATAAGAATTGACGATTTTTCCCCAAGATTAAATGGTATCACTCACTTGTTAATACGATTATGTCCCCGTTTACAACCATCTGTATTAGTTAATGTAGTGTCTCATGATAAGAAAATATATTTTTTTTTATATTAAATTGCAGAACAATAGTTTCTTTTTAATATGCACCCCCTTTTTTTAAATGAGTTATAATAGTTTATAATGATTATTGTAAATAAGTTCAGTGCGCGTAAACAATTAAGAAATCCGATCAGAAACAATTTTAATTATTTTTTAAAAAAGTTGAAAAAATTTCCAAGTCGATTAAGATATTTTTTTTGTAAAATAAACTAAAAAAAGAAATGTCGCAGAGAAAAATCGGGTTGTTTTGGCTGTTTGGTTTTTTATGTTTTTATTTTTGACAGGTTGCACGTGGCTTTTCATGTTTTTATTTTTGACAGATCACACGTGGTTTTTCATGTTTTTATTTTTGACGGATCACACGTCGTTCTTCATGTTTTTATTTTTAACAGATCACACGTGGATCTTCATGTTTTTATTTTTGACCGATCACACGTGGTTTCGTTTTTATTTTTGACAGATCACACGTCGTTCTTCATGTTTTTATTTTTGACAGATCACACGTGGTTTTCATGTTTCTATTTTTGACAGATCACACTCAGTTTTTCATGTTATTTTGACAGATCGCACGTGGTTTTGCATGCTTTTTTTGGCAGATCACACGTGGTTTTTCATGTTTTTATTTTTGGCAGATCACTCGTGGTTTTTCATGTTTTTATGTTTGACAGATCACACATGGTTTTTCATGTTTTTATTTTTGACAGATCACACGTCGTTCTTCATCTTTTATTTTTGACAGATCACACGTGGTTTTTCATGTTTTTATTTTTGACAGATCATACGTCGTTCTTCAGGTTTTTATTTTTGACAGATCACACGTGGATCTTCATGTTTTCATTTTTGACAGATCACACGTCGTTCTTCATGTTTTTATTTTTGACACATCACACGTGGTTCTTCATGCTTTTATTTTTGGTACATATCACACGTTGTTCTTCATGTTTTTATTTTTAGCAGATCACACGTGGTTTTTCATGTTTTTAGTTTTGACAAATCACGCGTGATACGTGATTTGTGTCAAAGTCAAAAGTGCTCATCTAGCATTATTGCTATTTCATCATAGAACGACTTACATCCGGAACAATGCTTACAAATTGCTGAATTTTATTATAAAAATTCTTGCTCTGTGAAGAATGTGTTTCACTCACTTCGACCACTTTATAATTAATATGATAATAATAATCCTGGCAATATGTGTAAATCTATTTACTCAAAAAGTATCTTTTTTGTAAAACAATATCGCTATATGTAAATATTCTTATTAAAACCAATAAGCTGAATCTTAGCTGCCATCTGTTAACATTGTAAAAATATAATTGGTTTTTCATATTTTTATTTTTGACAGCTTATGTTACACTTGACACGTGACATATGTCAAAGTCAAAAGTGCTCAGTTAGCAATGGCCATTTCATCATGGAAAGACTTACACACAACCAGAAAGATATCGGATCGATCAAATTAAAAAATATAAAAACGAATCATTCTATAAGTGGCGATACCCACGAAGAAAATAATATTGTGCTATTCAATCGTCTAAAAGTACAGCTTCTGCAACCGTTTTTAGGATCAGGCACATCTGCTAAAATTTTAGAATTTTATTGAAGCCAAAAAATCCCGTGCAATTGCAATGAACCAAAAACCTCATTTGCCTAAAATGCAGCTATGAACCCTGATATTTTTAATTGTGATTTTTTCTCTGTTTGGTTTTTCATGTTTTTATTTTTGACAGATAAGGGCTCAGCTAGCATTATCATTTCATCATAGAACGAGTAACATCCGAACAATGCTTACAATATTATTGAATTTTATTATCAAAATTATGGCTGCCGAAAAATCTGTGTTCTCGCACTGCGTCATAATCGACCTACTCAGTCAGCAATTCACGCCATAATGACAAAATTTCGCAATAATTTCACGCTATTGGTCATCAATTCAACACGTGTGCGTAGAGTGCGTACAGAGGAAAATATTGCAGCGTCCATTGTTGGTGAAGACCGCGCCGTTCGCAGCAATTGGGATTGTGTTACTCGACTATGTGGAAGATTTTACGGAAGGATCTTGGTCTGAAAGCGTATAAAATACAGCTTGTGCAGGAATTGAAGCCGAACAAAATGCCAAAGGAACAAATTTTCGGTGAGTGGGCCTTAAAACCACTTGAGAAAAATCCGTTATTTACCAGAAAATTGCGTTTAGCGGCGAAGCTGATTTCTGTTTGAATGGGTATGTGAATAAGCAAAATTGTCGCATTTGCTCTGATGGCCAATCACAGGCAAAACAAGAACTGCCATTGCGCCCAGAAAAATGGGCCGGTGGAATCATTTAAAACGGACGCTGGCAGCAACCTTACCGTCAATAACGCCCGCTATCGATCGATGATTTGCCCAAAATGCAAGAATTGCATCTGTTCGACATGTGGTTGCGACAAGACGGCGCTACATGCCATACAGCATGTGAAACAATGGACATAATTGAGAGATGAGTTCGGTGAGCAATTTATCTCACGTTTCGGGCCTGTGAGTTAACCGCCTAGATCGTGTGATTTGACGCCTTTAGTCTATTTTTTATAGGGCTACGTAACGTCACTAGTTTATGCCGATAAACCAGCGTCAATTGCAGCTTTGGAAGACAATATTACCCGTGTTCTTAACGAGATACTTTTTCATATTTGGCGTTCAATATTCAATTTTAATGCATTAATGGGTGCTGGTTTATTGGCATAGACCAATGACGTCAAATAACGACAGAAAGGAAAGTCGAATGATGTTAAATACAACTTGTTGAGGGCACTCACTACACATCTTATTTTCTTGAAATTATCGAC